>CM029503.1:27539937-28739937 GCA_017140595.1 Eucalyptus curtisii | reverse complement strand
AATGAGAAAGCTTTTGAATGACAAGACTGCAATACCCAAGAACTTACTGAAAATTAATTTGAATTTTCTTTTGGTGCAGTGGGAGTTTGCTCTTGGATTTAGATGCTTTATTTCAGACTGTCGATCTCTTGTTTTGTAGATATGCTCTCTTTGGTTTTGATCTACTTTCTTAAATGCTTTGGCATTCCCTTGTTGCTTTGCAGTGAATATCTCCAATTAAAAATTATGACATGTGGATACGATATGTCACTTTTCCATCAGGACATTGGAAAGAATGTCAATATAATGTGGACAATCGAATGATCTAGTCCAGTGCAATGCTAAATAGAAATTGAACTTGAGTGGTAAGAAAAACAAATGTCCAACTTGACTGACCTATGAGATTAAACCAATATAGTTTGAGGCTCCTACTTCTAAGAGCTTCACGGTGTCTCAAGTTTGCAGTTCTTTGCTGGATGACGATCTATCTTCTGCATCTTCCATTGTATGATATAGATCCTGCATCATGATGGTTACACCTTGCTTTCAGAAAGAAAGGGAACATGATTATGACACCTTGTCCAGTGAGTTGCCATTCAGTGTGTTGAAGTCTTCTACACCGCTTGTTCATGGGATTTCAATGGACCTATATTAATCCAGTTTCCCTTCACCTATAGGCTTAAGCTTTTAGGTTGGATGTTTTAACATGGTAATGAAATTGCCCACTATTTATTTCACGTGTGAGGCTCCTGTTTGTCAATTTCATGTGCCACTTTCAATCCCATTTGTCCAAATGTTCTTGTCCCTGTTCTTAGGTTATATCTTCTTTTATTGAGAGTTTTTAAATGTCAAGTATTACTATTCTTAGATTATGTGCAATTTTGGAATTGTTCTATGTGACACTCTTCAGCTTGACTGTGAAATAGGTCTATCTTGTCCCTTTGACTTCCAATTTCATTTTATTTTCAAAATCTTGGCTGCAATGATGATGTGAGCCTATATATGAAATTTTCTGAAGTTCAACAAAGCCCAACTTAAATATTCTATAAGATGAAGGTGAATTTTATTTGACAGATCCTCTATCTTTGTTGGTTTTGCTATTCAGAGAGTGTTTCAGTTTGATGTTATAATTTATGACACTGTGTGGTGCACTAGCTCTTGACATCCTCATTGCAAATTTCGTGACTAGATTAGCACTTTTCAGATAAAGCAGCTTAAAGTTTTTTCATCTGTAGGGATCTGATGGGAGAAACCATTTCATACTAGTCACAAACCTTGCTCCCTGTTCTGGCGTTAGACTTCATCTTTGGCCTGAAAGGGGAAAGTTACCATTGGACTTCCCAGTGGATAAACGAGTACAAGAGGTGACTTCAAAAATGGTGCATATTCCATCAGGGCCTGCACCAAGGCAGGTAATCATCTGCATCTATTCATGTCAGATTACGCGTTGGAATATACACTGTTATATTGTTCTTCTCCCTCCCGGTCAAAACTGAGCCTTATGTTATAAATAGGAAGAATGGGATCCTTAGATGATAAATCGAGAGATAAAGTTAGAAATTGATCTACATAGCGGTCAAAGATGCTAGATGTTTCGAGCTTTAACTCTGGTATGAATTGTTTCTTCTATCAGATTGAACCAGGTAGTCAGACTGAGCAACCGCCTCCATCTGCTGTCTTTATGTTGGGTCCCGAGGATATGTGCGGTTTCAGATTTCTAACTATTTCCGTGGCACCCCGTCCGGTATTGCTTCTCTTCTATTTTCCTATAGAATCTTCCTTCAAATGCATCAATGCCTTAGTAGATTAATGGCTTAACATTATTCCTTATCATCTCTGTCTTCTCAAGTTTTCTTCATATGGATACTGGTTGGGCTGCAAACTGTGCTGCCTTATTGTTTTATCACATGGAATATGTCTTAGAATACAAAGCGTCATAGTTTTGTCACCATTTTTATTTTTTAAATATATATTTAGAACTTGTAGGGAAGATATTCTAATATAAGTTTGGACAAAAGGAGCTAGAAATCGTTACTTCTAAGCTGTCATGGAAGAATGTTTTTTTCATTTTAAAGTAAATTCTAGCTCAATTATTCATCTCAGTAATAAGCTTCTCGGGAACTGTAATTCCAATTAGAGTAATTCAAGACACTGTATTTCTTTTGTGGACCAGTAACTACCTTTATCAATGACATTATTAAAAATAAGGTTCGCACTCTCTTTTTCATTAAACTTCATCCATAAAACTCATTAAATGAAGGGAAAGACACGTTCAAGAGAAAGCTGCCTCCAAGGAAAAAACAGTTGTTGTTTCTTTTATTCTTATTGGAATTATAACCTGCACTAGGGTAGAAATGTAGAACTTTGGAGGATTTTATCATCTGTAAGTGAGTGCATGCTTGTCTGCAGGGACTGAGTATTTCTCACCATATGAATGCTTTTTTGCTTTATGCTCTAATAGTTCTTTGAAAAATTGAGATTCGTGCATGACTTCCTCTTTTCAGAGCATCTCAGGAAGACCTCCACCAGCAGCTTCCATGGCAGTTGGGCAGTTCTTTGATCCAGAGGAAGGGCAAAAGGAGTTCTCTTCTCTCACGATGTTGTCCTCTAGCTATTCTCAAAAGGTTGCTTCTTTTAGTGATAGAAAATGCTAAGAACTTTTTAAATAGGTTTGATTTTGTTCATTCTGATGACTGACCTTTGACTGATGGACTTTTTAAGCAGGAAATATTTTTGAAGGAGGATCATCCTATTGCTTTTAATCTGTCCTTTGGAATTAGCTTAGGCCTTTTGCCTGTTACATTGTCTTTGAAAACTGCGGGTTGTGGCATAAAAGATTCCGGGCTGCCAGTTGAAGAGGCTGGCGATACTGAAAATAGCAGTATGTTTCCTTTTCTTTTTATTCCTTATAACCATTTTACTATGTTACCATCTGCATGGCAGTGAACTAAATTACTTCAGCAACCTCATGACCACCTATTCTGGTGGCCATGCAGTGCCAGAAATCATGAGCTGAGCCACTTTATTTAATAAGTGAAGGTTTCCAAACAATATTCTACTTTACTATGTCAATAAACGTGATGTTCAAATATCTTTCAGTTACTGTGCCGATTGATTTTACTGGCAAAATACAAGTCAAGTTTGGATTGCCTCTTTGAATTTTTTTTAATTAACAAATGAATAAACAAAGAACCAATTTTTTGTCTTAATATAGAATGATAGACTAAAGCCAGCTCAAATACTGACTTTTGTCTTTTTGGAAGGGGTTTGTATTGATGTTGCATCAGTTGATGTTACTGTCGTGACATCCGAATGATGTCTACTCTGGTTTGGAGCCTCAGTTCTCTCTTTCATTAACTTAGAGCCTTGTAAGTTTTAGGTTTCTGAAGTAGATCTCATTGTCTCTGTTTTGGAATTTTCAGCCTTCAATAACAAACACACATTAGGACAATTAGAAAATGGTATAGTATTAACATCAAGATACTGCCATAAAAATCATATTTCCCTTTCATGAATCTCTGCGAACTTTTAAATGCTCCATAGATTTTTTGGGAAGATTACTTGAGATTGCATTCATCAGTCTAAATTTATCCAATTGTACCCATATTTTCTTAGCAATTCCTTACATCACAACTGATATTTTACTTTCAAACTATGAATCAGCAAGAGGGCAGATTTCTATAATAAGGTCCAGCAATTTGTTGTCGAGTGTTTGTGTTTACAAGGGAGTCATACTATATATTAGCTATAGAGTATATACTCTTCCAATGCATCTTGAAATTCTCCAAAGTATCTGGTCTTTTCTAGTACAGAAATATCACTAGATTCCCAGATATTCATGGGAGTCAGGTCATCATGATTCTGCCTGCTTCCTTGGTGAAATATGGTTGGTACGAGTCATGAAACTGTTGATGTCATCCAAGGACTATTATCTGCAGCCTCCAGATGCTTCTTTTTGGGCTTAGATGGAAAATTGTAAAACTGCATATAACCTTTTTGGTGTGAATGATGGTAGCTGTTGAGTACATGGTGCTTTAATTCCGTTAATGTTGATTTAGCACTTAGAGTTTTTCCTTTTGCAGCTGGGTTATTTGTTTCCTGCTATTGCAGGGCTTTGCAAATTGCGCTGCTTCCCACCTGTGGCGCTTGCTTGGGATGTTACGGCAGGACTTCATGTCATTCCAAATTTTTACACTCAGACAATTGCTGTGGATTCCGCACCAGCACTTTGGAGTTCAACTCAAGAGTCTGATAAAAGCACTATTCTGCTACTGGTATGTTGGAAGTCTTGTACTAATGTGCTGCAATTGCTTGAGTTACTTCAAAAATGTAACTAGCTACACTACAAAAAATACTATTCTTTGTTTTTTGTGCACTGAAGGTTTTCTGGGGATTCATTACTCATATTTGTCGCAGGTGGATCCTCACTGTTCATACAAAAGCGGCATTACCATCTCATTTACTGCAGCTGCCAGCAGATTTTTACTTCTGAATAGTTCACAGGTGATGGTTCTAGAAGATTCCTTGTTGTAGTCAATTTATATACGCGTCAATCAGATCAATGTTTCCAAAAACCTTTTGGATTTTCTAGGGTATATGTAGGGCAACGATGTTACTTTCTGCCTTTTGTCCTTGCCTGAGTCGCACTAAAAATGCTTTTCTGATTTTAATTTTATAAGGAATATGGCAAAACATTTTGCTTTTGATGGACTTGTTCTTTAGCTGCAGTCAGGTCCTCTCCGTTTGTTTGTTGAATCACCTTGCCCTCAATGTGAAGTTGGTGAATTTTCATGCTAAGATTACCTAACTTGTAAAGTAGGTTTTCCAGGTTGTAGCACAATTCATATTAGACATGAATTATCCTGTCCCAGTTTCTATTTGAACTCTCTTTTTCCCTCAACTGCTGACTTAAAGATCTATAGTTTCCTGTCAATTATATAAGCCTGTGATAAATTTTGATTAAAGTGGGTTCTTTTAATGCAGATTATTGCTTTATGTTTTGCTGTCATCTTTTTTGCCTTGATGTGTCAAGCACGTGCTTGGGATCTCGGTTCACCTATACCTTCAATGCTGAGAGCAGTTCAATCAAATTTGAAGATGCCCTTTCCAGCTTTGCTCCTGATTGTTGTGCCAATCTTGGTTGCCTTGCTACTCTCCCTGCTAATTGACCAATCAGTTCCTCCACTCAGCTTTATCGTCATCTCAACTCTTTGCTATTTACTTGCAAATGGTTTCATAATAATCTTTGTATCAATCTCCCAATTGGTCTTCTATGTGGCTGCTGTCGTGCAGATCTTCGTCAAGACGAGGTTCGTAATCATCTAGTTCATTTGATGGGATGGAATTTATTTCGGAATCTTTGAGAGTGAGTACCTATACATATCATGTTAAAATGAAGAAGGAAAAGCCATCAAGTGCTCCAGCTCATCCTATTGAGTTGTGGCTCATAAGTTGGGATGCCTTATCTGAACCATAGGATGATAGAGCCCCTGGAATAGCAATTAGCTGTGATTTGTTCTC
The DNA here is from genome assembly GCA_017140595.1 of Eucalyptus curtisii. NCBI lineage: Eukaryota > Viridiplantae > Streptophyta > Magnoliopsida > Myrtales > Myrtaceae > Eucalyptus > Eucalyptus curtisii. Next base: position 28,734,438 of record CM029503.1, on the reverse strand, counting down.
AGGTCTCCAGACTTTCTTATGAATTTAGAATGAACATAATGTATGTGACATTCAGTGTTGCATGTGTCATTAGAGGCTCTTGTAAATTTGGAGATTTTGTAGATGTTGAATGAAGGTAAAACTGCAGGTGGCAATTGGGGGAGCGGATCGAGCTGTTCCGTCAATTTACTAGTCTTTCTTCTGGTTTCTCCTCATTAAAGGTAATAGTAGCTTTCCTTAAATGAAATACCGCTTTGTGTATTAAATGTCAAACAATTCTTATAAAGAGTTCTGCAGATTGTAATTTGCTTTCATTCCATAATTTTGTACCTTCAGCATTCCTTCTCTTGCCTGGTTCCTACTTTTCCTGGAACTCCTTGTGGGTGTTTTGTCACTCCACTGGTTCACTTACTTCCATGTTATTGTTAAACAGGTGGTTCGGTTTGTTGCAGCAAATTCATCCCTGGTTATAGCAATGGTTGCAAGCACCTTGGTGTGCCTCGTCCATCCGGCGTTGGGCTTGTTCATACTTGTTTTGCGTCATGCTTTCTGCTGTCATAGTGCTCTATGCAGGTGTGTAAATCATTCTGAGACATTCTTCACATGTTGGGTTTAATAATTAATTATAATGAAATATTTGTTGCATATGTTGCAATGTATCATTTTCACTTAGTTATGAACACAAATGAGCATGTCCAAAGCAAAAGCAAAGAGACTGACTGTTAAGATATTCATAGAAATTGTGGAATGTTCTCCATTGGTATTACTGCACTTAAGAGCAATTATCATTGCAAACATACCCTTCTTGTACACGTGGTAGAACTTACCATGGGTCCTTGTATATTGACATTTCATGAACAGCTAGTTTCAATTACCCAAGTAGAGCTATGTATGAAACATTTACCAATGTCATCTGTAATTTTTCAGCGTTGTCTTTGTTGAACATCAGTGTGCAGAGTGATATAATTACACTGTATTTAGGTCTCCTCTGAAAGACCTGTCACTGTTCAATTCATGAATTAATATAATGTGTAGTGTGCGAGTAGATAACATTTACTAAGTGTAATGAACAAGGGTCTTGTGTACCTTGTGTACTTCAATATGGGGCTAGCTTGAGAACAATTCCATGGAATTTATGTAATCCAAAAAATAAGAAGCAACATTCTTTTGATGAAGACAGCCCATTGTTGCATGATTGCATGATACTTTTGTCCTTGAACATGCCTGTTTTCTTTTCAATTATTTAAAGGGGTCAAAAGCAGTTGTTCTGCTTGCTATTCCATTTATAGAAGTGCAGCAGTGCCTGTCAAGTCGTCACCAAGGAAAGTAAGTATGGTCCCATAATTGGCTTTTTGGTCGCCCACAGCTCTAAGGAGTGCATAATGCCGATTATGATTGCTTCCAGTTCACGTACATGGTCTACAAGGAAATGTAGCATTATATTCATTTTCTTTGTCTCATCGTGGCAAGTCTAAGAGTTGCTCCATTGTTTCTGTAACAGTTCTTTTACGGCTTCATTTCGCAGTCATACACAAAGGATGGATTTTTCAGAATATGAAAAGGATGTCAGTGACGGGCCTACCCATTTTTCTGTTGATTCTGATCATAAATCCAGGGATTCCTATTTGGGAGACAACTACTCTAGTAGTAGTCCAGAATCAGCTGGAAGTTTTGCAGACACGCAGTTAGACTTCTTCCATCACCGGCATGGCTTGCTGACATTACATCTTTTGGCAGCACTCATGTTTGTCCCATCACTTGCAGCTTGGTGGCAGGTATATACCCTATGAATTTGAAGATTTTAGAAACACCATAATGCTCCCGTATCTAGTTTCATGCTTTGATCTTCAAATGCAGAGGGTTGGGACAGGTCAGAGCTTCCCATGGTTGCTTGATTCAGTTCTTTGCATCTGCGTCATCCTTCATGGTACTTGCAATCCAAAGCCTGACTCGACTTTCTTCTCTTTTCCCTCATCAAGCATCCTTGGCGAGGAATTGAGAATGTATTACATCTACCAGTTCGCTGGGTGCTATTCTTTTCTCTCTGGTCTGGCCTTGGCTCCTTACAGAGTTTTCTACGCTATGGCCATGGTTGGGTTTCTTTCATCGGTGTTGAATGTCTTACAGAAGAGAAGCAGGGAAAAAGGAGAAGCGCATGTAAAAAGGAGGAAGCATTCTCACAGACACTAAGAAAATGTCAACTAAAACTGTAAGCTTCGCGATTTCTCACGGTATGTGAATTACATTGATTTTTGCAAGGCGAGGCTTAATTTGCCAGATTCTTGTTGAGTGTAATATCTTTGTGTGAGGAAGAGGTAGGAGATGGAATACAGATTGTAGGAAAATTTTTGTACTCTTGGGGCTTCAGCCCCATTCAACTGTGAAAGCCCCTTTGTGAGGGATATTGGCGAACTCTGTTGGTGTCAATAGAAAGAAGTCAATCTGCAGGCTTTGCCCAGTGGCAATCTTCTAAATGTTGGTGTATGTATTGCCTATATAACACTACTGAAGAGGTCAACAAAGATGGGATCTCTGCTAGCTTTTTGTTGACAAAAATGTTGAAATACTGTCTCCTGGGTATCTGCAACATAGAAGAGACTTCAAGGCTTAAAGCACGTGGTGCGTGGGTTAGGTGATACAAATCTGAGTCCTGATTTCAAGAACACAAAACCCTCCACCAGGAATGCCTCAATCTGTTGATTTTCTTGTTCCCGCATCAGAAACTCAAGACACCTGTCTGATGAGTGTCTAGTATCAGCCTCCACCAGCTTCTCTCGAGTGCCTATTTACTCTTATCTGTGTGCTATCTCTCTCTCTCTCTCTCTCTCTCTCTCAATTTGTCATCATCAGGGATGGTCTTCATCCGGGGAGGAGCTTCGTTTTGACCATTCAACCAACCAATAACCATCTCTCGCTATTACCAAGAGAGCCATGTTACTCTATATATATATATATAAAGAGAGAGAGAGAGAGAGAGAGAGAGAGAGAGAGAGAGAGAGAGCTTCCTCGATGGGCTCGTGTCTACCGGACAAGCTTCTGGCTTTCACTTCAATAAATCTTTTTTCAAGACTAATTGAATTGGAGATGACAGGAGGCATTCAAACTTTAATTAATAAAAATTTACCCAGCCTCGAAATCGAAGTCCAGAAAAGAAAAAGGGGAAGTTGAATGGTCCACAAAGTTTGCCCGTAAATTCTTCGAATTCAGCTCCTTTCCGGTCCCGTATTATAAACCTCAACTGAAATCCATCCCTTTTGGCACGTTTCGTCAATCATCCGAAACAAGTACCAAATCACTCCATCCTTTCCACTCTGACAAAACCTCTCAGCCCATGCACACATTGGTCTCTAATACTGGCAAAATCATCGACTATCTTGTCTTCTATCTTACAAGAAACCATACATGTTAAATGGCCTCAGAAGGAATGATCTACAACAAATTTCAGTACTACTTCACAACTTCACATTGTCGTTTAACTTATTTTGCCTCGGTTGGATATAAAATAATATGGCACTCACTTCCTCCTATAGGAGCCGTGAGTCAATTTTCATTAAAGAAAGAAAAGTTGCAGCAAATCTTGTCTGTTCCCCTTTTTTTTCTGTACTCAAAGACTGTTCATTTGGACAACAGCTACAATGTGCAAACCGTATGATCATTATGTAGTGTCAAAACCCAACACTATTCACACTTCTTGAAACCCTTTTTATTTGGTCATCTCCCTGCTCACGCGTAACATTATTCACTTCCCTTGTTTTTTTTTTTTTACAATCTCTTTGAATCAAATAGTCGTAGTTCATTACATTTAATGCAGTAAATTGCGGTGATCTGAGAATATTTAGTTCATTCGTGAGCTTAACATCCCAGGTTTTCGTTGGTTCATTTTCCCTCTCAACAGGTGTAGCATAACCGACAGCGAAAAAGCCTCAGCATATTCAACAAAAACAAGTAAGACCCTTGCAAAATGATCTCTTCGTCATGAAATACCATGACCAGAGTAAACAGAAAATGGGACTATATATAAATGAGATATTATAATAAGATGCAAGAAGCACCAGAAACAAATCCAACATATGTAATGGACACAGAGGAAGCACCGAACACCATCGTCAAGTCCCTGATTCTACACGTAATAATGGACCACAACAACAACAATGCCAAATCTGAAGAAACGTACATGCCGAGGAAAAATTTAGTAGCGGTAAGAAGAGAGCAGGATCGGTAGGAGTGCAGCCAAGCAGGTAAATGACGCGGTGCCAAAGAGGGAAGGAGCGAATGCAGCAGCAGAACTGCCCCCTGGAGCTGGTGCAGGCACATGGGGTGCTGGCGCTGGCGAGTGGATGACGGGTGAGGGCGCTGGCGAGCTCTCATGGCCGTGCTTGTGAGGGGACAGTGCAGGGCCCTCGCGGGAATCTGCTCGAGCACTGGTCACCAATGCCATCACCAGGAGGATCATGCAAAGTGAAGCAGACCTTAGAGCCATTGGTGAGAGAGAGTGCAGACAAACTTGCACACAAACTTCCTCTCTTGTCTGGTCTTGTGGAACTCGATAGCTTTTTAAAGGCTTGCGAGTGCTAGTTGAGGCCTCAACTTGGGTAGTTCTATTTGTAGCTGGTTCAGCTGTCCAGGTTGTGGTCTCAATCTCAACTTGGGTAGTTCTCTTTGTAGCTGGTTCAGCTGTCCAGGTTGTGGTCTCAATAGGCGGCCCAGGAAGTCTGCTACGCTAAAGAAAAAAGCTCTCTGATAAATAGTCACATGAAGAATATTGGAAAATCCCCCTTGTTTTTACCACGAGCTTCATCTAGGCTTAGTTTGATGGACCAACTCAATCATATGTTCTAAATCAACTAGTGCTTACATCGCAGCACATCAAAGAGTACATGACACATCACATGAGCCTGGTAATTTTTGTCATTTCGATTGACTTGGTTCACTACATTAACTGTAAACTATTTCTATACTGAAAGTGTCTGTTTACCCCCATTAATACTCATTCTAAATGGCACTTGTAGACACGTTGAATTGAACAAGCCAGAATGGGTAGTTGAGCTCAAACTGTCCAGTATATTACTCGAGTTCGAAAGGGTGCAGTTCTAAACCAAGGAAGGAGTCATTAGTCTGTCACAGGTGTCTCTGTCAAGAAAAATTCAATGAACAAAAGTTGCAGCATGGAGAAATGATATCTCAAGCTGTATCTTGTACCGGGACATATAGAACCTGAAAGAGGAGTTGGTACTTTGACAAAACACAAGTTGGATCAGAACAAGGGCTTGAACAACTGTACTCATGCCAGATCTCTCGAAAAATTAGTTCGGTAATGGCTTGAATATCAGGCAAAGGCGATAAACTATACGATTTATATTATAAGAGTTAAGGCAAGCTCATTGACATTGCAAAAAGTCTACTTAGTGTATCATGACTTTGGTACTCTGCACATAATGTAATGAGACTTTGTTTGGTACTGAGAGATCGCTCGGAAGCTTCCATTTCAAGCAATTTGCCACTGATGTAATGTAACTATCAAGGAAGCCAACGTGACAAGAGTTATAAAAAGAAGAAAGAAAAATTAATAAGACTGTTAGATTAATGTGATCTGCGCCTTTTGATCTATAAGATCATCCTGAAACTAACTCACAGATTGTGTACTTGTCCGATTAATTTCACTTTCCACAAAGTTGAGTTCAACTAAAAAAAATTAGACGCATGGTCAGGTTACTCAGGAAGCATAGCAGATTGCAGTATGGTTAAAGTGTTCAAATATGCCTGTGTCTATGTGAACTCGGACGACACATTGTCAGTACAAAGGAAGTAATCTCAAGACTAAACGTAGTAGTTCTATAAGATGGAAGCACGGTTCATATTAACAGTCTTCTGAAGTATGTCTCGTTTGGGGAATTTTGAAGGACTAATGAGTGCAGATGAGACTGAAGACCAGCAGATGAATGAGAGTTGTTCAGAATATGCTCTAACAGTGTCTCACTTGAGACATCCTATATGATCTGTCCGGTATTCTACTCACGTGTTGGTTTTTTCTATGCCTTTCGAGCCGAGAACATATAGCACCCTACTAATTTTATTGGGTCGTGAAATTCCTGACATCCTTCTCCAACTGGTTCATTTATATTGAGATTGTGAACAACCTTGGCCAAATGTTGGGCTGTTTAAATTTGCCATTGAGATGGCTTGGAGTGCACTCTAGTGACAGACTTCTGTTTTCTCATGGAGCTGATGGAGATAGAATGAAAGACAAATTTCCCAAGATGGACTGGGCTTGAACTCCTGGGCTTACGTTGTGTCCTGAATCGACAACATCTCTTTATGTGCTTATCGGGTTGTCTCTCAATCAGCTTCAGTTCGATACCGAGGTTCATTAAACTTCATACAAATTTAGACGACACCGTATGACGATAATGCTATTCACATATATACCGATTTACAAACTTGATTTGAAAAATATTACCTACTTTCGCATAAATCTCGTCACCATGCTTGTACTCCTTGATAATCTGTCTTCGACCTATGGATTGATGTCTCTTCTGCGCTTTGTGTTAATGATCATGTTCATAGTTCTCTAATTGCGAGCTTAAATTGTTTGGACAAACGGCTTGCGATCTATTTCAACCTGATATCCCAGAGCTCGGCATCTCTAGGTGTCCACATTAAAATGTTAACCATTCTTTCATCCGTAAAAATCGCGGTATAAATTTGAAGCTCCGGTATAAGATATGGTTCATCTGGTCCTCTAATGCCTAATACCTTTACAACAAACAGATGTTCATGCGACTTTAATGACTCGACGATTTGAATTCGACAACTAAGAAGATGCTCTTCCAACATATTCCAAGGATCGGTTAACTTATGCAGGACTTAGCTCTATGTTTTCATGCAGTCAAACGAATAATTCTTATTCCATCATGTCTCTTACACTTTTTTTGGTTTTAATTGCAGTCGGTTTATGTTAGAATGAACTTGTTCTTTCCTCTTTTCTCGGTTGTCTTTGTGCAGTCTTTAGACAAAACCGTCCCTCCAAAATTGATGTTTTATCCTTTTGTCCAACACGCAATACAATATGCCACGTTGCTGTCAAAAGACATTGAAGGTATGATCAATATACAGGAACTTGATTGGATTATAATCGTGGAGAAGATGCTGATTCTTGATCAAAACATCGCAGTCCCCACGAGTTCGAAAAATGTCCTTTATGTTCCCAAGTATTCGAGTTTGTTCTTGCAAGTGGAGAGAGTGCAGATGACAATGATGTTTTTGTTTCCAAGCATGTCACAGCTTCCCGTGCATCACTTTCAGCATCTTCAAAAAGTTTCCCAGATTTTATGCTTGGTTTAGTGGACCGGCCAAATTTTGTACGGCTTCAGGTGTTCAGTCCTTTGTCGTAGCTCCAAGATCTCACCCCCTGTTACTGGGTAAAAACTAAATATTTCGATAATATCACAACTTGTTCGGCAAATCCAATCAGCATTTGATAAAGGGCTCCGCTGGATTGTACATCTAGCTCTCCAGGGAGAAAATCTATGCAGCTACGTAATAAACTGAATGCAGCATTTGAATCTTAGTGAGACTTCGAGGCTTAAGATCTCACGTGCTGTTATGGGATGAATGCTAACAATTTCAATAATATTACAACTTGTTTGGCAAATCCAATCAGCATTATATAAAGGGCTTCGCCGGATTGTACATCTAGCTCTCCAGGAAGCCAATATTTACAGCTAAGTAATAAACTGAACGTAGCATTTAATCTTAGTGAGACTTGGATGCTTAAGGTCAGGGGCGACCAAATAATTTCGAACCTTGGATCTTGATTTGTCTATTTCTTTTGGATCTTGCAACGCATGCATGCAATGAGTATAGCAAAAGTACAAGGCTCGGCTTGGGATAGATGCCACGGCTTCTTGAGTAGATATTATTAGGACAATGAATCCAAATTAACTATGCTGAGACCTTAGGAAAGTAGCATATATCTCTCAGCGGCTTCTTCGAATGTTCACTAACTAACTTCTATCCAAGTCGTTGACGTCACTGTCATTTGATTGTGATTGGTCCAATGCTCAAGGAGTAAGAAACAAGAAACATATGATTTATATAAAAGGGATACCAATGATTGTCCAACGCTGGCATACAATGGTCTACCGGATATGATTGTGCAAGGTTTATCTCTATGAAACTGAAAGAAGTCATTTATATAATGATTTGTGATAGGAAATGATACCGCAGACTTCTCAAACTGCAGAGGTGTTAACCGAGGGAGGTATGGCTTCCCACAGATTTGGTCCTGCTGGGTTGAATTTTTAATCAGAGGGTTTGCGTGAAGTGGCCAATTTGAAACACTAGCAATACTAAAATAGATTGGAGATCTTCATTTGCCTTGATCATTAGGAGGAAAGAGAATTCAACCTTTGTGTGCTGATGCAGAGTTTTCCAAGGAAGAAATTAGAAAGGAACATCAGACATGGAAAATCTTTCCGTCTGTGCAGTTACCCAATACACATAACGCATGATATGGCCACACACATCGGTGAGGACAGCTTGATGCTTGGAGAGAACCGGACACTTCATCATATTAGCTAAAAAAATAAAAATATAAAAACCCTCGAGAGTACAATTAGGTTTCTAAAAATATTTTCTAATCATTCATACACGCATATTTGAACCGAGATGACTATCTAACAATTGAAATATTCAGACACCATCGCGTGTTCCATTCGCTTGTGGGAATTTTTTCCTGTCGGTTCCTGTATTATAGAAGTCCAAGAAGATAACCCCTTGGGTCTATCCCGACAGTTCTCATCTTTTGAGAAAATAGTGGAAGTGAGTGTGAAAACAGTACATCAAAACACCGAAGAATCTGAGGCAGGTTCTTTGACTTTTTTTTTTTGGGTCGAATCAGGTTCTTTCACTTGGAGATACTCATTTTTGTCGGCGGTTGTGTCATCTAATTAATTACTAATCAGAGAGTGCATACACAGGGAAGTCCCTTGATGTAAGGTAGTTTATCTTTGTTTCTTCGCATGTTCTCATCTGTTTTGATTCCCAGAACATTCACTATGATTTGTACAATCTTATATTTTGACAAATGAGAATGAGCCAAAAAGGCTGAAGAGATTAGGATGAGGTCTGTCCGTGGGTATATACCTCATAATCAGCCTGGATTTTAGCTGACATATGTTTCTTGATATTGGCTAAGCGGTACAAATTAGATTCTAGCATTCTCCTCACTTCCTGACTTATGAGTTAAGCTTGTGATTTCTTTATAAAGTCAACCTCTTTCCGCGAATTAAGGCAGAGAAAGAGGGTGGAACAGCAATAATAGGTTGTCAAGCATTACATAGGAGTGGTAGATACCGTGTCCATTGCGAATCATTTGAGGTCAGAACACAAGGGGTTAGCTGAGCCAATATGACGTCCAAAATCTCAATTTGATTTCTGCTTGATACGTCGAGAGTCAGCTGATTAAGCAGAACAAGTTCATGGCCAATCCTTAAGTTGTGGCATGGATGACGACAGCAATTGCTTTCTAATTGGATGTCTGAAAGGGGACCCTTAACGCAAACAAGTATTATCAAAGCATAATGAAAAGAACAATTATTAGGCGACTGTTGATTGATACGGCACTTTGATTATGCAGGTGATGATCCACAACAGGTTTCTCCTAATTCACTCCTGTACTCCGTGTTAATTTAAGCGAAGTTGTTCCAGTAAGAAAACAAAGCTAGCTTTCGTGGAATAGATATCGTTTAGCAGTTGTGCCAATTCTGTCAATTTTCTCATCAAGTTGATTCCAAAGTGGACCAACGCCAAGTGGATTCCATGGCTGGAACTTGCAGAAAGTCCATAAAATTTGGCGAGGGCATCTCTCTTCATTATATTGAAGATAATAAGAAGCTGATGAGAATTTGCCTCCAAAGACAAAAGCTGGCCAGCCTTTTGGGGGCCAAAATCGCATCAATCTAAAAGATATTTAAATTCCTAATACGCCTCTCTAAACTAAATATAAACCCAATAAGAGCGAAAGACTTTGGCTAACAAAAGAAAATAAAAATAAGACTTTGTCAACGAGAGTGACCCACGTTCAGTTCTTTTAACAATAAGGACATCCTACCTTGTCTCAATTAAGAGCAGTCGGCATTTGTCTAACATCTTCTCATTATTATAACTTCTCTCCGACAAAACGAATTCAAAAATGCATTCCCATTATTGAATCATGCCTTCCTCTTTAAAAAAACAAGGCCAATTTGCTTTGTTTTCTACCATATGGTCCGGCCTAACTGGCAGAATCTTTGCTGGTTTATAAGCTTCGATGCGAGCACCCTCTAGGCTTTATTGCATCAGCATTTCAGTCTCGGATTTGGGTCGGAGAAAGGGAAAGAAATCTTCCTGCACTTTCTTGGGAAGATTGAACTGGAAAATGGGAAGGCAACCTTGTTGTGATAAGGTGGGATTGAAGCGTGGTCCATGGACTATAGAGGAAGACCACAAGCTCGTGAACTTCATCCTCACTAATGGCATTCATTGTTGGAGGACAGTGCCTAAACTTGCAGGTAATTTATTTTATTTTTTGTTCTCAGGCATTGCTATTTCGTTTTCCTTTCTTTTGGCAATTTAAATGGATCAAATTGTTGAGTGGTTTTGGCGATGAATCAGGCCTGCTGAGGTGTGGGAAGAGTTGCAGATTAAGGTGGATTAATTACCTGAGGCCAGATCTCAAGAGGGGCGCTTTCACTGAGATGGAAGAGAACCAAATAATTCAGCTTCATTCGCGTCTCGGCAACAGGTACCTGTGACATTTCGACTTAGCATGCCTCGGTTTTGCACAAGCAAATTACCGTTTAGGGGGGCGGCCAAACGACTAGAGAAACCTTGTAACTCAGGCAGCTGTCAAGTGCCATGATCATTTGGGCATTTAATGTCAGGAAATACGATTTAAAAGCTTGAAACTTAACCACCAATCCAGAGAGATATGTGATGATAACTCGAGACACGGAAAGAGATGCGATGTATGAATTGTCAATAATAGTTGCTTAGCTAAGTTGTCGGGCCGCAGCATTGATATATAACTGAGTGTCACTCGATGGTTGTGATGCAGGTGGTCTAAGATCGCTTCGCATTTCCCCGGTCGCACAGACAACGAGATCAAGAACCATTGGAACACGAGGATCAAGAAGAAGCTGAAGCAACTTGGACTAGACCCCATCAGTCACCAGCCAATTACAGAGGACGATCACAGCAAAAATGGTGATGAAGAGGGCCAAACCAATTCATCTAAAGAAGAAGAGGGAGTGCTCTCAAAAGTAAAGTCCATGGACACCCAAGAACAGCAAGAGCAACCCGACTTGAAATTGGATGAAGCAACTGACTTTCTGTTGAACAACTATGAATTGCTGCTGTGTGGCAGTCTTGATGACGGAGTTCAGGGGCCAAATCGAGAATCGGACAGGTCAATCTCACAGAGCTCCAATTCAATTTGCATGGATGATTCTTCACAGAACCAGTCTAATTTCAATGGAGAGTCTAATTGCTCATCATCATCACTCCAAGAACACCACAATGGTGGTGGTGTCCAACAATGGGTTGATAGTGTGGACTCTATGCTCTCCTGGGATGGCTTTGATTTCTTAGAACAAGAGCTCTTCTACTTTGAAGACAGATTTTGAAATTTAATTTGCAAGTTTCTTTTCTCTTTCCCTCCTTTTCTTTCTTTCATGATATGTGTTGTTAGTTAGCCAAGCAATAAAGTATGGGTTCCCTTTTTTCTTTCTTTTATCAAAGAAAGATTATGGAGATCAAGATCATGATGTACCATTCATGAATGTAAAAAACTTGTTTGCTCTGGTTGTCATCTTAATCAATAATAGATGCTCCATCTATTACAAATTTGTTTGTCTTCGTAAGACCGGTTAAAGCATATTGGATTTGCTATTTATATACATGACATCTCCCTTCACCTATGAGTTTTAGTTCCATAACACTTACATATATCGTCACGAAAGACAAATTCTTCCGTAACCGTCAGTGTCCATTTCTCTGTGGAATAGCGACATGAGGGCACTACATAATTTGCAAGATGCCCTCGACTTGCTATAACAAAATAAGGATATCGCTGAAACATCGGTGGTTGTGAAACCCTAGTAACACACGGTATTACCCATCTAACCTTGCTGTAAAATGTCAAATTTTTATGCAACTATCTTGCACCACGAGTCATCAAACGTAGTAGATCTATCTCAAAAACCTATCCAGCAAAAACAACGCGATCCCAATTGATTTCCCTTATCTCATGTATCGATTTCTGGGTTGTCCTTCAATGGTTTTGTTTACTTCAAAAATGCTTTATGAGGCTTGCCTCTTCAATTTCCACTTTATATTACGCGTTATTGTCGGGAAGCCAAACCTACAATTTCTCGAACTCTACGAATACGTGCCGAGCACTAAAGTAGGAGTGCGTCCTCGGATCTTAGCTCCTTCTACGGATGTGCATGAAACACAAACGCCGAAATCCGAACATATCTCTCACCAGATCAAAAAAAAAAAATACATTGAAAACGAAAGGTCTGACTTCGTCTATACAATTAGTCTTATTCTCGGTTGACTCCATGATCATCTCAATGCATACAACTTGAGCTAGATGCGTGCTTCGGTATGATTGGCGACCATCTAAACCATGGTTTTTCACTAAATAATCAAGACTTTGGACATACATAATAAAATCAGGATTTGGTGAGTCTTGTAAGACCCGTGAGCTCGGGTAGTTGCTTGGAAAGAGGGCTTTGTTCAAATCCAGGGGACTCGTTCAAAGTGAACCTTCTGTGAAACAGCTGAACTAGTACAGATGGAAGTCGCCCACGAACAGCTCAAGCTCGCCCCATATGAGCACATCGGTTATTTGAATATTCAGAAAAATCAATTATTTTACAGAGCCAAGTTAACTTCAAGAAAATGGGATAAATATACGTCAATAATATTTTTCAATGCATATTCTAATTGTTCCGCGTTAGAAAATATGGATTTGCCGATGCTGATAAGTTTCAATAAGCATTGGTAACCGTAAAAAAAAGATGCCGGTAAAAGAAATCGATTGGGTACAAGTTGTCAGTGATTTATTAACACTTTTACGAGAGAAAAGCTGGTAAGTCATAGAAAGGAAGGGTGACAAATTGATATAAAAGTTGAATAAATGTGTGTATGTGACCTAAATGAGAGTTGGTAATTTCCGATCATAAAAAAGTTGACATACTACTCAAATATAGACTGGTAAATTAATAAGAGAGTTGGTCAGAAAGATAAACATAAATTGGTAAAAATTGAAAAAAAAAATAACTGACAATTTGCAAATTGTAGAAGAAAATACCGGTAATTTTATGAATATGTAATAAATTAACTAGAAGTTATCGAAACATTAGGTGACCGAAAATTCTTTTTACCATTGTGTTTTATGAATATGTTAATAGTTACCGGCGCTTCTTGAAATCTATTGGCATGGAGAAAAACACATGTTTTTAGAGAAATAAATCGCCTTATATTGACTCGCAAATCCCCGCTATCGATAAAATTATAAGTATCCGTTGATTTATTTTCAGGTTAAACCCAAAGGAAAAAGTGAAAAAATAAAATAAAATAGAAAGCTTGGTTATAATATCCTACCTATCGTTTACATCCGAATTCTAAACTAAACTGTACCTTATTTTTAAAGAAAATAATACAAATAATCTCTGAATTTAAACCTTATGTGTAATATCATTCATTAGCTTTTAGTTTAGTTAATTTGGTTCCCAAAGTTTTGATAAATGTTTAATGTTGTCTTTCTGGCGTGAATTATTATATGCTAAGTTTAGTGTTAAAAGTGGTGAGTCAATATGTGCATCTTTTTATCTATTTACTTTGGAAAAGGAAAAAAAATTAGGGCGTTAATGTGTTAATTATAATTTGATAGTGTGAATTATTATATTTTTATTTGAGATGAATATGATGCTTGAATAATTCAAGTATAACTTTTTTTTGTCGCCCACCATTCAAACGCAACGTGTTGGAAGCCACATCAACAAACTCCATTAACTTGTATTATGATAAAGAATATTTTCATATGATTTAGGGATTAGATCGAATATTTATTAATAATTTAAGGATTATATTGAGCAAATTAAAAGTCTACGGATGATAATGCATGTTGAGTCAAAATTCAAGAATCATTTGAATAATTGATTGATCAACTCTCCTAGTTAGTACTTTCTCGAGTTTCAACCTCAAAGTTAAACAATCATGTGTACACAAATATTTTTTTGGCTGTAGTGGTCCCTAAGGAGCTCGAGAGGACACCACAGGCAGCACCAACCCCATATATATTCAAAGCCGCCTCTCATGAACAAGAGAGAGAGGGAGAGAGAGAAGAATATTGCTTCCTTTTATTAACTACATTCCTCCAAAGTCTACTCCAATTATGAAAATGTGTGGAAAATTTACAAAAATATAAAAATAATATAACAACTCTTTGCTCTGTCTAATGCCATGGTTAAGTTGGGCTTTTCCAGGAGGATTCCAGCGACATAATCACGTACCACGTCAACATCAAGTTGGAGATTTTTTTGTTTATTTACCTAATTATTAGATTAATTAAGATAAAATGAGGGGAATAAGATGGTGCAAAGCATGTGGTTGCCGTCATCAATGTAATTATAAAGGGCGTCATCATTTGTACGGGAATATAGAATTGGGGAAGGATAAGTTTTCGAGAGGATTTGAGAAGGATCACGTTTTTAAAGACAGGAATATGGGAGCCTAATTTATGTTCCTATCATGGTTGCTCTAGTCAGAAAGTTTAACTTTTGAGAGCAATGATATGGGCGTCTCCCTTCTTTTCTTTTCTTTTCTTTTCCCTTTTTTCCTTTCTTTGGGGTTGAGGATAGGTTCATTGAAGAAGCATCATGAAGGCATTAAAGAAGATTATGGATAGAATAGTTTTTAAGTGTCCATCTTTTGAAGGAGCTAAGGATTTGTATGTTTTTGTTATCTTCGTTTTATTGTTATAGTTGTTCCGTTCATGCATCTCTTATTTTAACTATAGCAAACTGATGATGGGCTCGAGCTTGATAGCATCGAAAGTATTGTCAATGTAAGCGAGGTCGTAACCAAGACTCTTGCTTTTTGGTGGTGGTAGGTCTTGACGATCCCTTGTCCTTGTTGATGTGTGCACAACCATGATTAGTGTTTTGCTAATGGTGGGGGTGTTCATGAATCTTCGGACTTATACTAAGGGGACCGCAACAGGCCTGCTTAAATCAGATTCCTACCCGACCAAATCATGTAAGATTATAATCGGATTGTCCATTTCAAGTAACTACATTGAATCATCCAAAATAATGACACACACTAGTTGAATTTCATGGGAGTTCGACCCCATTGAATAACCCGACTCAAGTTCAGGTCTTATTCGGGACCTAATTGAATCGAGTCAGGTTTGAGACAGGGTAAACCATCCCACAATGGCTATGCCGCCATCCTTACCCAAGCTTAGGATCACTAATTGCGATAGGCCATCCATCTCACGCACCTAGAATAATACAGAGCATACAAGTCCATCCTCTTCAAGGTGACCTCGAGAAAATGTATAAATATAGTGAATCATACTTAGCCCTTGAACACTATAGATGAACACGCTTACCACTTCAGTGACTTTTAAAATATTGGTTGTTAATTGCAACTATGCTTCTATGGACCACATTTCTTTTTCTTTTTTTTTTGGGTCGGTTCTATGGACCACATTGACCAATATAATATCAGATAGATTAAGTCAACTTGATATTTTGAAGTAGTGAGAGGCAACACCGGAGGCAGTTTGTTCATCACTTAAGAAGCTGTCACGATCCGTATTAGTTTTCCAATCAACTTTCCCAAGTTCAGGTTTGCTTCGATTATTCTTCTACTCTTGATTTAGGTGATAAACTTCTTGGCTGCTCAGACATGTTATATAAGATAAGTATACTAGAAGTATCAAAAGTTGTGTACGACGCTCGCTTTGTTGTCAAATTCTTTTTTTTTTTTAAATTTCTTAAGTAACAAAAAATTTGAAAAACGAACCACCGGCCGTGGTGACTCCGCTGGGTAGGCTTCAGTGAACCATTTGCAACGCAAAGGCTCTGGCGGAGTTACTTGGTGTCTTAAGTGTGCTTCTGGGGGTGGTGGGTCCTCTCGCTTAAGTAGCACCTGGGGGTTTACGCTTCGGCTACCGGTTGAGACAATTCCTCCAACACCAAAAAAAAAAAAAAAAAAAAAAAAAAAAAACGATCATTTCGATACTAACGTCGATCTGATTGGGCGAAAATCCAACATGACACTTTGTTATTAATTTTTAAAAAACGTGACTCACCGAAAAGTACAGTCGGCATTCAAACAACAAAACAATGTCATTTGGATCTTTCCCTCAAGTAAGAACCATAAATCCTCAAGATCGATCGAGAGAGAGGGTGTAGAAGGCAAGCAAATGGGCATACAAATGATGAACAAGGGCAAGAGCAGAGGCCAGAATTCGTCAGGCATGGGCTTCCTCCTTGTCTTCCTCCCCGAAGAACAACACCAGCATCAGCATCACTCCGCCTCCAGTTCGTCCAACATTGTCAACAAGTCCAAACTCTTGTCCTCCTTCTCCTCTCCTCCTCCTCCTCCTTGGACCCACTCCGGCTGCCTCCTAAACAGAGCCCAATCCACCATTTCATCTACGTCCTCCTCATCTCCCTCACCCTCCTCGTTTTCGCTCTTTCCACCTTCGACCCCCTTCTTCTTCCCCCTCCTCCTCCTCCATCCTCATCTCCTATTCTACCCACCACTTCTTGCCAAAGCAACAACCCCAGCCTCTCCTCTCTCCCACGCCCCCAAATGACCACATGCCTCCGTCGTTCTAGTCGTTCCCCACCTTCTCCTGGCGGGCCAAGCCCAAAAACAGCTCCTCCAAGCACCAGTTCGCGTTGTAGGGGATGGGCACCCTATATAAGAGGGGCACACGCGCCATGAGCAACCTTATCGTCACTCAACCTTGTCGTCGCTCACCAAGTCAAGCAACTACGATGATGGCCGAGTGATGGTGGGCGAGCAAACTACAGTCAACGTCAGGTGAAGATTGCAAACAAAAAACCCTAATTTCAATTCACGTAAGATGGCAAAACGACGTCATTTCTTAAGGAGAAAGAAAAACAACATCGTTTACGTCATTCTTTTGCCACATCAACTTTTTTCTTTTTAATATAAAAGCCACATAATCAATTTTGCTAGAATCTCTCGCCGGTGACACCAAAGTGATCATTTTTTTTTTTCTGATTTGACACTTAAGTTATCCGGCGGAAACTTTTGACATCAAAGTGAATGTCATACACAACTTTTGACACTTCTAGTATACTTTCCCCCATTTCTTGGCTCCTCAGACATGTTATATTAGACAAAGAGACAAGACCGATTAGTCATTCCCAGCGAATTCGAATCAAACAAAATTACCGGTTGGGAATGCAATGTCATGAAAGTAATGTGAAGAAAAAAGAGATAAAAATACATAGGTCTTTCCTGCTCTCTGAGCTTTTCGTTTTTTTACCACAACCTACTGACGCACAAATGGGAGTCAA
The DNA here is from genome assembly GCA_017140595.1 of Eucalyptus curtisii. Taxonomy (NCBI): domain Eukaryota; kingdom Viridiplantae; phylum Streptophyta; class Magnoliopsida; order Myrtales; family Myrtaceae; genus Eucalyptus; species Eucalyptus curtisii. Next base: position 28,716,847 of record CM029503.1, on the reverse strand, counting down.
AACACACCTAATGGGGGTGTTGATTAATCCCAAAACTATGTTGGTTCTAATGCTAAATTCAACGATACAGAAAAAAAGGAACAAAAGGACACAATCAAGCTTAAGAGTTTGGAAACCCACAAACTCAAGACGGTTTTTTCTTCCGTGTGCTCTCTGTGATGCGCCTCAAATCTTGTGTACCTCTTCTTATTCCCCTATGTATAGAACGACAGGATATTGTAAAAACCACACAAATATTCAGTAAGCTCTAAAACAGGAGGATATCAGGTACCGACCAGACATACCTTTGATACAAGTAAACGAAGAGATAGAACAGTGGCAACAGCAAGAGAACCAGAATAGACATGGCGATGAAGAATATGCTTCTTCTCTTCTGCATGGTAACAACGAAAGATTGTAGTCAAGGAGAACGGGGGGAGGAAGGAAAAAATGAGCAATGCTACATATGAGCTTACAGTATGTAATGCTGACACCAACAATTTGCAGTATTACATAATTACATTAAATAGCTTGACCTGTATGCTACAGGTAATGGACACTAGAAAAACCTATTTTAAGTGTCCCTCACACCTGTCTGTCAGAGCTTCTACATTACCATGGGAAAATCAAGCCTGCGAAAAGAAGCCAGCCTATAGATCCTAATGAACTATTGCGCTCTAGTCAACCTTATACTAGTCAGGCGAAGTGAATGTCCAAGAACATTGAGCAATAAAGACAATAGCAAAGTCAAATACTGGAACTTACTCTGCGACCCTTGGAGAAGGGCTTTTGACGTCCATTGCAAGTGTGGGCATCACAAAATTGGCGCAAGAAGAATTCTGTTGAGAAAGTGGCAAATACAGGAATACTAGTTAAATAAAGCAGCCAAGTAGAACGACACACGGCAAGAGATGCCCCAGAATTGTAAAAGTACCATGTAATCGGCTCGATGAAGGACCTTCTTGGACTGGAAAGCAGCCATCTGCTAAGCTCTGCAACAATCGCCAATATGCAAATTTAAAGGATTTCCATTTAAAGACTATATGTAACTGCAAGTAAGCAAGCGAAACCATAATTCACTTCATTACACATAATTCTTGATCACCTCGCACAAATGTTTATTTCTCACTGCAGCGGCGGGATTACACTTAGCCTTCTTCTGCACGGAATCCATCACAAGGTCACAATGCAGTGCTCCACATAAATCTGCCAAGCATTTTCCTTGACTCTGTCAGTAGGACAAGTTTGTCATGTTTCACAAAACTTAGGCTCTAAAAAATATCGATAGACAAATGCCTATATCAGCTGAAAGCTCATAGAGTATGGTATATAACTTTAAGATGAGGGCCATTAGCTGGAATGGTGTAGCATCACCATTCCTCAAAACTATAATCAAGCGAAAACATCCAGTAGTACCTGAAGGCAAATTTCACTTGAAAGTTGATAAGAATTAGGCAACAAATAATGCAAGTAAATGAATAGAAGGACTAGCCAAAGTACAGATAGTGATAAACTATCTTTCCTATTTGCCTAATAAAAGCGAAACCAAGGGCCTTTCATCATCCCTTCCAGAAACCTCTAACCTTGTCGACTCAGGTCTTGATTAATGCTACACCTAGTACAGCTGCAACCTTAGAATCAAATAAACCATATGATGCATAAGGAGGCTTTCAAACTGGTAGATACTTTATGATAGTGATGGCATTGGAACAAATTCTTATCATCTTTATAGAATGCAACAGAATTAATCTGGCTCTGGAAAACTCAGGATTTCTACGATGTAAATCTCTTGAGTATTGAGAAAATACCATCATATTTCTCTAGTTTCAACTCAAATGAACAATGGATTATGATAAGCAGGGTCACCAATTTCATTCTAGATTCAGAGATGACTAGATCACTACATCCACCCACATTCACAACGACCCTTCCACAAAGTTATTCAAAGTCTAAACTGACTTTGGAAATCCCATTTCATGTCAAATGAATGGACCACAAGCAATCAAAAGAAGTTGCCCAAGAGAATAGATGCAGTTTCCAGCTTATAATTTGTACACAACTGTAAATATATCTGCAATAGCAAGTCACACCACATCGAGTTACATAGGTATATACACATATATATACATAAACAACACCAATACCTATTGTACAATGGCCCAACAGTTCAATACAAGCAAAAATGGAAAAATGCACTAACTTCAATAGGTTATTCAGCAAGGTTGAGCCCTAGCATTTTCATGTTTTACTTCCGGACAAATCCCTGACATGTATAATAAGATAAATGTGGTCTTTATTAATTAGGTCTTACTCAGCTGGAATAGACTTATCCGAAGCTTGAAAGGAACTGATTTTTCGTATTAGAGTAATATAAATGTCAGGGTGAGGCAAAATAGATAATGCTATTGATTGATTGAAAGATATCACAAACATGGGACCACTTACCACATTTAGTAAATCATAGTGCCTGTTATCAAAATGCCGATCAAGATATTTTTCTTCATAGAAGCTCTTTCGACAATACCCACATCGCCATTCATTTATATCCACGTGGATCTTATGTTGTTCCTGATCTCCGTACAAGTTATAATCGGGGTGAAGTCTACACTTATTTGGAAGCTGGTACCTCTCTTTTTCTATAAAGGGCATGAGATACTGCAAGAACCATGGAAAGGGTATGAATTTTGGTCAAAAGAAAATCATAGGAACATCCATAGAGTGAAATGTTGTTATTAATGATTACCTCCTCAATTATTTTTGAAGCAGCTCTGCTCCTCTCTCTCGAACAGTGTACTTCATGCTCATGGATATTCCCCTGATCTTGCTTTAAGCCTCTGAATAGACATCCAAAGTCTAGATCATCAGACAGATGAACAGGTAAAGCAGACGCAAAGATGGTATATGCACATTTCAAGTATGCACATTTCAAGTGGACCGAACAATAAGATGTCGGGTGCTGAAGCATCAACTTTCAAGTCACTTAATCTTTTTTCACCAAACATGTATCCAACGTCTCGAGTTCCAGATGGGCGAGCAACATTACCTTGCAGCTGCAGACCCTTGAAAACCCTGGAGCATCACAATGAATTTTCAGGTTCCACGCGGTATAAAGATGATCAATCAATAGAACACATGCAAATGCCACCAAACAAACAAAATAAAGGACCGGAACACGTCGCCAGCACCAACTCCAGAGAAAACCACAACAAGAACACTCGAGGAATTACCCAATGCAGTGGCCAGACCGAAAGCACTACTAAGATCGACGAAACGAAAAATAATCACTCGATGCCAAAAATGATCCAGGAGGTAGACATAAACAACCAATCCAGCGAACAGCAACTCAACTCTCATCGACCTCGTCACGCTTAGCACTAACCGAAAAACTGCTCCCGGGACCTCGAATCAACAATCGACGAAAACCCCAGTCGATATAAGTCGAATCAGAATTTCGCCACTAATCGCTAGTTCCCCCGCTCCCTCAGCTCGAATTTCGCGTTTCGACGCAACCCCACTCCATCGATCCCCCACCAGAGCGATCCCTCGAAAACACCCTCGACCCCATGAACCGCCGTGGCCCCGCCCGGCCCACGACGTTCCGGCTAAAACAGAGCAGCGGAAGTACAGTTAAAAGAAAGAAACGCGCCCCGTCGCGGAGGACGATCGACGAGCGGCGATTCCGCGCGCGCACACTCGGTTCACCTGCGGAGAAGAAGAGGCCGGGCTGAATCGGAGGCAGAGCGAGAGAGAGACGACGAAGAGCGCGGCGAGAGGGCTGGGCTTCCGGCATCGCTCCGTGTTCGCCATCGCCGATCTCCCTCCATGCGCGACCAGCTCGTCGATGCGCACGCCGCGAAACGGAGAAAGCGCTCGAAAAAGAAGAAAAAAAAAAAGGAAAAAGGAAAATTGAGCTTCTTGCTGCTTACGTCCCGGGCGACCCGCTTGCCCAATCAGGGCTTGCCACGTCGCGCGCCGCCCCGGTTCCCTTGACCATTGCTCGAAGTCGACGGCATGGAGAGACGGGCCTACGCTGAATGATCCATGGGTTCCCTAACGGGCCGGTCAGGCCCGGTTGATGCTGGCCCAAATATTATAATTTATATATAGAGACAGGTTTATAAAATTGAGAGAAAATTCCAAATAAAAACTTGAAGTACTATCATATTCTCAAATAAGGATATCAAATAAGGGCTTAAAGTACCATTATTTCCTCAAATAAGGGCCTAAACTCATTTGATATTAATGTAGCAATTTCAAGCATTTATTTGAGAAAATAAAATGACTTTAGACATTTATTTGAAATTTTCCCTAAAATTGGATATGCTAAGTGAAAGGCTAATAGGGGTGACTTTTCATGTCAGTTGTTATTATTTCATATTTTGTGTGGAAAGTGGGATTAAAGAAATAAATTTTTTTTTTTTTGCCCTATGCTTATGAATTTGAGTAAACTCAAAAGCATAGGTTATTCCCAAAAAATAGCAAAATTGCACACAACTTCCATCTATGTAAGAAGTCGACATTTGGAAGATTTTTAAAAATCATCGTCTTGCATATCCTTTGAATTATTAAATAGTAGAAAGAGATTGACACAAAATGAAGAAATTGTGTACAACATATGATTTGAAACATATGATTTGAAACTTTTCCTAATAAAGTCATTTTTAAAATATAATGATTTTTTTTACAAAGTTATTTCTCTCGACTAACAAACTTATTAAATTAATAAAATTGAAATTATATTTTAATATAAATAATATTTGAATTATAATTTAAGAAATTAAAAAATAAAAAATAAAAATTCATTTTGTGGAGTGATAAAATATTTATAGAATATTGGATTCAGAAAATTTGGAAGAATGAGGGGAAAAAAATACAATCTCTTAAAAGTAAGAAATCATGTTTACTTAATAATTCCTTTGCAACTAACGATTGTCCAATGAAATCTGCACTTTAATAAATTTTCACATAAAATCTATTGACAACAAATCGGCGAAATATAGTTTATGTGGATAAAATCCTTCTTATATGGCCATCGGTGTGACTATTTATAGTGGCTAAATTGTATGCACAAACAAATTCCACGTGGTCTATTTTAGTTTGATTTCTCCACTCTTATTCATATGGGTATCCTTGTATTTATCCCTATCATACTTTTTTTTTTGGATCATACGTCGATTCAATTGAGTTTGGTCAGATTTAGAAAATTGAGTAGAAAATGTGTGAAAATATCGATTTAATGTGAAAATATAACCAATTAAAAATAAAATACTCGACTAGGAAGGGAGGTCCGGGGAAAGAGATTCAGCGAGCGCTAGGTCGAACTTAGAAGCAGAAAGCCGCGGAAGGGATAAAGCGCAGAGGCGTCACCGTAGTCCGCCGCCGCCGCCGCCGCCGACGACGACAGCCGCCGTTGACGGCGCTGTTTGACAGCACCTTCAGCACCGTCCGCGTTCGATAGCCACGGCTGAGGCGAGGTTCGTGGAGAAAGGTGAAGCCTTTTTCGGCTTCGTGCGGAAGCGGGCCTGATTCGTCGACTGCCGACTTCGCTGCTTTCCAGAGGTAGTCGGCTTCAGATTCTTGTTACTTCTTCTTCCCGTCACGCCCCTCTCGCTCTCTCTCTCTCTCACAAAGCTTGAGCATTTACTTTCAGGTAGAGCTTGCCGGCGCGGGGCTGCAAAGGAAAATGGCGAAGAAGAAACAACCGAACGGCGGGAAGGGGGAGACGGATCCTGAATTGGACATCAGGACGATCAGGAGGGATGTCGAGTTCCTGGGTATGTCTCGCGCCGCCCTCTTCTCTTTCGTGTCCTTGTCCTAATTTTTCCGGGTTTGAATTGAAAGATGCGGGCTTAGGGTTTCCGAAGGTGTGTTCGCGACGACTATACATCTGGTTATACAAGAGTTTGAACCTGTTTTGGTATGAGCTGCGTTTGCGACACTTTGAAAGCTATTAGGCTATCGGTTAGTTGAATGCCTGTGGATGTTTATGAGGATTGTGGTTTGGTGGTGGGTCTGTTGGAATTTCTGATGCTTCCAATGGGAAGTAGAGACGAAATATAGATGAGCTAATCGAGGCAAGCTTCAACTGGATGAGCTTATTGATACCTGCGGCAGCAAATGGACGGGACATTGTGTAACACTGTAGTTGTAATTTGATGGCTTTGTGAAGATTGCCTGTGCTGAAGTTTCCTGATGTGTAATGGGCCCATCTTTGGGTTTGGTGTCGCTATGATCATGGAGGAGATAGAGATTCTTTAGAAAATCCTCAGGAGTGACTTGGCTCGATTATTTCAGCTCGAGGTTGGCTGAGTTTATACAGGGGAATTTTGCTCCTTTTGTATATATCTGTGGCCTGCCGTGAGGAACTTAATCAAAACCGGCACAGTGGAAGCTTAGTGTTGTTATTTCTGGGTTGCGGGGTATGTCTAAGGTGAACGTCTGGTTTAAGTTTCGGTGTCTTTTTTGCCCATGTGCTTTGAGGTAGCAAGGCTTCATCATGTTTCTCTGCACTTATGAATCCCCTATCTTTCGAGAGACAGACTTCCTTTGCATCAATTTTTATTTTTTCAAAAATCTCTGTTCATGCCTTAAATTTGTGGAATTTTCCTTCAGGATCGTCTCGGATGACATGGAAAGAGAGGAAGGAGCTAGAGAATAAAAAGGTGGTTTCCTTAGGTGGTAAGGTGAGCACATTAGCCTGCCTTACTATCAAGTAAGTGGACTTTATATTTCATTCATCTCATCTGGGGTTATCTTGAACACAGGCACCAAAGAAGCAGCGACTGCCTCTGAGTGTGGCTCGACCCATGATGAAGAACCAGAAGAAAAGAGAAGAGAAAATGTGGCAAGAGGTAATTTCAAAATACTGCAATTCTGATAATCTGTACGTAACAGTTCACGCCTAACAATATGTTTGCGTGCTCTAGAATATGATCCTTCAACGATTTGGGGGGAAGTCTAGTAGTTGGAGCAGCGCAGGGAGGCTGGAGGATAGGCGCAAGCCCGAGGACAGAGTATTGAAGTCGATCGATGGTCATTTCAAGAAAGGGGTCCTCAATGTGAAGCATTTACTACAACCGAGCACATCAGGAGACGGTGAGAACGATAAGAGGAAGAGTTTCGGCGGGAAAGGCAAGAAGAAAGTCGGGAAGAAGTCCCGAGGAAAGAAGCGCGGCGGTAAGAAGCGCCACTAATCGGCAGCCTGCTGAATTTTCCGTTCCTTGTGCAACAGAACAGATGGAGAATGTTGACCAATTTTGCTCTGGATGATATACCGATGTATCAAGTTTTTATATATAAATTTTGTAGTTGTTCCTTGGAACTTCTTTCCCTTCGGGTTAGATCCTATCTTGTAGTTGCTGGATCCAAAAAGTTCTTGACAGCTTGCTTCCTCAAACCAGGAAAAGAATTGAGACGACTTAGGCCTGTTTGTTAATTGGCTAGATAGTAACCGATTCTATTTTTATGTTTTCCGAAACAAAAAAATAATAATAATAATAATTCATTTGATAATTTTTTCGTTCTCAGGAATAGATTTGGATCATAATTAAAAGGTAGAAGAAGGTTGATTTTTTATTTTAAAAAATAATTTAAAAATCAAGTCAAATTTTCTTTTTTCTTTTCTTTTTTTCTAGTTGCCGTCGATCACGACGATGGCCCGGTGGCCACATGAGCTGACCCAACTCGTCGTCGATCATTGCCAAAGAAGAAGAAAGACGATCATTGCCAAAGAAGAAGAAGGGGATGGAAAAAGAAAAAGAAAAAAGGAAAAAAATATAATGAAAGTATTAAAAATTTTAAAAAAAATTCTAATTCACAAAAGAATTTAAGATTTTATTAGACGTATTTTTATCTAAGGAATAGAACATTTGGACAGTTATCAAACGCATTTAAATGCACATACACAGAAACTCGTTTAAGGAATAAAATAAAAAAGAATCATTTTTTAGTATAAATTATTCTCGAAAATAGATTATTATCAAATGCACACTTCTAAAGTTTTACGTGTTAATTAATGTCAAGGGGCACATCATGTTTAGGCTATTGGAAATGAAGTTTTCCCACCAACGACTGCAATATTGATGCCCTACTTTACACGTGGCCTCGCAAATAATTACCTAAAGCAAAGTAGGTTATTAAGAGTTTAATCCATTTTCTTCATAGAAATTAATGATATCAAAAATATTTTTTTGAAAACGATTTCTTATGTTACCTAAAAAAGAAATGGATGAAAAAAAAAATTCCACGAAAATATTATAAATTACCATTAATATTAATTATTTCACATGATACAAATAATTATTTTTTAGAAAAATATTTTTTAAATAATTTTTTTTTTCGCAAAATAAAAAGACTTAAAATCATTTGTACAAAATATTTTCAATCTCGAGATGTCCTTTTAACATCGAGACAAAGGGCAAGGGAAAAGAAAATGAAAGAAGATGCTTCATTAGGCAATGATTTGTGCAAGAGACTCCTCGGAGGCTTTTGCGATTCTTCTTCCGACTAATTCACGTCTAATTTGTTGTGCTCGGACGCATTTTGTCGCGATTCCCACATGGCATGCCACAATGCACAAACGTTACCCAAAAAAGGTTCAATCGATGATCAAGAACCAGTCAATTTGGAAAGCGATTAGTCGGACTTCTTGCCAAACTCTTTGCCCCTTCGCAGGACCACCGCGTCCCACCACCTGCGTACCTCCTCGGAGGAAGACTTTCCGACAGCATCGAAGAGGAGATCGGCAAAGCCGTCCAATGCTCTTTATTATATGCATTCCAATCTCATCGTCAACTGCTCTGCACGTGTCTGATTCCGTCTTCCATTAACGCCGACGAATTTTTTATTTTGGTCCGCTCGCGTCCCTCCCTCCTCTCCTCGTCACGTTGCTGCTGATGATGAGAACGAGGGAAAAATAAAAATCCCACTTTGACTTCCGCCCGCTGCTTCTTCTCCGGCTGATCTCTCGACCCAGATGAGGCCTTCGGATCGCTGAAGGAATACCCATTTCGAAAAGGGTCTTGAACTCAGCTGCGGATGGCGAAAGTCTTGATCTTGGCGATCGTGGCGGCGGCGGCGGCGGCGGCGGCGCTGCCGGGGCGGGGGGTCCTCGGATCGGGCCAGGAGGAGCCGTACAGGATCCACACGCTGTTCTCGGTGGAGTGCCAGAACTACTTCGACTGGCAGACGGTGGGCCTCGTCCACAGCTTCAAGAAGGCCGGGCAGCCCGGGCCGATCACCCGGCTGCTCAGCTGTACCGACGACGAGCTCAGGAGCTACCGAGGGATGGACTTGGCTCCGACCATGGTGGTGCCTTCCATGAGCCGACATCCCAAGACTGGTGATTGGTAAGATTTCTACGGTGGCTTGGTCTTTCTCCAATGTTACTAAGTTGGTCTGGTTGCGTTTCTTTCCTTTCCATGCTTTGATCAGCTTTGTGTCCTTGTTCAGTTGACTATGACTCCTGGATGGATAAATTGCTAATGGAATGGTCTGAGTGAGTTTGTCTATGTTTATAAGCTTGACCAGTCAGTGTTACTATCTGTTTCCAGGTTTTCCTTTTGTTCGTTCTTTATTTTTCCCCCTTAAAAGAACGTCCTAGAATTCGCATCAGTTAAAGGCTATATCTAGCACAGACTTGCATTTCGCAACATCTTTTGACATCTTTCCAGTTGCTACTGGTCCTGCTGATATGTGGCATCAGAGTTCATTGTCTGGTCAATGCTTGACCACATGAACCTTCGCTCTGATGTAGTTTTGCGCGTTTGTCTTGCTTCTGCTCATTTCTCCTCTTCATCATGCCAAAAAGAATGGTGCTGGAGTGTGGAACAAAAGATTAATGTTTCATGCTGAGAAAGCAAAAATAAAGAGAAGCATACATGTGAAGAGAAATGAACATTAATAGTACACATCAACCCAGAGATTGCAGAGTCTTTTTATTTTTACTAATTAATGAAAAATCCCACCTAGTGGTGACATACTTGAGATGAACTCTCTAATGCTTTGTTGTCCTGCTTTTGATTCAAATAGAATCTATGTGAAAGGAGTGAATGCCTGAACAGGCTGTGCAACAGTGAGATGTTCAGAACAATCAAACATCTCCTTTTCTAAGACAAGGGCCACAGTATTTGACCATTTTTCCCTTTACCAATTTCATTTACAACAGTTCTCAGCTATCCTGTAAACAAGGTCTGGTCTGACCGCGCATGTTTTCTATCTTTCCTTTCAATTATTTATAAATTATATGACAACTGCCCACCCGTTGCCTTTCGACTATTACTATGGTCTTTTCTTTCTTTCTAGAAAATCTGCTAAGTCTTTTCTGGGAATTTGTAGGTACCCTGCAATCAATAAGCCTGCTGGCATTGTCCACTGGCTTAAGCATAGCAAAGATGCAGAAAAGGTGGATTGGGTTGTGATTCTAGATGCTGACATGATCATCAGAGGTCCAATTATACCCTGGGAACTTGGAGCAGAGAAAGGCAGACCAGTGTCTGCGTATTATGGGTACTCTTCCTTTTCTTTTTCATGATGGACTCATATGGTTCTTGCCAGTAATGTTCTTCTGCATCAACTTTTAGATACTGTTTCCAACTAGCGTAATCTAAGAGAGGAGTGAAAAGCAAAATACTGAAGGCAATAGAAATAGAGACCTTGGGCTGGAAGGAATTAGACGAAAATGTGAAGGCAGTGATGTAAATGTGATATTGTCTTTCTTTGCAATTTAAGGTGAGAGAGCTAACTAGCGAGACACTGTCCTTGGCAAAGTGTCTAGGGAATGGTAGTCTCTACAGCTTTGCCAACAAGAAGGAAGATGTGACCTAACGATAGGATCATAAGCCAATAAGGGTGATAGGGGCCTAAGAAGACATGGACAAAAGCTTTACCAAAGATTATATATATTCGAAGCTCGAGGGGAAGGGAGGGAGGGAGCGAGATGGCTCTTTTTTTAGTTCATCAGGAAGAATTATTCTATTTGTGGGACCATTTTATGCTGTGTTCTGACAATTAGGCAGAGCAATTGAAATAGGGATAACTTCCTGCTGATGATTTCATACATCATGTATTGCATTTAACTCCACCCCTGCTTTTTTGGAGCTATATTTATCAATGATAATTTGTTCTTTCAGTTACTTGGTAGGATGTGACAACATTCTGTCTAAATTACACACAAAGCACCCAGAACTTTGTGATAAGGTTGGAGGGCTTTTGGCCATGCATATGGATGATCTTCGGAAATTGGCACCCATGTGGCTTTCTAAAACGGAAGAAGTGAGGGAAGATAGAGCTCATTGGGCCACCAATATAACTGGGGACATCTATGGAAAAGGGTGGATCAGTGAGATGTATGGATACTCATTCGGTGCGGCAGAGGTGACTTTTCTTTCACAAGATCAAGATTCTTATGACTGGATAATTCAGAGTAATGAGTTTGAGTCTGTTTCGCCTTTTCAGGTTGGTCTCAAGCACAAAATCAACGACAATCTAATGATTTACCCTGGATATACTCCACAACAAGGATTTGAACCGATTCTTATGCATTATGGTTTACCATTTAAAGTTGGGAATTGGTCATTTAGTAAGTTGGATAACCATGAAGATGGTATTGTCTATGACTGTGGCCGGCTTTTCCCAGAACCTCCTTATCCCAGAGAGGTAATGTTGAAGTAAAACATTTCAGATAGGAGATGATTATTTCATAGTATGGAAACTGTAGTTGGACTTCATGGCATGCTGTTATCAATGTTGCATTTTTGTTCTCGTGCCTCACAAGTATAGATTCAGTCTAAGCAAATGGTGTAGAATGTGGATAGTTCATGTCTTCACTAGCCAATGTAGTTCTATTCCATGCACTGGGACAACATTTGATGTCAAGATTTTTATGTTTTACCTTTTGCATCCTTGACAGTAGATTATGAGTGAGAATATGCAGTTGACATCTTTTTGGTCCTTTCTTTTGACCATCAGCATCTTTTTCGTTGAAAATGTAAAAGAAAAACTGTTTGACGTGTAGGTAAAAATGATGGAGCCTGATCCCAATAAAAGGCGAGCCCTCTTTTTGAGTATTGAATGTATCAATACTTTAAATGAGGGTCTTTTAATGCATCATGCAGCTAGAGGGTGTGCAAAACCAAAATGGTCAAAGTACCTTAGCTTCCTCAAAAGCAAAACCTTTGCGGAACTCACTAAACCGAAACTCTTGAAGCCAAAAAGCCTACAAACTGAGGAAACGGTCAAGCAGAAACTGACTGATGAAGCTGCAAGGACATATCCGAAAATCCATACCATCTTTTCAACGGAATGTACTCCTTACTTTGATTGGCAAACTGTAGGACTCGTTCATAGTTTTCACTTGAGTGACCAGCCAGGAAATATCACGAGGCTCCTCAGTTGTACAGATGAAGACTTGAAGAAGTATACAGGCCATGACCTGGCTCCCACGCATTACGTCCCTTCCATGAGCCGTCATCCTTTGACTGGAGATTGGTAATTCTCTTTTCCCATGCTCTGCCTCTTCTAGATAGGTGCCTATATGATCCTTAATATCCTGGGCCGGTATAACTGGACTCACATTCTTTTTCGGTATTGCTACATACACCAATTGGAAATTATTGTGACCACCCATTTTACTTATATTTCAACTTTGTTGAAGCCTCATTTATTTGTTTCTCTGTTTTATCATCCCCCCAATTTTTCTTCCTCAATAATTTCAAGTGGATATGAGACTCAATTCCATGTGCTGTTGAATTGACTCTGTCTTGTCTGGTGTGCATTTCAGGGAATTTCAATGGACTATTGATGCATCTGTGATGTGTAATGTGTCGATCCACTTTCTGTGTTAAAAAACAAATGCTGACATCTGAAGTATGTGTAGATATATAAAGAATGTCCGAGTGGATAAGAATGCTACTAGAAGTTATTGAGCAGTGCTACAGAACCAAAATGATCAAATTGGCTGCCAAGCCACATAAACAACAACGTTTTTTTTTTTTAAAAAAAAAAAGGCCTTTCTGTCAGTCTGCCTGTGGTGAGCTATTCTTTGATGACTTTACATTCCCTGAGGAAAGATACATAAAATTCTGAAATACTTCAACAACCGCACCAGATTTAGGAAGTATTTCTTGTCAATTATCTATGATAGATGTCCCATGGAATGTGTATAATCTTAGCACTAACCACCCACTTGCCCCTCCGTGTTTTTAATTAGTATTTAATGAGCTAGAATTGCTTATACAAGCTTCAGACTTCCACATCTCAAATTGTTTACACCATGGAACTTGACTAACCACTTAAAAGACTTCTGAGAGTGTAATGATGTTTATGTCTTGGCAGGTATCCAGCGATTAATAAACCTGCTGCCGTCCTCCATTGGCTTAATCATGTAAATATTGATGCTGAGTTTATTGTAATTCTGGATGCTGATATGATCTTGAGAGGGCCAATTACTCCATGGGAATTTAATGCCGCACGTGGCAGGCCAGTTTCAACACCTTACGAGTAAGATAACCAAATTGCTTTGTTTTTACATGGTTATTTTTTAAAACCTAATTGTCTATCAAAACTACGGTGGAATTAATCGTCTCGAATGCCAGCTACCTCATCGGCTGTGACAATGTGCTTGCGAAACTCCACACTAGCCATCCTGACGCTTGTGACAAGGTCGGTGGTGTAATAATCATGCACATAGATGATCTCCGGCAATTTGCAATCCTATGGTTGCATAAAACAGAGGAGGTTAGGGCTGATAAAGCTCATTATGCCACAAACATCACGGGAGACATATATGAATCTGGATGGATCAGTGAAATGTATGGTTACTCTTTCGGCGCAGCAGAGGTATTTTTCTGACCTTTTCTTTTGTTTTATCTACACCAAGCTCTCCACCTCCGCTGTGCTACCAAAAGTGTAGATTGTTTTTTTATTTTCTTTTTTGCTCACTGCGCAAGTCATTCATATAGCCAAATGCTAAAGAGGTAGTTCCATAGTACTTGTTTTTTTTTTTTTTCCTGATATCTATATTTCACTAATTTTGCGTGCAGTTGCAATTGCGGCACCTTATAAGTAGCGAGATTCTAATTTACCCTGGATACATTCCTGAACCTGGGGTCAAGTATAGAGTTTTTCACTATGGCTTAGAATTCAAGGTAGGGAACTGGAGCTTCGACAAGGCTAAGTATAGAGACTCGGATGTGGTCAATAAATGCTGGGCCAAGTTTCCAGACCCACCTAATCCTTCAACGCTTGATCAGACTGATGAAAACCTGCTCCAGCAAGACCTTCTTAGCATAGAATGTGCAAGGACACTGAACGAAGCGTTGCGCTTGCATCATGTGAGGAGGAATTGCCCTGACCCAAATTTTATGGAGCAAGCTGCAATTTCACGAAAGCTGGGAAGGTACGATCGGAGCTATGCTGCAAAAAGCAATCCCATACCAACGAGTGTCTCTAAAGAATCCTCTAAAGAGGCCACGGGGGATGCCAAATTTAGTACCTTCAGACTTTGGATGGTTGCTTTGTGGATATTCTTAGGTCTAGGTTTCTTAACTGTTGCATCGGTGCTGCTATCTGGTCGTAAAGCAAAGAAGACAAAGGGGAAAAGCTATAGAAGTAAGAGGAGATTGACGCACTCGGGGCTTATGGATGAGAAGTATTGAAGCATTATTGAATTCTCAAATCATTGGATTATCGTGTTTGCTAATGCAAAACCTATCTGAACCAATTGAAAGTCATGACAATGCGAGAGTGAGATATTGGCAGGCGGTGAAGCATCGACATTTGCTGGCAAAGTAGGCATTTTTTCAATTAGCCTGTCTCGAAAGGTTCCAGACTCATTGCCGTTGGAAGAGGCACTACATTGGCCCGCCCATTTTTGGTGACTGCAATTGCTTACCGGAATACGTCAGCATAATTTGGATACATTGACAGTGTCGTGACGATCATGAGAAGGCTTTTCTCCCTGTACCTTTTCTTTTGCTAAATGATCGTAACGATGTAACAGATTGAATGATGAAATCTCAAGATATACTGTACTGTATATTCTACCATGTTTGAATCATTATGATTGGGATGAATCTTAAATAACTGCTTCCTACCAAGACGGGTCTTTTTCTGCTTCTCTCGAACTTGAGGTTCTTTGATGGGAGATGCCATCGCACCCGCGAGTCGCGGACCACCACTTCTGTCAAGAGCTAAAGTGCGAGGTCTGGAGTCGCCGTCCACAACTATCACGAGACGGACCTCCGAGGTATGATTGTAACTTGAAAGGCACGTTAAAACTTACAAAAAGGCCCCGACACCTGCTTTGTTAAGAGTGATGCAGCAGCAACTGCTGGTGGTTCAACCAGTGGCATCATCTCCATCTAGGAAAAGCCACAACGTTATGCAAGACTTGATCTTGCTTGATAAGTCTGCTCTGTTTACCCTTTTAGCTGCAGTTGGTCATTAGATGCGGTTCGAAATCGTGAATCACATCTCTTGGATCCATGTTCAAAAATCATGACCGGAAGCCAACTCTGAACATTGATTTAACGAACATATAAAATAGAAAGAAAGGGGCTTTCCCTAATTATCCTGTTCTAAAGAAAGGAAATTTCAGGTTCAAGAACGTTGAGAAGCCATCGGTGGGCCTCTGCCGCTCGAAATCTCCCAGAATATGACCGTTAAACGGACGACACCCGATTTTCAAAACGTGGGACCCGCGACAAGCTGAAAAGGAAAGAAGATCGAGGCCCCACCTCTCTCTTTCTCTCTCTTCCCCGACAATTCTTTATTCTAAGTTTTTTATTAAAAAAAAAAAGAGGTCGCAATGCAAAATGCGCTTTCCTTTCTCTCATCTCCATGGATGTTTATATAATGCAGCACGTCCGTTTTCCGCACTATTGAGGAAGTCAGCAGCAGCAGCCTTTTCGCTTTTCCATTTCAAATTTCAAATTTTAAATCTTTTCTTCTTCGCAGTTGACGACGAGACGACCGCATAATCCCAGCGAGAGAGGAACCGGACGAGGAGAGATTCCTAGGATTTCGTGGGTTCCGCTGGCCTGCAAGAGATCGCGAGGCCATGGGGGAGTCGACTTGTTTCATGCAACCATTCTCGTACGCTTCGGGCCTTCCCAGCGAGCAAAGCGAGGTCAGCTCAGAGAAACTCTTCTTTCTTTCTTCCTTCGGTTCTTCTTTACTATGTCGCTTCCGCTGAGTGTTTTGACTCTTGAAAGTGCTTTCGTTCGTTGAAGTTCTTGATGGGTTTGTGTGATTTTTCTCAAAGCACCGTTCTTGAAAGTCGTTGCTTCTGTTCTTCGCTGTTTGGTTGCTGAGAAGATGGAAAATGAGAGGAAAAAAACAGAGCAACCAGGCGCGGAAGTTCTTATATTACCAGTGGCATTCTTGATTCTTGAGTCTTCACCTTGATTGCGCGTGCCTTTACTGGCTTACAGGGAAAAACCCATCTTTTTTCTTGGCCAAAGATTGTCTTTTTCGGGTTGTTTGGGAGTGTGACTTGAGGGGTCAATCTACTTTGCAGGGGAACCCCATTCATGCCCTCGGGCAATCGATTTCGTTCGGGAGGTTTTTGACGGATTCAGTCTCGTGGGACAAGTGGTCGGTTTCCTCTCACAACCGCTATGTCGAAGAGGCCGAGAAATTCTCTCGGCCCGGATCAGTCGCGCAGAAGAAGGCCTTCTTCGAAGCTCACTACAAGTCGATTGCCGCCAGAAAAGCCGCGGCCTTGCTTGAGCAGCAAGCAAATGCTGCCTCCGCCAACGCTGCAAAGCCGAGCTGCGAAGTCGAATTGCGTAATCCCACTTGCTATAAGTTCCCTGCAGATGTTTCCAGTTCTCAGACTACTCTAGGTGAATCGCAAGAGGCCCGGGAAGCTAATAATGAGGTTGGATCGGCTATTGAGGGAAATGAAAAATTCTGGAATGTCAACGTCAAAGAAATTGTAGAGGAAATTAAAGAAGTTAATAGCCGCAAGGAGGATGATGGGCTTGATCTGGTGACTGAAGTACGGGTTCATGCTAATGATTGTGTAGCGGAGGAACCGTTGGGGCAGTTAGAGGATGTTGATAACCGCGACGAAATTGAGCGAAGTGGGACACCCGAAATGGAGAAACCTTTCTTGAAGGACAATGGGGCTGATCTAGCAAATGAACCACAGGTTCATACTAATGATTATGTAACGGAGGATGTTGATAACGATGAGGAAGTCATTGAAGTTGAGCAAAGTGGGACACCTGAAATGGAGAAACCTCTTTTGAAGGTAATGGTTGAGTGTAATTTGCATCTAGAGCCTTTTTTACTAGAATGCTATTGTCGTTTTCTTTGTTTTCATAAATTCTTACGTGCCATTTCAGCAGAATTCGGCTGATCAAGATGTTCGAGTGTCCACGAGCAAGAAGAAATCAGCATGCTTCTCATTAAAGTCGGTGGCGTGCCTGCAAGCATCTAGTGTTCCGTCCTCACCTGTTAAATCCACAACAGCAGTACTTAGCTGGAAAGAGAGGTGTGCTACCCCAACCAGCAGTAAGTCTAAACAAGATCTTATGAACAGAACAAGACCGACCCCGAAGCAGCTTCTTCCTGTCAATTTGACACCAGTTCGAGAGCTGAGAAGGACAACTCCTATCTTCACTGGGAAGACTGGAAGTTCGAAAATAGGCATCAATTCCTGTAAGCCAAGCAAAGAATGCCATACTCCCCTGAAGACTCCTACCATGGTGAAGGTTTATTTTTGCCCCTTCATCTTGGGAACAAAAGTAGTTTTTTATAATGGATTCGTGAATAATTTTATCTCCCTTCATAGGTACGCACGAATAGGACACCGAAGCATTCCTTGGTCACCCCTCAGTCAGCTAACAGAAGGTATCAGACAGTCTGGTCCAATTAGCAGATAGAAACCAACTTGGGTTTTAGTGGATTTGCTATGACTAAACTATTCTCATTACTCGAGTGTCTTGCAGAACGCCATGTGATGGCTCAGCTGTTGAAAGGTTGAATACTGGCCCTAAGAGGCGTTCTCTTGCCAGAGAGTATGACATCTTATCTCATAGATCATAAAGATCATAAGCTAAATTACGGTTATCCTCTGATTAATGCTGTGAAAAAGAAATGTCATTTGCAACTGCAGTTGAGCTCTTGGTACTTAATGAATGAGGATATCACGTCAACCTCAAGCTGGCTGGTTTCTGCAGTGACATACTACTACTATACTACTTGGCTAATGAATGATCATAACATAAAATCTGGATGAATATCCCTTTGCAACTTTCTGTAACCTGATAAAATGCTCCTTATTTGTTGACAATTCCCGAGGAAATTAAGTGTCCTCTGATTTTTTGCATTCCCAAATCTTATGATTTTTAAACCATGGTTTTTCCAAATTATATTTAGTACCTTAACAAATCATTGTCCTACAAGTCCTGTTCACATCAGGCAACAGCAACTTAAAAGAAATCCTGAGTTCTACTGATTTTTTTTTTCTCATGGCAGTTGTTCAAAGTTCTTGAGCGCCTGCAAGAACAAATTACAGTCACCCAGCTTATCTACACCCTTTAGATTGAGGACCGAGGAAAGGGCCACAAGGAGAAAAGAGGCAAGACAGCGTTACTCTGTTGTATATTTGTTTTGTTTCCTATTTAATGCTGCAGTCTCTCAAAGGTATGGTCTGACTTTGCATGTGTCTCTCAAAACATATTGCAGAAGCTAGAGGAGAAATTCAATGCTGACGAAAAAGAGAAAGTCCAGCTACAAAAGAAAGTAAAGGTGTACTAATATGCACAGCTTGAGAGTTCCTCTTGAATTACATGCATCAGATTCAGTTATAAATAGGATAACTTCTTTAATTTTGACACTAAAACAACAGCACAAGCTGTTCTTTAAATTATGAATTAGGAATTATAGGATCAAGATCAACATTTGGAGTTTCATTTTGGTTCAGTTTGAAGATATTTGCTCTCTTCCAACTTTCAACAGGAGAAAACAGAATCAGAAATGAGGAAATTTCGTCAAAGCTTTTGCTTCAAGGCTAGGCCGCTTCCTGATTTCTACAAAGAGAAAACGATGCCACTGGCGGATGATCATATGAAAAAGGTACTGCTTTCTTTCATATTACCCAGGCAGGTCACTTGCAATGCTGTGGAATTTGATTAATCTGACTTGCCACTAGGATTTGAATCCATAAAAGAATGAAACAAAATTTTTCTCTCCTTTATGCAGCCATCAGGGGCTTGTCCTCAAACACCAAAGACGGGAAAAAAGCCAACGACAACCACGCCAGTAAAGAGCACGTCCTTTCTACCACGTCAAAAGCCTTTATCCAACAACAACGTTTCCAAGCAGGTTCAAGGAAAAAATCATCGGATAATATTTCCTCATTCATCGCAATCTGCATTACTTGTTCACGAGAACAGATCGCCAAACATTCAATTAGGATAAGAGGAACTTTGTGGTACTGTGTTAATCTTGAGAGAGCTTTTGTTGCTGGTTGCAAATTCGAGCAACTTATTCCACTGTATTTTGTCGGAGTCGAGCCTCATAATTGCATTGCAAAAGTAGATAGATGTTAACTTAAAATGAGAGAGGCCCGGAATCATGCTGAGCTTTTCTGTAAGCTCTAGTTAAATTATTCATGAACGTGCGCTATTACTAGTAGCTCCTCATCTTTACCAGAGCATGTTAATGAACTTCTCAAGAAAAATTTGGTGAGAGTGAGAGACGGAGCAGCATAACATCACCAAGCATTTTTTAACATCTATAAAAGCAGGGTCCATATATAGACTGCATGAACTGTGAATAATACACATATTAGCTTTAATAACTGAGAGACGACATTGACACTACCTCACGGATTATCTATTTCTCTAACCATACACCAACCATCTTCGACTTGATTCAATTCAAACCCAACTTCATAAAAACTTGTCTTATCATCATTGTCTTCTTCACCGTCATTGTCGATGCCTTCAGGATTTTCATATTTTGATCCGTCCACAGCTGGGCTAATGAAGTGATCGCCATTGTCATGAACATGGGGTTCACGTTCCGATTCATGATCACTTCCAGTTTCGCATTCGTCGTCATCGTAATCCTCATGAGCATGTGCCAAATGATTCGCTAACCCCGTGGCAGAGATCCCGGAATAGTTCAAACTGGACCGCCCGTCCACAACCCGCCAAGAGATCAAGCGGGGACTCGAGACGACGTCGAATGACTTGTTTTTGTTGTTCCCTTTGGTCTTGTCCTTGGACTTACAGGCCGGGTGCAAGTGGCAATCGGCGCACCGTGGCCTAGTGCACTTGCCCGTGAACTTGGAGTGATTGGTCGGCCTCAACGGTGCTTTCATGAACAGCCCGGCTGCTGGGGGCGAGTTGAACCTGTTGACGAATCTGGAATTGGGTCTCGGGTTCCAAGGGTCCGGCAAGATCCGGTAGGATCGGACCATCCCATGTTGGCGACCCTCTCTCTTCATGTTTGTGGAGGATGAACTGTGGGCTTGGAGAAAGAAAAAATGGCTGATGACAGACAACTGGATGTGAATGTTGCTTAAATAGAGATTGGTTGGTTAGAGAAGAGACATCAATTACTTGAGAAGCAAGGAGTTTGTGCTGGGTCCAGAGTGCTTGTGGAAGAAGTTAATGGAGGAGCGACAGCAAAAAGAATTGATAAAGAAATTATAGGAAATGGACAGAAGCATCCTTCTTTGACTTTATTAAAGTCGAAAGCAGCAGGAAGCAGCATATCCTTCCAAAATGAATTAGTTTTAAATTAGAGGAATTTCCATTATTGAATGGAGAAAAATGCTCATAGTAATTGACAATGGAAAAAAATTAGAAAGGAAATAGAATCATAGAATTTTTTTGAAATAAATTGAAGATGACTTTGCAATACCAGGAAATTTTTAAATGAAATTCAGAATCCAAATATAACAGGAAAAAGAAAAATTGAAGGAAGGGGTCAGGACGCAGAGGACGCTTTCTTCAGCAAAAGCAAAGCGCGTTCAACGTAAGAGAATTTACCGTGATGCATAGTAAATCAGCTTGGACCACACTCTTCCCATCTTCTCGAAAGACCAAATCCAGTTGACAATTCAGCTTAATCAGCTTGGACCACACTTTCATCCATGTAATCACGCTACTTTTCTAATCAAGTTGCTATGTTTTCTATTTCTCTAATTAAGCCCATCCACTTACACAAAATATCTAATTAACTCCCTTCAATTTAGAATCCGACCAAATCCAGTTCACATCGCAGTGGGAAGACGCTGGACGTGATTGTACACCCATCGTTAGTGAGTGGCTTAATTTTTCTTAGTATTTATTCTGTATTCTCCTGCTCTTCCTCTGTCACAGAGTGGGTTTTCATGTAGGTAATATTTAATTTACGTCCAACTCTAGCATCCACATAAGTTGGATTCGGCCGGAAGTGTTAGACGGACTCGATTAGACACTTTCCATAAATTGAATGATTTGATTAGGAAAATTGAGAAAGTATAGGAACAGTTCCTTAAAAAGAGATTCCTTCATAATTTCCTCAACATGTGGGTTCGGGTATTACTCTTTCCCCTTTCATTTTCCCTTTCTACGACTCTTGACGAATCTCATCTGCAAATCCATCACTTATATGAAAAGGAACAATTTTCACCATATCTGAACAAGCTCTTTCACATGTAGAGCGATACAGAGTGTATACACAAGATCATTTTCTCGCAAAGCAATGCAAGATGAGAACAAACTACACTTCGAGGCTATATATTCCTATAGGTGTATGCGACCCGACAGATCCGGTGTTTTGATATTAAAATGATACAACCAGATAATTGAGGGTCAAAGAAGAAAAGGGTGCTTCCCAGTTTTTGTTTCTTTATGCATATCTCCTTCAAATGCTTCAGAATCATGAGTTCTATGCCCACAAAGACTTCTAGTTGGTGATAGCAGAAAAATGGTCGATCGATATTTCTTTGTAGCATATGGCAACTTAACCTCAAGCCTCTTCTGACCGCGACTGATCAGTGGACTTGACCAATGGCTCTTCGATATCCTTACTTGCCTTTGGATTAACTGACAATTTCTTGGCAGGATAGAGAACAAAATGTTGAAGCATGAAAATCAGGTCAAAGAATATAGATACCTGCAATACCAAAGAAGATTAATAAATCCATACCTCAGCCAATCCTATTTAAACTGCAGAAGAAAACTAATGCATGGAAGTTAGTCCTTTGCTGAAACTTGTTAGGATAATTTTTTGCAGCATTTTTCGAGATGGAAAAGAACCTCGAAGAATCCTATAACAAGTCTAGCAAAGCAAGATTAAACATGGATGACCTGGAAAAGATGATAGAAACATAAAGTCTCAGAGAATGCTCATACCAGAGAAAGTAACGTCTTCCCAATATTCCCATAGAAGTTGACCCAAGAATCTGGAAGAAAAAAAGGTTCAGTATAACATTATGCACATTAATCAAGATTAGGTAACAAGACTTCTTGGTTGGATGGACAACAGCATACTTTGGTCAATAGACTGCACCGTCATCTGCGCATAGTTTGCAACCCCACCAAGAAAATCAAGCAAAATGTTGCCAATGCTGAATCCATCTGTGCTTTTTCGTGCAAAGTTCATAAATACCTACATTCAATACGTTAATTCATCAGCAAACAGAGATACTATCTCTAAACGTACTTCAGTGAGAGAAAAGGAACATAATACTGAGATAGAATAAAAGAATCTGCTGTATCCTAGTAAAACGGACTCTACATTCAACTCAAACTTAGATGATATCATTGACACATCATGCAGATGATGTTGACAGAAAAAAGGAGAGAAAATCCTCATGACAAAGCCAAACCAATGTGAGCTATGGACCATCAAATAACTCGGCTATCAAAATCAGGATGAAAAGGAAATTAATTATCTGACCTGAGGAATGTACTTGATGACTGTCATGAACACTTGAATTGAGCTGCAAAATAATGAGATCACTTAAAATTACACATAACATGTACTACTTTGGAGGAAATCCATGACTTAAGAGTGGCTTTGCGATTTGAAGGGCCAAAAGAGAGATGATCTTGCTGGCTCAATTGCACGAGAGATTTGACTTGCTGACCAAGATTATAGACTGAGGGCAAAGGCAACCGCGTCAACAAAATAAAGTGATGTTTAAATAAAAAAAAGGAGACATTTTTAAAATGGACTGAACTTTCAGCGAGGTATTCAGTCAAGTAAAGATACGGCATCAGTAAACAACTGGCCAAGAGCCTGCGTTTCTGCTGAATTATCTCAATCTTTCTAGCACCTATCAGATGTGTACAATGACAATTAAGTTAGCTTCAAATGAGCATATACTTTCTCCTAACTGAAGTTAAAAGAACTAATGCATATTTCTCTGAGACCTTAACATTTGATGGTGGCAAGAGAAATTTCATACAAGCAGTTGATTTCGTGCAAGTCCACAAATTGAGGAGGTATTTACAGAGCACAAAAAGCTAACCATCAACGAGTTAACCATAGGAAAAATGATAGGTGACGCCAACAGTTGCACAACAACTTACTTGAAAATGGAGATGAGCCAAAGCCAAGAATGCGTCGGTAAGGCTATGAAAAAGCAGACTGCAGCAGTCAACCACACAGCAGAGACAATTACTAGTGAAATCTTAGAGATTTTCTGACTGCCACGCTGTTCAACCAAAAAGAGAGCAAATGGAGGAAGGTTAATCTAAAAACCTCGTTTCAACATCAAGATCTTCTAGTGATGAGTTAAAAAGGAAAAGAGACCCAAGAAAAGAGTAACTGCTTACATCATAAATTGCAATCTGGACCAACATTATTGCAGTTAATAGAACGGCATGTATGGAAAATGCCACGTCATTTGCGGCCACGGGGATCATCTATAAAGAATAGAAGATCGTTAGCATGAAGAAGAATCTCTTTAAGATGCATCATCATACAGAAGTTAGAATCACAGAGAGCTCTCAGTAGCATGTACCATCCCTCTTAGTTCTGCTAGCAGAACCACATCACAAGCTGTCCCAATTTTCAAAGAATACCAGAAACCATAAAACATCTTGGAAAACAAGAGTATATAGGATCATACCATTTTGAGTAACAAAACAAATCAAAAGGAACCAAAAATATGAAATCCACATCAACTATAAGTCGATCCTCACAGAGTTGGTATGAGAAGGGGACACCAAGAGAAGCAGGACAATAAAACTCCATAAGCAACTCTTTAATGTACAAATAAACCACAATTCTAGACCAAGCTATATGATCATATCTTCAGCTCTTTGTGTGGTTTATATTACTTTCAATCTTCCAATAGATAGATGGTAATGCAAAGAGAACAACAGTTGGAGTGAGGCCTCAAATCAACATATCTCATCCACTGGCTTACTAAATAGCAAGGGAAAGAGAGGCTTCATATTTTCTTTTCTTTTTTTCTGAATTTGAAACTTTCATTGATCATTTCCAAACAATCATCACATCAGGCATCACAGTTCGGTAATTAATCTTGAGCCCTTCATTGGACAGCCATCTAATTTCATGTTCTGTGAACGATGACTAACCGCCACGACATGTTTCTGAACGAGAATACTTCACCATCACAGGATTTGTCCTGTAACTTATTGACTCATGAAATTCCCGGAGGGATAAGACGGTACATAATATCTTACTTCCACTATACGATCTCATCAACAATCAGAGACTAGCTACTCCTACCATCCAACGGAATCATCAAAAACACACTTTGATCATTACCCTCTTCACAGAATAAACAGAAGATCGAAAATGATCGAGAACCGAACCTGTCCGTAGCCGTACTTCTCATAATACTGCCTCTGCACAGCGGCGCTGAAGTAGAGGGTCGCGTTGTATATCAGGTACGACGAGTGCTTCGTCAAATTCAGCACGACGAAATCGAAATTCAGACCCACAACGCTGCCGATACACCACGACGAGAAAAGCAAAAAATAAAACAGAGACTCAAGACAAATTCCAAAAATTTCCTTATGAAAAACTCTCGAGAAAGTCGAGATTTTGAGGGCACCTCTTCCTTCGGAAGTTCAAGATGACTTGTGGGTAGAAGCTGATGGACCAAGAGGCGAAGGCTGACCATCCCAAAACCTCGTACAACACCTCGAGGGGCGTCGAATTCCAAGAAGCCATCTCTCTCTCTCTCCCCCTTTCGAGCTTTACCAGTTCCCAGCAGAGCAGAGAGAAACGAAGGGGGGATTAAGGGAGCTGCAGCTACGACTCCGAGAAATTAAGATTGTCTTTTATGGTGGAATCTGCAACGGCGCCGAGCAGAATTTTCAATGGAATCTTGGGCGATTTCGGCTGTCGAATGTGGTCGCGTCAAGAATGGCCAAAACCTGAGAGAGACCCTCCTTTCTTCGGTTCGATTAACTTGTAAACCTGCAATTGGTTGGTCGTTTCTCGTTTTTTTCTATTTGTCCGTTCTTTTACACCCGAAAGAACGAAAGGAGAGAAATTTGTGTCAATCGATTTTTCTAATTCTCGAAATAGAAAAGTGATCCAAGAATTTGAAAATTTTATTTTTTTGTTTTTGTTTTCGAAATAGAAATGTAAAACACTATATTTGAATATAAATTGTTCTGATGGAGCATGAAATATTGGCAAAGGCACTCTAAAAGGACATGAATTTCAAACCTGAAAAGGAAATGGTGAAAGCGAGATTTCATATCTAAATAAAGACTTCTCTTCTCATTGGCCCAATTCAAGAAAACTAATCCTCGAAAGAAATAGAAAAGAGTCCCATGAATTCCGGTGCTGTGGATAAGAGAGGACCATGTGGAAATTATCTTTCGTCTTGTCTGTAACTTTCAATGCTATGGAAAGCTGATGAACACGGACGGGGTCTCGTCCCGATGCACGGGACGACGCTGCCCATGGACAGCATCGCAGTTCAGATTCGTTCCTCCTAAATGTTTTGTCCACTTGTAATTATTAGCTCGGCAGTGAGATTGCTTGCCTTGTTGCAGCACCAAGGAATAAAAAACCAAAGAAAGAAAGAAAGAATTTGGGTTATTTTCGGTGGTTTTGCAGGTAAGGTGGTCCTGTCATCAGCTGCCAAGAGGCTTTGGAGTTTCCCATAACTTCTTTTGACAAATTCTATCCCACCTTGTTCTTTTTGTCACCCGTTTAAGTCATTCAACTTAGCACTTGGAAGGTAACACGAGAACAAGAAAGATTACTTAAAAAAACATGGGGAATTGAGAAATTCAATTTTCGTGAGAGATGTGGTTAACAAATATCTTCATAAAATCTTCATTTTCAATGCATTGATAGTTTCTAACACGAGAAAGATAATATTTGAAATTAATAGAATTTTTTTGTTTGGGTTTTCTTAATAAATGATTCAGAATACTTGTTTTGCGAGATGAACCAAATAGAAATTTTAATGAGGAACTCCATAGTGAAAGATCCATTGAGACAATTGAATGAGGCAGTTGAGATGGACACCATGAAATCACTTTAAATATATAGATGGTCATTGTTCAATGGCCATTATGGTTTTATATACATGAGTGCAGGAGTTTTGGACATTTATCTAATACATTTTATTTATCACTTTTGATTATAGAAACGTCACCATGAAAAATAATTAAGTAGCATGTCACGTTACTAGTTGATATGATGCACGACGATCAATTGTAGTCCGTCACACATTCCTCAAATCCACCACTTCGAATTACTATGATGATGTTTGTAAATTACTCAGTGCTCAATCAAAACAGTGCTATAAAGTAAGTGGCAAAACAAAAAGAAAATACTGAACTGCCAACAACCCAAACATAGACCTTCGCACTTGGCTCCAATCCCATTATGTCCTTTGTTAGACCTTGAGAATCGTTCTGTCAATTCCTCTGTTTCCTAATTTTGGATCTCGGCTGTTTTGCCCTTCTCTCTCTCTCTCTCTCTCTTCCCTTTCCTTCTTCTCTCTTCATTCTTTCTCTGCATCAGCAATTTTCCAAGTTAGAAGAAGAATATGTCGACGGTAAGATCCATTCCTCTGTGTTACCATTCCATTTTGCAGTCTTTTTCTTGCATCATCATCCATCTTTGACCCTTGTTCATGATGAAAAGTTGCATTTTTTTTACGTTAAATTGCAGTTCTTGAGAGGTGCAATTTGTTTATTGCATGGCAACATTTGTTAGATTCCTAGTGAAAAGGAAAGTATTTGGTCATTATTGAATATCGTAGAAGATGATCGTCAGGTGGTCTCTGTGTGATCCATTCTTGAAAATTTCTGAAGAAAAATGATGAATGACTCAGACCGTGCTGTTTTCATTTTCAAGTAAATCAAGTCGAGGGATGATGACATTGCAAATATTGCTCACATTTATGTTGGTCATTTTACATCAGGATCAGGGCCGGTCTTTGCCAAAATTTGGCGAGTGGGACGTGAACAATCCTGCTGCAGCTGAAGGATACACCGTCATATTCAGCAAGGCCAGGGACGAGAAGAAATGCCCTGATGGAGCTGTCGGAAACAGGCCAATGTCGCAGAGAAATGACAATGCCTCGAAGCGGGAAGGAGCATATCCTCCCATGGTAAGCCATTTCTTGTCATGATTTTCACAAGGGCATATATGACAGTCTTCGCTCACATTAAGATCTCCACTATTGTCTCTGATGTTTGCCTTTCGGTTGCAGAAGAAACGGTGGTGCTGCTTCTGAGTCCTTGCTTTAGCCAGAGAATTTAAGATGTTCTGTGTGTGACAACAACACTCGTGACATTCATATCCGCCCTTATGATGGCGGCACTGAGACAGTCACTTGATTCAAGTGCCATCCCCATCTCATTAGAATTCTATGTTAATGTCGCTAGTTCTTTGAGATTCATTGTAATGTTATACATATATACATAGATACAGGAGTGAATGATGTAGCAATAGTAGAAGAGAAGCGCCCCCGCAAATGTTCTTTTTTGTACAGTCTCCAAATCTTAGCCAGTCCTTCGAAGGATTTTCAAATGTTCACCTGTTTCAGCAAGGTTGTATGCTGATTAATTGTGCAAATGAATTTGCATTCAAGGCAATCAGAAGCATCATTCAGCGAAAAGCAGTGAGTTGTTCTGAATGTTTGATCGATGACCACCTAATTGATTTCGTTTTATCAGCTCCTCTTGAGTGCGCACTTTTGTGTTAAAATCCTAGCCCAGTTGGCCCTGGCAGGAAATGCATACAAGTAACATTTGGGGGACTTTTCGACTCAAGTCCATTATGCGGAAATATTGAGTTGAAGATGGCAGCAATTGGAACATTACTTATTATCATAAAGTTTCAAGCAGTACGTAGCAGAACAATCTGAAACAAAGTAACTGTAGCAGCTGAAACAGACCTACGAATAAACAAAATGGACAAACTGAAGACTAGAAAGACACGGAACACCTGAAGTAGCACCTAACCTCGGCAAGCAACATTTACAAAGGAAACTAGAACAGACTGGAAGTGACGTAGGACAGAACATACAGAAGGAACCCGAGCTTAGAGAAACCAGCAGCATAGGAAGCAGAAGAAGAAGCAGAGGATGATGAACTTCCACTTCCGCCGCTTGCCTCAGACTCCTCGGAAGACAACACCTTCACGATCATTCGCTGTCCCTTCTGGCAGTGGCCGGAGACTCCACTGATGAAGTAGAAAGGCCCCGAGTGGTCAAGAGCATAGACCGTGTTACCGGTGTTGGAGAAGAAGCTTGGACGGGTGGAGTTGCAGTTCTTGTACTCGGCTTCGGTCACCTCCATCACTGAATCCTTCTTATACTTAAAGCCTGAGAAATACGAGAACTTCTCTTTTATAAAGGATCAACTACTTTCACAAGTTTCTTTTTCCGGAAAATCTTGTACAGGGTTCACTCAAACAAAAGCAATACTGCAGATAGAAGTAAAATGTATGACAGACGCCACAGACTAACATATGATGCTGAAGAAAAACCACTACTTTTCAGCAGTAAGTGTATGTTAACGAGTCCCAGAGTGAAACATAGTCCTGAACTCACGGAGTGTGTCGCCCGGTCGGAACCGGTTCTCAGAAGCCCAGTCATTGTAGACCTTGCTATCATTCGCGGGAGGGACGACCCAGCCCTCGGCCCCTCCAACTTGGTAGTCGAACCCCGTTACCGTGGAACACTGAAGAGCACAAAAGACGAACATGGTCATCATAAAAAAAAGAGCTGAAGCAGCCATCCTGAGCAACTCTGAAGAGACGGAACAACTTCTTTTCTATGGCTATCTATTCAACTTCGATTGGTTAGTCTCCAAAATGAAGAATGACGAAGTTGGTGAAATTTAAACGGAGC
Organism: Eucalyptus curtisii; assembly: GCA_017140595.1. NCBI lineage: Eukaryota > Viridiplantae > Streptophyta > Magnoliopsida > Myrtales > Myrtaceae > Eucalyptus > Eucalyptus curtisii. The sequence continues at coordinate 28,687,557 of CM029503.1, read as the reverse complement.
TATGTGGATGTGGAAGAGAGTCGGTTACTGCGCAGAGAGAGAGAGAGAGAGAGAGAGAGAGAGAGGTGAAGGTGGACAATGTGGAGATAGTGGGGAGGGAGGCGACGGTTTTCAACCTTTTTTGACTCAGTCAACCTGTTCAGTTTTGGAAAAAAAAAACCTGTTCAGTTTTGTAGCTCATCGGTTGCAGACAAGTAGAAGAAACCATATGTTGTTTTGCACGTTTGGAGATTGTTATGGGATCATATTTGTTTTCAAACTGCCAAAATATAAACTGTCTTTCATGATTGTGTGACATTCTCTTAGTGCATTTGCTTTTAGAATGCTTTCTTATCTAAAAGATCTCTCAATCGGGCATTGATTTATCACAGACCTCAAATCAAAACTCTTATCGTTTGCTGTAGTGGTTAGCCGTTAAATTATTTATGTCTATCTAATAATACAACATTGAATCAACGTGGGTTTAGAACAAAAAATGAACAAGAAAACAACCAACATTCAACTTGTGATAACGGTGGTACTTATAAAAAGATGGTACATTCCTACGACAGAACGGTAAGCCTTACATAATCTATCTGTTGTCTATAGACAAATAAAAAAGAGGATTGAGAAACGACAGCTTCATATTTCTGTAATTGTGGCAAAAAAAGAACAGAAAAAACTAGTTCCATGCAAGTGATCTCAATAAATTGAAATAAACAACTGAATACATAATTGTTAATCAGAATTCACTTCCTCTTTTCATGGGATGGTTATAACCTGCGATGAAATTGGAATATTAACTCATGGGAGAGACCTGCTACTTTATTCCTCTCCTCATTTGCGATTAGCGACCCAATTTAACTCTTTTGACTTTCATTGAATCGAGAAAAACATCGCCCTCATCCATCCGTCACAATGTCTCAGTCTGGCATGGTATCTATCGATAAATTTGTAGAACCAGTAGACACTAGCCACACAGTGAGCGATTGTCATTATTTTCCAGCTTATACAAAAAAGAAGGCGGCAAAACAAAGACGCCATTCAATATGTAACTCCCTTCTTTTGTTTTGATCACAACAAATTGTTCTTTATGGTTGACATGACACTAAATTTTAAAGTCATATCATATCGTGGAAACAAAATAACTAAAGGTGAACAAGCAATTTACAGAAGGAAATATACATCTTGAGGGAAGTGAAACCAAGAATGTGCAGTCACACCGCTTCAATGTCTCGCGCAGCGACCTGTTCTGGCTCTTGATCAGAACCAGGATACTTTGTTTTGCTCTTGAAGGACTTTTGGCTGAGCAAACGGACAAAGAGACTCCTTGACTTTGTAAACTTTTGGGGCTCACCTTTGGTCGATTTGCTTCCAAAATCCTTCTTTGCAAGATCTTCAGACAAAATCTTCACAAGATTGTCGAAATGACGCCTAAAAGTTGGATACCTTGAAATTGACTTGGTAATTCCTTGAAGCCTTCATTGACAAAACAAAGATTCAACAATTGCTGAAGTAAATCAGCACAAAAGAAAACCTTGATTTCACACATGTTTTGATTTCTTTCTTCATGCATTACCTTCGAGCTAATCCATCAAGTTCAGCTCTTTTGAGCTCAGATTCTGGAGGTGAGCCAATTGATGAATTTCTTAACCTCACAGGATCGCCACTTAACAAGACAAGCTTGCCTAAATAGTCATCTTCATCGCTGGTAAGGTTTTCAGCTTTGATCTGGTCTTTGATGATCAAAAGGGGATTCAGAAACCAATCGAAGAAGATATCTTTGGGTCTGTTTGTAACAGTCAGCTCCACAACATCATCGCCTGCACTGTCACCTGCATCATCAGACGAGTAAAACCTTCTCTTCTCTACCCATACAAAAATTGTCAGGCTCATTTATTTATGTATCTACTGAATAAGTGCGATAAATGAGCAGTTTAACTTACACAGCAAGATTCCTGCACAATTAGCTTTGGCTGATCGCAAGAGGGTTTGGAAAATGCAATAAGCTGGCAAGCCTGTGCTAAGCACTCGGCTGCCGCTATCTGACTTCGCATCTTCAATGTCTTGGGGTGTTATCAGTCCTTCAGAGACCATGCGCTCTCCATGGCATTGAATCTCTTTGAATATGTAACGAAGCAACTGTAAGAGGACCAATTTCATTTAGCTTCAAGCCAGTTGCATGAGAATTAGGGAAGCAAAGCAAGAGCAACTCCTGTAAAGGTGCTCATCAGCTCATTCTTTGGTGACACAAATAAATTTCCCATGTCTAACAGGATATTCTTTCATGCTAATAATTAGCCAAACAGTGTCGACCATCAATAGGAAAATCAAAAACGAAAAACTTTCAGAGGGTCCTAACTTTAAAGCACATGTGAGGGTGTATGACATATTTTCTTTTTCATTTTTTCGGGTTTACTTTTACAATCATGATGCTGATTAAACAAAGAAGAACAACATAAATCTTCTTAATAACATTAGAGAGAAAGGATTGAAAAGAAAATAACCTCCAGTGGCTTCAAATCAATCACAGGACTTTTAAATGAAACTGCGCGAGATGGAGGATTCCTAGTAGAACCGGGCCCAGCAAAAGAGGTCGTTAAAGAGCTGGTCCTTGCTAGCTGGGGATTCCTCCTATACTTCGGTCTGTCAAGACCCAGAATACAGTAAGTGTATATGTCATTAGCATACAGTTTTAAATAAAAAATCACAGGCACGGTATGGAGTACCTAGGAAACAAGGACCCTTCTGGCATATCAAGAATGTCATTGCTGTACTCATCGTAAATGGAAAGGGATGCAATAATGTAGCAAAGTCCCAACCACAATGAAGATTCCTGTCAATTCAAGCCCTTAAAGCATAAATAAAAAGAATCTCCAACCACCATAAAAATTAACCTCCACAACTGAAAATTTCACTTGCACTGGGCCTGCTAGCAAGCTTTTATTAAAAATGGAAGCTTTATAATGTTTGCACAGGAATGTACTGAAGAAACAAGAAGAATGGGTCTAACCTGATAAGTGACAACCCCAGCATAGGTGCCAAGAATTATACTTGACACGATGGATCCCAGGACTGCTCCAACAACAGCCAATGGCCAGAGTATGATAGCTAGGCCCGCAAATGGAACACATATTGTTTCCAGGAAAGGGCCTTCACGACCAATGAGATCGTGGAAGAGACGATGCCAACCCTTGAAGAGCATGTAAGGGCTTTTGCACAGGGCAATTAGTGAAATCATAGGCATGTCAACTATGAAGCCAACCACTCCTGCTAGAATAGCACCAGGAAGATATAACACTCTGCAATCAAATTAAGCAACAATTAATCATCTTTTTTCCTTCTGTTTCTTTAATATCTCAACAGGATTTCTGCATTTACAAAGTCATCTCTGTTCCTCACAAGCTTAAGTTTCCTTTTATGAACTCATCTCAATATATAAACAGAAAATTCATCATATCATTTGCTCAATAAGACAGGGACAATGCTTTTACTCACTCCTCTATTTGTGTACATCAACTTCAGAGGAAAGTGCAAAAATTGAGATTCGGAGCATAACAATTAATTAAGCACATCCGTAAGGATAAGGTCAAAAATTCATCACACAACTGCAATCGTGGCATGTCTTATTGCCTAAAACTTTTTGCAGACATCAATGCATTCAGTAAGCACAAATGAACTTACAAAAAGTCTTCTCCAAAAGGACATAAAAGGGGGAGTTTTTATTTTATTTTATTTTATTTTTGGGGGGAGCGAAGTAGACCTAATCTCATAGTATTTCCTTTCTGGAGGTTCTTGAAGCCGCAAGTCATCCATAATCGAGAAGTAGGAATAGAAGCAACAATCCCGAAAGTCTCTGACAATTGTGAAGCTCCTTTGTATAGTGCTCCAAGTTCCATCCTGAAATTTTTCAGGCAAGTGGATAATTTCCGATTTCGGAGATAAGCTAGAGAAAAATGAAACTAGAGATTTAAATGATAAGAACATCTCGTGTCATCACATACATAAAAGCAGTGGAAAAATTTATCGGTCTTTCCTTCTCCAATTGCTTCAAAAGTGGCAAATATTGGTGAGAAAAAGCCATATGCAGCTCCACCTAAGAAACTTCCAGCAATTGCAACTACCGGCCACACAATTAAGGGAGCAGGTATGCATATGAAGAGAATGAGCTTCAAGATGGGACCTAATTGTTTAGCTCTATTCATAGAGAAACAAAAATGAAAGTAATGAGTTTTCCTTTTCAGGGACAATAATTTGGAATAATTGGGAAACGTTTCAGGAAATCACCTGAAAACAGAATAGCACGTCCAGAAGGCATGCACAGGCCAAAGACCCAATGTGATACCAGAATTTCCGACAGTCAAGATTAGACATGCCATAGGACAGAAAATGATACCTGAAAATTCAAAGGAAGAAACGTGGCTCAGATGATATCCCAAGCTCACAACTCAAACCTACTTCAGTATGGGGTTGCGGCATTACCAAATAACTAGACTTGTAAAAAATGAATAATTGATAGACTCATTTCTAGAGTAACATTACCATTATTATATTTGTTCTTTTTCTTGGCCAACAAAAGAGAATAGAACTCTATCATAACAACCCATTGAGGGTGATTGTTTTCCTTTTCCTACCTTCCTTGTGTGAATAAATGCATGCCAAAATCATACTGCTTGGCAGCATAAGTTCATACATCCTTGTAGAAGAATTCATGGGTGGAAATAAGATGCTTTTCACTTACCGGACCTTTGCAATAAAAACGCTATCAGAAAGCAAAAGTAAGCACCAACAGGCAATTTGCAACATGCAACAAGCAAACTCAGGTACAGAATTCACCCTAAAAGCCAAGCTAAGTGCATTGATGACTGGATTTCCTCATTAAAAAACTTGCCCTTCGTCACAAACAATTCCTTTAACTGTATGATCGGATATGTTATCAAAGAAGATGTCTTGGAAACAAGAAGGGACAGAAGGAGAAGCCTCACCTTTAATAGTGCCCAGCAATAAAAGCCCGTTGAAGTAAGGCAAGAAGCAAATGAAATTCCATAGCGAAGTAAGAACTCCCCTCGGAGGCTCCATGTTTCCTCCCCTACTCAACGCTCCCACGCAATTATCTGCAAATCATTCAGAACCCATCCCGCACTCAATCCCAAGCTCCCACCTGCAAAGACGAGATGAAAATTTCAGACAAACCCAACTCATCAAACACAGAGCTGAGAACAAAACAAGAAAGCAACCAGAAGATACCCAAGAAAGCTAAAGGCAAAATTCACGAGCCCAGGACAAGGAAATTCCTCGGGAACCTGGAGTCGCTCAGCTCTGAATGAACGAGGAAGCTCTTGATCGAGAAGCAAGCACGTTAGTCTTGAATCAGCAGTTTGAGAGTCCAGATTCGCACAGGATGAATTTGTGGGGATGGTGGGTAGAGCAACAGCAGTTACTGTCGATAGAGAATCAGCACATGAAACAGCTGAAATTCTTCACCTTTTTCACGCCACTTTCGTATCCGCAAATAGTTGCCACAATTAAAAGCGGTAAGTTCAAGACGAGCTGATCAAGAAAGAACCATTTTTTATCTTCGTTTTTGCGCTGACGTTGTAGATGAGGGCACAACCAGGACCAAACAAATAGGAAACCACGTTAGTTAACATGCTTGGCGCAGCGAATGGAAGTTCTTTAATGAATAAAGTAAAGCTTTTGCTGGAGAAGTTTGCGTACACTTTTGCTGGAGTGGCGGACAAGAAGAAAGCTATCACTACGAGAAAAAGACTTTTTTTCACCTCATCCAACTGTCTGAGATACCCGGATTATTTTTTTTGCGTAGTTGATTCGAAGTAAGAAATTGATTTATTCGTTACCTTCGTTAATTGAAGGAAAGTCATAGGACAAGTCGATTCCCTAATGAACTGTAAATTTTGGGTTCAGTCCCACTTCTACCTTGAATTTTTTCTTGTCTAAAATGTAAACTGCAACTCCAAATCCAGTCCCAAATTTGTCCTAAATTTTATTTGTCGAAAAAAAATATCAACCTTCAATCTAGTCTTGAATCCGTCTCCGTTGGCCATTCGTCCCCAAATCTCATTAGTTGTTTGATGTGATGTTTCCACGCCGGTAACACTTATGCATCAACAAGGTGATGTAATAAATTATTTCCCAAACGAACTATTCTTTGATAAGAAAATTAAAGAAATGAAGGATGATTAACAATGATTTTTGGATAAAGGGCTATTGGGACTAGAGTTAAAGTTCAAGGTAGATATAGGACCAAATCTAAAGTTGAGGTCCTTTTAAACAAAAAAAAAAAAAAAAAAAAAAAAAAAAAAAAAAAAAAAAAAAAAAAAAAAAAGGTCAGCGCAAAAATGAGACAGAATCTAAAATTTGAGATTTTTTAGGAAATTAGGCCAAAAATATATATATATATAAAGAATGCAAGTGGGGGGATGTTGAAGGAGCAACTGCTTTCCCATCACCAAACAGACAGCCCTTAACTACCCTTAAACCCCTCCAAATAGAAAAAGGGAAAGAAAACAGCGACATGCCATGCCCATCTGGTCATAAATTTCTAAGTTTGGATACATCTATGTATGTCTAGAACTTCATTACTAAGCTCAAAGTGTCATGTGTCTTACTTTTCGCAAGTGCCGACATCGGTTATGTCGCTTTTTGTAGCAATGGAAAGTCAGGAACTGTATCATCATTAATAAGTGTTTAACCTACACTCCCAACACTGGCCAATTCTTCTTTCAGCAACATCCTTTTTCCCAGGTTTCCATCTTTTTTGGATATATCTCAAAACTAATTATAAGCATGTGTAACTAATGTGTGAGAAGAATTGATAATACAAAAGATATCTAGAGAAATTTTTATATCGAAAATATGTATGATATTGTTTTCCATTCTCCTCAAAAATCTCAATAAAAGCGAAGGATGGAATATTTTATTCTTGAGATTTATCTTAAGAAGAAGATCGATTCCTTTTATAAGTCACTTCGGGTTAGGAAAATCGTGGGAAAGCTCAAGGATGGAAATTGACATTCCCCTATTCAAATGGTATTAAATAACAAAAAGTCTTTATCTAATTGAGCTTTGGTCAAAGTACACTATTCTTCTGCAAGCCAGCTGTTGAATTCAAATTTAATAATGTTCTCGTTAGCAATAAAATAAAATACAAAAGACCTTCGCGCAAGCAAATGCTATACGGCATTTTTTACTCCTAAGATTGGACGGATTCATTATCTCATTTTTTTGGCCAAAAATAATATTAATAAAAACGATTATTTGCAAACCCAGACAAAAAAAAAAATCCACCATTTGAATAAGTTAATCCCTAAAATCAGGTAAGACACAAGGGCACGAAATGCATTGATTACTTAATTATTTATTGATGTATACTTTGGATTTAATTGCTTGCCACTCAATTTAATAGGACTGAACGCAGCAAAATCGTTGCATGGAGTGCGTCGAAATTTCAAGAAAAAAGAAAGAAAATAATTTGCAATGCTTTATTTCGTCCTCTAATGTGGGCCCTGCCTTAGAATTAGTCCCCCCTAATCCGACAAGCTAATCAAATTAGGTTGTGACTTGCAAACCTTGGGCTAGGACCGATGGGACCTGTCACGACTCGGGCTATTAACTCGGTGCAATCGCAATTACTGGTCGATGCGCCCTCAAAATCAACGGCTGTGATGGCGCGATCGACGTGGATCCAGGCAATCGAGGGCCAGTTTTGGACCAATTATACAATGACACTATTGTAGATCATCACTACGTCGAGATCAGTAGAGGCATCAACGCAAATATATGTTGCTTGTAAGCGTAGAGTTAATTTCTTGTACACAACAGAGTAATTAATCAAATGAACCCTCCTTTTTAACAAGTCCCAATCACGAAAAGCACAGCTTCAATTACTTGCGCATGGATGTGATCACTGAAGGTCGGACCGAACCACTCATACGACAATGCATTCCGCCGTATGGTTCCTAATATCAGAAGATCTTCAACTACCTGACTTGGATACGCCCGTGCGAATCGACAAGAGAACATGCTTACTGCAAGAACATCGCGAGCATCCGGCTCCGCAACCTAAAATAGGGAAGACACAATAGTCTGTTGCATGTAGATTGCAACAAAACAAGGACACAGAACATGAAGCTGAACATGGTATGACATTTTCAGTGAGAGCATGTACAATTTAATGCACAAAAGTATGTAAACAGCGTCTACAGAAACAGATCAGTTCTCAGTTTCTCTATCCTTGTTCTTTTGATAGCCGAAAAACTCAAACTTTATGACTCACCCAGCATGGTGAACTTCGGGACCTTGGACGAAGTCACTACTTGAGTCCGACGAACTCTCCTAATTAGCGCACCAGTCCTCGATATATCGAGGAGCAGGAATGAACTCAGGGTCTTTGCTCCTCAGGGCAATGTCGATATGCGGCCTCGTCGTTTAGGCAGCCCGACCAGGTCCCGGTTTCTCCTGCGAGTCAGGTGTAAGTTTCCTTTCAATTGAAAAGCGTTTGCCTCTGATAGAGTCAGGTTCCTCACAGAACTCAGATAGACTTTTCGGAAACTTGAAGTTTCGGCTTCTTAGGAGGCCGAGGTCCTAGAACACTCATATCTATGGTAGCCCCATAAACCTGAGACGACTTTACGACCGCATCGTAAGCTTTTGTGGAGAGATTCAGGCCCTCGTTGTGAGCCCTCAAGTACAGTTCATACGCTAGCCTCGGTTTTCCATCTCTTGCGAGCGCCTCTATCAACATCTCGTAAGTGACCTCGTTCGGAGGTACATTCTGTACTTTCATTCGGTGAAACCATTCGTATGCTGCACTTCCCATGTCGTTCCGTGCACATCCACTTATAATCGCATTATATGTCACGACAGTCGGATCGATCCCCAATGAACTCATCTCCTTAATTACAGCATCCACCATCTTGAACTTTCCCTGTCCCGTCAAAATAGAAGCCATGATCGTGTACGCATACAAGTTCGGCTCGACACCGACCTTGATCATGTGGTCCCACACCTTGAGGGCCTCGTCATAGAGTTTCCCTTTCTCGAGCGCACTAAGCAACGCCCCATAGGAGATGATTGTTGGTTTCTCTCCTTTCTCTATCATCCTTTTAAAAATCAGTATGGCAGTATTAGCTTCCGATGCCTTTGAACAGGCGACAAGTACTGCGTTCCATTCCCTGCTTCCAGGTTTAAGCCCCTTGTCTTCCATTTTGTTGATCAACCTAACGCCCCATTTCCAAATCCCTTTTCTTCTAGCTGCAGTTAGTAAGATGTTAAAATGAGACATGATCAATTCATATGACAAGTTATTCGGCTTGGGTCCCTTGTCCAACAAATCCTCGTAAATCTCCAGGGCCGCCCACCATCTCTTAGCCTTCCCCATCAGCCAAATCAAGTGATTGCACACAGATAGGCTGATCTCCGAATGCCTCTCCCTTATTCTCGTGTATAATTCCTTTGCAACAACATAATGGTCTTCACGAGTACAAGCCCATAGGAGGCGCTCGTGCTCTGCCCGACCAGACTGGAGCCCAGCCCTGTCCATATCGGAGAGAAGCTTCATTACTTTCTGGCTTGAGTTTTCTTGTTTCACAAGCCACCTCCTCATCACTTGGTAGCAAACGCGAACTGTGAAATTCTCGAGCTTGACAAATTCTTTCTCCCAATCCTCGTTGTCACCTTTTCCTACCTCACCCTTCAAATATTTTTCCTTAAATTCAGTGAAGAACCTCAAAGCCCCAATTCCATCTTCCATTCTTCTATAAGCCAACAAGGCAGTGGAATAGGATACTGCAGAGGGAACGAGACCGACTCTCCGGATCTCCTCAAGAACATTGAGGGCCTCAATAGCTCGCCCTTGCTCCAAATAAATTGCCATCAGAGTATTATACGTCACGACATTTGGAACCACGCCATCGTGGGACATGTAGTCCATGACCCTATGCAGCTCGCCAAACTGTTCAGACTGTTTTATAGCACCTAAAAGGCTATTATAGATGAAGAGATTTGGATATATCACACCATTAGTCTCTTCCTTCTTCCTCTTAAGCCACTCCATAACAGCCAACGCAGGATCAATTCTTTTGTCTTTCCCAAAACCTCTAATCATGGAAGAGAACACCTGAAGGGGCAATACACCCTTGTCCTTGAGGACCTCCTCCACATCATCCGCGGTTTTCGCGAGCCGCAAGCTCCAGGCTAAAGAGCGAACATCCACCCTCGAACAATCTTCTTCCCCAACTCCTCCGTCGTTTTGGCCATCAACAACCTTCTCTTCCTCATCAATATTATCTCCAGTGCCACTCGCTCCATCTATGCAAAAGCTATCAGATTTCGCAATCTTAGTTTCTTGAAGCTCGCCATTGATTGTATTTGAATTCCCATCACTGAATTCACTCCTAATTTCTTGTTGCTCCAACGCCCAGGCCAATGCAAACGAGGCGCCAAAAGAGCATTTCTTAGGCTTGTGAAAGACTGCGGTGCTAGTGTAGCCACAGAACAATGTCACTCCTAAAAATCTTGAATTCCCAGAACAGACTCCACTTCCGTCAGAGGATGAACCATTCAAATCTATCCACAAACCAGAAACCCTACCATACCCAACGAGATTACCAAGAAGCCTCCTCTTCCTACTCCTTTTAGCACAGAATGCATCAGAAAGAGCACACCCAAAGTTTTCACCTTTCCATGAACACACGCCCAAAGTTTGCATCTTTAGAGAAACTCACCGAGGAAAGAGGACGACCCTTCACTGGAAAAGCAAAAGGGTATCTCATCCGCAGCTTTTCATAGTCTGTCCATTAGCGAATACGATTGCTCTTCACTGGGTTGAACCCAATGAAGGAGGAAGGAGGAGGAGGAGGAGGAGGAGGGTTTAGGTCTGTGACGGTGAAGTGATAGAAATTCGTGAAGGAATGCCACAGCAATGGGGGTTTCGTATCTTGGAGATTGAAAAGCAGAGAGGATATTGTAGAATCGAGAAGAATCTGGTGAGTGGGTCTTCTTCTTTCGCAGGTGGTGCGGAGTTGGCATTTCGGTAGCCATTCAATTCTGACAGAAGGATCTGACCAAAAAAAAAAAAATTTGACAGAAGGATCTAAGTTCTAATTAGAACGCTAATCCACTCCACTCCCGATGGATTGAAAAAAAAAATTGAAAGAAAAAAATGAAAATTGCTTGAAAAATTGCAATGGCCTCTAATATCAAGAAAAACAATGTAAAACTTCCTGTCCCTTCTCTAATTTTGATTTTTTTTTGTTGAAAATAACTTTTGATTACTAACTCAAAGATGAATTACAACCAATACCAAATTCGAGACTTAAAATTAACCAAAGGGAATGAGGGGGATACACAACCCAATTGGATGGAAGGGTTCCAACTCGGTAGGCTTTCCGCAACACGATTTGCTTCTCTAGGCTCATATTTTAGTTTAATTCCTGCTACTAATTGGGCCAATAGAAGATCACAACTCTGGATGATGGACCTAGAAGTCCAAGGGATTTCCATTTGGCCCATGACGCAATTCACAGCATCTAAGTTGTCTGAAGCTATCTCCACGTGTTGAAGACTTTCAGTTCGGTGTACTTGTGCAGAACTCAACTCACGCAATTCTCTAATTTTGATTAGATTTGAAAAAAAAAAAACTCTAATTACTTAGCCCAAAAAATATGTGATCAATTTGATAGGAGAATTGTCCAAAAATTCTATAACTATTGTACGGGCCAATGCACTCCCAAATCCTTTTAATTGTATCAATTTTACCTTAAATCTTTTAACGATTTATCAATTTAATTCGAAACATTTCATCATGTCAATTTAATCTTAAAATTTCTTGACAAATTGTCAATTCCTAAACCTTTTAATTTTACAAATTTAGTGTTCAAATTTTTTATAACTTGCCAATTTAGTTTTAAATATTTTGATGATTTGTCAATTCAAAATAATTTCAATTGTGCCTATTTAGTACTTAATTTTTTAATGATTTGTCAACTCAGTAGTAAACATTTTGACCATTTGCCAATTTATTCTTTTGGTAAATTTGACCGAAGATTGCCAATGTGGACGATTCGTGTAGTTTTTAATTATTCTTTAATTTTTCTAGAATTTCTATTATTTTTTCTTTTTCGATTTTCCTTTTTACTTTTTTCCCCAGTTTTCGACTCTAGGCTAATGAGATTGTCAGCTGACCCTCACCGGCCACGAGTAAGGGTCAGTAACCTTCACCTAATCTAGGCAACAGTGTGGTCCTCATTGACCAATCGGGAAGGGTAAGAAAAAAGAAAATAAGAAAAAGAAAAGAATAGAAAAATTATAAATTCAGAAAAAAATTTAAAAATTACAAAAATTATCCACATTAACGTTAATCATGCCAAGCACCAATGAGCATTAACTAAACCACCACCTCAATAATTTCCAGTCAAAATTGACAAAAAAGACTAAATTCGCAAATTATTAAATGGTTTAGAACTAAATGAACTAAATTGGCAAATCATCAAAAATGTTTAGCACTAAATTGGCATAACTAAGACTAAAGTGGATGATTAAAAGATTTAGAACTGAACTAGTCACTTTTAAATAGATTTAAGATTTTTTAGAAAATTTTCTTTCAATTTGATACTATTCAATCGTGACAGTTCTTAGGTATACCATACTAACTCAAGCATAGGATCAAGGTAGAGCCTGAGAACAGGACTTGCACGCGCATCTCAATGAATGGAAAAGAAAAAAGCATCAAATTTAATTGCTCTTGCTCTATCTTGTCGAGCAAGGAGAACTTCATTGATCCAATACGATTCCCGATCAATTATGATTGTGCGGGTCTAGACAGATAATGTTGGTGCACGGGATTAAAAGCCCTCACTCAAACTTAATCATGGTTAAAGAAAAATATCATTTGTTTTTGAAAAAGTGATTAGGCCGAATTGTGCCTGGTCGAAATAGTTTAATATTTCTTTTTATGAAAGAGGGTACTCATTAGTTGTAAATAATCACACCTAAAACAGTGCCCAAACATCAACAAGCCAGAAAAGTACAAATTCCAGTGGGGGACAAGAACTCATTTTGATGAATAGCATCATAGAAGTCACTCGGGGAAACAAAACGATGTTGATCGACCACCTGCAAATACCGTTCACCAGATTTAGGCGGCCGGTTTCAAAGTCAGTAATCACAGACGGCCAGGGCCTTCTCCACAGCACTCCTCATAGCCAAAACGATAGCCCGAACTTTTGCCGATTCTCGAATCCAAGGTGGGAACGGAGTCGTTCCCTCGACAGTAGGGCCACTCCTCTCCCTTCGTGAGCCACCAAAGCTAGAGAGTCTCCCGAACTTGTGAACCTTATAACTCATTTACCACCTGACAACCACGCTTTGCTACTTTGATGGTGTCACTCCATTCAACTCTATCTTCTATAATTTAAGGTGATCTCACGAGGGCTAGGGAAAATTATTCAATTAGTCTTAAATCTTATTATACAGTTTGTCAATTCAGTTATAAACTTTTCAATTTTGCCAATTCAATCTTAAATATTTGTATGAAATTGTAATATAATCATTCTAGTTGATTTTTTTCGTCACAAGTCACTAACATGATGATCTAATCATATGGCACATCGTCTCGCTAGCAATTTTTGTACTATATTGGATTTCACATAAGTATTTATAACTGAATTGATAAAATTAAAAATTTATAAATGAATCGATTATGATTGATTGATTGATACTATTTTGAAAAGCATGCGTAATTGTCGAAGCTTATTCCCTTAAAAGGAGCGATAAGGCTGATCAAAATCCACAAAATCCGAGGCTAGATCCACGGGCTTGATAAGGCCAGAGCAAAGATCTTCCGAAATTATCGAAGGAATCAAAATCGGGTCCTGAATATCTATTTTTCATGGGGGGTTGTCGCCTTCTTCACGTGCTTCGATCATAAAAACAATTAAATAATAATAGTAATAATAATAATAATAATGAGAAGAAGAAGAAAGCTGCTATTTTTACTAGACAAAGTCTAATTCCCTTTCTCCGTCATTCGAGAACAAAGAGCTTTTTTTATTATGGCGAGTTCGTACTTAGCAGAGATTATAAATCGTAGATTCCGGTGGAAAGAATATTGCTCCGCCGCGCCTGCTGGCACATGCGCATCTCGTCGGATGACATGATTTGGATAGAACTAATTCGATTTCGTGTGCTAATTTAATGCCATGTGAAAATGACGGCTCAGTTTTTAATCTAACACGTATATTTCGGTTATTAATTTAAGAGGGATCATATCTGAATAGCTCAATATTGAGAAATAATCAACGAGTGCACACGTATGTTGTCGTGTCCAGAACGTCGAGATGCTAGTCACGCCTCGTGGCGGTATTGGTTTAAGCTTTTACGCGAATCAGATTCGATGTGATGATCTTTATATCATAGTAGAACCGCCCTTTTGCTAGTTAAATTAATACATGTTGATTTAACTTTTTAAGAACATCATGAACATACCCCTCTTGGATTGGCTAAGACATTCCACCTTATAGGATGGCCTTAAAGAATTCTCCCCGGCTTATAGCTAAGCGGCTCTTTCTGGGCAGGAGTAAGACCTCATCCACGGTTCATCTCAAAATTAGATTAATCCATTTTCCGAACGGTGCATCGCAAATATGAATATCGCCAACTTCTCCATCGAGCTAAGCTGGCACGTGGGCGACGCCCATCACTTGTAACCCTCGAATCAGAGGCACGATCAGAGATAATCTACTGGCCAATCGGACGGCCGGAAGACATAAGCTTATTCCTCAATTAATCCTCATTTAGAAAGAGTACTAACTGCTAAACACTACTCAACCGCGGTGTTTTCGCGATCCACATGGGTTGATCATGGAGGCTACGGGATCGAGGCAACCACCCCGGAAGATTTATAGGGGTTGGTTAAGTTGGTTGGCACGTCGATTTGGTGCAACAAGAGACAAAAGATTGTCTCGGATGGACATTATTTCTTCTTCATCATCTTCTTCTAACAGTCGAATTCCCTCTTTTTTCAATACACGGTCGAATCCGGGCGTTAAATTATGGTTATAGAGTCGGCTAACGCATGTGCCTAGGCACTTAAAAAAGCTCACATAATGCACCTTTGGAGAGCCCATGTCCCTATTCTAGGCAATCATTTAGCTTTCGCATTATTGTAAAATCCTCTCTCTCTCTCCCCCGCGGAATCTTTAGCCGGAACATGCGTAATTTCGCTCTCGAGAGCCCATCGAGTTTTGTGACCAAGAGAATTCACGGGTTTGGTTTGGTATGGTTCACTATCTAGTTAGGGAAGTGACAGGCCGATGTTGATAGAAAAGACTAAATCGAATGAAAAAAGAGCGTGGTGCAAACACAATAGGCAATAGATCCGGCGCACTTCGATACTCTCGAACTCTCGAATTGTATGAATCCGATGTGAAGTCCACTCAAGGAGCGGGTCTACTACGTCCAACAAAAGGATACGTGTAACGAGATCTCTCCTTCCCCACATTTTGATTGTGTATGCACACGGAAGAACAACAAAAAACAGGGAGTGATGGTAGGGACGAGAAAAAGACAGAGAGAGAGGACGACAACAACAAAAGAGACATCGTGCCCATGCTTGGAGGTTGGCCTTTTTCTCCTTCACTTCTTTAAACACAAGCACTAAACTAAAATCCAAAATTGATGACACACACACACAGATATATATATATATATAAGATAAATTTTCTCCATATTAATTTTTTAACCGTCAAAAACCTCAAACTGAATACTTATGCAACAAATTTACTCTCGATTAATTTCTATTAAATTTAACTAATATTTGAAAAATCACAAATGAATAATAAAATAATAAATCCTAAATGGTTCAATTGAATAATTAGACGGTAAAATTGTATAGGAACTAATGAATGATAAATTTGTCATAGGTGTATGGCATTAACTCAGTTTGAGATTTTCGGTTTTATTATTCATATTATTTTTGACTAATTTGCATAAGAAGCCAAACATTGCACGTCAGATAGATTAATAATAAAGAAAGAAATTAAACTCGACAGGAAATTATAATTGCCATCGAAAGACTCGACCGACCTAATTTTCTATGTGATTAAATTATTGTTTGATTTGATTTTTATGGTTTTTAGGCCCGCTAATCAAGCAAGCGTGTTGCCAAGCACACCCGCCCCCTCCCCATGTGCGGCAGCCCCCACAAAATCAGCAGACAAATAAATAAAGAAAACAAAAATGCCCCCATATTATGTGCCATGTGTCGCCGTCACATCCCTCCATTCCCATCACGCATACGGACGAAATCGGACATTATTCGAAAATAATAAACTACCGTTTTTAATATCTTTTCGTGCCTAACATGCCATCAAAGTTGTTTTTCTATTTTTGGTCTCATGGGTCGGTTTTTCTCCAATTCATTTTACTTGAATTGAATTTCACATACCATTCTTAATCTGGCTTACATATAAGGGGAATGTTAAAATATGACATTCACTTGCATGGAGTTTATACATTCTTTGTGTACATATTCTCTTCACTTGCATGTAGAATTCGACGAATGAAATAGGTTCTATACTACGATTTAAATATTGACTTTTTAGCAATATGTAAAAGCACTCAGAAAATGATATTTAATGTAATTACAATAATGTGAAATTTTTATTAATGTTTTAATTTATTGTGTGGCGCGAATTTTCCACATTCTACTCTTTTTGTCCCTCTTTTTTTTTATATATTCAATACGTGAAATTTACGTAGCCGTAATGCTAAATTTAGAAAGATAGAAGGGAAGGAAAAATTAAAATAAATGGACCTCTAACAAAGGGCTTGTCTTTGTATTTTATTTTATTATATTTCATCTCTATTATTTTGTCCTCCTCCTACCTTGCTCCTGCTATATAACCCGAAGTCACCACCAACGTCCTCTCCCCATTTTACAAAGATTGCAGCAGAACAGAGCTTCCAGAGAGAGAAAAACAGAGTGCGATACAGAGAGAAGCAGAGGAAAAAAGAAAAGAAAAGATGATGAAGCTGAGGTCAAAGAGGTTCGGCAGGAGCAGCTCCAAGCTCGGCGGCAACGGCAACAAGGGGTCGCCGCCGGTCGACAGGTCGTGCGGCGGCAACATGGAAATCAAGTGGGAGCTCAGGCCCGGCGGCATGCTCGTCCAGAAGAGAGAGGAGAGCAGCGGGAGCGGGAGCGAGAGCTCCGGCGAGGGCACGATCACCGTCAGGGTCTCCACCGTCGCCAAGTGGCACGACATTCCCATCGAATCCACCTCCACCTTCGGTAAGCTGCTCTCCTTAAATTAAGCATCGGGCTCCTCTCGAATTACCCTGCTGTAATAGACCTGTAACGTGATAGAGCGAGGACATGGTTTTTCCCTTTGTTCTTCACCACGGGCATCCGAATCTTCCGAACCTGACTAGCTTCTAGCTGTCCTAGCGCATTCCATTGCCCTTAACCTGCGAGATGGCGGGCGAGGCTCGAGATTACTCTGAATGAGTGACGATGCGATTAGAACACGGGCTTCTCAATCAATGGTTGAAGGGTCGTTAGGGTCATCCTGGGAAGATGCTAAACATGTTCTTGAAATTAAAGTTCTCCCCTTTTGTTTTGGGGATGTTTTAATTTTTTTTTTCCCGGGCGAGGATCAAGACTCACGTATTCGCGAATTTGCAGGGGAATTGAAGACGATACTGGCGCTGGTCACAGGCTTGGAACCGAGGGAGCAGCGGCTGCTGTTCAAAGGGAAGGAGAGAGAAGACAGCGAGCACCTGCACATGGTCGGCGTCAAGGACAAGGACAAAGTGCTCTTGCTAGAAGATCCCGCCATCAAAGAGAGGAAGGAGCTCCATGGAAATAGTATCGCGTCGAGTCAGCAAATAGGGAACCACCCATTTCGCACCATAAGCGTTTGACGATCTAGAGTCCTGTTTTCCTTTTTCTTTTTAACCCTTTTGATCAAGTTCAATCAAGAACATACTCTGTCTCTCTCTACTAACCCCCAAAAAGAAAATGGGAGTAGGTTAAAACATGTAATGATTGATCAACGATCCCTTTTTTTTTTGGGTTTGATTAGTTTGGTTAGGTTTATGATGGTGTCAGTTCCAACGAGTATTATAATGGTGTGAGCTGATGCATTATCTGCATCATTTGGCTGGGGCTTGTAATGTCCATAAGAAATGGCAAGGAAAAAAAAATTACATCTTGATTCCAGAGTGTCATCTCTCTCCGTCCTCCTCCTCTTTTTTCGTGTGTCCGAAACACAAGGATCGAGCCCCATGCGTGCACGCCGACGATTAAATTATGTGAGATTGTTGGTGAAAGCGAAAGGAGGACCAGAACCAGAAGTGACGGTATTTGTTTAGTGGGGCGGGGAAGCTGGCAGCTTGTTAGGGTTGTCCATTAAAGGGGTTTTGCTTAGGCTGGAAGCCTAATCGATTGACGGTTGAAAGGGCAGCAATTGCATCAGAACGTGTGTGTGGAAGGGACAAGAATCGATGGGGGTTGCAGTCTTCAAAAAAGGGATGGTCTTTTTTTCTGTTTGCTCGTGGGATTTTGAGCGTGCAAAGCTTTTTGCTGCCATCAACTGGGGCAGAAAAAGAGGGAGAAGGGGGTGGTCCATCTGACAGGTTTTTTTGGGTTCTCGTTGCTGGACAAGGACATTGGGAAACATTGATGGTGAAGCAACTTCAAGGGGAAAAGTTGACTCGACCCACTTGCGCTTGGCACCCAAATTGTTCCTTGGTGCTTGCAATGGTTTGGCGGTGAGACTTGATCATGTGGTGGTGTTGTATTTAATAACAAAGGAAGTTGGTAATCCCACAGTTTAGTCGGAGGGGTAACATTGCCCAGGGCGTATAAATTTCTCTTCTTGTACATTGAATGAAATTAAGAGGTGGTCGTGGTGGGGAGTCAAACCCTATTGCTGATAGATGTTGGGGCGAATTCAGGGATCATTTGCAAGGACTTTCGGTTTATGTAGCAATGGAAATGTCTTTTTCTAGAAGCAAACAAAAGTCGATTTTGATCTAAAATTTCACAGTATTTCAATTGTTCCAATTCACAAATGAGCACTCCATAAATGTTTTCTTCGTGCCACCTTTAAAAAGGATTCCGATTTATTTTATATCACGGGGGTGGTCAATTACAAGCTTATGTTTATTTGATTGAGATCTTCATCGGAATTAGCACCGGTCCTGTTCTTCTTTTAACTTTTCCAACTAAAGTCTGCCTCTAATTCA
Organism: Eucalyptus curtisii; assembly: GCA_017140595.1. Taxonomy (NCBI): domain Eukaryota; kingdom Viridiplantae; phylum Streptophyta; class Magnoliopsida; order Myrtales; family Myrtaceae; genus Eucalyptus; species Eucalyptus curtisii. Next base: position 28,668,312 of record CM029503.1, on the reverse strand, counting down.
TGTTCGGATCAGCACCATCATCTAATACCAGCACAAACAATTGCTGGAGAAAAGAAAATGATCTCAATGATTGTGTCAGGCATATCATTTTAGCTTGGTGAAAAATATTACTGGAGTTCTTGTAATCTTGAAATACAAGGTTTCCCCTCCATGCTGCGGACTCAACTTGCATTGCCCATGTAAATCATCTATCCACTCATTTTATATCATAAAGTCTGAGACATGGAAATTGATGATTAATGATGTCTGACAAGGATTTGCCGTAGTTGCTAACAAGACATGTTGGGCCAAGTTAATGGCCACAACCCACAAGATGGGCTTATATGGCTTTTGACACTTGGATGCTGAATCAGGGCTGAATTTCAGCCGAACAGAAGCTCAAACCGATGGCTACTTTTTGACAGGGGAGAGCAGATTTAAGGAAGACAATGACAAGCTTTTTATCAGCAAATTGAATGTGACATACTTTCCAATACTTCATCTTCTAATGACGACATTGACGTAGTGGATTGACCGTGATTTAGCCCGGTTAGTTAGATCTAACGTCGATTCTTGGTCCCCGCAAGAATTGAAGCTTCATAGTGCGTTCGCTCTACTGCTCACCAGACTAGTCAAAATTGCACCTCCCCGAGTTTGGTGGCCCGTGCCGAAGGTGCCTGGTTTTGTGGCAAATGCGAGGGCCTACACGTCTGGAATACTCGATAAGTCTTGTTTGACCCTAGGCTCGTGAGGTTTGATCCCACTTTGAAAGCTCAACCTTGTCAGATCACATCAAATAGCCAGGACCAATTTGCCTAGAAAGAATACTGATGTGGTCTGGTCGTAGAAAGAGAGAGAGAGTTGTGTTTGTGTGTGAGATCATCATCTTGTCCTTGGTGATAAAGAAATATGGAGTCTTTGCTAAGTTATTCAACTTGCTAGTGACCAAACAGAGCTAGACAGCTCACAGGGAGTCATCATCGACCTCAGAAAAGTGAGAGCCCCAGAAAAAATTGAGACTTGCTTAGCTCAATCCGATGCCGATTTCCTTTCAAACTAAATGAGCGAATGGCCATGATTTTCAATACCCTTTTCTCCCCTTCATCTCATCCCCATTCGAAAAAGTCAGCCCCGGTTTAGTTTCACTGTACCTTTTGAAACCTCAACTGGGTAACCATGAACTCTCTCACTCTCTCTCTCTCAAAGAAAGAAACGTGATGGAGGTTCCAACTTCTCTTGATTTCAATCAGAATTGACAAAGTCAAAGCGAGAGGTCCCTTCAGGCCATCGCTAATTTTCATGGGTTATATGACTTCTCTCTCTTTTTCATCTGGTTTACTTTGATGTTCTTGTGAAATTTTTGCAGAAAGGTTCGCGTTCATGGAGTGGATGCGGCAGGTGAGCTTTTCTGGGTGATTGAATGGGGTGTTGACAGAAGATAGAGAGCACTAGCGAGCATGCACAGGAAGGGCTTGTGCATGGCCAGTCTTGTGCTCTCCCTCCTCTGTCAGCATGGCTTTAATTGCTTCTGCTTCTACAAGTTCATTCCCATGCCTTTTGCACAATTCGTTAATCACGCGTTCCCTCCGTCATCACAGATCGATTTTTCTCTTCGGTTTCACGCAACTTTCCAAATGTATTCATGCAGGTCGAAGCCGGGTCCTCATCTTTGATGAATGTACAGGTCTCCTTCGCGCAAGTTTAGCTCCTCCTCCTATGTTTCTCGTAATCTTTGACTGTTACATTAGAGTTCAAGGATAATTTCAGTCTTCCATGTCATGTGACGAGCTTTGAAGTTGTCAATTCAATGAGTTCTTTAAAGGATCACTTCCCATTTTTTTGATACGGTAATTCGGATAGAGTATCTTAACATCTCATTATGTCTGTGCTTTGTATAACTGAAAAGAGAGAAAGAATCGTCATTTTGACTTGACCCATTCAATTTAAGAATGTAACCGAAGCTCATTCACTTCGGTCCAAAAATTATAAGAGTATCTATTCATATAGGCTCGAATTTGACTCTCGCTTGCTAAGTTGCTGTAATGTTCATATGAAATCTGCTTCCGATGGTTGTTCTCTACTTGCTGTGGCTTGCTTAGGTGTTGGACAAACTCTACTTCACAAGCCGCCCAAAAATTGAAGAGTCATCCCCTTCAAAGATTCTCCTGTTCGCATGTTTGTGCGTACAAAGCAGCTCGTAACTGTTCAGTTTCTGCACTGCTCTTTTTATTAATCTATTCATATATCTTTTCGGGTAGAGCTATTGGCTTTCTAATTAGGTCCAGAGAAAAAAGATTAAAAGGGGGCATTCCGAGAATTGAACTCGGGACCTCTCGCACCCTAAGCGAGAATCATACCACTAGACCAAATGCCCATTTCTTTGGTGCAAAACTTTAGAATTTTATATATAAACGTAATTGACAAATCATTTGAGTTTATACATTTGTGTGTATGCGTGCTTCGAGAAGAACTGAACTTTGGGTCTTGCGAAATTAAACGGAAATAAAAAAACTTAAGCACTTCATTTTTTCATTTTCCGGTCAAACTAGAACACATAATTTACTCTCTTTTTTTATTTTATTTGGATAATGATGAAATGACCGCTTACCACAAATTTCCTCCAAAAAATTCATTTTCACTCTCAATTGACAAAACTTGTTTGGAAGGAAATATGAGGCGTCAATGTCACTGTTACACCATTACCATCCAATGGTACGGTTTTGCTAGCACCGCCTTTTTATCTATTTTCAAGTCAAATTAGAACACGCAAATTACTTTTTTTTTGGGGTACATTCAGGCATCCTAGGAAAAAGTTGAAAGGAAGAAGCACTCAAAAAAAAAAAAAAAGAAAAAAAAAAAAGAGTTTAGGAGCGTAACGCGGCTTGATGAGCTTTGCACCACCTCTTTTGTCAAACCTGCACAGTCGATTTATATGCTTTTCTTTATCGAATTGATGATATCATTGCAGGAGTCTTTTGCTTTTCCGCATGCCCACGAGAGAGCGGAGGTTGAAGTACATTTCGTGCTCTTGCCTTCGGTAATCATGATTGCTAAGGTGGAAAAAATGTTCTTCAACGTGAAGGGTTGAGAGAGCATGGTAAATTCATCGTTGAAATCCTAGTTATGCAGTTGCTTTAGGTTCAGCTTCCGCGATTTACATTCGTGTCAACAAGAGCATGCCTACTACTATATCAACAAATGGACCAAACATGAAGAGACACATTGGTAAGTTTCAGTATATAGCAAAATCGGATTTTTCACAGATCATTTCAAATAACTTACCAAACACATATTAACTGAGTATTTTTTAAGAAGGCTCGAATGACCGCGTTAGCAAAAGATCTTTTTCTTTTTCACTGTTGTATGTCAACATGGCCGCTTGCATTGCGTCGTGGGATGACATTTCAAATCTAAAATGAATTTACATCTAGGAAATGCCTTATTTCCAACCCCATCGCAGACCGTAGTCAAGCAATTCAGAAAGATCCAAGTGACACGCAACTGGATGTCCGATTTCAGACAAGTGGAATCCCGAAGAAGATGCTCCTTATCAGCATAGTGCGACTGACAGAATCATTAGGGTTTTTGCTCCGCAGTTAGTGGACGAAAGGAGGGAGGTGATGGGAGGGAGGAAACGGGTTAGGTCATTATTCTCTCGAGTTGGGTCAAGCGACACTGTTCATGACGTCGAGACAGGAGGACTAAATTAAACAGCAGACGTATACCTTTTTTGTTTTTTATGTTTTTTTTTTAACACTTAACTGTTAGTCAAAACGACAGGCGAAAGTCAACAGCACCAATGATGTTTTGTCTTCCATCGTTAACTTTTGTTCCCTCCAAGACAAGAGAAAAAGGGCAATTTAATAATGTTCATTTCTGTCGAGAGGGCCCCGGACCATTCGCTTTTTCCTCAACAAGTGGCAAACACAGCTTTATGACGAGGTAAATAGACAGCCCATGACGAAGAATTCGGAGCCTCTTTTCGCGTAAAAAAACCTAAACCTTTTCTCGTGTGAAATTACATTAGAAGTCTATGCTTCTCTTTATCCGTGAAAACCCTTGAATGGCGCAAAAATATAACACATAAAATGTGATTCTTTTAAAGCTTTTAAATAATCTTAATGGTCGCGCACTTCCTACATTTCTTTGTGTCCTTCCTATAGATGTCTCAAAATATTTTAATCATGCCTACTTCATTCACATGCATCGTCGATAAGTTACCGATCGAAGCATTGTGACAAAGGATTTGGAGCCTCTTATCACATAAAATAACCTAAACTTTCTCCCATGTGAGATTATCTCAAAAGTCCATGCTTCTCTGTATCCGCAACACCCTTGAATGGCGCAAGAACATAACGCGCGAATCTGAAAAGGGAGGTTGAAATTGAGGAGCCAGGAGTCCAGCAAGAGTCGCGGTTTTTGACTAGGAGAATTTGGACTTTTTTCACCAACGGCGGGCGTGCATGCATGATCAGCGGTTAGTGGCAGTTTATACGGGATGGAAATACTTTCTCGTTCGCACTGCCCCTGTAATTACGATCCCAATTTGGCCCCACCTGCCTCGATTAATCACGCCTTTTCTTTCGGCCTCAGTCCGCTTTAAAACGACCCTCATCCTTTCCCTGCAAGGCACAAGCTCCCTCACAAACCTCGCCCCTCTTGCACGCTCTTCTTCTCGCGTGCTTTCGAGAGAAACGAGATGGGGTGTGGCGATAATGCGCTCTCTCTTGTTCTGCTGATCTCATTACTTGTCGTTCCGCATCTCGTGCTGTCTGCTCCGCTTCACGACCCCGATGTCGTGGTAGAAGAGGTCAATAGGTAAGTTGGTGAATCGAGTGAGCGTCATCGTCGACGAGAGTCCGCTCTCTCGGCTCGAGTAGTTAGTCACCTGCGTTCGGTTTGAAACGTCGATGAAGTTATATATGTAATGTGTCTGTCGACTGATGCAGGAGCATCAATGCGTCGCGGAGGAACCTCGCCTACCTATCATGCGGCACTGGCAACCCGATCGATGACTGCTGGCGGTGCGACCCGAACTGGGAGAGCAACCGGCAGCGCCTGGCGGACTGTGCTATCGGGTTCGGGAAGAACGCCCTCGGGGGGAAGAACGGCCGGATCTACGTCGTCACGGACTCGGGCGATGACGACCCAGTGAACCCCCGGCCGGGCACCCTGCGGCACGCGGTGATCCAGGACGAGCCCCTCTGGATCATATTCAAGAGGGACATGGTGATCCGGCTCAAGAATGAGCTCGTCATGAACTCCTTCAAGACCATCGACGGGCGGGGCGCGAGCGTCCACATCGGCGACGGGCCCTGCATCACCGTCCACTTCGCCACCAACATCATCATCCACGGCATCAACATCCACGACTGCAAGCAGAGCGGCAACGCCATGATAAGGGACTCCCCGGGGCACTACGGGTGGTGGACGGTGTCGGACGGCGACGGCGTGTCGATCTTCGACAGCAAGCACGTATGGGTCGACCACTGCTCGCTGTCGAACTGCCACGACGGGCTCATCGACGCCAACCACGGCTCGACCGCCATCACGATATCGAACAACTACATGACGCACCATGACAAGGTCATGCTCCTGGGGTCCAGCGACTCGTACACCCGGGACAAGGACATGCAAGTCACCGTTGCTTTCAACCATTTTGGAGAAGGGCTGGTGCAAAGGATGCCCAGGTAAGTAATTCAATAATTGTTTATATTTTTTTTTCTCACTACTGGTAGCATGAAAGTTTCATAAAATATTTATTTCGGGCTGTATATTGACATAGTATATTTTTGCTGCTTTTCTGCAGATGTAGGCTAGGGTATTTTCATGTGGTGAACAATGACTATACTCATTGGGAGATGTATGCAATTGGAGGGAGTGCATCTCCTACCATCTACAGCCAAGGCAACAGATTTCTTGCGCCTGATGACAGATCCAAAAAGGAGGTGAATAATTAGATTTTTTACGCCTCTTAGTTACCTAGTCTACGCAAAATATATAAACTTTTCGACTCGATTAATCTCAAACGGCACATGCGAAATACCGATTTTTGCATGCGTCTCGATTAAACCCCCCGTCCAGAAGGCGCGGCCCTTGACTTTTGCTACAATCTGAGCGTGAGATCCACTGCGTTCAAATAAAACATTTGACCACGCACTTAACCGATTCATTCGGGGTTGACCCAATTCGTGAGCTGAACAAATACATTTTGATAATCTTCGAGATTCTATTCATCTTGATAATAATCTCGAAAAGTTGCAATAATCTTGTTGCATGCACGTGTGTACGCAGGTGACGAAGCACGAGAACGCGGCGGAGGGCGAGTGGAAAGATTGGAACTGGAGGTCCGAGGGCGACATGTTTTTGAACGGCGCCTTTTTCCGGCAGTCGGGGGCAGGCGCGTCATCAACGTACGCAAGGGCCTCCAGTCTCAGCGGGAGGCCGTCGTCAATGGTGGCTTCCATGACCTACACCGCCGGCGTGCTCACCTGCAGGAAGGGCTCCCGGTGCTGATCTCCCCGCCGGCCACCCTTACTTAATAGGGTGTATTATCGACAGATCTATCACTATCGGAACAAGCGCTTTCCGCGCCCGGCTATCTACCAAATTAAGCAGAAAATGTTGTTAGCTTTTTTTAGTTCGACTTGCTTGACGACCTCTCTCTGTCTCTCGGGACAATGACCAGCCCGAAAGGTCTGTCTCCGAAGTAGTACAATGTACGTTTTATCAGGAAACGAAAGAAGATTAAAGAGGAGAAGCGTCGATTAAGAACTTCTCTCGCCTGCCTAATTTTACTTTTCCCGAAATGGGAATTCTCGTTTTGTTGTTTCCTGTTTTTCCACGTCAAAAGCAAGGAAAAAAAAAAAGGATGACAGATGGAGAAAAACGAGACCAAGGTCGGGATAGTGATAGTGGTCCGTCAATCATGGGCGGAAATTGCAAGATCGAGTGGGGACAAAACCTCGGATCGTGCCCTGATTTCCCGTTGAGACTTGTAGGTTTTTGAACTACGGAGCAAAAAAGCAAAGCGTGGCTGTCGAAAAAAACCAGAAAAGGTATTAGGAGGAGGAACATACTCATTGAACTTCTAGATGCCCTCTTTGCAGTATAGACACGACAATTAGATGCCCTCTTCGCAGACTTGCTTGAAGGAAATGATGAGGAAACTCCATTGAGGACTTAACCTCTGAAGCGAAATGGAGGGTCGTTCGCACGATCTGAGTTCGGCCTCAGGACTAAAATGGCCTCTCCCTTTTGAGGGATTTGCACGACATGCCCCGCACCCCAAAAGAAAGCAGACCCTAATCTTTCTCCTCAACTTTGTCTTTCTCTAGCCCATCTCCCACCCAGCCGCCACCGTCAAGCGGCCACCGCGTCTTCATCACTCATCGTGTCTCGAACGCCGTCCCATCATGTTGTGTTTGAATCTTGAGAGAACGACTTTACCTTACTTAGAGGATGCTAACTTTAGAGGATCCCAATCTTAATCAAATCGTTGGAGAAATAGCATAGTATATTGTTTTATTTCCTAATACTTTTTTCTCCAGCGAAGGATGACGAAGGTTTGACGTGTGCGGGCTCACTTTGTATGGGTAAAAAGAATTATTGAAACCCATGATATGTGCGAAGAAGAGTGTGATAATGTGATGAGAACGCTTACGTGGGAAAAAGTACTTTACTATTGTCCAAATATTGGGATCCTTCTCACAAAATGAAACATAAATTTAATCAAATATGAGTAGGAATGTTGAATATTAAATCTTATATGAAAAATTCTCCTTATTACCTCACCTTTCAGATTGCACGCGAAACACTTTCTAATGATCTTGTTCTTCTTTGTGTCGCGGGCCAATGACATACATATATCCTAATTAAGAGAAAAAGGGGTTTCTTTGGTATTGGCCGATGATGGGAAGCTTTGAAAAATGGGACAAAAATCGAGGTGCAAATATTTAGATAATGAATTTGACAATTGTTCCTAATTCGGTAAGGAGAATATGAAGCTTCTCCTTACTCTTGTACAAATTATTAACTCGACACAATCATCTCATGAGTCATGCCTTATGCACCATTTAGAAGAGGAAGGCACCGGCTACAACGGCAACACCGGCGACGGCGGAGACCTCAAGGGTGGAGGCGCCGTTCTTGGCAGCCACTGGAGCTTCGGACGGAGCGAAACCATCATCGGCGACGGGTCCCTCGGAGGCCTCGCTGCCGGGGGCAGGAGGCGACGCCAGGTCGGAGCTTGGGGACGACGCTGCGGGGCCCTCAGAGGTCGTTGGGGGCGTGGCGATGGAGCCCTCGGGGGCAGCAGAGATGGGGGCGGATGCCGAGGCCTGGGGGGCGGCGGCTGATGCCTTGGGGGCGGCAGCTGATGCCTTGGGGGAGGAGGCCACGGGGGCGGTGGAGGCGGAGGTGGTGGGAGCGGCAGCAGGTCCCTGGGCAGAGACAGAGCCAACGACGGCGGCGACGATCAAGGCCAAGACGACTAGTTGACGTGCCATCTTTGCCTCGAGGGTTATTTTTTTTTATAAATTATTGTGATCCTCGAGAATGCAGTAATTCTCTAAGTAATCTAGAGAAAAACTGCAGCACCAAAGAATGGGGAAACGGTCGGGGCTGGAAATGGGGTTTTATAGGATTTGGGGAGGGAGAGAAATTAGGAGAATGTGAGGAGGACGCATGAAGTGGGACAAATGTTAGTTTTTTCGGTTGAGACTGGGGAGGAGATTTTTGCATGTTATTTTTGGTGGTGAAAAAATTGAGTGGTTGGGCTTGTGTCAATTTGTCCGGGTCAATTGGGCGGAACGAGAGGGAAAATTTTGCTCGGTAAGTGCTTTTTTGTTGGATTAGGGTGGCACTTGGAATCAATTCATACTTAGAAAGTTTGCGTTCATTAGAACAGACCAGGTGCACGCGTGAGGAGCCAGTATGCGTTGAAAGCATTGATCCGGATGCCTATTATTTATGGTTCATGTTCGGTTGGTGCGGTTTTTTAAATTGATTTTACTGATTTTTGTGCTCTTTGGTCAACATGAGTTGAAAAAGAATGCATTAATTTTCTAAAAAGACATATAGAGCGGTTTATCGAAATATTTGGTAAGGAAATATAACAATTTATAAATGAATTTCGGGAATCAAAATGGCTACCATAAAAATTTAAATTACCATAATCGTGTATAGTTATGGTCGTATACTTGTATTTTGTATTCATCGGTCGAATCTATTAAAAAATTCTATCAACAATAAATGCAACATCAAACAAAGATTCGTGTCAATCGGACATCTGCTCGACTCGGTCGGATGTGATCTTCAGTGGAGAAACGCTTCAGATCGGTGACATCAATTTGTCAACACTTTCAGGCTACTAAAGCGCACGATGGTCCCAGAAGATCTCACCATCTTCTGAACTGAAAAAGAACAAAAAGAAGAGGGAGAGGAACAACCCTCCCCGCAACGTGTCCTGCACATAAACCCACACAAAGATTCTTGTCATAGAATTCTGTGAAGCCCTAGATTTCTTTTGTGTTTTTTGGGTCAAGGCGTAACCCCGATTCACCTACAATAATATAGCTCCATAGCTGTGTCCAGCGCACACGATCATCTCTCTCTCTCTATATATCTCTCTCTCTCTCTCTATATGTTCTGGTTTTCTTGGTGGATCCTGCTTTGCCTTTGTTTTCTGCATCTGCTCCAGTATATCTGCAGCATCAGCAAGAGATCTTGGAGAGAGTTAGAGAGGAAGGGGACATCATTATGGAGAAGAAGCTGATAATATGAAGTCAAGCGTCGCTGCCCTCATCAATATCATGGGATTATTTTTCTTGCTCGCCTCTTGTGGAGCAGCATCTACACTTAGATCCCATGTTTTCCATGGTACAGCACACTCATACATACTTTCAGAATGTCATCTTCAACGTTCTTCTGTGGGAATAATACCCATGCACTCTATTCTTCTTCTTTTCGCAGAGTTGATGGATTTTCGGAATCAACGAGCCAACCAGGCGAGCGGGAAGGAACCGCCGATGGCATCACAGTGGTGGTCAGAGGATTACAGCATGCCGGGGAGGCGGCAACCCGTGCACAATGAGGTCGAGCCATGATAAGTCCTTCTTAATCTTTAATGGAGTCTTGTACTGTGTATGGTGCTTGAACAGTTGATGCAAACGCAAGGATCGCTTCAGTGTAATTACTAGCCAGTAGTCACTAGGATCCCTTCTTGGTTATAATGCAGTAATGGTGTTGTAGTGGCACTTAGCTTGAACTAAGCCCTTTGAAGAAGAATGTGTAAACGGGGTTTGTTTCTTGGAAAAGTTGGCCTCTTTAGAGAGGGAAAAAGCACGATGGTATCGGATCGCTGAATCAGTTTAGCAGATAAAGTGCCTAAGAAATCAACTGAGGGTCATCGGTAAATGTGCATTATCAACCCTTCTTAATTACAAGTTTATTGCCTGATCAGCAGCTTTTCCGCTTCCCGCTCCTTCTCGTTTCCACACGGGCTGCGCATGCATGAACAGTTCCTCTGCATGTTCTTAAAGGCACACTTGTCACATAAATCGATGCATCGTTATCGCTTTCCACCATTTTACAACTCAGGAGGCCTAAATGGATCATCCCAAGATCCTTCCGTGGACCGACGAAGTTCTTTTTATTTATACTATAATCTCCACGGCCTACACGAACCTAGAGTTTCGATATTACTAATTTATGCTCGAATTTCGCTCCACGTGGAAAAGCTAACTTAGGTTGCTCCTCTCGAGGAGGGCACCGCGCGTATACACAAATAATGAGATGCGAAATGATGTACTTTTTTAAGTTTAGGTTATCGTCGCCCTTCTCAACTCATCCCTAGAGACCGTCGAGCCTTCTCTCTCTCGACCTTCTTCTCTTGATTCTCTCTCTAAAACCAATTCAATGAATTTCCTATCGTCGACTTTATTCGACACTCAGCTTACAACATCTTGTTATATAGTGCCGATTCTTGAAGAAGATACTCTCGACCTGAGAAATCGACATTATAATTGGACCTACCCCATTGAATTTTCTGCCAACTTCAAGTTAGATGGACCCAAGAGAACAAATGGGTATGTCTGCAATTTGGTTCATCGTTTGGTTGAGCTCTATTTCGTATGGTAGCTAAGATCCCACGTTCACGAAAACAAGGGGCCTTGGCGTCGTGTACTATTCATGGCCATACGTCCTACGGAGTAATGACAAAAGTCCGACCGTTAGGCGGGGCCAGGCTGTGCTTGCACCTAAATTGGTGGAGCATATCCCGTAATATAAAATTTCAGAAATGTTGAGGCGAGGCCAAAGTTAGGCGGACTAAGCTTTGTCGGACGTTGCTCAAGTCCGCCCATTTGCCTTCCGGACTGTGCAGGCTGCTTACCCGTCGATTAAATTCCGACAAGTAATGAACTCCAAAAGGCAGGATGTGATTTCCTAAGCATAGGCATGATAACACTCCTATCTAACCACAATCTCAGTTGAACTTTTTCAACAAACTGTGCTAAGTTCAACTATAGATTTGGTTGGCCATTTTGCCCGCTAGGAGGGGAAGGCGGCCTTGCCAAATAATCCATCGGCAATTGTGGCCAAGCCATATAGTGCGACACCAATACTCGGTTCGTTTACTACTTCCCCAAGTGTTGGCAAAACATTACCAAATGATCTTACATTATCACCATTAGTTGGCAGTAGACCCTTTGGTTTTCGACATTCGACAAAAGTATATTTTGAGTTGCTGCTCCAATGTTGTTCCGATAGGATTATCTTGAACTAGACCATTTTTGTTAGTAGCGTCGCCAGGGCCAATTAGTATTATTTTGGTTTTGGCCATCGGTCACTTCAGGCCTTTGCAATATTCTTGCTACTGGCTGTGGCATTGTGTGGCCTAAATTACCAACATCATTCAAATAAGCAGAAGAGGCTGTAGGTAAATACCCCATCATTGCCTAACTTCCTGGCAACGGAAACGATTGATTCGATGGTCTTGCCCTGGAAATGAGTTCGTTCACCACGTTGGTGATCAAGGGCTTGATCAATCACGTGAGATGATTCACCAAATGGCTGGCCATGTCATTCTGTTGCTCCTCGAACATTCTTTTCATGGTCACCACCAACACCAGGTTTGGCTCCAACTCTCTCCTCTGTTCATCCGTGAGATTCCATTGAAATATCCACTAACTTCTCATCTTAATTCTCATCCGCCACTGCTTGGGCGGAAGATGATTCAGATCGGACCATCCTTTCATTACCGTGCTACAAGGACTGATTCTCCTCGCCAGCAACATTCTGGGGTTCCTGATTCCTTTTCTTCGGTATTGTACTTTCCTCAAATAGAATCACAATGGGCCACTAGGCATACCAAAAAGATGTTTCATCAAAAATTCCCTGTCGATGAAATACTTTTCACTGAAATTTGTTTTTCGGTTTTTATTAAGGGGAGACAAGAACATATATGCTTCGTTGGAATTTAACTCATGACAAAGTGCAGAATACTTTGTTGAAATTTAATCAACAACAAAGTGTGATAATAGAGAGATACAACGTTAGAATTTAATTGACAACGAGATGTCTAAAACTACGACTAAAGTACAAGGATTGAAGGAATTTAAATTGTGGAAAAGTAAAGATAAAGATTAATTTGCATGAATGTTGAGTTCTCTTATTAATTGAAGGGGGCCTTGTACAAAAAGTGCACTTAGCGTGTTCATAACCCTTCTCAAACAGTTAGAAATGGCGGTTCCACATGACGGATACCAAATTTGAAAGAACAAATAACACCATTTCGGTAGCTACCAGAAGTTACTCCAAGAATGGATATGACATAACCACCAATGGTTATCTTCGTGTTGCTTGCTCATTGTTGATATCAATGACTTTGTCAATAAACTTCAAGACCTTCATCGATAACTTAACGTTGTGTTGTCAACGGCTTCATTGACGAATTGTCAATTCTCTTCAAGTTACCAATAATTCCATTCATAAATGACTAAACTCTGCTCTCATCGACTAAGTCTATCACTTGGTATAGACAGGCACATCCTATCAACTATCAACTATTATATCACTTGTTGGCGGGGCGTGGTAGCTGAAGCTCAATGCCATTCCCATTGGAGAGATATCTCAAAGATGAATGCCAAATTTGAACCCGAGAACATACCTAACTAGAAAGATGTCACTCAAGAGTCTTTCCCTTTTTGAGTTACGATGCCAATTAACTACATCAACTAATACTCCGTATCATATTAATTATCGAATGCGTACTTTTATTACACTAACATCCTTATCTATGCATCTCTTGGCACTAGCATTATTCAATTCACGGTTGACTCTTAGATTTAGATGGGCATGTTAGTGTAGCGTTAACTCATCGTGGGCTGTAGGCATACCTCACATGCACAAGCGCATTCTTAAACAGTAGATCTATCTATCTATCTATCTATAGAATAGTTAACCTATAATACGAGATCAATCGTACTCAAGTCCATGCTAGATGTGTAGTATCATGGTACGTAGCTACCTCGGTACGACGAAGAATAGAATCTTAAGATGAATTGATACAAGACCAAGTGCATCGTCACCCGCTCTATTCATCGAATTTCTACCCTCATCGACTCCCATCCCCTCCAAGATTGAAACTTTCCCACTTCCAACGACGATGGCGATTTTGGGTATTGCGAAATTTGCATCGTGCATCCGACCGGCGAGAGGGTGCGTGTAAATAGCATCATCCCTTCAGCCTTTTCTCTCTCTCTCTCTCTCTCCGTCCCTTGCCTGTGGCAATGAATGACGGAAGAGAATGGAGAATCCAAGATCAGATAGTTGGGCTGATTCTCTGCCTGCCTGCGTAACCCACCACGAGAGAGAGAGAGAGGAGCATAGAGTAGATCGCCAAATTTAACAGGGAGGGCATAGTGAGTAACGAAACGTGTCTTCCTACATCCGCCCACCCACAGACATTGCCATGACCGTCCTCTGCTTCGCCCCCTTATAACCTCCTCCTCTTCCTCTCCATCCTCCGCCCTCCACCCTCCCCTTCCCCCTCTTTCTCCCTCTCTCTTTCTAGAACGCATCACAGGCACATACGCACGCTCACGCTCACGCTCCCTCCTTGTGTTCCCGTCCCAAATGGCGCCTGCCCAAGAACTGCCGCCGGAGACGGAGGCCGCGGCGCTCGGGGACGCCGCCGAGAAGTCCAGGGTCACCGTCGTCGGCAGCGGCAACTGGGGCAGCGTCGCCGCCAAGCTCATTGCGTCCAACACCCTCAGGCTCCCTTCCTTTCATGGTACCCGTCTTCTCGCGTCCCGCTATTTCTTTCTTTCGTTCTTTCGTTTTCTTGATGTCCTCTCGACCCTTTTGAATGATGCGACTGTAAGGCCGTGCATATTTCCAATAGTGGCATTCCATCTTGATGTGACGGGATGCGGATGGAATAGTTTTGTTTGTTGCGATTCAGTTTTAGGAAAAATTGGTAGAACGTACCGTGCTTAACGGGGAGATGCGGTTGATTTGATTTGTGTGGCACTTATGTCGTGTTGTGTTCTTGGATCGGTTCTTATAAGACTCTTCTTTTTTCCAATTCTTTGAGCCTTTTTAATGATGGTGTTCAGATGAAGTGAGGATGTGGGTATTTGAGGAGATTTTGCCGAGTGGGGTGAAACTCACCGATGTCATCAACAGTACCAATGTCAGTAACCGTTTGTCCCTTTTTCAAGATCTTTACCCTTTTGAGGTTATCCTGCGTTTGTGTGTTTGTTCAATGTCTGGGTAAAACGATGCTTCCTCTAACAGGAAAATGTTAAGTATCTCCCCGGAATTAAGCTTGGCAACAATGTTGTTGCGGACCCAGACCTCGAAAACGCAGGTATTCAGTGATAATTCGGTTCATTTCCTAAGAGTTGATGGAATCCCGATTTCTCATGCATTGGCGGTTTTAGTCGAGGGTGTGGAGATGGACTATAATGGGGTATTAATACGATGCAGTAAAGGATGCAAACATGTTGGTGTTCGTGACCCCGCATCAATTTGTGGAGGGGATATGCAAGAGGCTTGTTGGGAAGGTGAAGGAGGGTGTGGAAGCTATTTCGCTCATCAAGGGGATGGAGGTCAAAATGGAAGGGCCATGCATGATCTCGAGTCTGATCTCGGAGCAGCTTGGGATCAACTGCTGTGTTCTTATGGGAGCCAACATTGCAAATGAGGTAGCTAGTTGGATATCTGCTTCCCTTTTCACTATGAAGGTCTTGGAAGCAACATGTTCTCTGTTAGGCTCACACGAGTCGTGAATTTTGGCAGATTGCTGTGGAAAAGTTCAGCGAAGCGACAGTGGGATATAGGGATAACAGAGAGATTGCGGAGAAGTGGGTTAAACTTTTTGGCACTCCATACTTCATGGTCTCACCTGTGAGTACAAATCATCTGTCTTTTTTCTCCTGATAAGTGAAAGGATGTAGGGCTGGATTTGTTATTGATGTAATAATATCAGGTCATCTCGATACTTGCAAGATAGATGTAAGTATCTTGAAGTGGTGAGCACAAGGAGGAACCATAACATCTAGAAATATTAGTAATTTGCCCCTAGTATTTTATCTAAATATGCTAGTCTTGACATCTAATCTTAGAAGAGATTGTTGATAGACTTTCCTTTGCGGGACAAATAGGTCCAAGATGTGGAAGGTGTTGAATTATGTGGGACACTGAAGAATGTTGTGGCAATAGCAGCAGGTACGAAATGATACTTCACCTCTCGCTTTATGTCGAAAGGAACTTTAGTAAAGACAATGGTGGTATGAATGTACAGGTTTTGTAGACGGTTTGGATATGGGAAACAACACAAAGGCAAGTGGCTGAGTGCACATAGTTCTATCATGTTCCTCGATGATGTCATTTTTATACAGTGAACTAATTGGATACTGTGCATCTGACCTTTCTTTTACCTTGTGAATCATATATGGGATTCATTTAGGCTGCAATAATGAGGATTGGTCTGAGAGAGATGAAGGCCTTTTCGAAACTTTTGTTTCCGTCCGTCAAGGATACCACCTTCTTCGAGAGCTGTGGCGTGGCTGATCTCATTACAACTTGTTGTAAGATGATACATATACGTCATTCCCTTATTGGGATAGTGAAATTCATCTACAACGAAAAATCAATCTTTACTTACAGAATGACCGATAACTTTTGGCAGTGGGAGGAAGGAACAGGAAAGTCGCGGAGGCTTTTGCCAAGAATGGGGGGAAAAGGTTTTTCTTTAGCTTAGCATAGCATGGTCATCGACTGGTTATCAAGATGGTTCTGACTTTGTTGTTTATTATCAGGTCTTTCGATGAGCTTGAAGTAGAGATGCTGCAGGGACAGAAATTACAGGTACAGGCTGAAATTTAATGAACAAATTTAAAGTGCTATGGTTTGCAATGCTTACGATTATTTATGTGATCGTGAGTGAAATGGATAGAATTGAACGGTTTTGAAGTGAAGATTAGGTGAAAATTCAGACGTTTTTTTGCTTTTGCTCTCTCTGCTTCCAATGAAGAAAGAGGGCCAGCATTGCGAATTAAACGAACATACCTTTCCCCTTCTGCTTGACATTCTTAGTTTTCAATGTCTTACACGCTCATTGCACTTCAACGCAATCATGCTGATATGCAGATCACATCAGTTTTCAAAGTTGAACTCGGCTTTACTGATTGCATCTTTTAAAAAAGCGTCGATTTGTGTCTCTTAATCATCCGATCTATACTCTTTGCTGCAATTATGTTTCAGGGCGTATCCACGGCAAGAGAGCTTTACGAGGTTCTGAGCCACCGTGGGTGGCTAGAGCTGTTCCCACTGTTCGCAACAGTGCATGAGATAAGCAGCGGGCGTCTCTTGCCATCGGCCATCGTCAAATACAGTGAGCACAAGCCTAACTTTTCCCTGGTACAAGGCTCTGCTCAGTATTACTAACCCTTTCCAGAGAGTAATTTGGTTATATCATATGCAGATAGGTGATATACCAAAGAGAGAGAGAGAGAGAGAGAATCCATGAGCAGCGTCTTAGGAAAAAAGCTTCAGTTTCTGCTGAAGGCACACAGATGATGATGACATATGAAGAATCAAACTACCATGTACCCTTTTCCTTTTCTTTTCGTTTCATTTTTCCCCCTTTTTGACCCTTTTTGGGATAATCCTCTTCAATGCAAAAGATGCATTTACACATGGTACAACAAGGAGAAAAAGAAAGTGGAATACGAATTACACGAGTTATCAGTTGAAATCGCCCTTTTGAACAACCATCTCTCCAATTTTCATTAACCTGCAATACCGGTTCCTGTTCTCTACGTGTCACCGTTTCCAGAGCTTATGCTGCAGGTTTTCTCACCATGAAGCCATCGACAGAACTTCATCTGAAGCGCAATGTGAAAGCTTTGATTAGATATGGGTTCGACGCTGAGTAATCGAAGCATTAAAGTTCCTAACAGCTTGATAAAGGGATTTCTTTTTGCCGAAAATAAATGATTTTAAAAAATGTTTGTTCTAAAATAATCACGGAAAATAAATGCCCAAGTTACCTGTTCCATTATGCCATCGGATTGTGCCCAAAAAAGGAGGAAGCGTCAGCTCAAAAATCAAGTCAAGAACACAAGAAAATAGCATATTTTAAATAGACCCGCGCTCACAAATGACACGGATGAAAGTTGCTACTTTTTGAAAATGCAAAAATCACGCATTCTCATGAAAATATAAGACTGTTCGTATAAATCAAAACCACGATATTAAATTTCGTTACCCTATATTATTTTCCATTCATTTTTATGCAGGCTTCGTTTCCTCTCTTGTACTTAGTGATGTGTTCAAGTTGTACTTACTGATGAGTTCAAGTTGACAATCTTCGCTAATTGACAGATAGTAGATATAATTTATAATCATAAGGAGCTCATAACTTTAACCAAATTATTTCCCTGAGAAAAAACTTGAAATAAAGAATTGCATATTGCAAGGAGTTATTCCAAACATAACTTTAGAGAAACATTGTAATTAAATGCACTTTATTAATACGTGTTAATTTAGAATCTCAATTATTAAATCTATTAAAATACTCGTATTTTATATTATTCTCGCGGAAAAGCAACCAACGTGTAAACTTCTCTGATTTGAACTAAAAGAAGAAGAAACAATAGTTTAGGAAAGGTAAAAATCATCAGATTGATTGAAATATATTGAGGATATGTTTTGCCTCTTTCATCAATCTTACCATTAATGAAGTCTCGATGAGGTTTATTTTGAACCGTTTAAAAATTAGGGTATGTTTATAGAAATTTGAGGGGTGGAAATATTTTATTATTATTATTACTGCCGCCGCTGCTGGTATTGGATATTTCCATGACAATTCAATTCTATGACAATTCAAACTTAGCAATTCACCAGCTCATCACCTTTTTTTTATTTAATTTTTATTTATTCTCTCTCAAATACTCATTAAATCTTATTGAATCATGAGAATTCGATTCCTTAATGATCAATAAAAAATTATAGAGATGAAGTTCGTAAAAACAAAGCACGTGTGAATTATAGCTTCGATGAAGTTTGAAGTAGGAACTTCTGCTCTTAAATTTTCAACTATTACATCCTCTAAACATTCATTTCGTTGCTATTGTTAGCCCTATGTTGTATATCCTATTAGCATGTTCAATGCATAAGATTTTTAATGCATAACAGAATATTTTCATCACAGCTTTTGAAAAAATATATCTCTGTTATCCTTTATTGCTGTAAAAAAATGAAAATTATAGAAATGAAATAGAACTAAAAAAATTGATTACTCACGATGCTTTTTTAAAGGGTTGATTGATGTAAAAAAAGATTGATTAACAAAGATATATGGAAGAAGTTATAAAAGGAAACAATGTCTATAGCTCATCAAAGGAAACGATTAACCTAAATCTTAAGTGATTTTTTAATTTTAGCAACAACAAAAAAGTGATTTTTTTTTTACCTTTACCAAAAAAAAAAGTGATTTTTTAAAATACTTTTTATTGATCAATCATTTTTTGTATAAATAAACCATTTAAAAATACTTAACAAATATCAAATTTTTTTATTTGATTCGTCGAGGCCTTTTCCCTTTTTACTTAATAGTGATCTTCCCTTAAATTATCTTATTTGTTCTATTAATATTTTCATTAATTTTCACATCTTTTACTTTTTAATATAATATCAACATGTAATTTCTTTGATAGTAATATTTCAGTTAACATATTTTGCTACGTTTTCATTATTATACATTGTTATAGAAATCAAAGCTAAACCTGAAAAATCTATCAAAAAATGAGATGAAAATATATTTTCAACCCCTTCAAAGCCACATGCATTACACATGCTTATAAAGTTTAATGGACGAAAAAATTTGTATCATTCACGAAAATATTTAAATATTAACTTTTATTGATAATTAAAATATTTTTCACTAATTAATTATTTCAAGCGATATAAGAGATTATTCTTAAAAATATATTTTTTAAATAATTCATCTTTTACCAAAAACAAACGGACCAATGGTGCAATGATTTAAAGTGTAATGTAAACTTGTATTACTCCCAAAGGTCGGTGGGATTATATATAATTTTCTAAAATAATATATAAATGAAAAACATAGGCCACCATCACTAATCACAAGACGAGAATAAAAAAAGCGCAAAAGCAGTAAAAAATCCTAAATTGTATCCACCATGTAAACTTTTTATCTAGCGACACCAAAAATTTTAAATTTATATCTTTACGACACATTCACCTTTCGTAAAAAAATCTACTTACATAGCTCTCACATGACTTAAATGAACTAAAAGCAATATTGTAAGGAATGTCGGTGGAGAGTAAGGCCCTATTTGGAAACGTTCCGGGGAATTACTATTTTTAGTCTTTTGTTCTTCGAAACGAAAAAAAAATAGAAATTCATTTGGTGAAATTTTTGTTCCCGGGAACAAAAATCTATTTTTTGGTTCTCGATAATAGATTTGGAACATAATTAAAAAGTAAAAATCTTGTTCCCGGTAACAATTCCTAGAATAAGTTTATATTTTTTTCTTTTCTCTTCTCTTCTTTTATTTTATTTTCTTCTTTTTCCCTTTCTTCTTCTTCCTTTTAGCCGGTCACCGGAACATCACGGCCCGAACGATGTCGAGCCATGACAAGGCTCATCGGCCCAAGCCTCGCCATGGCTAGGCGAGGTCGACCTTGCCCAACCAAGGCGAGGCCAAGCCTTGCACAGCTATGGCCTCGACAAGCCAGGGCGAGGTCGAGCCTCACCGGTAGTTAGTCGAGCCTCCACTGAGCTCGTTGAATCTCGCCCTAGCCTGGCGGGGCTCCGACAAGCTCATCAGACTTCACCCAACAAATCGCCGGCCACAGCCTCGCCGATTGCCAGGTGAACCTTTGACGAGCTCGCCAAATCTTGTCTTGGCCTAGTGAGGCTTCGACGAGCTCACCGGACCTTGCCTAGCCGGTCGCCGACCACAGCAGTGGCCGACGATCGACTACAAAGAAAAAGGAGGAAGAAGAAAAAAAAAAAAAGGAAAAAGAAGAAATTAAGAAAAATAAAATAAAATTTAAAATTAAAAGAAACAAAAGAATTTTAAAAACCTACAAAATATAATTCTATATTGAGAATATAAATTTTGGACACTTACTAAGCTCATTTTTTTGCTCAAAAATTATTTTCGATAATAGAATAGGAAAAAATCATTTTCGATTAAAAATTATTATCGAGAGCAGAATCGTTATCAACCATGTCCTAAATATATTAATTTTTATGTTTTAAAAAAAAGTTTAGGATAAATGTGTTAGGGTGATTTTGAGAATTTTTTTTTTTTTTTTTTTTTTTGTGGCTTTTTCTCGAATATAAAACCGACCGCCTTCCGCGTTGGCGGTAATCCGTGAGCTCCGCAGTCACGAAAATCGGGGGAGATAGAGAGAGTGAGTCGCCTCGTCCGAGTCCAGTCCCCGTCACCGACTCGTCCCGAGTTCCGAACTCAGTCCTTGCATGCGGCCTCCCCGTCCCGGCGCCGATTCATCTCCCTTCCCGGAGCTCGAAAGCACGGAGGTCCCCGGCGGCGAGCCGGCAAGGTACGTCTCGGCGCCGGCGAATCGCGCCTCTCTCTCTCTCTCTCTTCTCGGTCCGTCCTGTCCCCTTCGCTTTCCGCACCGCCTTTTGAGATTTCTCTTGGCGCGGCCGCGCCCGATTCGCGCGGGCTCGCCTTTTCGTTTCGATCCGGATCGGTTTGAATCGAGCGCGAAAAGAGAAGGAAAAACGGTAGCTTGCGTCGAGTGCGGAATGCTGATGAGAAGGCATCTTAAAAGTGAATCTTTTTGTCCGTTCGTTGTCTGCGCGCGCTTTTTCTGGGTGGCGACAGTTACCGTCCGTGCAATGACGGAACGCGGTAGTATACGAGCGAACGTAGGTAGGTCATGCCGAGGTTTCGTTTTCTGTTCTGCCGATTGCGGTGATCGTTTAGGTTTTTTCTTGCTGATGAAGTTAGCTAATCTGATCCGTGGGGATTGGCTGAGTCTTGTAAGGTGCAGTGGTGCGCCTCTAGATTTCTCTGTCGCGGTCTGATTCGTGCGGGCTCGCCTTTCGTTTCGATCCCGAATCGGTTTGAATCGAGCGCAGAAAGAGAAGGAAAAACGGTAGCTTGCGTCGAGTTCAGAATGCTGGAGAAAAAGCATCTGACTAGTGAATCTTTTGTCTGTATGTTTCTCTTTTTTTTCGCGACAGGCACCGTCCATGCAGTGACAGAACCTGTTAGTATCTAAGCCAAAGTAGATTATGGCGAGGTTTCGTTTTCGTTCTGCTGATTGCAGTGATCTATTAGGTTTTTCTTGCCGATGAAGTTAGCTAATCTGATCTGTGGGAATTGGTTGTGTCGTTAACATGCAGCGGTGCTCCTTCATTGCGTTTGAAGTTCTTATGATGGCTTCGATTGATCCAGAGGAGGGGAATAAGGAGGGGCCGGATTTTTTCACTTTTTATGCTCGCGGAGTAGCTGAGTTGCTTGGAGGGGAGGATGATATCCTGCCTTTCACCGAGGATGACTCCCCGTCGTCCCCGGGAAAACCGGGAGAAGCCGCAGACAAGGGTGCGGATGCCTCTAGTTATGATGGGAAAAGGGGTGGCAGTTGCTCTACTTCCGGTGCGTTGTTTGATGATGGGATAGCCCCTGGTTTTTCAGATACAAGGAGAGAGCGACTGAAGTCGTTGCTTAGGCTGGCCACATTCGACCTCTCTCGTGAAGTCGACAAGGTATATCTGGTTTCCTTTTCTGTCGCCTGAGCATTCGAGTGAGTAATGCAACAAAAATGAGCTTTTGGTTCTTCCTTCACTGTGCGTATGTGGGGCAGTTCATGGTGTTGATCATGCCAACATAAATGTGCTGTTGGATAGCCTGGATAATGTAGTTAATCTGATACTCTTCGAAGCTCAGTAATGAGGCTCTGGTGTTTGCAATGGAAGCATGTTGCTTATGGCTTTCAGCAGCAGTCATTGTTGTTCTGTCTAATCTGTTATTTCTTGAATATGGTGAGCTCAATGGAAAGAGTAGGATGAGCCAGTGATGCTATTTGGTTAACCAGTAATATTTAGCGAGTCCATGACCAAGGTGACATCTCCAAATTTGTGTATGGACAGACAAACTCGAGATCCTAATTTCAATGATTTAGATTATATGTTTCCACCTCCACTTTTGGATGTCCTTATGCTATCCGTCTATAGTAGCACTTCTTTCTCCTCCCTTTCCTCTCTTCCATTCATGGCTTGCAGTGTAGAAAGGCATTTAAGTCGATTCTGGTGCTCAGCTGGAAGGGAGGAACTTGTGGTAAGCGAGAAAGAGTTCTAAATACTGCATCTCAACGAGAAGTTTGATTGCCTTTGGCCAGTCAATCTGCTGAAGTATCTGCTGAGTTAATAACATGGTGGACCCTGTTGGCGAAAGCTTTAACAAAATTTCTAAGACACCTTTGTTTTAAAATTATTCATTCAAAGCAAGGATCCTCAAGATTTCATGGCTCCCTGCCCCTACCTTCATTACCGGACATTGCATTTATATGCTCTTCTGTGTGTGGGAGATGTTCTTCCCTTGCTCCTTGTTTCTTTGCATAAAGAATGAGTCTTTCAACTAGCTGGATTAAGTGCCGTGTAGTGTTGAGTTAGATGAATCGTACATCATAGCCCTAATTTGGACTTGGAAAATTCTTTGCTTATTGATTCAGATGCAAGAGCCAGTGTTGAAGCTGCATCAGTTACAAACACACTTGAGCAGCAGAAGGCAACAACCCACTTGCTCGGCTACCTCATCTGATGGTGATGTAGTGGAACGTCCCCATAAGAAGATAAATATATTTTCTTCCTCTTCCTCAGTGAGCATTTCTGAACATGAGAGTCATGTTCGACTTCAACCAAGTGAAAATGTACTTATTCTTCTGGTTTCTTCTTTGCTTCTCTTGCTTTCATATCCAAAATAAGAAAATCTAACCAATTCTCTTACGTGGACTTTGTTCTGTTCTGTGTCTTAATCTGACACAGGGTTCTGCTGGTAAAAACAACGAATCAAAATTTTCTCAAACGGATTTGGTAGAAAAGGATAAAGTTTGTGCTATTGAGACAAGGTCTGCTCCATGCCAAAGGCCACAAATGTCCAAGGTCCAGTTACTTTCTATCTCGCAATTTTTCTCAGTATGAAATTTTTTTTACATTTTATGAATCTTCTCGTGTTTCCTCTTTTTCAGTCTCTGCACAACAATTATAGATCTAAAAGTGAAGGGGCAACAGCACCTCTTTTGGGTTCAAATGAGGCAGCCAACAAAGATGACGAAGATGTAAGGAATTCTTTCCTTAATTTTATCATATTATGTCGATAACAATCTCATATTGATCATATGCACGCATCCGTCCATGGAAATGGAGAATAGCTTCCCTTTCCTGCAAAAAAAAAACTCCTCCCTCCTCCTCCTCCTCCTCCTCTCCTTGTTAGGAAATTCATTGTTGTTAAGGAGAATTTAGTTTTATACTCATCAAAGAAAGAATATCTACAGTAAAAAGGTGACATGATTTTGGCACACTAAGAAGTCTCTTATAGTATACCTGCTTGTTTATGAGGAATTTATTAAAGACTTATTTTAAGCTAATGCTTCCTTTAGGTCGATGCTGATCTGCAATTTTTGCTGGGAAGTGACCATTCACGTCTTGACCAGATTCTGAAGAAATACTCTGATGAACACTCTAGTAAAGTAATCTTCTGAAACTCATTCTCTCTCTAGCGTGAATTCTCTGTATCTACAAACTGTTGTCAAGGACCATCAATTTTACATCGTCAGCTTGATGCTGGCTCTTTTTCTGGCATGCATGGTGACATAACAGGTTTACTCTTTTGGTGAATGTTCATAGCTGGAGCATATGGGAAAGCAGCTCGAAGATCTTCTTAATGCTGTTATGTCCAAGTCCAGGCAAGTGCAATTATATTTGCATGGACTTAATCGGTAGATTTGGAACTATGATTGCTTTAAGATATGTTTTGTTAAGTTTTCAAAATATTGTGCACCAAGAACTAGCATGAAGGAGTAGGTGGGCCTAAGGTAGACCCGCCAGACATTCACAAGAGTCCTCTTTGTAATTAAGTTTCGCACTTTCTGAGCAGACTGTCTCTCACTTTCACCTTGTGAAATTTAGACGGTCATTGACTTCTTCCTCCCCTCCACCTTTGTTCTCTTTTGTTTTTCATCCTTAAGTTTGGGATAGGCCCTAGGAGGTGCTCATGACAGCACATGTATAAGAAAAGTAAAACGGAGGATGAGGGTAATCTTTGTTTGATTGTATCTGTTTGTCCTAAATGTGTGGTATCAATACCGATACCTGTGATGGTGGTGAACTTTGATATTTTGAAACTGGAAAGTGGCTGAATGATTTTTATACTTGCTTTGGTTGCTTATTAGAAGTTTTTCCAAGATGGCCTCTAACGGGGATAATGGAAATGCCATTTTCAGGCCAATGACCCGTAGAGAAAAGATACAGCTTCAGAAACTTATTCAGAACCTACCGCGAGACAATCTTGTACGAGTGGTGGAAATTCTCGGACGTAGCGATAGTTCAAAAACCAATCTCCGTGATGATATCACCGTCAACCTAGAAAAGGAGGTAAGACAGGTCTTGCGACATAAGTACGTGCAGGAATTGATATAGGCCTCGCCATACTAATATTAAAATGCTCCATTTCCAGGACAACGGGACACTCTGGAGGTTACTCTACTACGTTCGAGCGGTGGAAAAGGCGAGAAAACTTTCAGCCATTCAAGATGCGCGAATCGACTCGAATGCGAAGATCTGAGACATCTGCTCTTCCTCGAGTCGGTCCTTCATCCAAAGATGCCGCTCATTGCACGAAGCTACAAAGGAAAAAGAGGCTCTTGTGAATAATATTTTTGCCTAGTCGGTTTCTTTTCCTGTTTTTCCACTTTTACTTGGGATAGAGATAGATGCACGACCGTTGTGCGATTGAAACGCTAGGGGTCCGAAATTAGTGTTAGTCGTTTCGGGACAGGAGCTTCCTATGGAAGCCTCTCCTGGTGTAAAAAAAGCTTTTTTCACGTCGGTGAATGGGTTGGGTCGATGGCGATCCCCCTCTGCACAGTAATACAGCCACCAATTGCAGAGTCCCGGTATAGACTTTTTGACGCGGAATTACGAATTACTACTGGGACGACACTTTCAATCTTTCGAGTTTGATTCAAAGGGATTACTGTAATTGTATCAGGTCATACGTGCATGATGCAGCACGAAGCGCAATGTCTCTGAGCATAGTTTTGAAGACTTTATCTTGAGATGAGCAGTGCTGGTAAACCGAGCTGTATAAATAAATCGTTGTTTCAAATGTTGTGATTCCTCCGACCAAAAAAAAAAAAAAAAATGCTGTGATTCCGATTTGATAGTGGGGCGCTATAATACTATTCTTATCCGGAGCATCGGCGACGCAAAGTCTGTAATGAGAAATCTGGTTAGGATGGGTGCAAATTACGCTCGTTTTTCACAATAGATGTATCGAACGTTGAAGCTCTCTGTTCCTTTGAAGACCTGCAATACAAAGTGATCTGATGTGGTTAAGAATTTAGGGATGAACATAGTTTGTGTGGGCGGTTTTCACCTTGGAACCGAGAACCGCCTACCAAGCACTGGTTCTGAAAAATGGTACCGAAATTGTCCGAAGAATCGGGCAGATTTATGGAACTGGTCCCACAAAGCTTTACACGGTCATTCCAAATTTGTATGATGAGGATTTCTCATTAGTAGCTAATTTAAGACGCATCAAACATCCATTAGCCTTGTGGCCCAGCAAGTTGTGGTTCCATTCAACCTCAAAAGCATTTTATCAATAGACAATTTCGAAGGCAAGAGGACAAAAGTCCAAGAAGAAATATCACTTCTAACGCGCACGCACTGATATGGTTGGAGCTAAAAATAGAAACATATCAGATGATGTTATACTGCATGAGGTGATGTCAAGTAGGGCTGGGATGCCGCCTGGAATCACTAGAAACCGCCTACGACGGTTGCTGTGGTGTTAGAATGAGTCGGCAAAGCTGCTGTGACGGATGTAGGAGATTGGGCATAGCATGAGGACAGCAGGACGTGTAAAAACATGACTCGGCAAAGCTGCTGTCACGGATGCGAGCAAAGGGCTTCATTCTTCGTTTATTGAGGTCCTGTTTGGTAATACTTCCGGAAATAACTGATTCTGATCTTTTGTTTTCTATGAACAAAAAAAAAACAGTGTCATTTGATAATTTTTTTGTTCTTGAGAACAAATATCCATTTTTTTGTTTTTGAAAATAATTTTGAAATATAATCAAAGAGTAGAAAAAAAGTTGCTTATTGTTTTTGGGAATAATCTCTAGAATCGAGTTTAATTTTTTTTCTTTTCTCTTCTTTTTCCTCTTCTTCTCTTTTCCTTTCTTCTTCTTCTTCTTCCTCTTCCTTTTGGCCAGTCGCCGGCTTCGGCCATAGTCGGCAACCTCATTGGAGCGTCACCGGCCCCCAATGACACCGAGCCATGGCGAGGCTCGATCCACTAGCTAGCATGAGGCTAGGCCTTACTAGGTCAAGGCGAGGTTGAGGCTCACCAGTGGCCTAGCGAGGCTGAGGCTCGCGGTGGCCAGGTGAGCAAACCTCGTCTAGAGAAAAGGAAAAGGAAAAAAGAAAGAAAAGAAAAATATGATGAAAGTATTAAAAATTAAAAGAAACAAAAAAAAACTTTAAGAATCCTACAAATCGCAATTTTATCCCAGGAATACAAGTTTTGAACAGATAGTAAACATCTTCAAAAACTCAAAAATTATTCTCGAAAACAAAATGATTACTAAATGTGCCTTAAACAGGTTGTGAGCTTCTCTAGTAAAGGAAAAGAATATTTTTTTAAAAAAAATGCATATATATATATATATATATATAGAGTAGGCGATTGTATATCTGGAACCGAGAACTAAACCCATACCCACCGGTTGCAATAAATTGAAACGGGACCGGTCCCAGTCGGAACCGCCGGTTCAGTCCGGTTCCGGGCGGTTCCCGATTTTAGAACGTGAGTTAAGACCGCGAAGAATATAATAAATATATTATAATGTTCAGACGGAAGAAAGACGTCTGGGTGGTGTAGTTGGTTATCACGCTAGTCTCACACACTAGAGGTCCCCGGTTCGAACCCGGGCTCAGACACACTCTCTTCTTCTTATTTTTTTTCCTTTTCTTTTTTTTTAAAAGCCTTTTCTAGACATATTAAAATATATATATATACATAGCACAAAATGAAATTTGCTCCACCCGAAACGCAGCGTTTCGTGTCGTGCAAGTCGCCTTCCCTTCCCCTACATCTCTCTTTTTTTCTCTCTCTCTCTCCGATCGACTCGCTTGGGGCATCGAGCTTTGCTGCTTTCGCTGCCGATTCCGCCTTCGAGAGCCTCTCTCTCTCGCCATTCCCCTCGCTTTCGCTGCAGCGATCTGTACTCTCGTCGGGTAACAATGTTCAACTTCCTCATTCCTTCTCTCTCTCTACATACATAGACTCGCGTTCGCGGTAAAATCGTTGATCTTCTAATGTGGGCGGAGGTGGAAAAATTCACCGTTTCGCAGTCGATGGCCAGATGGGTCGGTTTCTTCTTGCTTTCGAACGATTTGGGTGTTCGAAAAATATGAAATTGATTAGTGGAGTGGACTGCGAGAGCGTGAGCTCTGCTGGGTGGAGGCGGCGAGGCAGCGACTGTGTTCATCGTTGGATGTGATTTGCGGATGGGCTTAACTTGCACGGGAAAAGGGAGTTGCTTTAGGGTTTTGTCGGATTGGGGATTCGTTGGGTGAAAGTCAAGTCATAAGGTCAGGATAGATATTGCTTGTAGTTGCTAGGGTCATCGGTCGGTGAATTTGGTAGCTAACGGCTCGGGTCCGCGTCGATTGTAGGATGGTCGGTTTCTTCGTTCTTTTAAATGATTTTGGGTGTTCGAAGAATGTGAGATTGATCAGTAGAGTGCGCTGTGAGAGCTTGAGTAGAGGCTGCAACTGTATTCATCGCTGGATGTGATTTGCAGATGGGGTTTAATTCGTATGGGAGAAGGGAGATTAGGGTTTAGGCGGATGGGGGATTTGCTAGGTTAAAATCAAGTCGTCAAGTCAGGATATCTATTGCTTGTAGTTGCTAGGGTCGTCGGTCAATGAATTTGGTAGCTAAGTGGCTCGGGTCTGTGTCAGTTGTAGAATGGCCGGTTTTTTCTTTCTTTTGAACGATTTGGGTGTTTGAAAATGTGAGATTGATAAGTCGAGTGGACTGTGAGAGCGTGAGCTGAGTAGAGGCAATGATTGTAATCATTAAAGGATGTGGTTTACAGATGGGATTTAATTCGTACAGGAAAAGGGAGCTTAAGGGTTTTGGCGGATTTGGGATTTGTTGGGTGAAAGTCAAGTCATCAAGTCAGGATATAAATATTGCTTGTAGT
This sequence comes from Eucalyptus curtisii, assembly GCA_017140595.1. Classification (NCBI taxonomy): domain Eukaryota; kingdom Viridiplantae; phylum Streptophyta; class Magnoliopsida; order Myrtales; family Myrtaceae; genus Eucalyptus; species Eucalyptus curtisii. Next base: position 28,639,323 of record CM029503.1, on the reverse strand, counting down.
TGCTAGGGTCATCGTTCGATGACTTTGGTAGCTAAGTGGCTCGGTTTTTGTGTCAATCGTAGAATGGAAGGAGCTCTTTAGGGGGAATGGTTGAAAGAATTGTCAATTTCTTGCATGTTGTCTCTGAATTTCATATGCTGCATTGTTGTTTCCTATGATCCCTTATCTGTGTGGGATGAAGAGAAACCCTAATAGATGGTTACACTTTGTGTAAAAAAATTTTATTCATTTCGAAATGATCTTAGACTGGAAGCTTATTATAGAAAAATTGCTTGGAGTTTTTCTCACCGTTTGGCAGTATGGATGATTAAAGGTCTAGTTTCACCGACTAACCATTTTTTTTTTAAAAAGAAAATTATGGGCATTATCAGATGTCTTTGCTGCTGGCGTCTATTTGTAATAAATACAGTTTGCTAAATGTCGTGAGGTTTGAGGCCTCCTCTATAATGGACTTTTGAATATCTATTTGTAGGTTTATTGAAATCGCCAATGTCTAAAGCAATAGATCTTCCTCCCAAGGGTGGATTTAGCTTTGATCTTTGCAGAAGAAATGACATGCTTGCAAAGAAGGGGGCTAACCCACCTTCATTTCGGAAGACAGGAACCACCATTGTTGGTTTAATATTCCAGGTATGACCACTCAATGTCTGACCAAGTGAGAATGTTGTAAGCTTCTAACTATTGGGTCACTAAATATCTAGCTGGAACATTGGTCAACTATATAGCTTGCTTGTTCCATCTTATTGTCCGTTGCCATTGTTGTTAGCCAAACCTTGAGAATTGGTATTGTTGGTGAACTTAATGTGCATGTGGCGTGTGTGCCTTCTGGGAACATGCACTACGGGTTTGTCTGATGGGGGTTTTGTTGATTTGATAGAAGTATTTTTGACGGGATAATGCTGTCAGCTAAAGCTATCAAGTTTCTTGTAGGACGGTGTAATTCTTGGAGCAGATACAAGAGCAACTGAAGGACCCATTGTTTGTGATAAGAATTGTGAGAAAATTCATTATATGGCTCCAAATATTTATTGCTGTGGGGCGGGGACAGCTGCCGACACGGAGGCTGTAACGGGTATGTATATACCAAACTTTAAATCTGATTGTAGTACTTTTCATCTTTTCAGGTTCTCTTTCCTATTCCTTCTGTTGTGGACTTTTCATCTTCTTATCTAATGCATGGGTATTTGATGTCTGATTCTTTCCAGATATGGTAAGTTCACAGTTGCAGTTACACCGGTACCATACAGGTCGAGAATCAAGGGTTGTCACAGCTCTGACACTTCTTAAGAGGCATCTTTTCAAGTAATGATAATTTAAAGTGGCTGTCTCTTCTCTCTTTGGTGTGCATGATACTAATTGGTTTAGCGGTACAAATTTTATTCAGCTACCAGGGCCATGTCCAAGCTGCTTTGGTTCTTGGTGGGGTTGATTTTACCGGACCTCATCTTCATACAGTGAGTTTTTTGGAGGAAACCCGCTACAATGAAATTGTTCTGTCCCTTTATAGTGGTTTGATTGTGAATGGTTTTAATTGTTTATCTCCAGATATATCCCCATGGATCAACTGACACATTGCCATTTGCTACCATGGGTTCTGGTTCTCTTGCTGCAATGTCTGTTTTTGAGTCAAAGTTCAGAGAAGGCCTGACAGTAAGTTGCCTTGTCATTGTATCTTTCCTTCAATATATTATTGCGCTGTCGTCTTATTCTCTAATTCTGTAATAGAATTATTGTGTTTGTATATGTAAATCATATAATTGTAGTGGCCTTATTGGCGAAAGTGGTGTTATCGGTTTTCTATATATTTTTTCATTGGCTTGAATAGCTAGTATTTAGGGGGGAAAAGGCGTGAGTGTTAAGCGATAGCTGTGTTCGCTGGCTGATTAGTTTCCTGTGATAAATGAGATCTGGAACTTCTTGCTTGTTAATATATATGCATGATGTACTTTAGGAGCACAAATTTCTTACTACTTAAGCTTCTTTTGGTGGGGGGGGGGGGAGTGTTATGGAATACCGTATTGGAGTCACAGATTTAACGTTCCAGTCTTGGTAGCCCTCTTGTCATCATTATATCTACTTCTCTCGATTGTTCTCCATTAGTTGTCTGATGTAATTACTTGCGCATCCATGTTCTACGTGTGAGGTCCAACTTACACACTAGGGAGTTTAAAAGTATATGCTTCATATACATAATGGATAAATTTCTTGACAGTTTAATCTTTCATAGAAAACAGTTGTCTAGCGTTGCTCACTTCGTGTCCACCATATTTAGATTGTATTCACCTGAAGTAGATCAGGAATTATAATGTTTTTTCCCTTGTGCGGGGCACATCATTCGAAAGCTTGACTTGCAATAATTTAAGGTCTAGATAATTTGATGTGTTTCTTGAGCAAGCCTTTTTGAAACGCAAAGTTAGATCTTGTATTTTGTGTAACTTTTGTTGAGATGTTTATATACTTGGATTTTGAACTTCTTGTGGATTATGTTATATTTTACTGCAGAGAGTTGAAGGAATTCAACTGGTAGCTGAAGCTATATGTTCTGGTATATTTAACGACTTGGGAAGTGGAAGCAATGTGGATATTTGTGTGATAACAAAGGTTTGTTTTAACTGACCAATCATTATTTATCTCTCTGAACTTTGGTTTGCCCTTCCATATTGACCGACGAATCTCCTCTTTTGGCATGGTGCAGGGGCACAAAGAGTACCTCAGGAACCACCTGTTGCCAAATCCTCGGACATATGTTAGTGAAAAGGGATATCCTTTTCCTAAAAAGACTGGTCAGTGATTTTTTTATCGCTCACTTTGTTCATTGTTCTATTAAGCTTATGTTGAAGTGGTTCTACAATTTAAACAGCTTTTTCAGAGGATAATTATGTCTTTCCAGCTTGAATTCGTCTCTCAAGGTTTTTTAAGCCAACTAAAAGCTTTGACCCCTGGACCTTTGGTCCATTGTCAGGGTAGAATGGAGTCTAGGTTCAAACGAACAATCCAATTCCCCGACCCAACCGGCCTTCTTCTTATTCACATTAAGAACATATAAAACTCAAAAGAAAAAAAAAAAAAAAAAGGAAAGAGAAGAAGAAAAAGAAGAAGCCCGTTTCTCAATCTGTCTTTCTTCATCTATTAGGCAACTTAATTGCAGAGTTGGTGTAACCAATGTGTATTGTCTGATTTTGTTTGGCGATTCATTTTTACAGAAGTTCTCCTGACGAAGATCACTCCACTGAAGCAGAAGGTGGAAATAATAGAAGCAGGAGATGCTATGGAAGAGTAGCCTTGTCTGAAGGGAAGGCAAGGCCATCTGGCTCAGTTTCTGCAACAAACATTATGCATTTTCTCTTTTGAGGTTGGTATGCTACTTTGGCTGGGCTTTCATGCTCGACATGTATTCATGGATGTTTGATGAGAAAGTAACCAGAAACCTACTTGGCTCCAATTGCTTTACTTGTGTTTTTGCATGAAATGGTACTTTACTAGTATCATCATCATCAGCATTGAGTTTAGTCGGTGGAAGGCGTATGAGAAGGGAATCGCGTGAATATTGAGTTTTCGTAACGCTTACGCATTTACTTTGGGCGTGCTTGTTTTCGTAACGCTTACGCATTTACTTTGGGCGTGCTTGTTGGATTTGGAAATCTTTGCATGTCTTGCCGGTGTGGCTTTAGGATTTTTCCCAAGTAGTGTTTCACAACACTAAACTCATAAGGATCTTTAGAGAGAGAAACTCTAAAGAGAAGCTCTAAGAGAGAGAAACTCTGGATTGTATTACTTGTGAATGAAATGAGTACAATATGAAATGAGGACACCTTTATATATACAAATACAAGACAAACCATATGCGTAGATCTCTCTTCGATCTAATAGTGGAAATTGGATCTCCCCAATTACTAACTACCCACATATGAATACAACAAAACAATTACCGTATCGTCCGTCTCCAGGAGTATTCTAGAAGGCTCGAGAAAACTCTAGGAGATACAAGCCGAGGGTCGCTTGATCCATAAACGTGTCATGGCTGTCCTTAGGAACCTCTTGGATCAGCATTCTTTCGGGCCTCTTGGATTAGCATTCTTTCGGGCCATTTGTTACCTCCGTTGGGTAACGTTTATGTTTTTTTCAATTTCTATTTTTTTGTTTTTCGGAATAAAAAAATAACATAAACTTATCTCGTAACGTAAATTAATTTTTTTTATTTCCTGGAATAGAAAAGTGACTGAGAAATAAATTTGGATTAAAAACAAGTAAAAAAAGAAGAAAAAATATAGCTTTTTTGTTCTTAGAGAACAATTTTTAAAAATAAGTTTTTTTTCTTTTCTTCTTTTCTTCTTTTCTTCTCCTTTGTCGCCGGTCGACCATCGTCGTTGGTCAACCGCGACTATTAACTGCTGCCATGGATGATTGACTACCACCAATGACCGTCGCTAGCGAGCTAGTCGACCAAAGCTGCTAGTTGACCGTCGCCACCACCACCAATGAATATCGCCTGTCGTTGCCGACCGGCAGTCGATTGTGGCGGTTGGTGGCGGCAAGTGGCGACGTCGATGGTCATTAGTGGCGGTTGGCGATAAGCGACGATTGGTGGTCAACAATCCATAGTCAGCGACGGCAATAAAGAATAAGGAAAAAAATTTAAAAATTTCTACATTACAATTTTTTTTATAAATCGTAACAAACGTATTCTATTCTTTTATTGAGAAATTGTTCTAGAAAATAAAAATAGAAAAAAAAATTATATCTAAAAAGAAATTATCTTCCGAAATATAATTGTTACTGAACAAATCCTAAATCATCAGGATTAGAATGCTACAGGCTGAGCACATCATCTGGCGCTTCTCACATGCTAGCACTTTGAGAGCTTGAACTTGTAGAATTGTTAACCTAATGCAAGCCTAGGGGGTCATTTCATTCTTCCTCATTGGATGGGCTTGCTGGTGTCGGCGGTGACAACTGCTGATACACTTGAATGGTCATTTTAAGAGAGCAACACTTGCATGAATTGGGTGCGCACATGAGCCCACATCATCCAACAGCTCACATGCACTGGGCTCGCGCGCCAGCTAAGTTTTCATTTGAAGAAGAAGCTGATTCTTTGAATAGCCCACATGAATTTTATAGACCTACTTTCGACACATTAAACTGCCAAAAAATCCTTGAGACCTACCCGAACATTTCCAGTGGTACGCAAGATTCCAGAACGCCGAACATAACTCCTCACTAGTATCATTTTGAAAGATCAAAATCTGAAAAAAAGACTTGGTGGCACCGCATACAATGTCACATAAAGATCATATCATGTAACGCTATAGTACTCCCAACTACACCGCAACACCACAGCATGAGCTCTTAGCTGGAGAGATGAAAAAACGGGCTTTAATTAGTGGATCTCGCACTGGCAAAGGCAACTTGAATCCAACAGATTCCAGGACAGCCTATAGCTTTTAATGCGTCCAATCTCAACAAAGAGTGGAGATATCCTTCGCTGCATAGATCTTTGGATTCTTCATCTAGCTAGTAATCAGAAGCGACCGTGAGAGGTTCCAGCAAATGGATCAAGGTCGTGCAGGTCTGGGCCCAGATCCAAATCTTAGGCGAAGATCATCATAAACCTTGGAGACCGCGAAGAGACGAGGATCATCTTCCGGAATCTCGCGATCCTAAGAGCGCCAAAGTCAAAACCAGGTGTCATTGCTGAAGGCCTACTAGTAAAATACAAGGCATTTCTTCAAAGAAACATGAAAGGCGACGAAATTCCTTTGCAAGCACCAAGTAAATGAAGGAACTGTGAAATGACAATTAAAAAGTCTCCATTTGATCAATGGCTTAAACAGACTAAGCATTCTGCAGATTGATTTCTAGTCTAAGCACATAACCCAGTATGCTTCTATCTTTGATATCGCTAGCAAGATTTTGCTGTGGCAGGATTAGGAACACATATTCTGCTGAATTCTAGTATATTGCGTCCAATCTAGGCTAGCTCATCATCAGCTCCAAGTTCATATCCTAAACGCATTTCTCATTAGAACACTCCCTCCTATAAGGAAATGTTACTAACACAAGGTAAGGAAAACCTTCTGCTAAAAAAGGTAAATGTTCTTTCTGGAGGATCCAGTCAATTTCACAATCTTCTTTGACACTACCACCAGTACTTAAATCCGGCTTACTTTGGCACTATCATAGACATGTAAATCAAACAACAAGCAACAGCTTTCAAGTAGATCTATAATCAGGTGCAATTGAGAGGATCTGTACCAATGACACTTACTACATGCAGCATCTTGTTATATTCTTTAGCAATTTTTTAATTCCAAAACCAAAAATCTCCTTTAGTTCATTTCGGACATTCTTTTATTTAGCTCTTTGATTGAAAATCTAAAATGCTCAAGTCAAACTCTCCCAAAAGCTCATGTGGTAATAAGAAGTTATGCACTTAAGGATCACAGCATCTTTAAAGGCACAGAACTCACTTTTAAGCCCTTGTAATATGCTTCCACAGCAGGAAATGAAGGAGTAATTTTACGCGTTTGCATCATGTCCCACAAAAAGTTGGCAGTAGTGTAACCACCTTCCTGCAGAAATGTTAAAGACTACCATGATCCTGTTCACCTTAGACGAAAGAGAGAATTTTCTAACTGAATTCCAATAAAGCTGGGCCAAACGAAATAAAAACGGTCTTCCAGTATCCAAGCAACTTAATGGGGCAAGGGAGATCAAATGCTAACCTTTTCTCCAGCAGCAACAAGAAGGAGATCACTTCCCATTTTGGGACTCAGGAAAAAGTTTCTTGAATTCATTTGCACCTACAGAGTAACATTATAAAACATTCAATAAGGACAAACAAAGACAATTACCAAACACAAGAACTTAATTAGAAAATACGCCGCCTCATCTTACCAGCGTCTCTTGAGCAAGTTGCATCCCCCTTGGTGTATGCCCAGTCATGGCTCCTTCCACTAGTGTCTACAAAATATATAGTCACACTAGACATCTTTTGGAAAGTAAATGACAATCTTAAAGAAAGCAAAAATCCTAAGGAAGATCGGCTAAGAAAATAGATTGTAAAGAGTAAAACTAAACTTCAGATTAGCTAACTCAAGTGATGCAACAAAGCTAGCATTAGCAGTTAAATAAAGCTTATCAAGCTCACCACATAAAGTTCCACATTAGGAAACTTTCCAGAATTAATATAATCTTCGAAAACTTTAAGACCACGATCAATGTCCCCAGAATGAAGGTAACACCTGATAGGATAAATTAATGATGGTGAAATACAATGTTTATGAGTACAAAAGTTGAAATAATTGCTAAAAAGGACAACAAGTGGAGGATGGCTGATGTTTACATGAGAAACAAAGTGTAAATATTGTGAACACATTTGCACCTTTTCTTATGGAAACCATCTTAGAAAAATTTTCATCACCAAAAAAAGATTAGCTCATCAAGCATTCGTGAAGCCAATGTTGATAATCTAGATAGATCTTTAACTAGTCTACAGCTAATATGCATATCTTGCATTCGCGACATATACCATGCCATCCTTTTCTTAAACAATTCCTACCAGAAAAACACGAGGTATTATATAAGACAAAGATAAACTGCGTATATTCATGGTGGCATGCTTTAACACCTCTCTTTTGTGCACGCCTATTTAAGAATCAAATGTGAAGTTGAAGACAGGGTATAAATAAATGATAAACTTGCATGCACGTTGAACTACTAAATGTAAAATTTAGCCTTGGCTCTAACCCAACAGAAAAATAAAAACTATCATGTGAAAGAGGGTCTATCTCTGTAAAGTTGAGATAAACACCGTGAATGTCCAATGTGGTATAATATAAAACTCGCCAAAACTAGATATTCCAATGCATAAATACCTCATAATTTGCAATGAAGTGAATATATCTGGAGTTTTCCCATCCTTTCGCATCATCTCCAAAAGAGTTTCCATCGCCTATCACAATGAAATTCGAGTAAAATGAAGGAAACAAAAACTGCAACCTAGAAGACAAAACGCTAAAGAGCTAACCCAGACCAAGTTGAAACAAAATTTGATTTTACTGGACTTAAAAAAAAGGCACTTAACTCACCGATAAGACAACAATATGCCTTATATCAAGACTGTCAATTGAAATATTATGATCAGTAGATAAGTGTGAGGTTTTGATAGTAATTTGAAAAGGGTAGATAAGGATTTGGGTACTAAGGAGATTGTCTCTTTTTGCTCTGTGAATATAGGCTCCATGAATTTGCATCAAGTTATGTCAGTGAAGATGTATAGCCTTTGCATTTTCTATTTTCGTCTCTCTTGCGATTCCTAAAATCTTAGCAACGATTCTCATCTCCATTATCCAACTAAACCCACTGAAGAGAGCCCAAAAATGTCACATCAAGAGTCTTATCGTTCAACGAAACAAAGAAGCATAAAAAAGTGCAGTTCATCAGCCCTTTGCATTTTCTATATTCGTCAATCTTGCGATTCCTAAAATCTTAGCAACGACTTTCATCTCCATTATCCAACTGAACCCACTGAAGAGAGCCCAAAAATGTCACATCAAGAGTCTTCTCGTTCAACAAAACAAAGAAGCATTAAAAGTGCAGTTCATCCACAAGGCAGTCAGCTTCTTTATGATACCTAATCAAATAAACAGAAAAGTCTACCTCCACATTCCGTAGATCCGCAAAGGCATGAAATGCGACATGATAAACTGTCAATTGCCGAATAACAAATCCCCCACGCCTGTGAACATACTCGGCAGTTGGTAAGCTGTATAACTCTTCTTCCGAAACACCAATCATCACATTTTCTGCTACATTAGTTGATGCTTCAACTGAAGACCACCCTTTAGATTGCTCAACAAGCTCAATAATCTATTTTGCAGAAAAGTGATGTCAGAAACCTTCAAAAACTATCAGAACGTCCATGAATATGAATGAGAATATTATAAAAAAGAATTACTTTGGCAGCTGTGTCCTCCGCCAATGGTGTCTTGTTCTTGTGAGCAGTTATCAGTCCAGCATAACAGAACTTGTTTAAACCAGCTCCTGCTGCAGTCATATCACGAACAATTGCATAACTGCACAAATGGTAATACATTGTTATGTTCTTCATAAAGATAGCTTTACTTGGGAAGAAGTTAAGAGGTAACAGGCTCAAATCTTAGAAAACAACTGGCCCAAGGCATCTTTTTTGAATTTGAAAATACTTTTGATCATCAAAATATCTTTTATCTATCCTTGCAGTAGACTATAGAGCAGCCAATTCACTGAGACAATGAGCTTGCCTCGAGTATTAAGCATCACTACAAATTATTTGCCATTAATTTATCAGATTATTGACTAGACTTCTCCATTTGACCCCATGAAGTACATAAGCAGACCACTGGGGCAGTCCACAACCATACAAGCACAAACTTAAACAGTAAGACATCTTTGCAAGGTACTAAAAGAAAGAAAACGTCTTCTTAGAAAAGAGTTTTTTGTTATACATTTAATCATTCATCGGTTACACAGAAGGGAGAAGTAGAGCAATGATGAATTACTTTTCCAAGAAGAAGATATTAAAAGTAAGTACCATACACTCGATCTAATCTTCCTGCTGCTGCACATGCATTAAGCAGACACACATAAGTTTGTCCATTTGGCTTCACTTCATATTTCTTCATTTCTTCCAAAATCTAAACCCAAAAGAACGACATAAAAACAAAGATACTAATTCAATTATAAGTAAAGGGCCAAGTATCAAAGTCTAATGAGCACTGCCAAATATCCTTAGAAACATAGAAAAATATACCCTAATTGCTTGGTCTGAGTTTCTGCATTTTCCACACGTTGATATTAGAAAGTTGTACAAAGGCACCTACAACATTCAACCATCAAGACAAAGATAAAATGGTTAGATCAATCAACCTGGACTACAAATCTCAAAAATTCCAAATGTGAAAAATGACGTTAAATATTACAGTAAAGGAAGCCTTAACCCTAATTTAGGAGCCAACCTCCCATAAAGGTGATATCAGCAAACTTAACGTGATGTTTTCCCTATATTCAGAAACATAACTTCTGTGAAGGTGACATTAGCAGACAAAACTGTACATGAGGGTCACACGTATGAAGTAGGATACTTCATGGGACACCCCCCTACGCTTACAGGTCACTTTTTTCATAGATAGATCTCCTACCTTTGACCTCCCATTCAGAGACTTGAGGTCTACCACACTTTGTCAAGGTGCACTTCTTGAAACTCAATGATGCTGATCAGTACATAGTTTGATAACAGCAAGTTAGAGGAAATTCCTAAAAGAGGAGTTTCCATGTAATTTTGCTAAAGGGGGTGTATGTACAAAAAGTAGCTCCGTATATGCCACTAAGAAGGTCAAGGCTCAAAAGACATTTGCAAAAACTGAGGTGTGAGCAAAACTCAACTAGATTAGAAGGGATTGTACAGTCAATTGATCCCATAAGAAAAGTACTTCTCTGAACACCAGGACAATTAGAAAAATATCTGCAATAGCTGATATCTTAAACAGCCGAACACATCTCGCTAATCAAACAATATGCCAAAATGACATCCAGAAAAATCGACAGAAGCTTTTGAGCAAAACTGAATCAGGGGATCCAATTTCCAACATCAGAGTCTCTGCTGATGGATTTACTCCTGACATTAAATCGAGGTTTCTTTTTACTCGTGATTCACCTAGGACTAAAGTCTTCTTAATATATTGATTAATTCTTTCGTAATGTTGTCGTACCCAAGGATTGGAAGGAATTATCACATTCAACAATCCCACTCATTCTTCCCATTTTTTTAATTTTCTCAGTGGATAGAACAAGAGATGGGTATGGATGAAGATACACTACATGGCCACATAATTGCCATTGACAATCAACTTATACCCATGTCGAACTCACGCAACCCAGAACCGTCTAGTCTAGAATCCATCCCTGCCCATCTCCCATTTGCAAAAGCACTGATCTTCACCGATTACAAGTTCCAAATCACAATGTAGCGAAGCACAAAAGAGAAGAGGAAAAACACAGAAACGTACATCGGGGACCAAGCCCATGGTCTTCATTTCGTCTCTGAAGAAGAAAGCGTCCTGCAGCCGGGCACCCCTCATGGTCCCCACGATCAGCGAGTGGAACGCATCGCGCGTGGGCTGCACCCCGTCGAGCATCATGTCGTCGTACACGTCCCTCAGCAACCCGTACCTACTCCGGCGACCACAGATTTCGGAAAACCTCGAAACAAGAAGGAAGAGAGAGAGAGGCTAAAGAGGGCCGTACCTTCTCTGGGCGGTGAGAGAGCCCAGGACGGTGTTGTACTCGGCGGAGTTCTTGGCGTAGTTCCTCTTCTCGAGCTCCGCCGCCGGAGCGGCGTAGTGGCGCCGCCCCAGCGCGGCGGCGGCGGCGGCTCTGAGAGGCGGATTCCTCGGCCCTGCATTTGGGGAAGCGAGAAGAAGGGAGCGTCAGTCGAGCGGGAGGATCGAGCTGGAAGCGCCGCCACCGCACGGCGTCGTTCGAAGCGAGGAAAAGAGAAATGGGAATCGACCTGCGAGGGATCGGAGGAGCTTCAGCTTCATCATGGTTCGACAATGGCGGACGGGGCGGGGGGCTGCTGCGCGTGTAGCTTAAACCCTCGCGACCTGGAAGTGGTGAAGTGAGAGTGGGCCGGGCCGGGCCGGGCCTGCACTACTTGGGCCTGGATCCTTGCATGGGCTCGAATGGTTCTTTGGGCCGATCAAGTGAGCCCATTGAAGATGTTGACCATCAAGAGCCCGCTGGGCCGCGAGATGTTTAAGGCCGGACGTGGGTGGCATCGGGTCCAACGGCTCAGATCGCTCGATCCACTTCAGGATAAAATGGAAGCGAGGCCTGCCCCCTCTAAATCATGGCGGAATCCTTTTCATATCGGAGCGAGCGAGCGAATGACATAATTTCGGACCAGATGCGGAACGGAGATTCTTTGAATCGAACAACGACCGTAACGGATGCCGGCTCAATCCGAAGGAAATTATGCGACTAGAAATTGATCCCTATGATCGAAGCTATATACTCTATAACATAGGCCTTATCCACACAAGTAACGGAGAACATACGAAAGCTTTGGAATATTATTTTCGGGCACTAGAACGAAACCCATTTTTACCACAAGCTTTTAATAATATGGCTGTGATCTGTCATTACGTGCGACTATCTCCACTATAGAAAGAAAAAAGGAAAGAGAAAAGAGCGAATCCGCTAGTAAATACTAGAAAAAATTACTAGAAATAATAGGCTTTCTACATATGCATCGTCCAAAAAACGATTTTTATCAGCTGTAGCAAAGAAAAGAAAGGAACTTCATAGAAGTCAAAATATGAAGAAATAGATATGCCTAGATACTTTATTCTATGGATAAAGGATCTAATTGATAGAGAAAGCACAGTAAAGATCAATTAGTGAGGTTTTGGGCCAATACAATAAGAACTGCTTACTTACTTATGTCATGATAGAAGATAAAAGTTAGGAATCCATTTATGTAATAAAGTCGATCCCCTAAGGTATTGAGCAGTGGTGTAGCATCAGATCCCAAAGATAGTAAGTCTTTTCTTTATTATGAAGAAAAGACTTTTTCGAAGATTCTATATCAATTTCTCTATGAAACCGAGATAGTTACCTTTGAGAAAATTCTAGCAATAGTGGAAATGCCTATGCTTTATTCTTCTAAAGGTGGGAGAAAAGATAAAACTAAAAAAAAAAGGATTCTTTTTTATTATTAATAAAAATTCAAGTTTGAAACTCATGGAATTAACCTCTTTTGCTTTTGGTTAACCTGAGAAAAAAAAAAATGGGACACCACAAGAATTGAACGATGAGCCGTATGAGGTAGGAAACTCTCGAGTACGATTCTAAGGGAAGGAATTGACCCACCTATTCCGACCGAGGAGAGCAGGCCATTCGACTGGGGGATTCTGAAATTGCGGAGGCTTGGTTCGATCAAGCCGCTGAGTATTGGAAACAAGCTATAGCGCTTACTCCTGGTAATTATATTGAAGCGCAGAATTGGTTGAAGATCACGAGACGTTTCGAATAAGAGCACTCTTTTTTTATTTATTATTTTCGAATTCTATTTTTTTTATATTGAATTGTTTGTTAGCTTCATCAGTCAAATAAAAAGGATCATTTATCTGGTAAAAACAATCCAAGAATACTAAACCGGAATTAACACCTCATACCGATCAACCACGACGCGAGCAATGCAAAAGAGACCGTCGTCCAGACGAACTAATAGCTACTTGTTGACAGTGTACCTAAGATAACGAGTACTTAAATTTTGATGTCAGAGTAATAATGAGATCCTTTGTCTATGCAACTAAGTAATTATAATCATTGAATCACGTGTCCCTATCCAAGATATCTTTTTTGGGGGGTTAAAGTGCACGTCAGTTATATTATAGAAAATTTTCAGATCTTGAACAATTAATATGTCATAATTAGGCCATAACGTACTCTTTCAACAGCCTACAATATACTTGGATCTTTCACGTCGAAGAAAAAGAAGGCAACTTCAACTAGCGGGCTGACCAAACCATTTGCAAAGTAACTTTGGTTGAACTGAAACACAGAAAAACTATACTGATACGACCAAACGGATCAGATCATCCCAAACAAACCACCATTCACGCGATAAAACCCTAGATTGCCGGCGTTTCCCTCTGTCCAGAGCTATCTCAACACGAGGAAGAAAGGCAACATCTGACTCTGGGAAAGAAGGATTGAAACACCAAACAAATGTACATATCACTGCGCTCAAAATTATTCACTGGCATTTTTGTATGTGCCAGAAAAACATGTAACAACCCACTTTAAAAAAGTTCGTAAACGTCTTTCTCCCATCAACAATCTCTTTGCCCTCGGCCATTAGCAAATAATCGCGATAAAAAAATAAAAAAGAAACCAATAGAATTTACATTACAACAATGTACACAGCAACAAATAACCTAAAGATATTAACAACTTGTGCTGACTTCATTCCTTCCCTTTTAAGTAAGCATGACATACGAAACAAAGAGAATCTAACATTTAAATCAACAAATGAAAGATGAATTCTGACTGACGGGAGACAAATCCACACAAAAGCAAATCCGGTGCCTAGTAGAGCTTTATTCTCGTTTGGATAGGGCTTCGGCAGATGGGACACAACTGCAGGTCTTCTCCACACTCGCAGCATGTCTGTCACAACATAAAGAACGGCCAAGGTTATCAAAAATGAAACCTTTTCCACAACACAACCAATACAAACCCAGCCCCAGAACCCAAAAAACAGGGGAAGAGAACTCGAGAGGAATAAGTAAAACAGGTCAAAATGAACCCACCTGGTGACCACAAGCGAAAGCCATGTCCTTTGGGTTGGTGAGGCAAATGGGGCAAATCTGCGCACAATGCCATAAAAATAGTGACTAATCTTGAGCAATAATGAACAATGAGATGAACAATGATGCATGTCTAGTCGTCACAAGAAGACTCGTAAAAGCCTCCAGGTTATGTTCAAATCAATGCCAAATTAATAGCATCAAGCTTGCAAAGGTTTTCACATCCAAAGATCCATCCATACAAGAGCTGTAAGCACCCTGATTGGAGATTTTTAGCGGAGAAATAATTAAAATCAACTCGCTGATCACTGTTTATTATCTCATGTCAAAAGACAAAAAAGCACAAGTGATCATATCGCTTGCAGAAGAAGATTCGAAGAAATGCTTTAACGTACAATCAAATGCTGATCCTACCAGCAATTCAGTTTTGCAGGTCTATTCACCTGTTTCCCTCATCTTAAATTAGGACAATCAATCAGAAAGCTAAAATCAACTTCGAAAATCCAGAACTGGCAGCTCCATGAGAATTTCAAAATTTAATTTCATACTAAGTGAAGGTCAAGGTTGCCACGAGCATTTATTTCTTTCCACACGAGAGGCCTTTCTTTTAAAACTAATATTTAACCTAAAAGGTATCTAATAACTGTAGACATTTTAGTTTATATTTTCATACCTGGTTATCATAAGTAGAAGTTGTGGCTGGAGGAGTAGCAGTAACATGTCTCTTACTTTCAAAATAAGGCTCAGTAACATGTCCCTTACTTTCGTAATAAGGCTCGGCACTTGGTTCAAAACTCATCGAACGCGAAGTCTTTGGGTTACTGAAGGATGGGACACCACGTGGTGGAGGGAGAGCAACCCGCTGAGGAGCATTGCCTTTCCGACCGCTGCTCATCCATTGCCAAGAAAAAAAGAGTTGAAAATCACATCAATTAGGGGAAACTCCTATTTCAAGGATACTCAACAAGAAAGCGAATTGACTGTTACCCCAATATATTAAGTTCAATGGTTGCTTTGTACTGAGAAGGAATTTCCATCAAGGCCGCCAGAGCAAATTCCGTTTCCTTCCTTGAGGGTGCCACATTCTTTGACATTATTTCGGTGAAGTTGACAAACTAAAGAAAATAAAAAAAAAAAATCCAGAAAATTCCCCATTAGTTACCTTTATTAACATACTAACCAGGGATATGAAAATAATACAGTCAAGCTCCATATTACTTGCCTGGAAGTTATCAAAGGCTCGAGATGGAATATTGTCATCAAATTCGTGCATCATGTCCCAAGGCCCATCTCCAACCCCAACTAAAATAATAGAGAGAGGAAACTTGCTGCAATAAATGAGGAAACAAGATCACATATGGTTGGAAAAAGGAAAATATTTTTAATCAAGGCAACATGTCTTCCACATGTACCTTGCTTCAACGATGGCTTCAACAGTCTTCTGCTCCTGGGGACTTAGCCTGCCTCTGTTGGTGTCAACACTTCTTGTCACCTGCAGAGAATCTAAATCTGCATGAGAAGAGAAGTCCTAAAGTTTGGCTACGCAACTCAAACCACACATATTAGATTTTTTTTTTTTTTTTTTTTTCTGGGGGGGGGGGGGTTGGGGGGGGGGGAGATCGCGTAATACACAAGGAAGAATCATATAGAAGACCTTTCGTAAGATAATGCTTCCAAAATGAATTGTCAAATCAAGATGGGAATCACGAATGGAAGTTTAAATTAAAACCAAGGTGACTTCAGAGAACAAAAATAAAAAGGCAGCTCAGTTGCTGCAATTTTAAGTGCTAAAATCAATGTTTCCATCTTATTTGATGAAAAGGAATCAAAACCCTAAGGTCCTCACACCATATGTGGAATAGATTAGTTGAACGATTCCATTAAACCACAACTCTGGTGCAGATTGGTTCTCAACTTCGAAAGATTTTATTTCATTCCTTATTAAGAAGAAGATAACAAAAAGAGCTCTCAAATGCACACCAGCATACAGAATGAAAAATCATTGGGAGTCTAAATTGATGCCTGTATACCTGTCCATCTGCAATTATCAGCAAAACGTGATATTGTCCACCACTCTGCTCAACAATCGTCATGGCCATCTCAATGATAGGAGCAAAAGATGTTGGCCCTACCATACGGGAAAGAGAAAAGGTAAGCAGTATAATCATATCGAGCAATATAAGGAGGCAGTACACGCGTGTTTAAATATGTCCAGGCTTCAAGTTCAACAGATTCAGAGGATACTCAGCAACATCAGAATAAAGTGAAGAGCCAGAGAAAGGAAGAAGATAGTGCAAGGCGACAAGAACTGTCAGTCCTACCTGCAAGCCTCAAATGGGGGACAATTTCTCTGTACCGGCTCAGAACTTCCTCAAACCCATTGCAAAATCTGTCAGCTGGGTAGAAGCTGAATACATCTTGGTCATGTGTTGATGCTGATTACATAACAGAAGAACTAATTATCTTTCACAATTTAGACAAGCATGTTGAGGAGAGTAAACAAAAGATGATTGACAGTGTACCATCTCCAAACCCGAAACATGGAATCAAGTTATCCTCATCAAAAGCAGCCAAGGTTTTGCCAATGATTGATATTGCTTGCTCGTAGGGATTATGACCATCTCCAATGTGATGCAAACTTCGTCTGTGGAATGATCTTGCCCCTGGTCACAAAACCACGTTGTGGTGTTTAGCAATAATACGAAGTATTCTGCCAAATGCATGATCATGTGTACAGGGACGGATGTAAAGTGCAACCTGTCCATTCATTGCTCTTGGTGAAATCGATACCAACAATAAGATTGGAAGACTCCAGGCCGGCCCGGGCAAGTGCCTCTGTCACCTGAAGAAGTTTAACATTTGACATTACATTTCATCAGAGCTAAAAAAGTCAAATTGAAAAGCAAGATTGAAGGGAAAAATAACTATGAGGATTCTCGATGTATTCACAAATGAGACAAAATTGAAATCACGTTCCAAACAGGCTATGTCCATAATGTAATTGACTCACTGCCAACAAACAGGAAAGGCGCGAAATGAACCAGCTGACCAGCCAGCAAAGTTCAATTCTTTTGTGCAACCAATAGCACTAGACGTTTATGAGAAAAAAAAATCTTAGAAAAATATTCAAATTACACTAGACAGAAGTCAGCATCGGATGATACTGCTGTCTTGTTCAAAAATTTGTCACGGCTTATTCCATGAATATAGGGCTGTGAACTGAAGAAAGTTGAATACACTCGTATGATTGAATTGCGAAGAAAATTTCACCTCATCCAACGAATTGTAGTTATCCGCAATTCTCGAATACCTTCTATCTAGCCTCCTTCTATTATCACCGGCCGGGCCGCTGCCGGCATATTCTTGCACATAGGCAGGCTGAGCCGACGGTGGCGGATAGCCGGGAACATCTGTACCATACGGCGACTGCGAATACCCGTACTGCTGATTCCATGAAGAAGAATTCTCCCTGAAACTCGCGTCTCTCGAACCTCTAGCCCCCATAACTCAAAAATCTACAAAAATCACAAACAATTCACCGTCCGCAAAACCACCTTCTTCCTCCTCAATATAAGAAAAGCCAAAAAAAGAACAACCCTTTAAGACTCTAGAACTACCCAGAATAAAAAAGACCAGAGAAACAGAACGAGCAACAAACTTATAACTGCTCCAAGCTGAATCGGTCCTCTTTTTCAGAGGGATAAAAAACTTCCCAGAAACTTCTCAAGAGCTCCTCAAAGCGTGCAAGAAAGTCAGAAGACGCAGCCGGGAAGGGTGAACGGTGCAATTCTTTGCTTCCAGCCAACAAAAAGTTTTATCTTCTTCCTTACTTCTCTGACGACCGCCATCCCGTGCAGTAATTACCCACATGCGTTCAGAAAACAACAGCGGCGGCATGCGAAGACCAAATTGGTTTCTCACTCCTCGGAACAGATGTATAATAAAAATAAAAATAAAAATAAAAAATCGACCTTTTTTCTTGAATTTTCAACGGCAACCGGACAGGACCAGCCCACAACGCATGCCTAACGTTAGGTCTCGACCCCAGAGAAAAAAAAAAAAAGAAAGACTCCGAAAACGAACGGAACCCATCGAGATCTTGAAACGACCCACGATCCTTCCGGCTCCAAAGGTGCGAGCTTTAAGAAAAAAGGGACGCAACGGACGACACAACCGCAAGAAAAACGGAGAAAAACAGAGAGAGAGCGCAGCCCATTGAACGGAGCTCGTGTCGCAGGAAGGATGACCCACCATCGATCGGAGAAGAAGAAGAAGAAGATGGTCTCTGTGACATCGTCGCTGATGCTGCGGATCGCCATCAAGCCAAGCTCGGTAGGTGAAGGATGACAGCTTCAATCATGGCGGACTCGGGATTTATTTGGAACATCTTTCCACTGGGAAGCAATAAAAAAGAAAAAAAAAGAGTGCAGAAAGGTGAGCCGCTTTCTAATCCAAAACAGCACAACTGATTTGCCTGCCCCGTCAAAGAGAAGAGGCATTTCTTGGAAGTTTCAAGAGGGGCCAAACCATGCTTTTTCGCCAGAAGGAAAGGAAAAAATTAGATTATTTTAGACATTTTTTCCGAAAATGATGGATCGCTTGAAATAATTAGTTAATAAAAGATATCATATTATCGATAGTATTAGCTATATTAGGGATGTTAGCCATATTTAAAGATATTTTGGATACTTTTTCTGATTTATTTTGACTATGTATATCTGATTTGATTTATTTTTGTTTCCTCTATTTAAACATATAAATAAACTCTCCATGTATCATTTTAGATATATGGAGATATACTAAAATCTCTCAATTCTCTCTTTTGATTATTATTTTTAACTGAAATGGTGAAAATTATTTTTCATCTATTTATTTTTAAATCATTTATATTCTACAACATAAAAGGTTCATTTAGTAATGTGCCAAATCGTACCTATTTTTATTCTTTTGTTTTTTCGAAACATTAGAAATCTACTTGATAACGTTGTTATTTCCAAGAACAAATTTGTTCTCGAGAATAAATTTAGGCAGAATCAAGAAGTGAAAAAAAAAAAAGTTACTTTTAAGAGTCTTAGGAACAATTACATAATGAAGCCTTTTTTTTTTCTTATTATTTTCCTTTTCTTTTTCTTTTTTCTCTAGCTAGTCATTGGCCTCGGCTAAGGTCGACAACCTTGCCCTACTAAGGCAAGTGAGGATCGACCTCACTCAACCACCAATGAGTTCCCCCTTGCCCAACCCATGAGATCGACGTTGCCCAGCCATGGCGAGGCCAACCTCACAATGGAAAGGCGAGCTTGACCTTGCCCAAACATAGCGAGGCTCTAGCCTCCAGCGAGGTTATCAAACCCCATCTAGCTTATTGTCAACCATGGTTAAGATTGGGAATAAAATGACTATCAAATGGACCATAATTGTACCTTAAGTAGGATGCGTTTGTTTTGAGAAAAATATATGATTTAGAAAGTATTTTCTAAAAAATAATCGTTTTTATCACCTTAAAAAAATGTTTTCATTAACAATAACACTTTATGGCTAAATATCTTCGTAGATAACGAAAATATTTTCTATTCATTCATTTTCATAAACAATTCAGGCAATTATTTATTTTCGAAGATATTTACTAAATCATTCATGTTTCGCAAAAACAATGCACTCTTAAATTTCGTTTTACTTTGCACGGTGGCGGACACATACTTTTTTACATTTTTCAAACTAACATTTTCGTGTAGAAAGGTTTTTACACTGGTGCGTATGGTATAATTACTTCTTGTTGGTGGGTCGGCTTATCAAATGATCTGTAATGTTGGTGCAGTTTTATAAGTCATGTTGGTAGCTGTCCACTATGCCTGTTGGGGGAACGTGCATCATGGCGCTTTGAAGAAAATAATGACTTTGTATCGCCCGCCCGCCAACCATGTCAATAGATAAATTAATAAATAAAAGTGGGTCTACTTTATTTATTTCGCAAGCCCAATCGAGCTAGCCTATCACGACTAAGGAGTCAGACTTTCGAACGAAATAAATTCAAAATCTTATTGAGTGGCGCCCACACATTATTAAGGTCCGTCAGATTTGTCAAATTTTGAATTTTCGCCGTCTTTTATTCATTTCCATCCCTCATTATATTTTAAGGAAAATGATATATATATATATATAGACTAGGAGCATCTCTCTAAGTTTGTAACGAGCTTAGTAAATTTGTGCATTTTGAATATTGAAAAAAATTAGTCGAATTAACGTTTTCATGCGTCATCATTGCGTAATATATCTGATGCAACGGATTAGGCTTTTTACGTGAGTCCTCGTCATATTTTTTCATTTCTTTTTAATTGGCCACTGACTTCAGTATTTCCTTCTTTTTACGTGTCAACATCCCTTTTGCTCGTTATGTGTCCTTATCTGCAACACATCGAAAGGACTGTTCAGCAAAACAGGTAAAAAATAAAAAGAAAATGAAAATGAGACACATATTCAAAGACTTGAGCGGAAGTCTCTATATCTATTCATATATCTTTCGCAATAAAAAAACATTTTTAGTCCCACCCAGAAAAGTATTGACTAATTTATGCAATTCCCTCACAAATCATTGCATGGTTTACGAATGAATGAATCCCATATCGACCGTCAATTATGCAAGTCACGTCATAACGCTCGCGTATTTAATAATTGAGATGGACTTGATTATTGTAATTTGTAAAATATATAATATTTTGTCTATATCTCTATATTTTTTTTTTCATTTTTAATTTTATAACCGTTTGGATATCTATGATTATGGTCGAAGCAAATATTTCTCCCTAACCTGATTAATTATCCACCTGCGAATATTATTTTGAATTCACGGTAACCGACCAATTGTAATTTCTATTGAGAGCGCAACTTCGAGAAGCTACAGCTCGAGTCGAGTCAAGGACAAATACTTTTTTTTACTCATGTTTTTTTTCTCACTTAGAGTATATGAACCGGGAGCTTAATCGAGAGTGACTCTTTTTGCACTTTGCTAATTAAAACGAGGTAAATTGGAAGTGACGCTTGGCACTTTGCTTATCAAACGAGAGAACGAGAGTTCATATCAAGTGGATAATCCTCGTGATTTGGCACCTCTGGAAAAGACGTGGCTCGAGAGAAGTCGCAAGTCGACGTCGTCGCTCGTTCATGTGGCTGGGAATTCTCGTAGAGCTTGTTTATAGTTGTAAGGGAACGTCGCATGAGCCCCACGAAAGTGATCATCGAATTTGGTACTTAGTTGTACCCCCTTTAATGGCGTCTCCAATCGAGTTACTAGCCGATTAATTAGTTCCGAAAGTTGTAAAACGTTGGAGGATGACGTTTCGAAGGATTGGCAAATATATAAAGGTCTCCAAAGATCAGCGAACATGCATGGGGTGAGCATTAGTCCCGAGTCAATCCCAAACCGACCCAACCCATCTGGTCTTGGGCCGATCCTTGATCCGAAAACCATTGGATCATGTATCGTGCGGATTGATCATCAATTCAAGGATTTTAAGGTTTGTCCAATTCTGTAGATATTATATATGTGATATAATATATCATGTATGCATCATATATATTATATATTTTATTTACTCTAAATCCTTGTGTCTTAGCTTCTGTTATTTCTAATGCAGTTTTGCCATATAAATTAGAAAATAAAAACCCAGCCCAAATCCAACCCAAAAAACTAAAAACCGCCACCTTGCTTGCCACTCACCTCACTAGTGCAGCTCAGCTAATAGAATCGCTCGCCTCTCTTGGCCAACCTCATGAATGCAACTCAACAAGCATAAATGCAAATTTCCGTTGTTACCTTATCTAAGATTTATATTTAATATGTACCGATGTTGATATCTAATTGTTTGATGTCGCACTGTTGATAGACATGTAAATTGAAAATGTATGTTTGTCATTTCAATGCAAAAAATGAAACACAAAATAATCAATTTGTCTGAGTTGATCTTGGAACTAAATCGGACCTATAAGGTTGGTTTGGTCCTCAGTCCCGAGTTTAACAGGTCGGTCATTGGTCAAAAAAATGAAGGACCATTGCTATGTGAGTTAATCCCTAAATTTGGTGTTGGACTAACCAAATTCAGTCCATGCTAACTCCTACCCGAAGGGGTGGTAAAATAGCATTGATTTGCACTTTGAGAAAGCATGAATGGGTCGAATCAAGCTTCTATTGAATCCGATCGCTTAGTATTAAGTTAGGAAGAAGGGATCCATCCCAAGCCTCTTAATCATAATTAGGATAGTATGTTTCTCATTGGACTGTAATGTAAAGATAAAAAATAGATTGATACCGCATAACCAAACCCATGTAACTATACGAGGATAGGGAATATCCCACGAAAATATCCTGTTAATATAGTTCTCGAAATTTTCTATTGTAGAAGAAAAGTCTCGTTCATGCACAATCGACGTAGCTATAAACATCTTAGTCTCCATCAATTAGAGATGCAAGATTGGACTCAAGACTTGATAGCCGTGGCAAAAAATCCAATCGTCATGCATAGAATCGTGGTGGTCGATCGATCTAGATAAAGGTCCGCTCCTGCGTGATTTGAAGCCTCCGCCTCACAAATTCGAAGCTCCCGCTTTCTCTCAAATTCAAAAAAAAAAAAAAAAAAAAAAAAAAAAAAAAAATCTAGATCCATCGGGGGCGGGCTTGATTCAATTCGAGTCTTAAGCTGAAGGATGCGAATCTTGCTCAAGTCAATAGAGATAATTCAAATCCGGACGTTCCGATGTGGATGTAAATTCTCATGACAATTTCAAAAGGAGGCGCCGACGCTGGCCGCCCGTCTAAATGAAAAAACAAAGGGCCACCGAAATCGGGCAATCGATAGATCCACCGATTTGTGACAAGGCAGGCCCTCGTGATTAGAGCTTATAAAAATTGCAAATTCCGGTCGGAATCTCTGTCCCTTCACTCCTAGTCACATGTTGCTTTCTCGTGAAACAGGTTGTTGTTGTTGTCCAATTCTTCTGAATTCGTACGCCACAAGCAAAGAGCTTGAAAGAGAGACGCAAGAATCCATCTGAATGATTAGAAAACCAGCATTATTTCTTGAGATTACTAATTCATGCTCTCATCACGTCTCACTCAATCATTTTAAGGAGTTTCTTCTCTCTCTCGTTTTTGTTTTTTAAATGATTTCTCCTTGGCTATTTCCCTAAAGAAACTCTCGATTTCAGGTCAAGTTCCTGAGGTGAGGCCATCGCCGGATGGTTTCTTCAAAGTTATCAACATCAGGAGGTTGCTAATGTTACATTTTAACATAAGGGAGTTGATGGAGACATAAGTTCCAATGATAGACCCATAACTGGTCCCGATGTCAATAATTTCAAAGGAATCGGTAGTGACTTTTGAATACACAAGCAAATTTGAGATTAGAATGAAAATTTGAGTTTTGGGTAAAGAAAAAGTTGGGGTAGAATTGCGATTGAATCTGAAACAAGGGATTTCTTTAAGGAACTAAGGCCGAATTCTCTGGATACCATTTTGACTTGAGGGTCGAGACATCGCGACAAAAAGCATCACGAAGTTTGTGTATGTACATGTCCTTGCTTCGCCGCGTAGTCCTTCGCCTAGACAGCCCATATGGCATGATTCGAAAACCGGTCAAGCTTTTAAAAATGTTCACGAGTTCCATCATCCTTCGCAGAACATGCACAAAGCCGTCTGTCAACTAATCAAGGGAGGCAAATCAAGTTGTTCATTTAGACATAATTTATCCGGAATTAAAGTTCACGTGATTGACTCACCGATCACGGGGCGATATAGCTAGGAAAGTAGGCTACTTGCCGTTCAACTGCAGAAATACGAGGTATAAACAAAAGGGTTTTTGCGTAAGTCAAAGTTTACCATCCCAAGTTAACGCATCGCCGCTTTCGGTCTGATTAAAGTAATAGAAGCGATGGCGGGTTATCCACATGAGGATGATCGATCAGACGCTGAACAATATGGGTTTCACACCTCTGTCGTAGAATCGATTGGAAGATTTAGAGTCAACACCGAGGTGCCTCCAATGAATTATTTACTTAATGCAAGATGACAATTTGAATAGCACGAACCCGGCATGACCTATTCAAACTCGATGCAAAGTCGGACAACTTTACACTTCCACATTGCAAACCATCAAACTGGTTCTAAGAAATCGGATGCTCTCGCGATTTTGCAGAAACCTTAAAACCTAGCCACAGTGAATTGGTAGGGAACGTGAGAAACATTGCTCAAGGAATGCCTCCACGAAGTGGCTGCCTCATTACTGCGTGATTAAGATGAGCGAGTAGCGCTACCCTTTCTTTATCCGTTCCTTCACTCGTGGGCCACAAGATATGAATCTGACCCAGAACATCTTTTGCATCACTAAAGAACAAAACTCTCATCCTCAAGAGTGCCTTGGAGATCCCCTGAAAAACTTTCGACTAATCAAATTACCATCCCGAGTCACATCACCACCTTTGAGTTGATTAAAGTACAGACAGATGACAGACCCTCCACATAATGAGATGATTATTCCAGATCCATCTGGATTCGCACCTCGTCATACGCTCGACAGGCAGAGTTTAAGAGTAAACATCGAGCTGCCGTGGGATTTTTCACGCAATACAAGAATACGGCTCGAACAGTTTTGTTTTCCTCTGACCATCCATGCTCTATAACTCGACGAATTGGACTCGGGGATGTGGGAAGTGGCTACTATATTATTGTGTGATTAAGACAATTGAGCGCTGCAGCGCCATCTTTCCTACCCATTCCGCTCGTCAAGTAGCGCTATCCAATTCACTACATAGCACAAGAGTATACACGACACTTACATTTCAAAGGGTTCTCAAACAGAAGCAGAGTGGAAACTACACTATTCTAGGTTATTCACATGAGGCTACACACTATCTTAAGAATATGATACAGCTTTTTCATGAGCACTCACTGACGATGTCCTTCGGGAAGCGGAACCACGTTGTAGAAGGGTACGTTCCTTTGAGGCATGGTCCCATCTTCTTCGTCATCATCAAACTCTAACAAGTAGCTGAGCAACCGAAAAAGAAAAGCATAAAAAGGATGTATTAGATGTGAGGATTGAAATTTCCCTAGGGTGAATGGGGCAACGTTCCTCAAACTTATGCCATGCTATATTTGGTGCTCAAGAGACTTCAGAAATGATAGTGATACCAGATACTTGCAATTAGCTTTATACACAAGAAATTAATAAATTTATGGGAAAAAGATAAACAAACAGTTTCCTTAAATCACCAGCTCATCTTATATTCTTGTCTAGGAGACTGGTCGTAAATCAATTAGCAGGAGTCCCTGCATTTTAGGGAGTGTATGCTTATCTACAACTCCATATCATAGAAAACTGGGGATGGATTGGGGGAAGGAATATTAAACTGAATCAACGTAATACTTCGATTTACGCTGTTCTGGCCAAATTCATATCAATAACTTGAATTTCCCACCAAGATAAAACATAGGAAGAAGTTACTTACTCATCTGTCTTCCTCTGGATGTTTGAAGAAGAGCAAAGTACCAGCAACATGGATGACAAAATTAGTACCCAGCTTAAACTCCATAAACAAGTGCAGCCAAACCAATGAAAAGAAAGTCACCTTTCTGGAGTTCACGACTGTTGCTTTATATAGTGCAGTCGTCCCAGGATAAACAGCCAAAACATGACTTCTTGGGGGGAAATCTTGAGCACTAGAGGGATCATTTTGCTTGGGGAAAGGAATAACATGAGACACAGGGACCTTGTATTTTCTGTAATTGACATTGACAAATCATAAGAAACAATTCTCAAGGTAAAATTCTAACTCCAGAAAGTACTTGAACATAACATAAGCAAATAAGGCCTTCTTAGCCAATCAAATTAAGTTAATTCCTTCACTAACCTAACTATCAAGTATTAACATCAAACCTAGACAGTTTTTATAATAATAATAATAATAATAATAATAATAATAATAAAACCAGCACAGTTTAAAAGGTAAAGTCGGGTAATTTAGAAAAAATTGCCTATTACCATAATATTACTTATAGCAATGTCCTTAAAAATACTACCTTTGACCTCCACTTTCTTCGTCATCACCTGGCTCCTCATCTAATACTTCAAACCTGTACAGATAAATTAAGAGTTAGGGAAAATTAGAAGGAAATAGAACACTGATATTATTTAATTAGATATTGTAGATGGTATTCCACTGTACACCACTATCTATTGACGAGCGAGACATGTCATCTGAAATTTAAACAGAGCAAGCTTTTCTGGAACAGTTAATTATCAGTTTGAACACAAGCCTAAATGGCTAAATTTATCTAAAAGGGGACCCTGAAATGCAGCTTATTTATTCCCTCAGGAGACAAACACTCTAGCTCACTCCAGGCCAGCAGAATTGATAGTAGCTTGAGAAGAAGGAACTGCAGACTCCCCTTCACCATATCAACTAAAATAAAGTAACCGTTTTTATTGAGACTACTTGATTCTCCTCAAAAAGTTGCATTAATATGCCAAGTTGCTGCAGGTGAACGCATTGAGTAAACTTTATTGAAGTCTGATAACTGATGAGAATCAGTTTAGGAAAACTGATAGAATAAGGATATCTAGGACGAAACTCAAGCATAAATAATTATGATTATGTCCACATAATTAGTACGTTTAAAAGGTGTTCCTCTATGGCCGTCTCAAGATGGCTATGGCCCTCTCAAGATGGAAAAAGCAAGTATGCACCAAAGAGCAGAAAACCAAATGCACACGTATGTGAATGGTGCACCTGTCATCTGAAGAGAAAGTATGGTTCAGGCTGTGAACATTGACAAAATTTAGATGCACGTCTAATATCTTATTGTATTACTATCATATGCACAAGTATGTGAATGGTGCACCTGTCACTTGAAAAGAAACTACGGTACAGCGGTGAATATCAAGATTCATCATGTCACTATCACTCGAGGGTTTAACTAATATTGTTAAAAGCTAATGAAAGACACATAACAACAGAATCAGGAAGGCACTTTTTTCATCCACCAAGCTGACATTGATCAAACTAAGAGGCTTGACAAATTTAATTAACATGCGGAGTATGTAAGAAAATATTTTCTCGTGCTACTATCGTGGCTCAGAGACAAGGAAAATCTCTCTGGCAGATGATAAAAAGAAAATTGCTTCGAGGAGCATGGACTACTAGCACGCCTACTGCTCAAGGAAAGGAATATAACCAAATCGAGGTTCATATGCTATTTTCACTCGAACATTGCATAGACAGACACTAAACAATTAACTTCACATTAAATAACAGACATAAGGAAAAGAGATGAACCACAGTCTGTTCTCTCGTGATAAATTTCTTTCAAATAAATGAGTATCCGCAGGTTGACAACCTTGAATGAGCAATGTACTTGAATGTTAAAAGATTAATTATGAGGATAAAACACAGGACAGGATACAATACCAAAATGAATAACTTGCTCTTGATCATAAACTTACTCTTTTGTCTCTCGGTCAAAGTTTGTCACCTTCACAATCAACCACTCATCCTTATCAGCATCTTCTTGAACCAAAACCCTAGCCGCCACCTATTCATGACAAATTATCAATCACAGCAGTAGATTCAAACACCCCAAACGAAAAATCTGCAAAGACAAGACAGCAAGCTCATGCCATTTAAAGGAACGAGAATTAGAAAATGATACCCACCTGTTGGCCTTTCAAATTAGAGAAAACCTCAAGTTGGTTTCTCATGGAAGAAGACATCCTAGAGACTTCTGAATCATTCTTCATCCGTTTTCGCTTCTGATCATTACTATCTGCAAGTTGCAGACAGCTAACTGCGTCAATAAGAAGTCGAAACAAAAAGATTTCCCTAGCTGTCAATTTAATCAATAAAGAGTTTGTGGCAATGCGTCTTGCTCATTGGCTTGTTCCTCAGTCACAAGCACAGCTATTTGACATATCTACAGCAAGTAGCAACTTTGAGTGGTGAGCAATGATTATCTTCAGACGAGTTGTGAACTTTAAGCCAGCACATCTCACAGATTTCATGTGTAGTTCTTACTAACAGCTGCTAGTTCTGAGGCAATAAGACCCTAAATAGTAAGTACTTTGGATACTCGGCCTCAAAGTAGGAGCACTAGCCTGCCATAGAATATAAAGTATTGAATATGTAGTTAAAACATAAGTGAAAGTCGAGTTGATTCCCTTCGGTTCCAGATTGCCAAAGTTCCATAAATAGAATCAGTGATCCAAACCAGCTTCGATAGGGGTAAGAACCTTCCTGGCTAATGTTCTCTACCGTACATATGTCAAATTCAAGAAGGTCGGTTGGTTAAAGATATATTTTCTGTATTTCATATCCAGAACTCTCCTCATCCAACTAGCATCAAAGTCCTCACCGTGGTGAATGGTGGACAGGAGAGACTGATTAAGTTAGAAATATTTATACATAAAAAAACAAGATGGAGATGAAACAGTCTGGACGAGTTAAATGCAGGTATCTAACTCACATTCTCATCCTAAGCATTGCTTCCAAACCATAGAAATTCACTTGAGAAATTTTAAATGGTTGAATTTGGATGGATAAGTCATTAACTCGGCAGGAGATGTACCAATAAGCTAATCTACCACATCAACTTTTTGGTGAAATAGAAACAAATTCTATGTGTAAGTTAAGAAGCATAACCGCAAGTATTTTAGAAAGCAGTTTTCCCTAAGTAAAGAATGCAACTTTTTAGATAACAAAAACCTATTTTCCTTCGTGGTTGCCCAGGAGGTCCAGATGGGAGCAGATCATCCAGTTGACTCAGCAACATGTTAGAAACCCTGCAGCCATCATATAATAATGAGGAAATGAAATGATCTCATTGATCTGATGAAAATTTCCACGTCATGTAAACTGGTTAAGTGCCATTGTGCATGTAAACGTGTTATAAGATGTGGCTTGAAGAAACTCATCATGATAGAATCAACCAAGAGAGAACCATACGTCACTTCACTTTCCGAAAGCTCTTTAGCACGAGTATACAAGTACTTCAACCTTGACAGAGAGGTATCACCAAGCTTCTCAACCATTTCGGGGTCTGTATCACCATGCAGAAGATAAAGTCACGTTATTGAAAGAAAGTACTTCAAAAAGGGTGATAAAGGAATGAAAACACCATGTCGCCACAAAAGGCATTTGATCTTAACAGTTTCTACTTTCTCGCCTCTCTGATCATCCTGGAAGGACCTAACTTAGTCAAATTTAAATAAATTATGCAGCAAAGCTTTTGCCATTTCAATTCTACCTCTAAATACCAACTTGTAATGACTGTTCAAAAAGTTATGCTTTAGGTTAAAAGCTTACTAACTGTTTTAAATCCTACATTATGAGACTATAGTAGATCAAACAAAAAATTGACCCCATAGGATGTCATCGGCTTGGGCACAAGTATAGGACCAACTTTAACCAAGTTGGTATTTCCTCAACATCTTGGCCAGACTCAGCTAGATTTTCTTGGGATCATTTCAGCTCGCTATGTCACTTCTTCCTGACCGAATCAAACTATCCTCGAAAACAACCTCAACTCCCACCTTCAGAGACTACTGGATGGCCAGATTTAGTGATCATTGGCCAGATTTAGTGATCATTCTTCGACAATCCCTCAAGCCGCACCGACAATTAATTGTACTCAATCACTTACAACACAGCAAGGCTTCCATCTCTACCACCATTAAAAAAGTTTCCTCTTTCAATCCGCCCAAACTCGGGGAAGTTAGATAGGGTTCACAAAGCAACTTAATCCCAATTTCAGCATCCGCATGTGGCATCGCCCCACACATTCTCAACTTCCATACTCTCTCGTTACTTCCTGACCCTCTGCCTACTTTCCGACGAGTGATCAGTCAAATCCATGCAATTCAGCACCAGCTCACTTCCATCACCCATCAAAAAAATAAAATAGAATACTCGCAAAGAATTTAAATGCAAAAAAAATGTACGGTAGTTCACTATTCGAAGAATGGCAAACAAACCCATCCAGCAGCAGCTCAAAAAGGTACTAACTTCGACACCCAATTCGATCCAGGATCAACACGAATCAAGCGGGAAAGACGACATAAACATAAACAATCAAAAGAAAGAAAGAAAACATGAACAAATGGCAATCCCATTTGTTTTCAAATTTTCCTTTCTTTCCCCCGAAGAACTTACTAGCTTGAAGCTTCTTGTGCAGCTTGTTGATCTCCCCGAGCACCTCCTCCTGCTCCTTCTTCAACCGATCGAGCTCCTTCGAGCTCTCCAGTATCCCGGCCATTCCCGGCGACGACATCGTTTCCTTTTTTTGTCGTTGACCGCTCGACCCAGACACCAAAACCAACGAGGGAACCAAAAAAAAAAAAAAGAAAGGACAAACCAGAAATACCCAAAAATTATTATAAAAAAAAAAAAAAAAGAGAGGCGGGCGCGACAGGATCGCGATATTAATTACTCAATCATCAGCAGCAGGAATTTCGCTTCCGAAATCCTTCGGTTTCAGTTCGATCGCGTCGGACTCTGCGACATTGTCGTCGGCTCGACGGAGGAGAAGGCAAAAATTATTGCCAAAAAATAATAATAATAATAATGGCTTTTTTTCCTAAAGAAAAATTAGAAAAAAAATTCCCGAATTTTTCTTCTTCTTCTTCTTCGGTGCAAGCTGAGAATAAGATCGACCCCGTGGTTTTGGTGTTTCAAGAAGATGAACAGAAAAAGGATGAAAAGAAAAATAAAATAAAAATTACAGGAAAAAAAAATCCGTGGATTGAAAGGTATTTTCTAGGCGGGCCGCAGTTCATGGGCCTTTGTCCAGGCCCATGTCCTAATACGGCTCAAATAAGCAACGGGCCTGTGCCCGGGCGAACCGCGGCCGTCGGATTGGGGAGCGTGGGGCCCGAGGGTGGTGGGGTCTAGGTTCCGGTGCGGCGACTGACTCGTGTTTGCTATGATGGTGACCGTCCATCATCGTCATCGACCATCGCGCGTGTCATGATGATGTGGACCGACGCGATGCGGAACGCGGGCTGTCGATCTTCGCCACGTGTCGCGGAGAGAGCATGTGGGGTCGGGATCTCGCGGCCGTTAGACGGCTTGGATTTCTTCTTGGCCACCTGGCGAGGCGTGGGTTTTGGAAGTGATCGTTCATCAACGGAACTGCTATTTTTAGTAAAAACAGAATTTCGGAAACCGACACGATAACTTTATGGCTGTTGCTTTTTTAACAACTTTATGGCTTTGGATTGATGTAATTTGCACTCGTATTGGCACGTGAAAACCACAATTTTTTATGTTTTTATTAATCTTTTTATTAATTTATTCCTTTTTGTATTTTTTGAATTTGAATTTTTGATAAGTTCAATTTTCTTCAAACAAAAAAGAGGAGAAAAAAATTCAGATTCTTATTTTATGAAATAAAAATAACGTGTTTATATTTGCTCCGAATAAATGAATAACTGATCTTCTTCGAATTTTCTTCACTCTTATTCCCATCTAGAAGAGAAGTTCTATGCATGTAACTATCTTTTGGAATAATTCTCTTGGAAGCTAGAATTACTCTCGTCTTTTCCTTTCTTTTCACTTAGATCCCTTCCCTTTCATCAATTTTGTTCGAATCATCCTCTTCTTTCTAGAATAGGAAATGATAAAAAATCTCTTCCATGGAGCACTCACGTTTCCAATTAATTCCTCTCGTTTTGAGAGTTATTTCTATTTCTACAGTCGCTTCTCGACAAAGAATTTATTCGAGAGTTGACAGGGTAAGCAAGAATAAAGAAAGAGTCTAAATAATGATAATGAGAAATTTATATGAAACGTGCAAATAATAAGCGTGTCTTGGTCTCTTCACTTAAGGTTAAAGTTTGAATCACCAAACTTGCACATTTTCTTGATATACCGTCTGGAGGACAGATCCGTGCGTCTCTAATAATCACTCAATCCCAATATAGTGGAACAAAAAAAGATCAATCGGATGCTCAAAAAATCACGAATACCTCGTTCATATGAAAGAAAAGAGCTTATTCAAGATGTTTAGTCAATGAAAAGCTGTCTAATATCTTTTCATCAAAAACAGGATGTGCACTAAAAGTGGGATGAGTCAATATACAATTGAAAAAAATCATCAATATATGAAGTTCCATCAGACCAAGCAACCCCCAGACAACAGTACTTTTGACTGTTAGGACAGGAATAACTTCTTCCAGTCAGGAAAAGAACAGACGAAAAGGGGTTTCCATAAAATAAAAAAAAGATTATTATGCGTCACTGTAAAACGTTAATAAATGGACTACAATCTCCTCTATACTGGCAAAAAGAAAAAAAAAAAAACTCCTCTATGAAACTGC
Organism: Eucalyptus curtisii; assembly: GCA_017140595.1. NCBI lineage: Eukaryota > Viridiplantae > Streptophyta > Magnoliopsida > Myrtales > Myrtaceae > Eucalyptus > Eucalyptus curtisii. The sequence continues at coordinate 28,606,613 of CM029503.1, read as the reverse complement.
ACACGCATAGATATGGTGACTGAAAGAACAAGGCAATACACAAGCTTTCCTCATTTGCTGGAGATATCTTGATGATTGTATCTTCTATGGAGGGAAATTAAAGAATCTAAAAGTATCCCTTGGTTATAGCTTCTTCTAAATCCTTGAAGTCCCAAGCATCATCAGCAGAATATTGCCCTGGGAAAGAGAAGAACAAGATTCACCTCAACACATCGTTTCTCTTGTCATCAATAAAGTCAATAGTATGCTGTAACAAGGTGGATTTTTCATAGCATTGCTACTCTACATTGGGCATTTAGAAGGAGCAGGTTTATAATTGCAATGCGCATTTTTGTGTGTGTATTTCCATGTATAAGAAAGAAAAGGTGATTAATCTACTGATGGCATCCAATGACAAGAAAAACAAATGAGCACAACAACGCTAGTTGTGGCAGACTGCGGCACGACCCTCCCCCATGCCCTAAAATCCAAAGTGAAGAAAGAAATACCCACCAAAAGGTTGCAAGTAAGACAGTCATGCGATATCATACTGCCTCAGGCTCAACCCCTAGATAACTTGGAGAAAAGATTTAAACATGGATGAATTCAAGGCTCAAAAAATAGCACAGAAGGGACTTTACCTATGGAGTCTCTCCTTAAAGCAGTCAAATGAGCGCAGCTGCAATTTCAAAATAATAAAGCAGTAAACATTTCAGAAACTGTTGTTAAAAAAGGAATCGCAAAATGAATTCCATTTTCAGCCGCGATTCATCAAAGGATCATAGAGATTAGAAACCTGGTAAATACCTGCTGAGGGTCTTCCCAAAATCAGCACACAGAGAACGGATGTACGTCCCTTTTGAACACACTACCCTGAATATCAAATTTTGTCTGCAAAGGAAGGAATAGGAAAAAGAAGGCCTCATTACGTAATGCAAAACAGGATAAATACATAAACGGGACTAATGTTGTCAATTGAGGACTTCAAATTTAATTTTGGTCAATTGAGTCAAATTTAATTTTGGTCAATTGAGGACTTAAGGTTCTTAAAAGACCAAAATCACATTTCAAGCTCGCTCTCAATGGAATTTAGGTATCGGAAATCCCATGTGGCTCCCATCTTGAATATTTGGTCAACTGCCACACGTCATCTCTGATGTGTGATTTCCATGAACGGTGAACTTGAGACCTGATTGTGTTTTTTTTTTAAACTTTAAGTCCTCAGTCAACCAACAGCCATAACCTTAATTCTTCTCTCTGCATTTATCCCAACTTAAAACCATAGACAGTCATAATTATTCAGGTAGCATTTCCCTGGGAATTAATAATTTGAAATGCTTTGCAGAAAAACTCTCTGGAAGACTAGAATCAATAAGAAAATAGCTCTCATGAGAGAAACAGTGATGAAAATCATCATACTTGAGCACTATGACTCCCATTCCACAAAAGTAGTTTCAAGCCACTTTAGTGTCACATCAGGAAAGACATCCTTCAGTGAGAGAAAGAAGAAGCCCAGGTAGCAGATATAGTTTCTATCAGAGATGTCTAGGTGTTGAGAGTAATTGTTCAACTCATTTGTGAACATTGATCTTAGAATGTACTATCAGATTGTTCATCTTCAGTAATATTTAAGCTTAACAAGGAATGAGTTTCCAGCCTTCCTTCACTACTTCTGCCATTCTAGAAGAGCACAAAATTTCAAGCACTTCTTCCTTTCAGGATAACATTGTAAAAATGCCCTTGCTTGCCATCTCAGAAAAAGCTCGTTTAATTCACACACCAGACTGGCCAAACAAAAAATTTACATGAGAGACACAAAATTAGCATCATTTCTAGCTTTCTTGATTAGTGTTAATTGTTGTTTGTGGACATCAAGATGCTAAATGCACACAAGCGAAACATATGCAAAGTGCCCTCAAATTTTCAAGACAATAAGTCAGAAAGTAAGGCCAGAGACAAGTCAATCGGTCTATTTATGCCAAAAGTTCTACATATCCATTTCCTACTGATAAGCCCTTCTTTGGCTACACAGAGTCGCTTCATTAGCCTCTGTTCAATGAAGGAAAGCATTTAGGGAGCTTCATGGGTTAGCCCGCTGTCCTTCTATAGGACGAATTGCTTCAAAAGATTAATAAAGAAAGAGCAAAACCTGTCCTCCAGGCTGCGTTCAATGTCAAATTTGAGTATCGAAATCCTTCTGGGTGAAAGTTCGACAGTTTCTCCTCTTCTCGCTTTATCATACATTTTTTCTCCACCAACCTATACAAAACAAAAACAGTAATATAACTTCAGCAACATGCCAGTGCATAATAGAATGCAGAGAAATATATTGACTGAATATTAGTTATACTGTCAACGACCACAAGCACCGCGCTAGGGTACTATTTTTTATCAAAGACTGCACCACAAGATTTCTAGATATTAATGAATATGAACAAATTACTGAATGCATGTTTAAACAAAAGCACCATTTACCCTCTACTAGATCCAAAGAGAAGATAGTTAATCGTTCACTTACTTTTATGGCTGAAAACATTGGTGGGACTTGCCAGATCTCTCCAAGAAAGGATGCCGCAGTTCTCTTTATATCTTCATCTTTGATGTGCTCCCAAGGTTCACGCTGGATGATCTAAGAAAGGAGGTGACCAACTTCAGTATCAGTTGCATACCATCGACCTCGAAAAAGGATGAGGGCAAAAGGATGGCATGGTCATCAAAGAGCCTTTTCCCCACATTCTCACACACCCCCACTAAGTACCGCAACGCAGTAAGATAAAACAAAAAATTATTGAACTCTTTAGAGGCACTTATTTGGGTATTCTTAAACATGAGTATGGTACATAAACATTAAAGGGACAGGTCTTGTTAGAGAGAATATTCATACTGGTGAATCAGCGTCCAAAGTTGATGTGGCCTCTCCTAAACGGAAAACCCCGCTATAACCCTTTATCATACCCTGATATCTGCAACAACCACGTTCGTAAAGTTCTAACCAAGTTTTCTCATTGCAATTTACCATGAAAAGATTCACTTACAATCATATATACAATCAACTAAAAGACCATAAAAATCTAGAACAGTGTGATAAAATTCATGAAGCTAGAATGAACATCTCTCTAAGAAAGCTAATCAGAAGAAGGTTCAAATCTTACATCTCCACTAGCTTGGTAGCTTTACCCACGCATACAATTAACAATCCAGTTGCCATAGGATCAAGAGTACCAGCATGCCCAACCTGTAACAAAAATAGAAGAGTAGAGAAGGAAAAGTTAGCTACTTTTCCAGGAAGCACCTAGATGGAGCATCAGTAACAAGCAGGCACCTTTTTTACTTTGACCAGGCGTCGAAGCTTTCCACAAACGGTGAATGAAGTCCAACCTGTATTGCAAATGAAAAATCATAAGATTGAATATTTCTAGGAACTGAAGGGCACTTATCTTGCACTTAATGTGGAAATGACTCAAGATACTTAGTAAATTCCAAGATGCGCAGGATCGCCAACAAAAACAATGTGCAACAAGCCTAGTATATAGCCAAATGAATCCAGAAAAATCCTCCCACAGAGCTAATTATTTAGTTAGAATACTTCTTCATCAGCATATACAGTTTAGGAGCTATGGGAATTGCTTATCCAAATAAACGGAATGAAATATAACCCAACATCGAAGAAAGGCCCTTCATTCTCCAAGAAGAGAGGCCACAGGCCCACAATCAGTCAATTCAGCATCTTGAACTTTATATATCTCTACCCGCTATTTTCACACGCCTTCTCTTGCTATTTCATGGGTGCAGCCACCTGAGAATCTTTCCAGAATGGCTCAAGGACTCGATCGACACCTCATCCACTTTTACTTTGCACATAAACACAAGAGGATGCTTGCTGCTACATCAGACCGGTGCACAACATAAAGTAGGCCACTTCAGAGTTCAGCTATCAGCAGATACTAAATGTGCACCTATCAGTTGTCGCTCCCACGTTATTAAACCAAAATCTCATTTGGGTTGCCATTTCAAGTTAGTTCTAAAACAGTACGGGCAAAGATTTCACCCACACTTTTAGACAATCAACTTAGTTAATCAGTTTTTTAGGAAAAAAAAAGTTCAGTTATTCAGTTAAAGACCCACCTTTGGGTTTGTTTATCAAAACCACCGTCCCATGAGGCCCATCCCATCTCGGAGGAAGTTCAGTACTGCGAGTCAAAACATAGGGCTCGCCCTCAGTCACCGCATTCTTCTCACTGGGGACTTTCTTCAAACACTTGAAGAACTCCTCCACCTTCTTCTCCATCACGTCTTTCTTCCCCTCGTCCCTCGTCAAGTCATCACCATCCTTCTTCTCCTCGTCAAAGAACACCAATTTCTTATACTCCATTTTTTCCTTACCCTCGTTCACTCTCCTCCTATCGTTCTTCCCCTTCGCGCCCGCATTTCCCTTCGACCCACCACTCTCTCCCGGCTGGAGGAACGCCTTATCGAGGCAATGCTCGGGGAAATACTTCTTCTCGAGCTGATACACCATCTTGTAATGCTTGTCCTTCTCCCAGGGATAAGCGAACGCATCGTAGAAGTACAGCTCCTCCTCCCTCTTGTGCAACCTATGGAAGTCCACCACCTCGGGCCTCAACTCCACGAACCCGCCCTCCGCCTCACTCCGCCTCCTCTCGTCCTCGGAATCGGACCCGTACATCCTCTTCATCCTCTTGCTGTAGTACTTCCTCTTCGACTTGTCCATCCCCGGGTCCGCCCCCGGCGAGAGCTTCCGGTCCGCCCAGTCGTCGAACCCGAGCTCCACGTCGGGCCTCTCGGAGGCGTCCGGCTCGGGGGCGGGGGCGCTCTCGCCGCCGCCGCCGCCGCCGAGACGGGGGCGTGTCCTGGCGAGCGAGGACTGGGTCGGGCGGTTGACGATGAGGTCGTACTGGAGAGGGAAGGGTGTGGAGGTGGTGGAGAAGAAACGCGGCGGCGCGGATGGAAACGAGGACGACGAGAGAGCGAGGGCGGCGGGAGACGCGAAGGGGCGGAGGAAGAGGAGGGATTTGGGGGCGAGGGAGAGCGATTTCGCCATCGCCATCGGCATGGCTGAGCAACCGCGAGCAGAGAGCGGGAGGACCGCTCAAAGCACGGCGGAACCAGTCGACGAGACTTCTGATGGGCCTTGGGCCGGACGGAGCTGGAGATCTTGGGCCCCCAGCAAGCTCCGTCGGCCCAAGGAAAGGCCCAGATGAACTTCGGGCGGACCGAGCGACGTCTACCTTGTAAAGCGTACGACGATGTCGCCTCGCGACCGGAGGGGACACGTGGCTGCGCTGCCGTATTGCGGGAATGGGCCGATGGAGCCGGAGGCCCCTCCCCCCCTCCGTCCGAGCCATCGCAATGTCATGTCTTGGACTCCACATCATTCGGATCTCCCCGTGCATTTCCTGTCGACTTGTACGACGAAATGTCGAGGAAAGTACCAGAAAAGGCTCGAGCTTATTGCAAATTTACTCATGAAACTTTCGATTGGATTAATTCGATTTTGAATCTTTTTCACATTTTATCAATTAAGTACATTCAATCAATTCAAGTCGAAAATTACTGATTGGACATCAGAGGTCTTACATGACACGAACAATACGAACAATCTTGACGCCTGAAACCACTTTCATCATGGTGGGCTCCATTGATATAAAGCGTTGATCCTTGCCTCGGGGATGGGGTTTGAACCCCAGTGAAGGTCTTGGTGCTTTAACCACTTGCACGGGGTGGTGGTTCCTCGTGCGTCAAAGTTCTTAAAGTTTCTTTCCGCCGCCATTTCTTTGGATCATCAAATCAAAAAAAAAAAAAAAAAAATGCTGACGCGAACTTTTTTTCATGATTTTTTATTTTTTTTTTTTTTTACTTTTCTATGTTTCTTTCCCTTCTCTTTCTGCTGGTGGTCCATAAAGGCAATGGTCAACGAGGGTTGGCCTCGTCACCACAGGCGAGGGTGGGCTTCATCAAGCCTAGCTTGAGTGAGGGTGAGTGTCGATGAGGCCGCCCTAGCCTATGTGAGGATTGGCCTCCCCAGGTGTCCCTTGCCAATGCGGCTAATCCTCACCCTCATCCTCACCCAAGCAAGGCCAGCCGTCATTGGCCATGAACAAAAAGAAAAAAATAAAAATTATTTAAAAATGTCGGTGTCGACATTTGTCATGTTATATAGGGCGATTGGAGTCACTTTGACAATTTCCAGCCTTTAATTTTGACTTTTCATCATCTCTTTTGGCCTTTTTCGCTTTGAGTAACATGTGGACCTAGTATGAGAGAATATATTCGATTTCATCCATTTTCCTCTCACATGGAAAGAAAAGGTGCTTTCATTTTTGCAGAAAGCGATGCTATGAATCACCATGAAAATGGGAAATTCAGTTATTCTCTTCACGCGATATTCTCAATAGTCCTTGCAAGGTCACGTCTAAACTTTGGACCATAAAATTTCGAGGGTATTCTCTCCTAAGTGAGAAAGAAAAATTTTACACCTATGATTGAGGGAGTCCTTTGGGAAAAGGTAGACTCACTGTCACTTTTTAGGAAGTGGCTATTGTGGGGGTAAGAAGATATAATAGCCTCTCGTGCCTAAGATGGGAGGTGGAATACGCAAGAGTTCCTAGTACGTTGACATGTGCTTTGCGTCATATATTTCAATCGACGTGTCGCCCTTGTACCCCTAGTTAAAAGATATCGTGCTTCACACAGCTACAAATCACTATGAAAATGGGAGATTCTGTTATTCTCTTCATATGGTACTCTTGATATCCATTGTGATATAACTTGACCGAAGACACGTGTACTTTCCCCATCCATATGTACTAAACCATAGTAAACAATATAAACAAAGGTATTTACAAATTTCGACCAAAATAAGGTATTTAAATACACGTAGATAAGGATAATAATAAGGATAAGCACGATTCCATGATAGAATTGAAAACCGGAGAGATTATAAAGTATGTAGAGTAGGTTTCAAGTACCAAGAATTGAAAATCAGTTCTAGTAGATAGGTTTTAGGTTTCGAGTACTTGAAACTTAGAACCCAAAGCAAGTATTTGTATTTTTCTTGTTATATATATTTGCACAATTCAATGACATTTCATGACAATTGATGATGACTGTGTAGTTTGAAACCGCTAATTTGAGCTTTCATTTATAATTATATGCATGACCAAGATTTTTAATTTGTTCATGTTTTATAGCAACAAACAATGGTTATTAAACACAATGATCATTGTAATCATTCAATTCATAATATAAGTGGAACATGAATAAATCCAAGAGTTGACCCTAATACTTGTGACAAGTTAGGTTCTATGTTTTAAAGTATACATTGTAAGTTCCAGATTCCAAATTCTGGGAACCAATTCTCACAAATAAGTTCAAAGTTTCAGGTAGAACCTAGACTGATATTAGAATTGCTTATCCCTACACGTAGGTCATGAGCATGACGTGAAAAAAGAAGAAGAAAAAGAAGCAAATAATTGTTTTGTTGTATCTATCATTGACTAAGAGAGTTGTTTTGCTTTTAACTCCCGTCCTTATGATTATAACTCGAGGTAGCACCGTCACTCGATATCAATATTATGTTCCCGCAAGTAGAAAAGCCTACATCAACCTCCGTTATTTTCTCTTTATATAATCAATTATCAAGAAAAAAAAAATCTAGGAAAAATCCAAACGATTCACGTGCTTCCTCCCGAAATTTGAAAAATCAAAATTGGTGAGCATTTGACAGAAGTTTTGGAATTATGCGCGTGCTCATGGATACCGTAATTTGTAAATTGAAGATATTTTTAGAAAAGAAAATAAATTTAGTTGCGGATGCTAATTAGAAAGAAAAAATAAAAAGAGGAGAACGAATTTACAAAATTTACTAGGCATTTTGCATTTGAGCGGACCTCCTGCTTTGCTCGCACTGCTCAGCCATGGCGATGCCGAAATCGCTCTCCTTTGCCCTCAAATCCCTCCTCTTCCTCCGTCCCTTCGTGGCTCCTCCTGCTGTCCTCCCTCTCTCGTCGTCCCTGTCGTCCTCGTTTCCCTCTGCGCCGCCCCGTTCTTCTCCACCACATCCACCCTCTACCCTCTCCGGTACGACCTAATCATCAACCGCCTAACCCAGTCGTCGCTTGTCAGGACCCGCCCCCGACTCGGGGACCTCTAAAGTATGTAGGGTAGGTTTCAAATACTAAAAATTGGGATATGCATGACTATGATATTTACTTTATTAATATTTCATATTCTTAACGTGTCTAAATGTGAATCGTGGTGGGTAAACTATTGCAGCAAATGGTGATCATTAAATTCAATGATTCATTGGAACCATTCAATTCATGATACAATGGAACATGGGTAGACCTTAAAAATGACTTTGGTACTTGAAGCAAGATAAGTTCTTCGTTTTAAAGTATGAATAGTAGGTTTAATATTCCAAAATTTTGGAAATGGATTCGCATGAATAATTGCCAAGTTACAACTGGAACCTAGACCAACACTAGAATTGCTTACCCCACACATAGGTCATGGACACGGTGTTAAAAAAAGAAAAAAGAAAATGCAAATAATTGTTTGTCATATTTATTATTGACTAAGAGAGTTGTCGTGCTTTTAACTCATTTCTTTAGGATTATCACTTGAGATGGTATTGCCACTTGGTATCAAATATCTTCAGAGTTTTAGAAATTTCGTATTATGTCCTGACAAATAGAAAACCCACTTCAATCTCTATCAGTGTCTCTTTGAATTGATCAAGAAAGAAAAAATTGAGGAAAATTCCAAATGGTTCACGCGCTTGATCCTAAAAGTTGAAAAATCAAAGAGCCTTTAAGGAAAGTTTTGGAATTACGCATGTGCCCGTGGATATTGTCATTTGCAAATTGAAGATGTTTTTAGAAAAGAAGAAAAATTCAATTGAGATGCTAATCAGAAAGGATAAAAAATAAATAAATAAAAAAAAGAGGAGAACAAATTTACAAAATTTACGTGGCATTATGCATTGGCGCACAAGAGAATATGCTTTTTAAATTTTCGCGATGGACCAAAAAGAAAAGACCACTTCGATTTCCCTCCACCACAAGAACTTTCTGGGAAGTTGCTACGAACGTCTCCGGTCGTGCCAAAGAGCGATGTGGACAGCAGGCAAACTGCCGTAGCCCGCACACAACGATCCCCCCACTTGGAAAACTTCGTTTCCACAAAAAAAAAAAAAAAAACACACACACACAAAATAAATAATAGCAATTTTAGAAAATAAAATAACAAAAGTGCGTCAGACAACGAAGTGCAGTTTCCTATATCAGGAAACCTTGCCATTTTTTTTTTTTGTTTTTTCGCCTATCGGACACCATTTTCTCATGGAATTTCGATGAGAACATCGACCCAACTGGAAGGAAGGACGGATTGGTCAGCTGTGCGTGGGCATCGGGCTCGCAAATTGAATTAGGTAAAGAATAAAACAAGGTGATTTTAATATTCGACGCACAGAAAAAAAAAGTTTACATCATCTATTCAAGTATTTAAATATTAAATCACGTCATCTTAAATGTTACCAACTTTCGATGGCCGATGAAACTTTTTGCATTGTTTGCTAACATGACTTGTTGGCATATTTCTTTTTTTCTTTTTGTGAGTTTATTCGTGCATGTGAAAATAAATTTGCAAAATATAAAAATAAATTGGATATGCACGTCGAGTGGCTTAGATTCCCAAAACCATCGCGTCATCAGTGAATCGGATGCATTATAAAATGAATGAAAAACAATAATAATGTTCGTGTTTACTAGATAAAATAAGAAATGAATTTCTGGGCTCCTCGTGCTCGGTCCATGCAAGGGGTGACGTTAATGGCTACCCCATAAACAAACTCCAAATTTGAAGATTCGCCCCCTCCACATATGAGCTTAGCAATCGAAGCTATCTCTCACTTTACAAGTGAAATTAATTAATGAATGAATCAATCAATTAATCGAATTAGTTAATTAATTATGGTGAAATATTAAAATATGTGTAAAAATGGGAAGACATGTCCGAGGACAGATGGCACAGCACCTTGGTAGGAACAAAGGAGGAATAATTTTCCTCCGTGTTTTCAGGACTTCTAAATCGAGAAGATACACTTTGTTCATTGACTTGTCAATTTAAATTAATGAGTTGAAGTGGAACGGGTCTTCGAGTCCACATCGCTATCCTTTGGACCACCATCGACCTGCATGGTCACGACCGCGAATGCGAATGCAAAGGGAGACAATAACTCTCGAGACCATTTAATAATCAACGCCGGGCTCCAAGTTTGAATCGCAGCCCTTTTGACCGCCGTTGACCGTGGCGGCCACGACTTGATCAGCGAGAGCGCGAAGGGGGATGATAACTCTCAAGACCATTTACGCTACGTTTGTTTGTGTTCTTTTTATGTGTTCGTAAATACAATTTCTATTTTTTTTCCTTTTGTTTTAAATATATTTTTTGTTCTAAACAAATTGTAATAAAATAAAAATAAGAAAAACTTGTTTATTGTTCAAACACTTTCGAGCCTTGTTTGTTTGGGTTTTTTCTTTGGGCTGGCCGAATATATTTTTTTTCCCCGGGCGAGGCTCGGCCTCACCGGGCCACCACTGGGTGACGTCGACGCCGGGTGGTTGGGTGAGCTCGGCCTTCTCCGGATCTGGGCGAGCTCGAGCTCACCCGGCCAAGGCGAGGCCGAGCCTCGCCCGCCACGCGGCGAGGCGAGCCTCATCGGGGCCGAGCTTCGCCGTGGCTGGGCGAGGCCGCCGGCCAAAAGGAAGAAAGAAAAAAAAAAGGAAAACTAAAATAAAAATATCAAAAAATTAAAAGAAACAAAAAAATTACATAAGTTTTACCAAACGTGTTTTGTTTTTTCAATTCCAAACGCACTTTTTTTCGTTCTCCGAACATAAATAGTTTTTTATTTCTATTATTGAAACAATTTTTGAACATAAATGTTACCAAATGCACTATTAATAATCAACGTAAAATTGTCCCTTATTCTTTAATTAAGAAAATAATAACGCTCCGAGACTATATATATAAGTACACGACCAAAAGGGTGTCTTTGTTTAATAATACCAAACTCGAAAAAGCGACCTTTTAGCGGGGGAGCTTTTCTTTTTCCCCACTTTTAATTTAATTTTTCATTTCTTTTGCCCCTTTTTTCACGTCACGAAAAAAGAGGGAGGAGCCCTAAAAGGCGACATCGCAAAGTTCACGACTTTATAAAACAAGAAACTCTTATCGAACGGATGATGAAGCAAAGGTCCCGGCAAATACCTTCGCACGCATCACGGCTCGCATGACCCAATGATTTCGAGCCGTAGGATCATGGGAATCCCATGCGAGCAAGCTTCTTCAGATGAAGACGCCGGGCCCGCTGAGAGTCGAATTTTCAAGTGCCAATAAAATGGACCCCCTAATTCAATCAACCCACGGTAAAATTAAAAAAAAAAAAAAAAAAAAAAAAGCATTTTAGGTAAAAGCCACTGGCTCTTGTGCCTTATAACTAAAAACGATTGTTGTTTAATCATATAAAGTTTGTGTTATTATGTAATTGAAAATAATTCTACCTCAACTGTGATATACTAAAAACTCATTTTTCTTAACACGCAAGCGTTAAAATTCACATTTGCCTTGTTTTGATTATAGAGCAAACGATGACTATGTTTGAACATTCCATTTCTCGACAAAAAGGGATTATCAATCATTTAACATCACGCATTATTTCGTTTTCATTTTCAATTCAACTTGCATTTATAGATATTTTTATGGGTCCGAACACAAAAATAGAAAAGGTATCTTGCTTTCCTTTTTCATGACATTGTTATTGCTATGCTATGAATTATGCCGCTGCTTCTTCTTCTTCTTCTTCTTCTTCTTTTTTTTTTTGCAAGCAGTGTCATACTTCTGTTTTGGAAGCTTTAAAGGATAGGGTCTAATCAGGAAATAAATCAAAGCTTAAGAAAAATATGTTGCATCTATATCTAACAGCAATAGATGCATTTCGACACCTACCAAAAGTCAACTGCAAAGAACAAAATAATAATATCGAGCGAATTCAACACAAACCACTTATTTCTGCGATAAAAATATGCAAAAAGGCACCAATGGAAATGGAGATAATTTTAGATGTCGACGGGAGTATTACTCAATCAAATGAAATAAAAAATTATTCGAATTAAATAAAACAATGAACGCGTAGAACTATAAGTGAAAATTAGATTGAATGGCTAGATTAGCAACCGTGTCAACAGTTGTCTGAGTCCATCAAATCCAACGATTGTGATGATCGAATCAACCTACTTTTTGTCTTTTCAGGATGGGAATCGAACCGACCGGTTGGATTCATTGGAAATCACCCCTCATTTTCATTTTGGTACACAACCAAAAAAAAAAAAAAGGGTTTTTTCCTTTTTTTTTTTGGTTGCTTTTTCTCGCTCTCCCTCCTCTATATGTACGTCCAGGTATCACCGTGCAAAATTCAGAAGAGGGAAGGGAAACCACCAAACGGCTATAATTGACGCTCTCTCTTTCCCCCAAATCCCAACCCCCGGCAGACGAATACAGAAAGACACAGAGAGAGAGAGAGAGAGACAAGGCAACAACCCCCTCCGACGAACCGTCGCCTTGTCGTAGACTGACGATATCTGCAAAGACGTTTGTGGCCAAGTAATTCTTCTTCTTCATCTCTCTCTCCCTTTTTCTTTCCGTTTCTGTTTTTCCACGTCCTTGCCAAAAGAAGAAGAAGAAGAAGAACAAAGAAGTGGGTTGTTATTATTTCCATCATCGGGATTGATTCTCTCGAAATTCCCGGGAAAATCTTTCCTACCTCTTCGTTGTTGTTTTTCTGAGTTCGGAGTGATGGAAAGTCCGATTTCTTATTACTTATCTTTGCAAGTATGGAGAAATTTAGGGACTGTGCCATATGTTGTTCATGCGTATAACTTACCAGTTTTGTTTTTCTATCAAGAAGATGAAATTTATTGAGCTCTAGAAATAGTATTGTCGATTGATGTCGTTTCGCCTTTGCGTATGTTTCGTGCTGGGGGAGACGCTGAATTCCCCTTTTCAAGCAGAAAGAAAGGTGAGATTTTGCCCTTTTGGCGTCAGGTGACAATGTTGGGGAAGATAATCCATTTTCTCGTTCTTTTGGCTCTTAAAATCGGGCATAATCTTCTGCTTTAAAATCTAGACTGTAAAAGTCTTTCTTTTTTTTGGGATTCTGGAATCCTGCTGCTTCATTGCCTCTTTTTTATTATGGATTATTCATGGCGTGATCAATTTAAATAGTAGAGAAGTTGCTCTTTGAATCACATGATTATCTCCTGAATAGCCAACTTTCAGAATGTTTCGATGTCTTCGAGGTCTACTGAACCATTCACGGTTTTGCTTGATTTTCAAAGATTTGATTCTCATGTTGTTAGCCTTTGATACTTGGATATTCGGATTAGATGCCTTGGATCGCGATTTCTCTTTCGACTGGAAGATTGGTGTCTCACTTTGTATTTCTGCCCCTGCATTTTGACTTGATATCTTAGAAAGTTTTGTCCTCTAATATGCAGCAGGCAACTCGTGCAGCTATGGGTATGTCGAGACTTCGCCGTGTTCTTCGACAGATAGATATGAAACACCTATTCCTGTTTGTTGTCATCCCAGTAGGAATTTTCGGCCTGTACTTGCATGGACAGAAGATTTCCTATTTCTTTAGACCCCTATGGCAATCCCCTCCAAAGCCTTTTCATGTAATTACGCATTATTATAATGAGAACGTGTCGATGGAAACTCTTTGCAAACTTCATGGATGGCGAATCCGTGAATTCCCGAGGCGGGTCTATGATGCGATTCTGTTCAACAATGAGGTTGACATGCTGACAATTCGGTGGAAGGAATTGTATCCTTACGTGACACAGTTTGTACTCCTCGAGTCAAACTCGACATTTACTGGAATACCCAAGAGGCTGATTTTTAAGGAAAATCGAGACAAGTTCCAGTTCGTTGAGCCTCGGCTGACTTATGGTATGATTGGAGGAAGGTTTAAGAAAGGAGAGAATCCATTTGTTGAAGACACTTATCAGAGAGTCGCTCTAGACCAGCTTCTGAGGCGTGCTGGCATTGAGGATGATGACTTGTTGATTATGTCGGACTTGGACGAGATACCTAGTGCACACACGATCAATCTTCTCAGGTGGTGTGATGACATCCCACCTAAACTTCATTTGCAGCTGAGGAATTATTTGTACTCTTTTGAGTTCTTTGTAGATAACAAAAGCTGGAGAGCATCGGTCCACAGGTATCGCCGTAGTACGAGATATGCGCATTTTAGACAGAGTGACGACTTGTTGTCCGATTCAGGTTGGCATTGTAGCTTCTGCTTTGGCCGCATAAGTGAGTTCATATTCAAGATGAAAGCTTACGGCCACAGTGACCGGGTCCGATTTTCTCATTATTTAGACCCGACAAGGATTCAGGATATCATCTGCAAAGGGGCTGATTTATTTGACATGTTTCCTGAAGAACACACGTTTAAAGAGATAATCGGGAAGTTGGGGCCCATCCCTCATTCTCACTCAGCTGTTCATCTTCCTGCCTATTTGTTAAACAATGCAGAGAAGTACAAATATTTGCTGCCAGGGAACTGCAAGAGAGAGAGTGGCTGAGTAAGGTGGCTTATATTGGCATGTTTGGAAGGTGAAGATGCTTTGGCCACGAGAAAACAGCTCCCTGGGAAGACTGTGGATTGCGATCTTGGAGATTTAATTCCAGCATCTCATGCACCTCCTAAACCTTATGCGTCATTCTCTTGCAAGGCATTTGAAGAACTTGCATGTTCTTGAAACCTTGTGGAGGGAGTCATTCTATAGTCATTTTGGTAGTCGAGTTCCTTGAGTGCCGGATTTGGGGCATATCGTGCTTTGGGCTTTTCGATATTGATGTTGGAGGAGGAGATAGCTTGTCCTGACCCTTGTGAGATTGCATACCACCTCTTGTGGGTGTTGCTCGATCTCTCCGGTCTATAATATAGGGTAGTTCATTTTTCCCGCCATTTTCTTTGCTGGGAATTTTGTTGTGTTAATCTAATCTAAATCTGTTCATGTATCATCAGAGGCTTTCCATCGAGCGGATGCAGATTAATTCTTTACATTCTTATTGCGGAGTAGTGTGTGCCTCATCTCCATTTCTCTTCTTGTTTCTTCATCCGGTGTCCCTGTACATGTTGTATTTAGTTTGATTTGATATGAGACTTATGATTGGATGACAGGCTGTTATTGGTTCAGTCCATGTGCAATGTGGGTTCTGTCAACGATGTTATTAAAGAGGGGACAAAAAAATCTCGGCCAATTTAGTCCAAGTTGCAAGCAAAAAAAAACAAAAAACAAAACAAAACAAAGAGAGGACAAAATAAAATGTCACTTCTGAGAAGTGAAAGCGAATGGAGGCACTGCCCGGGGGCCCAGTTCATGTCGATGTCTTCTTTATGATGGAACTGTTCTGAACCTTTTATTTTCCCATAGATTAGTCAAATGTGACTATCGTTACTTCCTTTTCGTCCTTTCTTCTGCTATGAAAACACTGAGACGGACTTCTACCAACTTGAGCAATCGTTTCGTGTGGTTTTTGCTAAGTTGCGGATGGATAAGAAGGGGATGGTAAGCTTAAAATTGTGCCAATAGATTTGAGTTTTTAAAGGGTGTCCTTAAGCAAGGAGACTGGAATATGCCAGATTAGGTGGAACCGCTGGGGTCTAAGTAGTATCTTGGACAGCCTCAAGGTGTGCGAGTGGAGGTTTATGCCAAGCGTGATCTCTAAGAATAAATTTGAGTTAATCATTGTGCAAAAACCACTTTAAAGTTCAAGATCCTCATTGGGGGCGAAAATTACGCTCAGGCCGATTTTCATTAATCAAAGCAAGAAACATTGATTTGGATTGCTCAAATCACTGTCAGTGATTGATAGTCCTTTGCATTTCAACCTTTTAAATATCCCTGTTCCTCGTTAAGGCTAGAGGCTGCCTAGTTTACCTATCAATCTTATTATACTAAGGATGCGTTTGGTAACTATTCTACTTCAGTGAACAATTTTTGATAAAAAATGATTTTTTCTAATTATGTTCTCGGAAACAATTTCGGAGCAAAAGAACGCGTTTGGTAACTTCTTAAAATTTTTATTCTCGAGATAGAAATATGTTTGGTAGGATTCTTAGATTTTTTTTATTTCTTTTAATTTTTTAATTCTTCTATTATATTTTTCCTCTTTTTTCTTTGGCCGGCGACCGACTGAGTGAGGTCCGGCGAGCTCACTAGAGGCCAGCTTGGCCACAGCGAGCCTCGGCCTCGCCCTGGCCTGGCGAGGCCGAGCCTCACCGTTGCTCGATGTCTCCGGGAGCCGACGATGCTCCGATAAGATCGCCGGCTCTCGTCTAGCCAATTGCCGATGCTAGCCATGGCCAAGGCCAACGACCGTCCAAAAGGAAGAAGAAGACGAAGAAGAAGAAAAGAAAGAGAAGAAGAAAAGAAAGAAAAAGCGAAAGAAAAAGATATATTCTAGAAATTATTCCTGAAAAAAACAAGATATTTTTTTTATTTCTTATTTATGTTCCAAACCTATTCTCGAAATTTTAATAAAAGTTTTATCAAACAGATTTTTATTCTTTTTTCGTTCCTGAAACAAAATAACATAAATAGTTATTCCGAGAAACATAAACAAATTTCATCAAACGTAGCCTAACTTTGTTTTTCGTTTTTTTTTTTTTTTGTATTCTCGATTGGACACTGTCATCATCATTTTTGCTTCTGGGTTTGATCAACTTCAAGGTGACCTACACACACTCTGTTCCCAATCAAATGACGTGAGCTCAGTCCAATGCAAATTAACACAAAAAAATATCCTACTATTCCTGATCATCATTACAATATCTCCATGCACAGGACAGGAGGGATATGACACATGAGGCAAAGATGCCTAGGCTGAATCCGTACCACCAGCCCATTGACTTAGCTTTAGTTTATTATCACTCCATGATTGTAAGAAAAATTGTCCAAAATATTTTAAACCTATTACAATTTTATCAATTCAATCAAAAATCTTTCAATTTTGCCAATTGAATCATAAATCTTTTCATTTTTTGCCAATTAAGTCCATCCAATCAATTTTGGCTAGAATTTGCTGACGTGGACGCCAGTGCTAACGTGGACAAAATTTTTAAATTTTTTAATATTTCTTTCGAATTTTAAAATTATTTTCTTTTCTTTTTTACTTCTTTCCTTTTCTTTTTTTTTCCCGCTGCCGCTCACCCAACCTCCAGCGACCGGCCAGAGGCCACGACCGGTGACGGTCGGCCTCGCCGGCCTCAGGCAATATCATACAGTTGCGGCAGCCCTAGAATCCAAAGTGAAGAAAGAAATACCCACCAAAAGGTTGCAAGTAAGACAGTGATGCGATATCATACCGCCTCATGCTCAACCCCTAGATAACTTGCAGAAAAGATTTAAACATGGATTAATTCAAGACTCAAAAAATAGCACAGAGGGGACTTTTACCTATGGAGTCTCTCCTTAAAGCAGTCAAATGAGCGCAGCTGCAATTTCAAGATAGTAAAGCAGTAAATATTTCAGACGCTGTTGTTAACAAAGGAATGGCGCAATGAATTTCATTTTCAGCCGTGATTCATCAAAGGATCATAGAGATTAGAAACCTGATAAATACCTGCCGAGGGTCTTCCCAAAATCAGCACACAGAGAACGGATGAACCTGCCTTCTGAACACATTACCCTGAATATATAATTTTGTCTGCAAAGGAAGAAATAGGAAAAAGAAGGCCTCATTACATAATGCAAAACGGGATAAATACATAAAAGGGACTAATGTTGTCAATTGAGGACTTCAAATTTTATTTTGGTCAATTGAGGACTTAAGGTTCTTAAAAGACCAAAATCACAAGTCAAGCTCGCTCTCGATGGAATTAAGGTATCGGAAATCCCATGTGGCTTCCGCGTTGAATATTTGGTCAACTGCCACACGTCATCTCTGATGTCTGATTTCCATGAACGATGAACTTGAGACCTGATTGTGGTTTTTTTTAAACTTTTAAGTCCTCAGTCAACCAACAGCCATAACCCTGATTCTTGTCTCTGCATTTATCCCAACTTAAAACCATAGACAGTCATAATTATTCAGGTAGCATTTCCCTGGGAATTAATAATTTGAAATGCTTTGCAGAAAAACTCTCTGGAATACTAGAATCAATAAGAAAATAGATCTCATGAGAGAAACGGTGATGAAAATCATCATACTTGAGCACTATATGACTCCCATTCCACAAAAGTAGTTTCAAGCCACTTTAGCATCACATCAGAAAAAGACATCCTTCAGTGAGAGAAAGAAGAAGCCCAGGTCGCAGATATAGTTTCGATCAGAGATGTCTAGGTGTTGAGAGTAATTGTTCAACTCATTTGTGAACATCAATCTTAGAATGTAGAATTAGATTGTTCATCTTCAGTAATATTTAAACTTAACAAGGAATGAGCTTCCAGCCTTCCTTAACTACTTCTGCCATTCTAGAACAGCATGAAATTTCAAGCACTTCTTCCTTTCAGGATAACATTGTAAAAAAGCCCTCGTTTGCCATCTCAGAAAAAGCTCGTTTAATTCACACACCAGACTGGCCAAACAAAAATTTACATGAGACACAAAATTAGCATCATTTCTAGCTTTCTTGATTAGTGTTAATTGTTGTTTGTGGACATCAAGATGCTAAATGCACACAAGCGAAACATATGCAAAGTGCGCTCGAATTTTCAAGTCAATAAGTCAGAAAGTAAGGCAAGAGACAAGTCAATCAGTCTATTTATGCCAAAAATTCTATATATCCATTTCCTACTGATAAGCCCTTCTTTGGCTACACAAAGTCACTTCATTAGCCTCTGTTCATTGAAGGAAAGCATTTAGGGAGCTTCATGGGTTAGCCCGCTGTCCTTCTATAGGAGGAATTGCTTCAAAAGATTAATAAATAAAGAGAAAAACCTGTCCTCCAGGCTGCGTTCAATGTCAAATTTGAGTATTGAAATCCTTCTGGGTGAAAGTTCGACAGTTTCTCCTCTTCTTGCTTTATCATACATTTTTTCTCCACCAACCTATACAAAACAAAAACAGTAAAATAACTTCAGCAACATGCCAGTGCATAATAGAATGCAGAGAAATATATCGACTGAATATTAGTTATACTGTCAACGACCACAAGCACCGCATTAGGGTACTATTTTTTATCAAAGACTGCACCACAAGATTTCTAGATATTAATGAATATGAACAAACAATACTGAATGCTTTACCCAAAAAAAAAAAAAATACTTTACCAAAAAAAAACAAACGATACTGAATGCATGCTTAAACAAAAGCACCATTTACCCTCTACTAGATCCAAAGAGAAGATGGTTAATCGTTAACTTACTTTTATGGCTGAAAACATTGGTGGGACTTGCCAGATCTCTCCAAGAAAGGATGCCGCAGTTCTCTTTATATCTTCATCTTTGATGTGCTCCCAAGGTTCACGCTGGATGATCTAAGAAAGGAGGTGACCAACTTCAGTGTTAGTTGCATACCATCGACCCCAGAAAAGGAGGAGGGCAAAAGGATGGCATGGTCATCAAAGAGCCTTTTCCCCACATTCTCGCACACCCCCACTAAGTACCCCAACAAAGTACGATAAAACAAAAAATTATTGAACTCTTTAGAGGCACTTATTTGGGTATTCTTAAACATGAGTATGGTACATAAACATTAAAGGGACAGGTCTTGTTAGAGAGAATATTCAAAATGGCGAATCAGCGTCCAAAGTTGATGTCGCCTCTCCTAAACGAAAAACCCCGCTATAACCCTTTACCATACCCTGATATCTGCAACAACCATGTTCGTAAAGTTCTAACCAAGTTTTCTCATTGCAATTTTTACCACGGAAGGATTCACTTACAATCATATATACAATCAACTAAAAGACCATAAAAATCTAGAACGGAGTGATAAAATTCATGAAGCTAGAATGAACTTCTCTCTAAGAAAGCTAATCAGAAGAAGGTTCAAATCTTACGTCTCCACTAGCTTGGTAGCTATACCCACGCATGCAATTAATATTCCAGTTGCCATAGGATCAAGAGTACCAGCATGCCCAACCTATAACAGAAATAGAAGAGTGGAGAAGGAAAAGTTAGCTACTTTTCCAGGAAGCACCTATATGGAGCATCAGTAACAAGCAGGCACCTTTTTTACTTTGACCAGGCGTTGAAGCTTTCCACAAACTGTGAATGAAGTCCAACCAGTATTGCAAATGAAAAATCATAAGATTGAATATTTCTAGGAACTGAAGGGCACGTGTCTTGCATTTAATGTGGAAATGACTCAAGATACTTAGTAAATTCCAAGATGCGCAGGAACGACAACAAAAAGAATGTGCAACAAGCGTAGTATATAACCAAATGAATCCAGAAAAATCCTCTCACAGAGCTAATTATTTAGTTAGAATACTTCTTCATCAGCATATACAGTTTAGGAGCTACGGGAATTGCTCATCCAAATAAACGGAATGAAATATAACCCAACATCGAAGAAAGGCCCTTCATTCTCTAAGAAGAGAGGCCACAGGCCCACAATCAGTCAATTTAGCATCTTGAACTTTATATATCTCTACCCGCTATTTCACACGCCTTCTCTTGCTATTTCATGGGCGCAGCCACCTGAGAATCTTTCGAGAATGGCTCAAGGACTCGATCGACACCTCATTTACTTTTACTTTGCACATAAACACAAGAGGATGCTTGCTGCTACATCAGACCAGTGCACAACATAAAGTAGGCCACTTCAGAGTTCAGCTATCACGAGATACTAAATGTGCACCTATCAGTTGTCGCTCCCACGATATTTAAACCAAAAATCTCATTTGGGTTGCCATTTCAAGTTAGTCTCTAAAACAGTACGGGCAAAGCTTTCACCCACACTTCTAGACAATCAACTTAGTTAATCAGTTTTTTAGGAAAAAACAAGAAAAAACAAAAGTTCAGTTATTCAGTTAAAGACCCACCTTTGGGTTTGTTTATCAAAACCACCGCCCCATGAGGCCCATCCCATCTTGGAGGAAGTTCAGTACTGCGAGTCAAAACATAGGGCTCGCCCTCAGTCACCACATTTTTCTCACTGGGCACTTTCTTCAAACACTTGAAGAACTCCTCCACCTTCTTCTCCATCACATCCTTCTTCCCCTCGTCCATCGTCATATCATCACCATCCTTCTTCTCCTCCTCACAGAACACCAATTTCTTATCCTCCATTTTTTCCTTACCCTCGTTCACTCTCCTCTTATCCTTCTTCCCCTTCGCGCCCGCATTTCCCTTCGACCCACCACTCTCTCCCGGCTTGAGGAACGCCTTATCGAGGCAATGCTCGGAGAAATACTTCTTCTCCAGCTGATACACCATCTTGTAATGCTTGTCCTTGTCCCACGGATAAGCGAACGCATCGTAGAAGTACAGCTCCTCCTCCTTCTTGTGCAACCTATGGAACTCCACTACCTCGGGCCTCAACTCCACGAACCCGCCCTCCGCCTCCTCTCGTCCTCGGAATCGGACTCGTACACCCTCTTCATCCTCTTCGACTTGTCCATCCCCGGATCCGCCCCCGGCGAGAGCTTCCGGTCCGCCCGGTCGTCGAACCCGAGCTCCACGTCGGGCCTCTCGGAGGCGTCCGGCTCGGGGCCGGGGGCGCTCTCGTCGCCGCCGCGCCCGCCGCCGCCGAGACGGGGGCGGGTCCTGGCGAGCGAGGACTGGGTCGGGCGGTTGACGATGAGGTCGTACTGGAGAAGAAACGCGGCGGCGCGGAGGGAAACGAGGACGACGAGAGAGCGAGGACGGCGGGAGACGCGAAGGGGCGGAGGAAGAGGAGGGATTTGGGGGCGAGGGAGAGCGATTTCGCCATCGCCATCGGCACGGCTGAGCAGCCGCGAGCAGAGCGGGAGGACCGCCCAAAGCATGGCGGAGGAGGAGGACGGCGGAACAGAACCAGTGGACGAGACTTCTGATGGGCCTTGGGCCGGCCCAGATGCACTTCGGGCGGACCGTGCGACGTCTACCTCGTAAAGCGTACGACGATGTCGCGAAAGCGACGGCACGGTGGGTCCCGCGGCGGCGCGAGTGGAGGAGAGAAAATTCTTTGGAGCGTTCGAAACGTCATCGGGGCGAGCGGAGGGGACACGTGGCTGCGCTGCCGGGTCGCCGGAATGGGCCGAGCGCCAACCTAAGTTCGTACTTTCGATTCCACGTCATTCGGATCTTCACAATAAGTAACAAACCCCCCCGTGCATTTCCTATCGACTCGTACGACGAAATGCCGAGGAAATTACCAGAAAAGTCCCCAGCTTATTGTATTGATATAAATTTACTCATGAGTCTTTTGATTTGATTAATTTAATTTTGAATTTTTTCACATTTTATCAATTAAGTTAATTTAATCAGGCCGGAAATTGCTGATCAAATGTCGAATGTCTTA
Source organism: Eucalyptus curtisii (assembly GCA_017140595.1). Taxonomy (NCBI): domain Eukaryota; kingdom Viridiplantae; phylum Streptophyta; class Magnoliopsida; order Myrtales; family Myrtaceae; genus Eucalyptus; species Eucalyptus curtisii. The sequence goes on along the minus strand of CM029503.1, from coordinate 28,584,089 downwards.
CATGACACAGATAATGCTGACGCAAACTTTTTCTCATGATTTTTTATTTTTTTTATTTTTTTACTTTTCTCTGTTTCTTTCCCTTCTCTTTCTACTGGTCAACGAGGGTTGGCCTCGTCACCACGGGTGAGGGTGGGCTTCATCGGGCCTTGCTTGGGCTTGGGTGAGGGCGAGTGTCGACGAGGCTGCCCTAGCCTATGTGAGGATTGGCCTCCCCAAGTGTCCCTTGCCGCTCACCCTCATCCTCATCCGAGCAAGGCCAGCTGTCACTAACCATGAGCAAAAAGAAAAGAATAAAAGTTATTTAAAAATGTCCATGTCAACATTTGTCATGTTATATAAGGCGATTGGGGTCCACTTTGGTCATTTCTAGCCTAAGTAATACGTTAATTATGACTTTTCTTCTTCTTCTTTTATTGCCTTTTTTGCTTTGAGCAAAACGTGGACCCCGTTTGGGGGAATATATTCGATTTCATTCATTTTCCGCTCATGTGGAAACAAAAGTTGCTTTCATTTTTGCAGAAAGTGATGCTATGAATCACCATGAAGATGGGAAATTCCATTACTCTCTTCACGTAATATTCTCAATAGTCCTTAAAAGGTCACGTCTAAGCTCTGAAACATAAAATTTCGAGGGTATTCCCTCCTAAGTGGGAAAGAAAAATTTTACACCTAGGAGTGAGGGAGTCCTTTGGAGAAAGGTAGACTCATTGTCACTTTTTCAGAAGTGGCTATCGTGGGATAAGCGGATATAGTAGCCTCTCGTGCCTAAGGTGAGGGGATGAAATACGCAAAAGTTCCTAGTATGTTGACATGTGCTTTGCGTGATATCTTTCAATAGATGTGTTACCCTTGTACTCCTAGTTAAAAGATACCGTGCTACTACAAATCACTATGAAAATGAGAGATTATGTTATTCTCTTCATATGGTACTCTCGATATCCATTGTGATAGAACTTGACCAAAGACACTTGTACTTTCTCCATCCATACGTACTAAACCATAGTAAACAAAAGTATTTACAAATTTCGACCAAAAATAAGGTATTTAAATACACGTGTATAAGGATAAGGATAAACATGATTCCGTGATAGAATTGAAAACCGGAGAGATTATAAAGTATGTAGAGTAGATTTCAAGTACCAAGAATTGAAAATTAGTTCTAATGGACAGGTTTTGGGTTTCGGGTACTTGAAACTTAGAATCTGAAGTAAGTTTTTGTATTTTTCTTGTCATATATCTTCGTACAATTCAATGATATTTTATGGCATTTGACGATGATTGTATAGTTTGAAACGGCTAATTTGAGCTTTCATTTCTAACGATATGCATGACCAAGATTTTTTAATTTGTTAATGTTTCATAGCAACAAACAGTGGTTATTAAACGTAATGATCATTGCAATTATTCAATTCATAATATAAGTGGAATATGAATAAACCCAAGAGTTGACCCTAATACTTGTGGTAGGCTAGGTTCTATGTTTTAAAGTATGCATTGTAAGTTCCAGATCCCAAAATTTTGGGAACCGATTCTCACAAATAAGTTCAAAGTTTCATGTAGAATCTAGACCGATATTAGAATTGCTTATCCCTACATGTAGGTCATGAACACTATGTGAAAAAAGAAAAGAAAAAAAAAAGCAAATAATTGTTTTGTTGTATTTATCATTGGCTAAGAGAGTTGTTGTGCTTTTAACTCCCATCCTTATGATTATAACTCGAAGTAGCACCGTCACTCGATATCAAATATCTTCAAATTTTTAGAATTTCATATTATGTTCCAACGACTAGAAAAGCCTATTTCAATCTCCGTCATTTTCTCTTTATATAATCAATTATCAAGAAAGAAAAAATCGAGAAAAAATCCAAACGATTCACGTGCTTCCTCCCGAAATTTGGAAGAATGCTAATTAGAAAGAAAAAGAAAAAGAGAAGAACAAATTTACAAAATTTACGAGGCATTATGCATTTTTTAGCAGACCTCCTGCTCTGCTTGCACTGCTCAGCCATGTCGATGGCGAATCGCTCTCCCTCGCCCCCAAATCCCTCCTCTTCCTCCGCCCCTTCGTGTCTCCTGCCGTCTTCGCTCTCTCATCGTTCCCATTATCCTCGTTTCCCTCCGCGCCGCCCCGTTTCTTCTCCACCACATCCGCCCCCTACCCTCTCCAGTATGACCTCATCGTCAACCGCCCGACCCAGTCCTCGCTTGCCAGGACCCGCCCCCAGCTTGGGGGCCTCTAAAGCATGTGGGTAGGTTTCAAATACTAATAATTGGGGCTAATTCCATAAAAAAAGCATCAACTTTAGGTCGATGGACAAATCTGGCCAAAACTTTTTTTTGTCTCATAAAAAAGCACAAACTTTAGGTCGAAAGACAAATCTGGTCCGAACTTTCTTTTGTCTCGTAAAAAAGCACAAATTTTAGGTTAAGTGACAATTCTGGCCCCAATTTTTTTTTTTTTTTTGTCTCATAAAAAATCACAAACTTTCACTCCTATCCAAAATCTAACCCCTACCATTAACTTTCTATTTGAAGTGAAACTTATTTCAAGAGAAAAGGTTCTAGCCGTGAGGTTGGTGGATCTCATCCATGGTTTCTCTTAAGGGGCGGTGATTTACAGCTTCATATTACGACAAAACGATAAAATCTAGCCAGAGAAATTCAATCTTGAGATTTTTTTACTTGCTAGTGAAGTATAGGAGATGACACAGTTTCACCGTTATTCTTCAAGTCGTGGCTCAAACAATAAGACAATGGATGGTGTTAGCCAGCAAGTGCGAACAATCAATGAATCTAAGTTAAGGAGGGCCAAATTTAAAATTTAAGTGAAAGTTGGTGATTTTTTTTCAAAATGAAAAAAAAAAATTGGGCCAGATTTGTCACTCGACCTAAAGTTGGTGCTTTTTTACGAGACAAAAAAGTTTGGGCGAGATTTGTCACTCCTAAAGTTGGTCTTTTTAAAAGACAAAAAAAGTTTGGGCCAGATTTGTCCATCGACCTAAAGTTGGTGTTTTTTTTTTGAATTAACCCCTAATAATTGGGATATTCATGGCTAGAATATTTACTTTATTAAAATTTCATGTTCTTAATGTGTCTAAATATGAGTCGGGGTGGGTAAACTATTGCAGCAAACGGTGGTCATCAAACTCAATGATTCATTGCAATCGTTCAATTCAAGATACAATGGAACATGGGTAGACTTTAAAAACGACCCCGGTACTTGTTACAGGATAAGTTATACGTTCTAAAGTATGTAAGATAGGTTTCATATTCCAAAATTTTGGAAGTCAATTCGCATGAATAAGTGCCAAGTTACAACTGGAACCAAGACCAACACTAAAATTGCTCACCTCCACACATAGGTCAAGAACAAGTGTTAAAAAAAGAAAAAAGAAAAATACAAATAATTGTTTGTCATATTTTTCATTGACTAAGAGAGTTGCTGTGCTTTTAACTCTCATCCTTATGATTATGACTCAAGCTAACACTATCACTTGGTATCAAATATCTTCGGATTTTAGAATTTCATATAATGTTCCGACAAATAGAAAAACTTACTTCAATCTCCGTCATTGTCTCTTTATAATTGACCAAGAAAGAGAAAACCGAGAAAAATTCGAAACGATTCGCACGCTTGATCCCGAAAGTTGAAAAATCAAAACTTGCGAGCCTTTAAAGAAAATTTTGGAATTGCGTGTGTACCCATGGATATTGTAATTTGTAAATTGAAGATCTTTTTAATAAAGAAGAAAAATTAAATGGAGAATGTTAATTAGAAAGGAAAAAAAAAGAAAAAGAAAAAGAAAAAGAAAAAGAGAACAAAGTTACAAAATTTACGTGGCATTATGCATTGGAGCACAAGAGAATATGCTTTTTAAATTTTCGCGATGGACAAAAAAAAAAAGACCACTTCGATTTCCCCCACTACAAGAACTTTCTGGGAAGTTGCTAGGTACGTCTGCGAGTCGTGCCAAATTTCAAGCGATGTGGACGGCAGGCAAATAGTCGTAGCCCGCACAGAACGTATCCGAGTCGTGCCAAATTTCGAGCGATGTGGACAACAGGCAAACTGTCGTAGCCCGCACACAACGATCCTCCCACTTCGAAAACTTCGTTTCCACAAAACAAAACCAAAGAAAAACACACACACACACACAAAAAAACAAAAATAAATAATAGCAATTTAAAAAAAAAAATACGCCAGACAAGGAAGGGCAGTTTGCTATATCGAGAAACCTTGCAATTTTTTATTTTTTCATTTTTTTTTTGTCTCTCATCGGGCTTGCAAATTGTGCTAACTCAGGTAAGGAGAAAAAAACAAGGCGATTTTAATATTCGACGCGCTGAAAACAAAAATTTACATCATATATTCAAGTATTTAACTACTTAATCACGTCATCTTAAGTGGCACCAATTTTTCATGGCCCCACGAAACTTTTTGCATTGTTTGCTAACATGGCCTGTTGGCATATTTCTTTTTTTTTTTTTTTGCAAGCTTATTCATGTATGTGAAAAAAATAAAAATAAAAAATATAAATCGGATATGCATGTCGAGTGGCTTAGATTCCTAAAACCATCGGGTCATCAGTGAATTGGATGCATTATAAAATGAATGAAAAAAATAATAATATTCGTGTTTACTCGATGAAATAAGAAATGAATTTCTGGGCTTCTTGTGCTTGGTCCATGCAAGGGGTGACGTTAATGGCTACCCCATAAACAAACTCGAAATTTGAAGATTCGCCCCCTCCACATGTGGGCTTAGCAATCGAAGCTATCTCTCACTTTACAAGTGAAAATAATTAGTCGATCAATTAATTAATTAGTCGAATTAGTTAATTAATTATGGTGTTTTATTAAAATATGTGCAAAAATGGGAAGGCATGTCCGAGGACAGATGGCACAGCGCTTCGGTAGGAACAAAGGAAGAATAATTCTCCCGTCTTTTGGAGATTTCTTACTCGAGAAGACTAAGAATAGTGTTCTCCTCCCCCGGCCCTTTATCTAATTTCTGTTATTTTATTTTTTTTGGTGGCGTACGCTCTTTATAATGACATTCATGAACTTGTCACTTTAAATTTCCGAGTTGAAGTGAAACCGGTCTTCAAGTCCGCATCGCTGTCCTTTGGACCACCATTGACCCGCGTGGTCACGACCAACAAACGTGGAGGGAGACAAAATAACTCTCCAGACCATTTAGTAATCAACCTCAGTCTCTAAGTTTGCATCGTTGTCCTTTTGATCGCCGTTGGCCGTGGCGCCACGACCTGATCAGAGAGAGTGCGAAGGGGGATGATAACTCTCGAGACCATTTAATAATCAACGTAAAGTTGTCACTTTTTCTTTAATTAAGAAAATAATAACGCTCTAAGACTATATATAACTACGCGACCAAAAGGGTATTTTTGTTTTATAATACCAAACTCGAAAAGGTGACTTTTTGCGGGAGAGCTTTTCTGATTCCTCACTTTTAATTCAATTTTTTCATTTCTTTTGTCCCTTTTTTCGCGCCATCCAAGAGAGGGAGGAGCCCTAAAAGGCGACACCGCAAAGTTCACGACAGTATAAAACAAATTCTAATTTTTATCTTATTTTATGATTTATAGAAAGAGCAAAAAAAGAAACTCTTCAAAAAAAAAAAAAAAAAAAAAACCCATCCACGTGTGACTGCGCTAGTTGAGGCATACCCCTTATTTGGCACTAGGTCAGGGGGTTCGACTCCTTGAGTCGTCACGACTCTCAGAGTAGTTTCATGATTTAAATAGAGGCTCCGATGATAGGTTGTTGGGCAGTCTCTTCTGAGATATAATCGATCTTTGCGCTATTTCCGGAAAGGTGAAAGTAATGAAGCTAGACTGGATCCTCGGCATAAAAAAAAAAAAACTCTTCTTTTCTACGTAGCTCGTGGAATTGGGACCAAAGAACGTAGCACCCGATCCGGCAGAAATCCCCATTATGCCACGGAGCAGCTGCCCTCGACGGGGCGCGAAGGGGAGGGCCCGATCGTAATTTCGAGGCGTCCGAGGTTGGCCGAGGCAGCGAAACCGAAGAAACGGCTTCTTCGTTAATGATGTTTTAATTTTTTTTATTTTTTTGGGCAACCGTCCAAGTAGGCACGTGGTCCTTCGCTACGGCAGACAACATTTTCTGCTTTTTGACTTTTTATTTTTAAAATCTGGTGGTGCGATTCCACGGTGCAAGCGACCTCGCGGGGGAGCTTCTCGACCGTCGGATTGGCGCCCTACCTTTAATGCTTTCCGCATATCGAACGGATGATGAAGTAAAGGTCCCGGCAAATACCTTCGCACGCATCCCGGCTTGCATGACCCAATGATTTCGAGCCGTAGGATCATGTGACTAAAAACGATTGTTGTCTAATCATATAAAGTCTGTGTTATTATGTAACTGAAAATAATTCTACCTTAACTGTGATATATTAAAAACTCATTTTTCTTAACACGTAGACATTAAAATTTGCATTTGTCTACTCCCGGAACTTCTTCGTAGTGGCTTCGTTACATGCCTCATTTCATAGGGAACCTTGCTTTGATTATATAGCGGACGATGATTGTGTTTGAATATGTCAAGAAAGGAATTATTAATAGTTTAACATCACGCGTCATTTTGTTTCCATTTCGGGTCCAACTTGCCGTATTTTGCTTTCCATTTTCCTAACATTGTGATTGCTACGCTATGAGTCATGCTTTCTTCTTCTTCTCTCTATTTTTTTTTTGCAAGCTGTGTCATACTTCTTTTTTGGAAGTTTTAAGGGATAGGGTCTAATAAAGAAATAAATCAAAGTTTAAGAAAAATATGTTGCATCTATATTTAACAGCCATAGACGCATTTCGATACTGACCAAAAGTCAATTGCAAAGAACAAAATAATAATATCGAGTAAATTCGACGCGAACCACTTATTTCTACAAGAAAAATATGCAAATCAATGAAAAAGGCACTAATGAAAATGGAGATAATTTTAGATATCGACGGGGATATTACTCGGTCAAATGAATGAAAAAGGATTCGAATTAAATAAAACAAATGAACGTGTGGAGCTACAAGTGAAAATTAAATTGAACGGGCCCGATCAACGACCGCATCAACAGTCGACCGAGTCTATTGAATCCGACCATCATACGCGTCGAATCAATTCGTTTTTTGTCTTTTCAGGATGGGATCGAATCGAACGTTGGATTCATTAGAAACCACCCCTCATTTTCCTTTCGATACACAAAAAGAAAAAAAAAATGGATTTTTTTTTTTTTTGGTTGCTTTAGTACACTCTCTCTCCTCTCTCTATATATACGTCCGGGAGTCACCGTGCAGGATTCAGAAGAGAGAAGGGGAACCACCAAACGGCTATAATTGACGTTCCAAGTTCCATTCTTTCCCCTAAATCCCAACCCCCCCAGACGAATACAGAAAGACAGAGCGAGATATATATATATATATATATATATATATATATATATATACAGAAGAGAGAGAGAGAGAGCCTAGAGAGAGAGAGAAGGCAACAGCCCCCTCCGACGAACCGTCGCCTTGTGTCGCCCCCGCAGCCCGATACTCTTCCCGCCGGCGATCCTCGGGTCCCTTCCGTTTCCGCGGTTCGTTTCTTTCTTCTTCATTGGACGATCGTCCCGTCGGAGGGTGGTGCCGCCGCCGGAGAGAGAGAGAGAGAGAGAGAGAGAGGGGATTGGAGCGGCATTTCCTCGTTCGTTTCAATCCTCGAATCCCTCGCCTCGTTCCGCTTCGGGTCTCACGATGCCCGATGGATATTCTAGTTCCAAGAAGACTGACGATATCTGCGAAGACTTTTGTGGCCGGGTAATTCTTCTTCTTCTTCTTCATCTCTCTCTCTCTCTCTCTCTCTCTCTCTCCCTTTTACTTTCCCTTTCTCTTTTTCCACGTCCTTGCGAAAAATGAAGAAGAAGAAGAACAAAGAAGTGGGTTGTTATTATTTCCATCATCGGGATTGGTTCTCTCGAAATTTCAGGGAAAATCTTTCCTACCTCTTCGTTGTTGTTTTTCTGAGTTCGGGGTGATGGAAAGTCCGATTTCTTATTTTTTATTTTTGCAAGTATGGAGAAATTTAGGGAGTGTGCCATATGTTGTTCTTGCGTATAACCTATCAGTTTTGCTTTTCTATCAAGAAGATGAAATTTATTGAGCCCTAGAAATAGTATTGTCGATTGATGTCGTTTCGCCTTTGCTTATGTTTGCTTTTCGTGAAAAAAAAATTGTTTTCTTGCTTCGTGCTGGGGGAGACAATGAATTCCCCTTTTCAAGCAGAAAGGAAGGTGAGATTTTGCCTTTTTGGCGTCAGGTGACAATGTTGGGGAAGATAATCCATTTTCTCGTTCTTTTGGCTCTTAAAATCGGGCATAATCTTCTGCTTTAAAATCTAGACTGTAAAAGTTTTTTTTTTTTTTTTGGGATTCTGGAATCCTGCTGCTTCATTGCCTCTTTTTTATTATGGATTATTCATGGCGTGATCAATTTAAATATTAGAGAAGTCGCTCTTTGAATCACATGATTATCTCCTGAATAGCCAACTTTCAGAACGTTTCGATGTCTTCGAGGCCTACCGAACCACTCACGGTTTTGCTTGATTTTCAAAGATTTGATGCTCATGTTGTTAGCCTTTGATACTTGGATATTCGGATTAGACGCCTTCGATCGTGATTTCTCTTTCGACTGGAAGATTGGTGTCTCAGTTTGTATTTCTGCCCCTGCATTTTGACTTGATATCTTAGAAAGTTTTGTCCTCTATTATGCAGCAGGCAACTCGTGCAGCTCGGGGTATGTCAAGACTTCGCTGTGTCCTTCGAGAGATAGATATGAAGACGTACCTATTTCTGTTTGTTGTCATCCCAGTAGGAATTTGCGGCCTGTACTTGCATGGACAGAAGATTTCCTATTTCTTTAGACCCCTATGGGAATCCCCTCCAAAGCCTTTTCATGTAATTCCGCATTTTTATAATGAGAACGTGTCGATGGAAACTCTTTGCAAACTTCATGGATGGCGAATCCGTGAGTTCCCGAGGCAGGTCTATGATGCGATTCTGTTCAACAATGAGGTTGACATCCTGACAATTCGGTGGAAGGAATTGTATCCTTACGTGACACAGTTTGTACTGCTCGAGTCAAACTCAACATTTACTGGAATACCCAAGAGGTTGATTTTTAAGAAAAATCGAGACAAGTTTAAGTTTGTTGAGCCTCGGCTGACTTATGGTACAATTGGAGGAAGGTTTAAAAAAGGAGAGAATCCATTTGTTGAAGAGGCTTATCAGAGAGTCGCTCTAGACCGGCTAATTAGGATTGCTGGCATTGGGGATGATGACTTGTTGATTATGTCAGACGTGGACGAGATACCTAGTGCACACACGATCAATCTTCTCAGGTGGTGTGATGACATCCCACCTAAACTTCATTTGCAGCTGAGGAATTATTTGTACTCTTTTGAGTTCTTTAAAGATAACAAAAGCTGGAGAGCATCGGTCCACAGGTATCAATCTGGCAGTACGAGATATGCACATTTTAGACAGAGTGACGACTTGTTGTCTGATTCAGGTTGGCATTGTAGCTTCTGCTTTCGCCGCATAAGTGAGTTCATATTCAAGATGAAAGCTTACAGCCACAATGACCGGATCCGATTTTCTCATTATTTAGACCCACAAGGATTCAGGATGTCATCTGCGAAGGGGCTAATTTATTTGACATGTTTCCTGAAGAACACACGTTTAAAGAGATAATCAGGAAGTTGGGGTCCATCCCTCATTCTTACTCAGCTGTTCATCTTCCTGCCTATTTGTTAAACAATGCAAAGAAGTACAAATATTTGCTGCCAGGGAACTGCAAGAGAGAGAGTGGCTGAGTAACTTTCTTCGAATGTGAGGTGGCTTATATTGGCATGTTTGGAAGGTGAAGATGCTTTGGCCACGAGAAAACAGCTCCCTGGGAAGACTGTCGATTGCGATCTTGGAGATTTAATTCCAGCATCTCATGCACCTCCTAAACCTTATGCGTCATTCTCTTGCAAGGCATTTGAAGAACTTGCATGTTCTTCAAACCTTGTGGATGGAGTCATTCTATAGTCCTTTTGGGACTCAAGTTCTTTGAGTACCGGATTTGGGGCATATTGCGCTTTGGGGTTTTCGATATTGATGTTGGAGGAGGAGATAGTTTGTCCTGACCCTTGTGAGACTGCATACCACCTCTTGTGGGGATTGCTCGATCTCTCCGGTCTATAATATAGGGTAGTTCATTTTTCCCACCATTTTCTTTGCTGGGAATTTTGTTGTGTTAATCTAATCTAAATCTGTTCATGTTTTATCAGAGGATTTCCATCGAGCGGATGCAGATTAATTCTTTACATTCTTATTGCAGAGTAGTGTGTGCCTCATCTCCATTTCTCTTCTTGTTTCTTCATCCGGTGTCCCTGTACATGTTGTATTTAGTTTGATTTGATATGAGACTTATGGTTGGATGACAGGCTGTTATTGGTTCAGTCCATGTGCCATGTGGGTTGACTGTTAAACACCTATTCAAATGGTCAACACATATATTTAAGTGCGAGAGCTCACTTTCTTTTTAAGGTTGGCGTGACTGACCGGGAAGAACCTTTCTTGGAGTTTTTCTTGTTGCAAGAGGCTCGGAACTTGAGCAGGTTCTGTCAACGATGTTATAAAAGAGAGGACAAAAAAATCACAGCCAACTTAGCGCAAGTTGCAAGCAAAAAAAAAAAAAAAAAAAAAAAAAAAAAAACAAAGAGAGGACAAAATAAAATTCACTTCTGAGAAGTGAAAGTGAATGAAGGCACTGCCCGGGGGCACAGTTCATGTGGATGTCTTCTTTATGATGGAACTGTTCTGAACCTTTTACTTTCCCATAGAGTAGTCAAATGTGACTATCATTACCCGCGTCGCGTTCTTTCTTCCTTTTCGTCCTTTCTTCTGCTATGAAAACACTGAGACAGACTTCTAGCAACTTGAGCAATCGTTTCGTGTGGTTCTGCTAAGTTGCGGATGGATAAGAAGGGGATGGTAAGCTTAAAATTGTGCCAATAGATTTGAGTTTTTAAAGGGTGTCCTTAAGCAAGGAGACTGGAATATGCCAGATTAAGTGGAACCGCTGTGGTCTGAGTAGAATCTTGGACAGTCTCAAGGTGTGCGAGTGGAGGTTTATGCCAAACGTGATCTCTAAGAATAAACTTGAGTTAATCATTGTGCGAGAACTACTTTAAAGTTCAAGATCCTCATTGGGGCGAAAACTATGCTTGGGCCGATTTTCATTAATCAAAGCAAGAAACATTGATTTGGATAGCTCAAATCACTGCCAGCTCCAGTGAATGATAGTCCTTGGCATTTCAACCTTTTAAATATCCCTGTTCCTCATTAAGGCTAGAGGCTGCCTAGTTTACCTATCAATCTCATTATACTAACTTTGTTTCTTCTTTTTATTCCGATTCAACACTGCCATCATCATTTTTGCTTCTGGGTTTGATCAACTTCAACGTGAGCTACAAGCACTCCGGTCCCAATCAAATGACGCGAGCTCAGTCCAGTGCAAATTGACACAAGAAGAATATCCCGCTATTCCTGGTTATCATTTGAGTATCTCCATGCACAGGACAGGAGGGATATGACACATGAGGCAAAGATGCCTTGGCCGACTCAGTACCACTAGCCCATTGACTTTGCTTTAGCTTATTATCACACCATGATTGCACGCTTCTCCAGCCTGGAATTGCCTTTTTTCGAGAGGACATGATGCATGGGGACGTCGAACTCAAACTACGGATAAAACGAAGTACTGCCTGGGTTTCTTAAAACATCTTCACTTGGATATTCTTATCTTTGATGCGCACCCCCCAACCTCTGCCAACATCCAACCACTCAATCATCGATGAGCTATTTGTCTTTAACATGGGAAAGTACAAGAGAATAATTAATTTCTCAATCCACAAATACTGATAGGTATATTCACCGACTTAGATGTGTAGCAGCCAGCAATTCTTGAGCCTTACTCTCAATCCTAAAGTTAGGGAGTGGCTCCAGTCGAGAATCAAAAGATTATTTGGAACTTAAGTCCAACTGTGCAAAAAGAAGATTTGTTTTTCCTATGCTAAACTAGAAGGTTTTGGGAGCTCATAAGGTAATCTTGGCTCCAAAATGGCTATGCCAAAGCAACCCGATGTCAGGCATGTTCCAAGTATCCCAGTGGAGAAAAGCCGCGGGATGACGATTCATATGTGGAGAAGTCTACGATCTCTTTCAACTTAAGCTCAAAATCATGGTGAAAACATACGGTAAAAACATCATCATTGCTAGAAGTACTGCATATGTCTTCCTGCTGAGTGTCCTGTTTCGGCCCCATCCTGCAGTCTTCTCGTGATGCCATGGGCAGGCTATATTCATCACAATGAAATTAAATCCAGACGTTATGCTCAATATATATTATTTACAAGCAAAAATGCAAGAAGAATAAATGAGGGATTCTCATGCTCGACTTCAGCAAACTATCTGAATCCTCAACAAAATTTCAATTCAATGTCGTTAGTCTAATTCATTAGCACCGATACCAGGAAAGTCTTCACCACCTTCGATGAAGAGACATGGTCTGCATGCAAAAGTTACTATTCTGCCTATCATGCTCAGTTCAAAAAATGGAGCATCGGCAGAGTTTAAGATAGCGTTGAATTATTTCCTTTGCCATAGCGCATGGAGTAAATAACATATTCATGAACACATTTTGCGGAATATCATCCAAAATGTAATCCGATGTTCTTTACATTTACAGGCACCGAACAACAAAGAATTGCATTACCACAAACAGCCACACGACATCTGCAGACACAAATTAAGAACATCAACCACCCGCTCGGAATAGAATGATGTAGGTTCCCATAAGACAGGAACTGGTAAGAAGTCGTAAAAAAGCTGACTTTCAGCTTGCTAAGGAGGTGAAACATTTTGCTTGCAACAACACAATCAGTATGCTATGGAAGCGATGCATATCAAATAATGTCTAGGTCCAAGTTTGTGATGAGAAGGGCCAAGCATCAATGTTCCCTCAAAGTAATTGGCTTAGACATTGGTCCACCAAAAGATACTTTAGTGGTGGGTTGAGCCAGCTCCAGCATGCAAAATTGGGAACCCCCAACAATTTGGAGGTTCGTTCTTTATCGTATCTTTTCATATGCGTCCTAACCATTCAAATATGCTCTCTTGGGAACCAAATGGCAGCTCCTGCAGTGTGCATAAGAGATACATAAATGATTGCTTGTTGATGTTTAAAAACTTCGCACTGCATCATATCAAGAAAATTGCGTGGTAATGCAAATTTGGTTAATCTAGAATTTGCGACTTACAGGATGCAGGAAATCTGGTGGAGTATCAAAGTCTAGCTTCTCAAGTTCAGAGATCCCATAGGTTGCATTTTCGTCGGTTACTACCTCATTTACCACCTCATTTATCTCCGGAAGTGACGTTGGAGGCACGAGATCGCATCCTCTATCATTGGAGGGAGAATGAGACCGGGAAGGCTCTTCGTGAAACAAAAGCCTGTCAATGTAACCTAAATCAAAGTCGTCCAGAGGCTGAGATTCACCAGCCAACCATTCAGGATACAGCTCATCATCCTCGAGCCGAATATCCTTATACATATCCTGCTCAACAATGCCCAGAATAGATCACATAAGCTTCTGCAGAAAAAATGCACAAATTTTATGTCTTCCAATAAGTTTTCAAGTTTGAATTCTCTTGGGATATGGAAGATATTCAAGGTTCCTCTGCCACCAAATTTGTTTCATTTCTAGAACTCACCGAGGAAAGAAATACCATTCTCATGGACCATGGCCACAGACAATAATACTACACTGATGCTGTTATCCTATTCACCATTCAAAAAGAAATTTAAAAAACAAGTATTTTAATTGTTTGCACCTCTTTTAGTTCTCCCTTCCAAAAGTTCCAGCAGGCAGCAATATTTTAATCATACGTCAGTAAATGATTCACACAATGAAATAACAACAATTTCAACCAACCTGATCAGATGACTTCATATCTCCCTCAGCGACATCATCAAGCAGACCAAATTTTTCTGTTTGATGTGGATTGAGAGGATTTGGTTTAGGGGTCCTTGGATCAGTTTGAAGAGTCTTTACATCCTGATAATCAATATCCACACTTTCATTATTCTCCTTATTATTATTATCATTCTTTTCAGTCTCCTTGGGTTGCTGATAGAAGATCTTGGAGACCACATATTCCCCATCCTTCTCCTCCTTGTCTGCGCCCAAATGATATTGATGCATCACCCAATTGGATTTAGTAGCCTTTGACCCCTTCTTTGAACTTTTGTAAAGAACCATTATTTTCTGCCATCCGATATGAACTCCATCAACGGCAATAGGTTTGGTCTTGCCAGTCTTGTGCCAGCGAACATCCTCTCTGTTCAGATTATGCTGATCATGAATTTTACGACGCTTTCGTTGTCCAGTGGCGTAAGCATTCATGGTCCTGTGAAAGAAATGGACACTTCTTCCATCTTTATTGACACCTGGAAAATGAAATACACCAAAGAATGAGCAGATTATTAGTTATTAGAGATCCTGAATGCAGCTTCTGAGAATGCACCTATTTCATTTCATATGAAGCGAAGAGTGCGACCTACATAATTAGAAAAGCACGACATTGGCAAGTTAAGTGCGTGACCCTAACTAATTACCTGACTATGGGCACTGAACACACCAGAATGGACATATTATGATCTCGAGTGAGAGTATAATTGAATTTTATTTAGATCATGATTAAATATTAGGTTGTCAAATGGATAACAAGGTTTGTCCTACACTATGGAAAGCTACACTTTTCATCTCATGATTAAGACAATCTTCTCAGCACAAGACATGTGGACCGTAATCAAGAATTATAACAAGCTACTTGATGCATATTTAGCTGCAAAATATTTGATTTATCCTTTGACAAGCAATCCCGTCATTTGCTTTAAGGACTTCGATTCAAAAATTAGTCATCGATGACTTAAATGCAAGATGTAGAAAAAGTCATAAAAGGCCAAAGAAGAGCACGAAGGTTCCTCACCAGGAAGATTTTCAGGATGAGTATAACAAATTCCTTCATTCCACTCAAGTGTGGGAATAAATTCATCAATCAGCACGTGCTGTCTTGAGTTTCCAACGCCACATTTTGCTGCCAAGTGCTCCAAGAGCTCACCATCAGAAGGATCAAATTTTACTCCAGCAGGAAGGCCAGGCCATTCCGGTGAAACCTGCAGAGCAGAAATTTTGCTATAAACATCGCTGGACATTCCCAAGTAATATTGAAAAAAAAAAAAAAAAAAAAAAAAAAAAAAAAAGTCGCCCAGAATCAGACAATACAAAGTAGAGCAGAATGACTAAAGTTACTTAACATGGATCTTTAAGGTCAGTAACACATGTTCCCTTGCATGTTAAAGGCCAAAAATATGAGGGAAAAAAGGAACGAATTTCACTTTCTTGAAGCAGAGTGTATCCCTACATCTAACATGATGAATTTAGACGTCCAGTTAGGTAAGGAGAAATAATACTCGGATAAGTATCTATTTGAATTGATGTAGTACGTTGATCAGATAAGACAATTCTACAAGTAGCATCACAAACTCACATCAGTGTTATCGATAAAATAATGACAATTTGGGCATTCACGATTTGCACCACAGTCTTTGATCTGACAAGAAGTGGACAAGGTAGCATTTTTCACTTTCGTTGCTATTGATCTGCCATCGACAAGCCAACTCCTGCAAGCAAATAGAGGCCATAAGCTAATGCTGAAGTACGAGTGTTAGAGCAAACTTCAGCAAGAAGAAAAATGTATTAGCGACAAGAGAGATTGAATAACAGCATAACAAGACCCAATGTGCAGAGGAAGGCGTGGGGAGTCGTCAATGCATAGCGATGCTACTACAGCCGGTGAGAAATCTTATTGCTTTCCTCTCACTATAAGTAGTCTGGACGGCATTATGATATGAGGATGCTGCCAAAGAGTCGAGGCAAATAAACAAGGGTACCGACACAATCAATCTCGAGAGAGATGCTCAGATATACAACAAGGTCCACACTTCCCATAGAAAGATTGACATCCTCTTCTGACAACATCTTCTACGAGGATAAGCTGATGATAATGACCATGGAATGTCGCAAAATTCGTCAAGCAAGTCTATTTACTAAAGCTAAACGAAGCTCCAGGTGTTTAAAAAAACAAGAACCACCAAGAACATATCGCTCTAGCTCACGTGAAACGGCCGAGGGGTATGCAGTCCAAAACGAGAGCAAATGAGTAAAACCCTGAACAAAGCATCGACATTCCTCCTCTAAATCCTAAGGAAGCAAGAGAAGCAATTCAGTCAGCGCGATTTTCCGCACTATACCAGGACAAAGTCAGGCCCCATCACCCCGAATCCTCCATTCTCTCACCTACCGATCCTTCGATCGTTCGCAAGCGAACGTAACTATCTCTCTCATACTAGATATCGTCCCCCCCAAAACCCAAGAACAGAAAAACCCAACCATCCCTCGGAACGAAAACGCGAGAATCCCCCTCGGCAATCACTACAAAACTCCAACACTCCACCTTCCACTTTCCACGTGTCCTCCCCCTCGTAGCCTCGGTCCCAACTGTTTAGAGAGAAAGAGAGAGAAAGAGAAAAAGGGTAAACCGCGTCGATCGAGACATGGCAGGAGGAGCTACAGTAGCGGGCAGCAGGAGGAGACGACGACGGCGGCGGAGGCGGAGGCGGCGGCGGGGGAAGGAAGGAAGGAAGGAAGGAAGGAAAGAAAGAGGGATGAGGAGGAGGAGGAGGAGGAGCTCCCCGAAGAGGAAACAGAGCAGGAAAAATCACGAGAGCAAAATGCGCGGACGCCTGTCGCTTTCTTACTTCGCCATGGAAAGATGCCGCGAAGCTCGGTCGAAGCAGACGCCGGAGGAGAAAGGCCCTTTTCACATCCGCAACTCCTTCGCGTCTAGAGAGAGAAAGAGAAAGAGTTCCGTGAGCTTGTCGAGTGCGATTATATATTGGGCGGGAAAACTAAGCCTCAAGAGGCTCGTCCCCCCCGAGCCGCAGCTTCGGGTGGGGCCCCGATGGTTGACGGAACCTGCCCAACGAAGCTGGCGGTCTCGCCTCGGAGCTTTGCTTAGGAGACCGAGCCGGGTCGAGTGGCAGAATGGTAAATCGGACGGGAGCTCTAAGCTCCGGTTTACTTGCTGACCAAGCTTGGACAATGGACAGGACAGAGCGTCCCGTTTTTCTTTTATTTTTTTATTTTTTTTTTTTTGTTCTCTTTGCCTTTGCCTTTTCACTGCATGCTTTTACGCGGTTGGCGACCGTGTGACCGTTGTGAGCAGTAAAGTCTCTCTTGGGAGGCCACGAGTGTCCCTGACCGCATCTAGAAGAGGTGTGATTTTCCCCCCCGGATGGAAAAAATTGTACCATCTCCGGTTTTGACCCTCCCTTTTCTTTCAATGATTGCAATCATGTGAGCCGATCGATCAGGTGGAATCCAACATAGAACTTATCCAATTCGACGGTGCGGATGAATTGGCCTCGCATGCATCGAGGTGGAGACAGCTCAGGAACCGGCTCACTTTCCATATGGGAACGCACCGGCCATGTAAAAGCCTGAGCAGTGTCCAGATTCAAGTGATTTGCGAGGCAGGCACCTCTACCTGCTCCTGCCGAGTATAGCTTACGGTTTCCTGTGCATATGCCGTTGGATTGGGTGAATCTGATGTGGGACTTATCCAATTCAACGGTTCATATGAATTTTGCCTCGCTTGCATCAAATGGAGACAGCTCAGGAACACCCTTGTTTCCGTTTGGAGATGTGCCTGTAAAACATACCATGTAAAGTTCGAGCAATATCTAGATTCAAATGATTACAATGCATGTACTTGCCAAGTATAACTTAAAATTTTGTCACATACGCCGTTGGATTAGGTGAATCCGACGTGGCACTTATCCAATTCAACGATGCAGATAAATTGATCTCGCATGCATAAGATGGAAACAACTGTAGAGCGCCATTGTTTCCATTTGGAAATGTGCTCGCAAAACATGACATGTAAAGTTTGAGTAATATCTAGATTCGAGTGATTTACAATGTAGGCACTTGCCAAGTATAGCTTGCGGGTTTTTTACTTAAGCCATTGGATTAGGTGAATTCAACATGAAACTTATCCGATTCGACGGTGCAGATGAGTTGGCCCCGCATGCATTAGATGGAGACAGCTTAAGAGCACCCTTGTTTCCATTTACAAATGTGCATAATGCCATGTAAAGTCTGAGCAATATCTAGATTTGAGTGATCTTCCATACAGGCACTTACCAAGTATAGCTTATAGTTTTGTCACATATGCCATTGGATTTAGTGAATCCGACGTGGGATTTATCGAATTCAACAACACATACACCGTTGGATTAGGTGAATTCAATGTGGGACTCATTCAATTTAAAGGTGCATATGAATTTCCCTCGCATGCATTGGATGGAGACAACTCAAGAGCACCCTTGTTTCCATCTAGGAATGTGCTCTCAAACATACCATGCCAAGTCCGAGCTATATCTAGATTTGATTACAATGAGACACTTGCCAAGTATAGCTTATAGTTTTATTACATACATGGTAGGGTTAGGTGAAGTCAATATGAGACTCATTCGATTCAACAGTGCATATGAATTGACAGGCATACGGCTCATAAAAAATATTAGCTACAGTTCTGATTCCAACATGCCATAATCATAGTCCACTCATCGGGCAAGCTGACATTAGACTTCTTTTAGAAAATATTCGGCTCTCTCTCTCTCTCTCTCGGTCAATTTGAAAAAATGGAGAGAGAAAGTCCCACGCTTCGATTCAAATTAATTGTTACAGAGAAGGATCTCTAGTGGGGCCTAGCTAATATTTTCTTGGAGAGAAAGAGAGTCGAATTTTTTACACTGGAATTCAAATTGACCTAGAGGGAGGAGTCTTTGGTGGGGCCGAGCAGGAGAGAGATAAAGAGCCGAATATTTTCCAAAAGAAATCTGAGGCCAATGTGGGCACCAAGCAACATGTGTCGCTCGATGAGTTAACTATAATTATGCCACTCTGAAATCAGAGTTGTAGCTAATATTTTCTCTACGGCTCATAAGGACACTCATTCTATCATGAAATGTATGCACAAACATGCCATATGAAGTTTGAGCATCATCTAGATTCAAGTAATATACAATGCAGGCACCTGCCAAGTATAGCTCATAGTTTTTATGTCACCAATTGTGAGAGGGACCGACTTTGTCTACTTTTGTATCTCATGGTAACAAAATGCAAGAATTCCTTTTATTGAGACAAGTGATAAGAGGAAACTATAAGAATCCAAAATGGTTCCAATGCATATGACACACACCCTTGGATAAGATAAACCTAATACGAGACTTATCTAATATGATGGTGCATATGAGTTCACGTCATGTGCACTAGATGTGGACTATATTCACTTGAAATGGGTGCACAAACACACTATATAAAATATGAGTGAAATCTAGATTCAACTAATACATAATACACGTATTTGTCAAATATAACTTATAGTTTAATTTCATTGATGGTAAGAGAGACCAGTTTTCTCTACCTTTTCATCGAGACGAGCGATAAGAGGAAATTAAAAATACCGAATGAATCCGGTGCATATGACATACACCCTTGGATAAGATGAGCTTTATAGGAGACTTACTATGCATATGAGTTGGTGTGATGTGCATCAAATGTGGACTATATCCACTCGAAAGCACACTCATTCCATCTGGAACCGTGTGCACAAACATGCCATATAAAGTCTGAGCAATATTTAGATTTGAATAATACATAATGTGGGCACTTGCCAAGAATAGCGTATAGTTTAATTTCATCGATGGGAAGAGGGACCGATTTTGTTTACTTTTTAAATCTCGTAGTAATAGAGTGCAAGAATTTCTTTTATCGAGACAAGCAGTGAAACTAAAAAAAATTCATAACGAATCTGATGCATATAATATATACAATTGAATAAGATAGGCCTTATACGAGACTTGCCTAATCCGACGATGCATACAAGTTCGCGAAATGTGGATTGGATGTGGAATATATCTGCTCCAGTGCACAATTGTACAATTTGGAAATGTATATTTTAGTGTTTTTATTTCACAAATGGTGAGACCGATCAATTTCATCTAATTTCAAATGTCATAGTAATAGAATTCTAAACACAACGTGAATTGTGCAAGAATTTTTGGGTCACCTGGTAAATTGTTATCTCTATATTAGAGCATGAGGTCGTTCCTCCAGCAACAAGGTCGTTGTAGTATAGTGGTGAGTATTCCCGCCTGTCACGCGGGTGACCCGGGTTCGATCCCCGGCAACGGCGCTTCTCTTTTGAAAATTCTCTTTTTTGCGTGCATTTGGGATCAAACTAATCCCAACCGAAGTGTGAACAGGACATGGATGAGTTGCTTCGCCCAAATGATACCATTCCTGTGGGAACTCGAAAGTCATCTTGCTCTTTTGCTGCATATGTAGTTTTGTTAGGAAATCTCGGATAGCTCGAAAACACTGAGATGCCAAAACGACTGCATCGGGCGAGCAGCGACGGGGCGTGCGTGAGATGGATAGTACAGCGCTTTCAATTGGAAAGGGTTTGGTTTGCTAAAATGTCCAATACTCTAGAACAGTGAGTAGGGATATGATAGCCAAAAACATATCCCGCTTCATCCAATTTCAAGGTCGGAGCAATGTACCCCGCTTGATAATCTAGCAGAATCTGGAACCAGTAACAGAAATGCGAAATTTCAATGATTAAGGACGAGAACGGCAAAGGATCAACCTGTTATACCTGCCTATTGAATGACAGGCCGAGCGTAACCGATCAAACCTAAAACTTCATGAATCAAATCTAGTCAGACATGGCACATCATGCTCGCGAAATCCACATTAGCCGGGGAAGTATCAATAGAAGATTATTCCGTCATTAAAAGCAGAACAGGAGAAAAGGCCTTTGGACGTAACCTTATTTTTACACATGCCAAAATACATCCCAGCAACCCCTACCTCCAAAATTACAAGTACCCTCTGCTTTTTTGTCAATTTGGACCAAACTAGGTCATATTCTAGAAGCAGCTAGTGTGTCATACAATAAATATCAGGTATAGCTGCGACTTCCTAATTAACTGATGTTTACCTAGATAAACCTCTTTGGGGCTAAGATTTATTGCTCTAACCTAGAGAGGAATATGAATAACTTCATGTATATATAACCGTGTTCCAGGGAATCAGTAACATTGGTTAAAACAGAAGAAGAAGCTCCTCGACCTGGGCTCCATCTCGCTTGATGGGGTGTCGCCTGAGTTCTCCCTTGTAGCCATTAGAGCGCTTGTGCCTGGAGACTCCGGAGGTAAGACAGAATTTCTCGAGGCGAAAATGCGCTGCGGAATAACTGGCTCCGGCGGGGAAATAGTTGAAAGATAGTGAAGGAGCATCTGAATTATCTGACTAAAGCTGGGCCTATCATTTGGATCCTCTTTCCAACATGATGATACGATACAAGCTAGGTCCTCTGGCAGGTTATCTATGCTGGGCCGCACATTCTGAAATGGCACAACAAAAACCTTAGATGACATTTCTAGCTAAAACTTATGGCAGGGCAATCTAGAATAGGGAAAAGCGGACTTCAACACAGTTCCTACCAAGCATCATTACATGATTGACAAAGTAACCTCATAGAAAGGCATAATTGCCCAAACAATCCAATTATGAATGATTATCTAGCATTATGGTAATGAACTAAAAGGGAATTGACAGTCAAATGAAGCTGGCCTGAGTCCCCCTCTTTCCCTTTCTCTCTCTCCAAAGTGTACTTGCAAGTAGAAACCCTCTACGTGTGTAAAGCATGAATTGCAAATATAAATTAACAAAAGCAAAAGTTCCAGAATTTGATCAATCTTCTCGGTCCGTGAATTTCCTAAAGAAAGCTACCACCCCCTTCATCTCCCACTTTTCCCAATTACTGAATTACCCACTGCACAAATGGAAGATTGTCTAAATTGAGCAATATTGACGGCACATATCCTCAAGCATGTACTTCTCCTCAATATTCATCCTTTCAAGTTCATGAATTTGAATCTTCAATGTATCCTGGTGGCATGCATTAGTAACTGCAGTTTCTCATGCATCTAACTAACAATTATATGGATCGAATGGACCTAATCAATGATGCATCCAGAAAACAGTACCACTGCAATTACAGCTGCTGCTTGCTATTTCATTATCTATAGATAAATCTAAATTAAGAGCTTCACGCCAACAGCCTTTCAGCTCAAACTTCGAGGTAAAAATCCAGGTCATGTATTAATTGGGCATAACTAACTTTTAAGATATGATAAAGACAGAATTACAAAATCAAAGCCCATCTGTTCTTCACCTTCCTTTTTACTTCCCCAGAAGAAAGCCACTTCAGGGGAAAATTGATTACTTACACAAGGTAACTTAATGGTGAATAACGAGTGGTATCTTGAGATATATCATACAGACAAAATTACCTTAAAAGCAGCTGCATATGCTGCCTGGAGATTAGACATGCCTTCGAAAGGAAGCTTGTTATGAATCAGCTCCCATAATACAATTGCAAAGCTGTAGGCATCCACCTTGTTATTGTAATGCTTCTTCTCTCCATGTCTCAGTGTGACTGTGCTATAAAGCTGTCGACATGCGTCGGTTCATTTAGCACAACCAAAGAAGAAGCAGGAAAAGCATTTTGGAAAAGCAGTTCCAAATGTCTCAATAACTTACTTCTGGGGCCATCCATCGATATGTTCCAGTTTCAGCTGTCATCATCTCTGTCAGAGACTCTTCTCTGGCTAAGCCAAAATCCGCAAGTTTAACTGTTTTGTGGTCTGCAGTTAAGATCAAGTTCTCTGGAAAAGGAAAATCAGAAGTCAATAATTTGATCCATGATCCTTGATGGAAACAGCAGCTGAATGTTTTTAGGCACGACAATTAAAATCCTTCCTAAATTTTGCCAGGCATCAATTATAGAGCATGGATTTCTCTCTATAGGAAAAGAAAACCATAAATTTAATAGAAGAGCATCACGATGAAAAAATCGCACTGGGGATTATCGAGTACAGAACTGGTTCTTTTAACCTTCCCTGAATAACTAGAGAAAAAGTGGGAAAAACACTATGAAATCTGTACCGGGTTTCAAATCACGATGTATGATCCCATGCGAGTGCAAGCACTCCATTGCGCGGGCAATGTCAAGTGCAAAACCAACCGCCACACACATGTCCAAGCAGTTGGGTCGCACGTTGCGCAAGTACTTTCGCAGCGTTCCACCCAGCAGGAGCTCAGTGACTATAACCATGACAGGATCCTTACAAGCTCCAATAAACTGGCAACAAAAGATCACAACTTCTTCAACACACCAACCATAAAGAACCACGGCCCCAACCAATTCGTTCGAATCGCATCGAAAAACACACCAGAATCGCATAATTGCACCACTGTTCCACCACAAAACCAACTAACCTTGACTAAATTCTTGTGCTGGACTCTGGACAACATGGCCACCTCCCTCGCGAACCTCGCCTCTCGCTTGGCAACCTCTTCAGGCGTATCGCCCCTGTGGACAATCTTGACAGCAACCGTCTGGTTCTTATACCTAATCCCAGAAAACACAAATCATAAAAGATTCACGAACGAACGAACCAAAAGCCAAAGAGCCGCGCGAATGCTCGCGCCTCTTCAGCTCCGCCGCAACTCAAAAAAATCAGAGCGACATCAGAACACGAGCGCCCCCACCCCGGACGAGTTGACCGTTGACTTACTTGCCCTCGTAGACCTTGGCGTGCGCGCCTTCCCCGATCTTCGGCCCGACGAACAGGTGCTTGGGATCGATCAGCCACTTCCCCTCCAAATCGAACTCCCCGACCGAATAAAACCCGTTCCCAGATCCCATGCCCCTCGCGCTCTCTCTCTCTCCCTCTCTCCCTCCCCCTCTTAGATTGCTCTCGCCTCAGCTAGAACCGCAGTCCCGGCCGCATCACCCGCTCGAACCGCGACGCTATAGCATCACCGACCGCCCGCGATCGAGACGTCCGCGGGTAATCCGCACGCGCCGCGGCGGCCCATGCAAGACGCCGGAGGATGAGGGGAGGTAAGGGGGCGCGGTCGGCGACCGGAGGAGCCGCGGAGGCGCAGATCCGAGGCGGCGGCGAGAGGAAAGCTCCGGCGGAGGCGCTCGGCTGGGGGGGCGGCTCCGAGCTCCGGCGTGTTCAGCTATGGAGGTGAAGAGAGGAGAGAGGATTTGGTTTGGGCTCATTCGTTGTTGTGGACGCGTATGTGAAGTGAAGGGTGGGGGCAGATAAAGCCGCGAAGGAATTCAGTCACTGTCAGAGACCAGTGAGTGTTTTTTTTTTTTCATTAGTTTTTGCATTTTCTCTTTTCTTTTTCTTAAATCGATATTTAAAAAACCTCCTATCGATATATTCACCACAAATTTACATCGTGTTAATTTCTATTACTAAATTGGATAGCATATATTACTCTCCATTCATCACATATGATCGTGATATTAATCTAATTTAATGAAAGCTAGAGGATGGTGAGTTTATAACATTTTGGAATTTTATCATGAGTTTATTAATTCGGTTTTTTCGTGACTTTAATATTTGTTTAAAATGTTTTCGAATTCTCTAAAAATTATTTTAATAATTTAAATATTAGAAGAGATGGAGAAAAGGAATGCGTAGGGACCGGGGGCCGGAGAGAGTCAAAAAGGAGGCGAAGAAAGTCTGGATGCGTCAGGGAGGGAGAAGACGGTGAAAGTCTAGCGTGACGTCATTGACCCCACGATGGGTCAAATCACCGCTCCTTTTCACCGTCTGATCGAGGACAAGATCGACGGACGCGATGCGGCCGGTGCGATCGGACGGCTGATGTAGCGGACTCGATTTAGCTCTTAGCTGCGTATCGTGAAAGCTCTCCCCGAAAAAATAACAAAGAAAGGTGAGACGTGCTTTACATTTTTCTCGAGTTGGGTCACGTGCTGTTGCGAAATCATTAAGGTTAGGGCACTGTGGATTCAATTTCGATTTGACATGCATTACTCGACAACGCAGTCGCTTATTCGTCGGTGCGCAATTCGATTGATTCGTGCCAATTTTGATAGGCCGAATGCCTTTTTAACGCCACACGTAATTCGAGCCGCCTATCAATGGGGACCATGCTCATCTTTAAGTGAATAATTATATATATATATATATAGACAATGAGTGATTCGTACATAAATTCGAGAAACTAATGAAGAATAGTTGTCTTTTGACGAGCTCAATCCTCAAAAAACGACACGGATAAAGATGGAGAATGACTTTTAGCACTATCTGAAGTGTTCCGCATTTCATACCATTATAGTTGAAATTAGGGTTCCCATCTATTTGGCTCGATGACTTCAAATTTTATTTTTCTCTAGTAAGTAATGCCATTCCTGATTTAAATTTAATGCAGAAATCTAAATGCGTGATTATTAGGTTCTTCACACGGTTCTAATATGGATTTTGATTGCGGTTTTAACTTCTTGCGCTGCCTCCCCTTCTCAAATACAACATGACATCATGTGTTTGTACTGATTATTACATGTTCGTGTCCGAATTCTTGTCCCTGGAGATGGTCCCTTCCAACCACTCTTTTTCCGAGGACACAACCTCCAGATTTCCGTCGTATCTTGCAAGTCACGTGTAATTCGCATCTAGAGGACACTATCAAGGCAGCCCCAAGCAAGGACGGCTCTATTTGATCCCTTGAATCTATCGAGAAATATAGAATTCACATATAAATGCTCAGGCCCCATCATATTGGAATTCAAAGCGGGACAAGCTCGACTTTCTCATGTAAGCCCATTGTCCAAGCCAAATCTATTTGCATTTTCTAACCTCTCAAGCTAGAGAGAATCGTCAAACGATCACTTTCAGTTGTGGCTCTCGAATTGTTGCGCACGGCATGAATTGGGTAGACACTTATGATCGACATGAAAAATTGAGACGATCTGGAGATGCCGGTGCAATCGAGGCCTAAAAGTCCAAAATTAAAAGGCAAACAAAATATGGGTGGGATAGCATTGACTCGTTGCCGTATGATTAATTCCAATTCACACTTATCAAATAGTCAAAGAATGACGTCCTATTTCGTTCTTGTACTTTTCCCAGGGAAAATACAAAAATTAGTAAAATCAATAATTGAAAATTTGGGGAGATGATTCGGAAGTACAAGAGGCGGCCAACAAAAAGTCCACTGCTCGTGTCTTATCGAATGCTCCAAGGTCGGACCGGACCCACCAAAGCCCCGCCCGCGTCGTGGGTCCCCCTACCTTCCCCCACCGCCGCGCCTCACCGACATGATTTTATATGCAATAAAATCACTCATTGGATATAAAAAAATTATTTAATGTATTTACAGGCAGGGGGTTCTAGAATAGAGTATGGTCTATGATTATGACTGAATAATTGAGTAATTTGGTCGAGACATCTTCTAAGAAGGTGCAAGGGGAAATTAACGATATATAATCGGGAAAAAAATCCGTACAAAATCTCAATTGATATTGTTGTTATATATTTATATATATTTATTTATTTAGATAAGTCTGTGTGTATTCGACCATTCATACATCCCTATAAGTTCTTCCTTGCCCAAGTATTAATAAAAAAAATTCTCTCATTAATTAATTTAATTCGAGCATGGATTCATATTTTGCACTAAAGTTGTGTCATTAGAAATTTGTCATGTGCCATTTGAAATAGCAAAGTTTGTTCGAAGATGCCTCTGTTGATAATGACAGACTAGGCTAGTAAGCCCTCTACTAACCTAGTCTCTCAATGCTTCAAGCAACTTTGGAATTGTTAAGCCTATGTTACACGCAATGATACCTAAAATTACTTCTAAGTACACACAGATATATATGACCATTGAAGTCAATTTTTTATTTTATTTTTTAATTGGGATATGTGAATTCTTATAGATCCACCCTCTAGAAGATCATATATATGATAATTTTTCATCGTCCCGCTCGAACAAGAGTCGAGTAAATCAAATGGATTCATATCCATAAAAATAAATCCACATGTTATAAAATCTATAAAATATCCTCACATATGTATTACTGTTTTTATGTAAGAATATATTGATCGTATTCCATTTTTCAGAGTTGTAATTACCCATTGCGATGAATTTAATTTTTACATGTAAATGCTCAAGATCTAAGTAAACTTACATAGTAGGCATAACAAGTGGTGCTTTAAAGCGCAAAACAGCGATGGTAAAGTAAAAGGGAATACTGTTTTCGAGGCCTAAGGGAGTGCATTAAAAGGGTAAGAAGGAATGACTGGATGTAAAAAGATTTGAGGTAATTCTAATGTTGCCGTTAACACCATTGATATACCACTAATGTAGCCTATATGGCCTATGGGTGATAGAGCTCGACTTGGAACTGATCTTGATTGAATCTTCGACACTCTTTTAATGATCACAAGACAACTCTTGTCCAGCTTAGGACTCCTTTGGTAGTGGTGGCACTTAATCCAACTTTGAGTAATTTCATCGAGAACTCTCATAACAATCGAAGAAGAATATTGCATGGCCATCATACGATCTAGGGAAAACTATCATTGACTAAGCTTCCTTCCACTAACCTTTCTTCTTGTCGTACGAATTGGATTTGAACCAATCAAGTTACTTCCGCTCTTAGCAAATTGGGAGTGAGTTTGTCATCCTCCTCCTTATAAGAAAATATCGGGTGTAGTTGATGTAGCCATCTTGGCAATGCAAATGTGCCGCTTGCAGGCCCACCTTCGAGAAAACCTGCAAGTCCCTCTCTCTCTTCTTCGTTTCTCTCTACTCTTCATCGTTGCTTTCTTCCTTTTCCTTTTGCCTTCCGAGTAGGGGTGTGCAACCAGACCGGGTCAACCCGGTTCCCGGATCAACCCACCCGGAAAACAGGGTCGGGAACCGGTTCCGGTTGAAACCGGTCCGGGAACCGATTCCCAAAACTCGACCACTGTTTGAACCGGTCCGGAACCGGTTCCGAGGGTTTACCCACCCGGAATCGGATCGACCGGACCGGTTTGGGAACCGGTTGGAGAACCGGTTTTAAGCTACCCCAAAAACCAAAATGCAAAACCCTAATCTCTACTTTCTATCTTTACCTCTCTCACATAGGCCGGTTCCATTCGACGCCGCCTCGCCACTCTCGTCGCACCCCTCGCGCTCGCACCATCGCCGTCGTTCCGCCGGTCATCCGAAGCTCCGCTCCACCGGGCCCCGCCCGCGGGCCGCCGACCCCGCCGAGCTCGCACCCAAGCGCCGACGCCGCCTGCGTTCGATCTCGCCGTTCCACTGCTGCTGTTGCCTCGCCGACGCCCCGACCCACGAGATCTTGCGTCCGCAAGCCCACCTTGTCGCATCTTCGAGCAACCCACGGTAGCCCTCCGCCGATCCCGGTCTCTCACCGCGCGCCGTTTCCCGAGCTCCCCGCGCCGATCTACCGCCGCCCGAACGACGCCCCCGCTTTGCTCACGATCCGGCCTAGCCCCCTCGGCGACGCCTGCGAAGCCACGTCGATCCTTGCCGCCCTCACCGCCCGCGATACCAGCAGCCCGTCGAAGCCGCTTGTGCTGATCCGCGTCGACCCGACGTCGCCGTGTCCCGCGAGCCCCCGCTGCAGCGTCTCGCTACGCGCCGCTTCCTCCCCTCCGGGCGCTTGCTACCCCCGCCGGGGTCCCGCTAATTTAATCGTATAGCATTGCTACAAGATGAAGAAAATCTCATTTGTCTTTCAACATTCTATTCCTAATTTAATCAAAGGCAGTGGTCTCATAACATCAAGTTTCAGTTAAAGATGCCTTGGTTCTTCACTTATGTTCATGCATTGGATGACCAGTTAGTTTGTAGCTGTGGCATAAGGATATCACACTTTACGACTGCATCCTATTTAGTGTTTGAATTTTCTTGAAGTCATTGCTAGTTTATTTTACTGCAAATGGACAGGGTGAACATTGCCCCCTTGATCTTGTAATGCAAAATGATTGATACAAGGTGTCGGCAGCAGATTACTGTTAATTCTTTTTCACTTTTGTGGTTCAAATTGTTGGATTACACTTATAGTTTGTGTTTGATATGTTCTCCTGTTCAGTGTGTTTTAACCATATGCTTTGCCTTTTGATCATCCCCATAGATACAAGAAGCTCCTGTCTGTGGTTGATCTTACGAAGGACTTCTTCTTCAGCTACTCATATGATGTTATGCGTAGCCTTCAAAAGAACCTGTGTGATCAGGAGTCTGGGCAGAGCCTCTATGATACAATGTTTGTTTGGAATGAATATATGACACGTGGAATTCGGAATAGCCTCAAGAATACCTTGTGGACAGTCGCGTTGGTACATGGGTTCTTTCACCAGGTATGGATTGTGAAGTACTTCAATCAGAGTTTTTACCGAATTATTGTTATATAGGATGAAGCGCAAGGGCGTAAAACAGTTCATATAGCCAGACCTTTTTAATGGGATAAGGCTTAGTTTTGTTGTTGCCATTCCGTTTAATCAATATTCAGTCTTTAGCTTACTAATCTAACTGTTAATCAATTAAAATGGTTTGTACCGAGAATAGCATCATGCAGCTAAGTTAAAAAGCATCCTCATGCATTTCAATGATAATTTGTGCAAGAAATCATGTACCTAACTGAGAGAATGAGAGAATGATATTGTGTTAACTGCTTCTGTGTCGTATCAGGAGAAGCTTTCTTTCTTGGGCAAGCAATTCTGGTTCACCCTGATTGCTAGACGCTCGCGGCATTATGCTGGCACCAGGTAATAGATTCTAGTTGGTATTCCAAGGAAGAATCTATCTGGAAAATAGCCATGCTTTTCCATGCATCTATCTATCCTGTTTTCTTTTCTTTATTACTTTTTATAGCAATAAAAATAGGCCACTCTTCCTCTTCATTTGCTCGTTCTATGCCTGATCCTGCTAATTCATCTCTTGTGCAGATACCTCAAAATAGGCGTCAATGAGAAAGGCAGAGTAGCTAATGATGTTGAGACAGAGCAGATCGTGATTGAGACATGGCGTCAATGGTAAAAGTCTATTAAGTGAATGCCTTATTTAATCTCTTTTTTTTTTTTTTTTTAAATTTATAGATTTGGATTGTCTTACCAAGGACATTATCGTTGGAAAATAAACTTCATTTTGTCTTACCAAGGACATTATCATTAGATTGTCTTACATATGAGTGTTAAACGCTTTATCTTATGCGTGTTGTACAGTAATTTTTATGCAAAACAGGTTCCAATATAAACAGGGGTTAACCCCCGTTCCCGGACCGGAAAAACAGGGTGGGTCGGGAACAGGTCCAATGCAAACAAATGGTCGGTCGGGTACGGGGTCCAAAAAAGAGAACCGGTTATAACGGGGTCGGGAACAGGGTCCAGGTTTAGACCCTACCCACCCTGGACCCGATCACCCCTACTTCCGAGGCCATGGACAATGCTCGATTGCAATGGCCAGCCATAGACGAGCCGCTCACAAGCTGTCGACACTCATCCATGGCCATCGTCAATATGGTTCGAGCATGCTATTAATCCTTGGGTATCCATCTTTCCCATCTAGCCACGGACGACGCTTGCGGCTAGCCATGGACATACTAGAGCTGAAGCCGGAGCTGGAGGGGTGGCGTTAGGGGTGAGCATGGTCCGGGTTGGGCCGGTCCACCCCCTAACCCTAGGACCAACCTACACAGTGCTGGTCCTCAATTTTTGGGACCGAATACCAACCCTATTGAGCTTGAGACCGAGGACCGGACCGACCCAGTGGGTTCGGTCCGGTTCCAGGGTCAACCCGGGACAAATTGATAATTTTTTATTTCATTTTTTGTATTCTTTAAAAAAGCAATTGAGGACCGGACTGACCCAATGGGTTCGGTCCGGTTTCAAGGTCAACCCATAACTAATCAATAATTTTTTATTTCATTTTTTTTACTCTTTGAAAGGGCAACCGAGGACCGTACCGCCCTAATAGGTTCGATGATGAGTAAGGTCAGCTAAGAAAGGCAAACGGTGAGGGTCAAGTGGGGTGAGCGTCGAACAAAATGAGCATCGAACGTTGAGCGGGGAGCAACAAGCCAAGCGAGCATCGATTGGCAAGCAGCACGAGTGACCCAAAATGAGTGAGGCGAGTGTCGAGTAAAGACTAGAGAAGTTTTTTTTTTATTTTAGCAAATTGAAGACTAAAATGACAAATGAGACAGAAGAGAACGAATACTAGATAATGATGCCATAATGTGCCTTTTTGGATGCCGTGAGGACTCTTCACAAAAACATTTTTCTCCTTCGTAAATTATGACTATTGACGCCGTAAAAGACATTAAAAACCTACGTTATTAAATAATAATGTAAAATTATTTGAATTCTTCACTAAAGAGATGTTTAATGTTGTTGACGCTGTTTATTTTAAGGTTTTTTCTCTATATAAAAAATTATAAATACTATATATAGAGTTAGGGTTGGTCCGGATTGACCGACCAACTCTTAGACCGGTAAACCCACCCAAGACAAGACTTGGCCAGGAATTCTAAGACAAAGGACCAATCCGTCTCTTTGGGAACCTGACTGCCACCAGGCCAGGCGGGTTGGGGCGTCCCGTCGGTCTAGGGTTGACCCTGGACCGATGCTCAAGCAAAGAGAGAAAGAGAGAGCATGTAGGATGAGTTGGAGCGGAAGCCATAAGGGAGGGCGGCGCGGTGATTCATCGGTCAGACAAGGACTCGGTGGGAGAGAAAGGGGGCACAGTAGAGAGCGTCGAGCAAAGAGAGAGAAGTGCCTGCTCAGTTCAATGTTATTCGTTTGATATCTTGGCTCCAATTTGCGACACGCGTCGCAATCTCAATGCCGGTCCAATTTGTTGCCCCCGCACATCGGATTTCTCCCTCAGTATAGGTCTTTATAATCATGCTCATCTCCTGCTCCACTACGTGCATGTCAATTTTTTTTTTTTTTTGGTCAAATACGTACATGTCAATTTGAGCGGGCACTTTCTCCCTCATTGGCGGATCCCTAACGCTTTTTCTTTTACTTCTTTGAGGGGTGAATATGACGGCTACTTTATCAGGTCTTATCGATCAAGCCGATCTCCTTATTCCCCTCGTCCAGCTCTCTTCACGAAATCATTAAATCAACACCGAAAAGATAGCTTATTCTACCAATGAAATTAAAAAAAAAAAAAAACGAAAGGGAAAGGGGCGACGATTTTAGCCTATCGGGATTTAAAATGAAATTTCTATCTGTTGCCCTCGAGTCACGTATTGCGATTTTCTCATCTCATCCCCTGAAGTTAGATTTCTGCCTTTGGCATTTTCTTGTGCATCTCCTCGTTCCTCCCATAATCCTCATCCTTTTCCTCCCCAAAAGACGTTCCACTAACTTCTCTTTCGCACTCTAATCTCGCAACCAGGCAAGGCCATGTTTATTTGGTAAATTTATATAAAAACCTATGTATGCTTATGTATCAAGTGCAGGTTGATTTTCGCTGAATGTTCAAACTCTGTTCTAATCCAACTTTTGTGTGACTAATTTTATGGTTGGTGTATGTCTAATCCCATTGGTAAAAAGAGTACGACAGCTAACGTGGATTCTAGGTAATCCATTAATAAGTTACCAACACAATTGGGAATTTACCAACTTTCAAACGAAATAAGAGATTACTAATTTCTGCAAATTTACTACTAACTTTGCATTATAATTTATCAAACTCTTTGAATTGTTAAAAGGTTAGTCAGTAAAATACCAACCCTATAAAAAATCTACCAACATTGTGGTAGATCAGCAGATTACCTATCCGTTTGAAATTACAATTATCGTTGGTAAACACTAGCATTGCAAGGAATTCACTGACATCTCGATTAAACGCTTCTATAAAATTCTAGTTGCTAAGAGGAATTTACTAACATTCCATGAAATTTGCAATGTTATTGGCCTTTTCAAAATTTTATAAGCTCGAGTAGGGAAGCTACCATGTTACATAAAATTTACAAATATTATAATAAATCAATAAGTTACCAATCTTATGACAGATTTACCTAATATCCAAATTCTTTCCCTTCTCAAAAGTGTGGACCTTTTTTTTTCGTCAAAAAGAAAATTTCATTCATTATCGAATTGATACATGGAAGGGAATCTCAAAAGCTACAGTAACAAAATAAACCCTTAGATCTCCAAAATAAGCAAAAAAATTAGAAATCAAGGCATTTTATCATAGCATGATTGGCAGAGATAAGCCCGTCTTTCATGAACAATTTATAACTGGATCAAAGTGAAAAGCTCAATGGCCAATTACCGAATCACACAGTACCATCAATGATAAACACACATCAAAATCTCTATCTATAATTATGGCTTTGCCTTTCGACAGTATGTGTCTAAATTTGGTGTTCCCAACACCATTATCGCACGGAGACAACATAAACATGTTGAAAAATGTTAGATCTGACACATGTGAGAGCAAGTTACGTGGTTAATGCGAAGTGCCAAAACTTTGAGTAAAAATCATTGAACGAGTACAGATTTGACGTCAAATCTATTGTGAACACCATTGAAATTAGAGGCGAAGTATTTATTTATTAAAACTCCAAAATTTAAAATTAGATTGTAGAGAAAAGCTCTCAAATATAAAATCGAAAGAATTATGAAAGAAAACGAAAGGAAATAAAAGGAAAAGGAACTGGAATCCCTCCCCTCCGGGAGTGGAAGACACGCAAAAAGATTTAGAGAGGGAGAGGGAAATCATTTATGTCCTATGGCAATTTCAATTAACGAGCTGCGAGATGGGACAAGAGTGTGGACCATGACCTAACGACTTCATAAGCGGTTTACTAATTATCCCAACTAAATCAGTCTAATTTCTTTGAATGTTTTTTTTTTTTTTTTTTTTCAGTAATCCAGGAAACCCGTAAATCGATAGTCGGGCGAGCAAACCCCAGGGGAGCGAATACCGCAGTGCTTCATATAAGAATCCCTAACCACGTTTCTGGAATTCGAATTTCTCAATTTTGTGAAGGTAGAGAGCGGCCGGAATTCTGTGCAAGCGAAAATGATGTAATTTCTATGAATGTTCACAAGCAGGTTAGCAAAAAACACCATTTCTACAAGGAATTTGCCAAGATCTTATTAAACAAGCAAGTTACCAACTTCATCCAAATTTCGCCAAATTACTATGTTATCATGAATTCCGTCATGTTCATGTTGTCAATGAGCTAGAGTTTTCATGGAAGTCTCGCGTCGCGGGTTATGCCGAGGAGGGAAGCGCTGCTTCGATTCATCGAATCGTGCGAGGACGGCAGGCATCTCGCTTCGCTGCACTCGCTTCTGCTGAAAACGGGAGTTGCCCATGATCCTCGCTACGCCACCAAGCTCACCACTTCTTTTGCCAAGTACACGTCCGTTGAGGACGCCCGGAAGCTGTTCGACGAATTGCCTCACAGAAGCGTCTACCTCTGGAACTCTATCCTTGGGAGCTACTGCAAAGAGAGGCGGTATGGGGAGGCGCTGTGTCTCTTCAGGCGAATGGTGTCGGACGGAAAGAGCGCCGAAGGGAAGCCCGACAACTTCACCGTTCCGGTCGCCCTAAAGGCGTGCGCGGGCCTGCGAGTGCTGGAATATGGCGAGATGGTTCATGGGTATGTGAAGAAGAGCGGCGAGGTTGATCTGGACATCTTCGTGGGGTCCGCTTTGATCGACTTGTATTCGAAATGTGGGCGTATGGGTAGTGCCTGGAAAGTGTTTGGAGAGTTTCCGCGGCCAGATGTAGTAATGTGCACCTCTATGATCACTGGGTACGAGCACAATGGTTCTCCTGTCGAAGCTCTGCAGCTTTTCACTCGAATAGCGAAGACCGGGGGTTTTGTTGCCGACCCAGTAAGTCTTATTACTGTCGTTTCAGCTTGTGCGCAGTTGTTAAATCTTAAGCTTGGAAGTTCCGTGCACGGTTTTATGTATCGGATGGGTTTTGATGCCAACTTATCTCTTCTAAACTCAGTCTTGAACTTATATGCAAAGACAGGTTCCATCCGTTTGGCCACGAATTTGTTTAGGAAGATGCCAAGGACAGATGTTATCTCGTGGAGCTCCGTAATCGCTTGTTATGTTTGCAAAGGCGCTACTGATGGAGCATTAAACCTTTTCAATGAAATGATCGAGAAGGGTTATGAACCAAATGAAGTTAGTGTAGTTGGTGCTTTACAAGCTTGTGCTGTGGGATGCAACTTGGAAGGGGGTAAGAAAATCCATGCACTTGCTTCAGAGAAAAAAATAGAGCTAAATGTATCGGTCTCAACTGCTATTATTGACATGTACATGAAGTGCTCATCTCCTGATGAAGCGTTTGATCTCTTCCATAGAACGCCTAACAAAGATGTTGTTGCTTGGGTCACTCTGTTGAGTGGATGTGCTGAAAATGGAATGGCATACAAGTCCATGGATGTTTTCCGCAACATGCTAGCCAGTGAAATCGTTCCTGATGCTGTTGCAATTGTCAAAATCCTCGCAGCTTGCTCTGAATTGGGAATTCTTCAGCAAGCCATTTGTCTTCACGGTCACTTAATTAGAAGTGGCTTCAACAATAACATGCATGTCGGAGCTACTCTTTTGGAATTATACTCAAAATGCGGTAGCTTGGACAATGCAATCAAAGTTTTCGATGGCATGTGTGAGAAAGATGTTGTCATCTGGAGTTCAATGATCGCTGGTTATGGAATTCACGGGCGAGGGAAAGAAGCTTTGAGACTATTCGACCAGATGATGAGAAATTCATCAGTGCAGCCAAATAATGTGACATTCCTCTCCTTGTTATCTGCTTGCAGCCATTCGGGTTTGATTGAAGAAGGAATAGAAATGTTTAACAAGATGGTGCACGAGTACCATCTGAAGCCTGACTCAGAGCATTATGGTATAGTTGTTGATCTTCTTGGTCGTGTTGGACAGCTGGATAAAGCCATAGAAGTTATTAGAAAGATGCCAACTCTGGCTGGTTCCCATGTTTGGGGAGCTTTGCTTGGTGCTTGCAGGATTCATGATGATATTGAGATGGGGGAGCTTGCAGCAAGCCATCTTCTCCAGCTGGATCCTGATCATGCTGGATACTATGTTCTGTTGTCAAACATATATGCTATGTATGGGAAGTGGGATGATATGTCAAAAGTTAGAAGTCTGATTAAGGAGAAGAAGTTGAAGAAAGCATTTGGGCAAAGTGTCATTGAGGTGAAGAATAAGACGCATACCTTTGTAGTTGATGATAGATCCCACCAGGATTCTTCGAAAA
Source organism: Eucalyptus curtisii (assembly GCA_017140595.1). Lineage (NCBI taxonomy): Eukaryota > Viridiplantae > Streptophyta > Magnoliopsida > Myrtales > Myrtaceae > Eucalyptus > Eucalyptus curtisii. The sequence continues at coordinate 28,547,663 of CM029503.1, read as the reverse complement.
TTTTTGAACTGCTGAGGAGCTTGGAAGTGAGAATGACAGAGGAAGGTTATGTTCCCAATGTGGAAGTTCAATTAAATGGCACAGAGGAGTTCTGCTGAGAAAGTAAAACATGGTTGGCTTTGATAGACGTCTTGGTGCCATTCTTGCTGCTAGTCTAGATAATTGCCCGAAGGCCTCATGTTCTGCAGTGTATATGACAACATTCACTTCAGATAGGCCTTCTAAGCGACTACACTTGCAGACCCCTGGCAGTGTCTCTACTGATACAGTTGCCCAAGCATTCAATTCTCAGTTCACTGCAGAACGGTTTCAGTCACAAGATAATGTTTGCTGATATGCCCTTCAGCTGGACTTCAGGTAGGTGGCAGTGTTTGTCAATTCATTCATTTTAAATGATTTTGATCTCGCCCCCCCCCCTCCTTCCAGATTAACATCAAATGTTCCGTCCTCATCTAACTTTTCAGTTGCATTTCTCCAGATTTGAATTTGCAATGATCCATGCCTTGAGCCTTTTCACAAATTGCGGAGCCGTCACAAGGACTTTGTTCCCTGTAGAAACTCCTTTGTCCAATCTTTTGTCAGTCTCGGATGTTAGTTTTAGTCTGGAAGATGAGTAATGAATCGATTGCCTCCTCCTGATTGTCGTAGAAACGGCCGAGAGTGCTTTTCAAGCATTTCCATCCAAAACCACATATTATTCTCTTCCCATGGGTCTTCATCTCTCACTGGTTTCAGATATCAAGAATCCCCTGCGACGCAACTTTTTCTCTTTCGGTGCCAATTCATGGAGACTGGATCTTAACTCGCTGAAATTACAGTAGTTTTGGAGTCCAAGCATCAGAGATATTGAGTGAGACATCAATTGCACTAACATCTTCATTCTTTCCTTCTAACTTGTGTATTACGGGCATGATTAGATATGCTACCTGTATTGTATGTGCACCATGCTGTCAATTATGGCAGTTAAAACCGTCAGCCCACAGCATTAGAGATACTGATCTCATACACTTTGTTGTACTGATTTTCCTCATGGATTCTGTGGAGACATTATGGGCTTCCGGTTAGCGTTTTGTTTGGAAGAAACCTTTTCTGCTGCTCTATTCAATGGCAAAATGATGGTCTTGCCAAACTATATATGGCCGATATGTGGTTTCCTAATCTGTTCTTCTTTAAATTGAGGCCGTCCTTTTCCTAAGCCATTATGGACAGAGCATGACCCGTAGCTTTCCCCCATCCAGCACGTTCCCGCACCGAACCAATTCATGATGGACCGGATGAATTTCGAGAAAATATTGCGTGGTCCCGGACGACCACGTCAGCGTGGTCTCCGACGAGTCATGAAGCGCCATGTGGAGGTGTGGGGGCCACTGAAGACTTTCTCGTAGAAGTAGTTCTTCTCCCGCAAAACAATTTTTTTTTTTAATTTCCCCTATCACTAGACCTGCACATGACAGCCTGCACACATTTATTTCTCTCTCGCTCATATCCTCTCTCCTTCCATCTCTGAAGAAGAAAATGGACGTCCTCCTCTCTGCAACAAAGACGTTCTCTCTCCCTCTCCTTCATTCAAATTTTGGATCTCCCCTTCGCTCTTAGATTTTGCTCCTCCAGGCCTCTGCTCTGGCGTTCGTTGCAGCTCAAGCGCTCTTCGCTGTTTCTGCGCTCTTTCCACGGCGGACATTTGTTTCGACGAATCTAAGTTGTTTCAGCATTGAAGAGGTATCGAGAAGTTGAGGAGGGTGACATAACAAATGTCAGGTGTGATTGCTAGTGTTGCCGGCGAACGAGGGTGAGGACCGCTAAGACAAAGGTGGTGGTGAAGGAGAGGACAAAGTCGGTGCTGCTGTTGAGCATGCGGAATGGAGGTTGTAGCAGGCGTTGCTTCTGTTTTGTTTTTTTATATTTGAGTGAAAAGGGATTGCTTTGTTGAGTTGTTGAGTTTTGTTGAAGAGGTTTTGCTTTTGTTTTATTTGTGGAGCACTGGAATCACGTTCCTTATTATTTTCCCTTGATTTTTACTTTGTACAATTTGAATAAGATTTCAGTTTTGCAAGTATATTTCTGACATGGAATTGTTCTTCGTTTCATGTTTTGTTGTATACTTGAGTTTTATGGGCGAGATCTTTTGAAAGGTAAGAAGGGAAGCAAAATGTGCTATGGCTTTGTCCAACATCAAGAAGAGCTTATATTAATGTATTATAATTTCTCATTGTTATGTCCTCAAACCTCGACGAGCATTCACAACATTACCCAACTTAGTATACATATTTAACAGGGTGTGAGAACCAAACCATCATCAAACATCTCCAAACAAGTACAAACCCACGAACCGATTTGCTTGGATCTAAATTCCCAACTCCCTCACAGGCCTGATCACGGGAGTAGGCCACTAAGGCCATATTTACACATCTCGGAGAATAAATAAAAAACGTCACATACCCGCCAACTCACAACATCTCTCTCGGGACACCATAAAAAACCATTTTTGCTTCTTTTACCTTCCCAAACTTCATCAGAAAGAAAACGCGAAAAATGCAAGGGCCTCATCTGAGTGAGACAAAGGATTTGGACGAACTTGATTCCAATAATGTCCTTTGAGAACTTTCGCAGAAGAGATGAAAAACGACTTGGAGAGATCTCAAGTGAAGGAGAACGGGATAAAAACGTAGAAAACAAGGAAATTTTGGAGGGTTCTTCCGAGTGAGACGAAGGATTTGGAACGCCCGAGCAGAAACGAACGAACGCCAAAGCAGAGGGCCGGAGGAGCAAAATCTAAGAGCTAACGAAAGATCCAAAATTTGAATGGAGGAGAGGGAGAGAGAACGCCTTTGCTGGAGAGAGAAGGACGTCGCTTTTCTTCTTCACAGATGGAAGGAGAGAGGATATAAGAGAGAGAGAGTGAAATAAATGTGCGCAGACTAGTGTGAGCAGGTCTAGTGATAGGGGAAAAAAAAAAGAATTGTTTTGGGCGGGGAGAATTTCCTCTACTCCAGTGGCCCCACACCTCCACATGGCGCTTCATGACTCGTCGGAGACCACGCTGACGTGGTGGTCCGGGACCACCCAATATTTTCTCGATGAATTTCAGCAACGGATCGTGTGGGTTCCACGTAGAATTGACGACATCTAGCGGTCGTGGCCACCAAAAGTCCCATGCACGCACGGAATGAAAATGAGAAAAAAAAAACATTCAGCTAGTGATATCTTTTTAAATTTTTCCCAACCACCTCAAATGCGATATACTGATGAAAAATTACAAGCCAAGTTACAGTACCAGCAATAATGATGGAAAGCAATGTAGAAAAGGCGATGAGCCAAAAGAGATTAAAAAAACAAAAAAACATCATAACAAAGCGAGGAGAATTGCTTGAACATGAAGCCGCCGTATAACGGCGAAAGCAAAAGTGGGTAGAAAGATTCCTTAAATTTTACACCGGCGGTCCCCATATCCTCTTCTTCTGCTTCTTGATAATTTCCTCAATCGATCCTTTTCCTTTCCGCTTATCTGCTCCTGCTTTCTTCCTTGTCCATTCTCTACGTCGTTGGATAACCTTTTCCCCTCCCCTTTTTTAAGTAATTCTTTTTATACCAGGTGAATCAATCTTGGTCCGCACAAACAAGCATTGGAAATCGAGAATCAAATTTATAAATCAAGGTTAAAATGAGGAGCCACGATCTTTTTCATTTTTCAAATAAGGGTACGACTTTTCTTGGGAATATACAGGAATTAAAGCTTTTAAAGTCTAAACCCTTCATGGGTTCATTGCATTCTTAACAAATTCTCCTGTAGTAGCCATCCCAACGACCCGGAATTATTACTTATAGGGATTCAAGAACCTGGAAGGCCTATCGAGGCACCTCGATCGATCTCCATCCTTATACGTGGAACGAAATTAGATTAGCCGCGCGCGCGAGAAACGAAGAGTCGAGCTCTACACCTTTTCGATCGTCTAGCATCGGTCTTCCCTAACCACCATGCCGTAGCATGATGAAGCCTACGCTGGAAATGAGGATTAGATCACGGCTATACGAGGAATAGAGCAGCCAAGGATCAGGCGTCATGTGGCTGAATTCGTGAATCGCATACAGACAGCAGCAGTAGTGGCCGACAATTTAGAGGCGTACTTCTCTGTGATTGGACGAAAATCGACTGCGCCCTGTCCTTCTGCTTTGCGACTAGGCCCCGTTTCGAACAAGAAATGCTTTCTGGTTTCGATTTATCGATTTTCACTTAAACGGCGACAATCTTCGAAGCCGAAGTTACGAAATTACCCCCGTGCAGAGTGTTTTTGGGGAATTCGTTTTCGACTTTCAGAAAATAGGGGAGGACAGAAGAACCCATCGAATGTGTTTGTTTATGGAAATTCCCTGTTCGTAAATAAAATTGAAATTGGAAATTTTGACCAAATTTCCCTGTGGGCAACGATTCCTTAAACCGAGCATGTCCCAAGTAAGGACCAAAATGGAAGGAAAAAAAATATCAAGAATCAGCCTGCAACGCCTTCGATCTGCACTTTAGAAGGAAAGGGGAATATGTCAAAACAAAACAAGTGATCGTGACAAATTCAGACTGTGAAGTTCCCGTGGCTACGCCCGAAAGCCCAAGAGCAATGACCGGAACAGCATTTTTTTCGTTAGCCCTGGCTGATGTTCACAAGAACAAATTCGATCTAGCGTGTGCGCACGCACGAGGCATGTTCGATCTCCGCCCTCAAGGGTCACTTGTAGGCAATCCATGACTAGGTTTTTCAGCAAAGTGACCGAATTCATCTTCTTTAGGAGAAACGACTGCAACTTGCGCTAAACAGAAGAAAGAGAACACGACAAAGTATTTCGCTCAAGTTGCCTATTAGCCATGCCGTCGCGTCTGTTGTGAAATTTGAGCACTACCAGATATTTTCGCGAACCTCGGACAGAGCGAACAGAAAAAGTTCATCCCCCAAATGGAGTTTGGTCCATGATCTGAAGTATAAATGGACCGGCAGCTTATCCTGCACATGCATCAGCAGCAGCTGAGTAAGGCATAAAACGGCAACAATTTCACCGGGAGAAAAGAAGAATGATGAAGCCCTGCTCCACGTGGAAAATGCTAAAAAAATTTACCCAGAAAGCCGAAGGATGAGGGGGCAGAGGGGGGTTGGAGGCCTTGCTTCTATAAAAGGGAAGCTAAAAATTCACTCATCAGCATCGTTATTCTCTTTCCACTTCAGACACAGTAAACCCAAAAGAAGGCCGATCAAGAAAAGCAGAGAGAGTTTGCTTCAATCTGAAACAATGGATGCCCCCAAAAGACAATCTTTGCATCTCCAAGCGACTGATATACATACCCTCTGCAACTGCTGCCTTCGCAGGCAAGCCCCATGCCCATGATTGAAGAGAGAGAGAGAGAGAGAGAGAGAGGGAGAGAGGGAGAGAGAGGGAGAGGGCAATGGAGGAATTTGTTGTTGAGACCCTTTTGAGCGGCGACGGCGGAGCACAAATTCAGGGCGCCATTGAGCTGAGCAAGCTCGGCAGGAAGCAGAGGCAAAAGCTGGCCGACCGCGGCGTCATTCCTCCATTGATATCGATGCTTCACTCCCAAGACTACGGGGCCATGGAAGCTTCTCTTTTCGCTCTGCTCGCCCTCGCCTTCGGCAGCGAAAGGTACCGTCTTTGTGAGAACCGCGGTTCGGATCGATCGACTAAAAAAGCATTTAGATTCCCAAGACTTGCTAATCACCCACCGACACCTCCGCACGTCTTGAATTAGCACATTTCTACATCGATTATTTTGGGTATTTCGTTGTCCTGACTGACGTTGCGATGCTTTCTTGTGCAGGAACAAGATTCAGATTGTGAAAGGCGGAGCCATTCCGGCATTGCTGAATCTCCTCCGGAGCCGGTCGCTGGTCGAATTGACAGCGACGGCCATGTTGGTCCTCTCCTCTTGCGCCGCCAACAAGCTGCCCATCGCGACCTCCGGCGCCATCGAAACGCTAGTCGCGATCATCTCCGGCGAAACCGCCGCGGATCCCCCTCAGGTCGCCGTCTCGCCGCAGACGAAGCTGGACGCCGTCTCCACGCTCCTCAACCTCTCGACCTCCCGCGGAATCGCCCCCCTCATCGTGTCGTCCGGCGGCGTGCCGGCCCTCCTCGACCTGATCGTCGACTCCTGCTCGCCGCGGTCCCCGGAGGCCGCCGAGAAGGCGATGGCGGCGCTCGAGAACGCCGTGGCGTCGTCGTCGCCGCCCTCGGCCTCCTCCGGCCGCGCGGTCCGCGAGGTCGCCCGCCACGGCGGCGCGATCAGGGCGCTGGTGGAGGCGGTGGAGGAGGGGTCCCCGGAGTGCCGGGAGCACGCGGTGGCGGTCCTCCTGGCGGTGGTGCGGAGCTGCCGGGAGGAGCACCGGGAGGCGGTCCTGAGGGAGGGCGCCGTGCCGGGGCTGCTGGAGCTGAGCGTGGACGGGACGGGGCGGGCCAAGGAGATGGCGCAGCACCTGCTGCTGCTGCTCCGGGACGACTGCTCCGCCGACTGCGGCGGCGGGAGGGTGAAGCAGCAGAAGAAGAAGACGAAGAAGCGGGAGCTGGTGGAGCAGCTGATGGAGGAGATCGACGCGGAGGGGGCGAGCCTGCGGCTGGTGGAGGAGATGGTGGCGAAGCTGAAGCACGACCGGTAGCCGGCCGGCCGGCCGGCCAGGCTGAGAAGAAGAAGAAGAAGAAGAGGAAGATCAGCTTGATTAGTGTTTAGGGATTTAACCGAGGGTTTAAGACTGGATTAGAGAATGGGATTAGCTGGGAAAAAGATGGTGTACATACAGAGTAAGATTGAATTTAGGGATTAAGAGCACTGATTTGACCTTGTTTTATGATCTTGATTTTTAGGCTCATCTTGCTAGCCCGATGGGCTTATCCTTGGGCCTAGCCCACCCGGACTGTACTTGGACGTTCTTCTCTGGGCCGATTACGGGCCGGGTCCTTGCCCAACTGGGCCTAGCCGGATTCTTCGGGAAAAAGGCCAAGTCGCGGTTCGGGCCTAGGCCCGGTTTGGTTGAGGAATGTCTTTCAATCTAACCTGTAAACTTTCAATTTGTTGTTGGGAAAATGTCACAAACGGTCCCTATACTATTACTTAACGCGCGATTTGATCTCGAACTTTCGATCGGCTCGGTTTGATCCCCGAACTATTGATAAATGTCCGATTTGGTCCTTGAACTTTCGATCGGCTCAATTTGGTCCCTGAACTATTAATAAATATTCAATTTAGTCATTCGTTACTGTTTTTCCTTTTTTTTTTTGCTTCTTCTCTCTTCCTTCCGCCGGCTCCGGCGAAGTGAAGCCGGTGTTTGGCGAGGGTCACCCTCGCGGCGTCGGCGAGGGCCGTCCTCGCCGGACGCAGGCGAGGAGCCCTCGCTCAACGTCGGCGAGGAGCCCCTCGCTCAACGCGGCGAGGGCGACCCTCGCCAAATCTTGTGAGAGAGCCCCTCGCCTAACACCGCGAGGGTGACCCTCGCGGGATCGGGCTTCCCTCCGTCGAAGCCAGCGGAGGGAAGAGAGAAGAAGAAAAAAAAAAAAAGAAAAGGAAAAACAATAACAAATGACTAAATCGGACATTTATAAATAGTTTATGAACCAAATTGAGCCAATCAAAAGTTCGGGACCAAATCGACATTTATCAATAATTCATTGACCAAATTGAACCGATCAAAAGTTCATGAACCAAATTACACATTAAGTAATATTATATGAACCATTTGTGACATTTTTCCTTTGTTGAATCTACTATCTAATCCCTCACAAAGTCCAATCCGTCCTTGGGTGCTATTTCCAAGTTTTCGCCATCCTAACTTTTTTATTCTTTTTTTTTTATCATTTAGTATTTATAAACATTATAACATTTCCATTTAAGTATACACGAGCTTGTGATCTCTATAATAGTAAAATTATAATGTTGTTTATTGTTATATTGGGCTGATATTCTTACTATTTAAAGAATAATATTTTTTTTGCGATGATATTAGTTTCTCTATAAATAATTTTACTCATATTAATCTAAATATTGTTCTTTTATATACATTAAATTTTGAAAATTTCATTTTTCATAGTAAAATTTAGTTAAAATTGTAAATTAGAAAATTAAAATAGTAGGAATATCGATTCGATAGAACTCTAATGAGAATTTCCATCATCTGTTAGAGAGATCATAAGTTAAATTATACTTAACTAAAACTATCTTAATATATATAAAGAAATAATGTAATGAAACTTTGTTGATTTGGGAAATAGATTGACATGGAGAGAGATCTAAAATTTAGGCGACGGTGTAATGATAAAACAAATGTGAATAGTGCCAAAGGACTCGTTTGACTTTGTTATGGAATGTTGAAAAATTAAATTTAACAAATTTAAATTTAAGGGCAAGAATAAACCTTTAGGAATAATTCAAATACCATATTAAATAAATTAAAAGTATATAAACGATACCATATAATACATTAAAGTTAAAAAACCATTTGTGATATTTTTCCATTTTTTAAAAGGCTTAAGGTTGGTAAATTTCAATTTTAGTGTAACTTTTAAGTTGGATTCCGCTACGAGATTGCACACTCACTCGAAATGTTTATCGAAGAGCTCCTTATTTAAAGGCCAAGTTAAATTGAATAAGGTCGAGCTTCTTTAAAATAAACTCAATAGTGAAATTAAAATTGAAAACTGGAGGTTACATTAAGGTATCTTTTTTCATAAGAATTATTAAATTCGCAAACAAAAGTGTTCCGCATTAATTATTGGTTAAGCAACAAGCTTAATAAGAGTTAGTTTTGCCAAGAATATTATTGCATGCGTGAAATTTCTAAATCTAAATAAGTTAATGAAAAAAAATTATATAAAACTCCAAACTATACCAATTATGACAATTATGATAACATTAAAAATTCCAAACTATATCCAGACACATTTATCATAAATCTTTTATTATGATATTGTTAAATATTTACCTTTTATCAAAGTTTCTTAGGTGCATTTCAATCAAAACAATATCATTTGTATTTCGCTTCCCATACGTACGTCAATATTATTTACTTATTTCTAACGATTTTTATTGACAGAATTTTGACCGAAGGTACATACGTTACACATGTACAAGTTATAATTTAGGATTTTCAGTACCTTTTGCCCTAAGTTATTTTCTACTCTCCGAGTTAATTTTAATAAATAATTTTTATATCAGATTTTTTTTTTTTTTTTTACATCGACCTCTAAATAAAATACTGTGGAAACAAAAATCATACGGAAGAAACGGCGAGAACAAAAAACCCTAGATCAACCTCAGCTTCTTCCTATCCGTCGGCCCTCAGTCCTTCCCGAATACTCTCCACGCCGTCGCCGTCTCCGCCTCCCATCTCCATCTCCATCTCCATCTCCATCTCCATCCTCTCCCGCCGCCGCCGCCGCCGCCGCGCCTTCTTGAGGTCTTTCCTCGCCCGATTAGGGTTTCTCTCGTGCCGAACAATCTCGTCCCTTAGCTCATTATCAGGCTCTGTTTCCGTTTCCAGGTCGCGGTTCCGCTTTTCTGTTTCTTCCTGGAGGGTTCGAAGATAAGAGGCGGCAGTCATGGCCGACGCGTTGATAGAGGAAAGGGCTGCGCTGATGGGGATAGACATGTCCCAGATTGATCTCGATTCGGTTCAGCTCCCTCCAGGGGAAGATTTCGGCATCATCAGGTTCGTTCCTCTCGCGCTGGTAACTGAGCGATTCGTCCCTTCTGTACTTATTTCTGTCTCGAGACGAGGAATTTTCGGGCTGGGGTTTATGCGTTTGGCTTCGTTGATGTTAGCTCTATAGATGTATTCGGTGCTGTTACGGAAAGCTGAGAAGAAGCACTTGGTTCCGCGTGTTCTCGTGTAGAGCGGATTTGTGTGAAAATTTGAAGGCACGGTTCGTTGAAAATCGAAAAAAAATGGATCTTTACCCAATAGAAAATGGTAACTGTCCAATTCGCCTCCTGGGTTTTGTCCGTTGAAGTACTTTAGGTTTGAGAGAGTGCAAAAGTGACGGGCTGGGTGCTTGCCCGGTGATAGGCCTGTGTCTTTTTTCGGATTATTGGGCAGAGTCTGATCGGGTGGCGATGGTTGTGTGAGAAAGGAACTAAGAAGCACAAATAGCTGGAGTGGAATACGATGAGGCGTCTTAGATTCCACTGGGTGAAGCGTCTCGTGGAAAGAAGTTCGAATCGAGTGCTTTAGAATCCGTGTTTCATTATGACTGTGCCTTTTCTTTTTGGTATCGGTTCCTTACTTGATTTTTTTCATGGCAGTGATGATGAAGATCTTTATCGGGAGGATACTTTGGAGTTGGATACAGGGTTGGGAAATATTATTATTGTTGATAATCTCCCTGTTGTTCCCCGCGAAAAATTTGACAAGCTTGAAGGCGTTGTTCGCAAAATCTATAGTCAGATTGGTGTGATTAAAGACGATGGCCTTTGGATGCCTATTGATCCAGATACACAGAAGACTCTAGGATACTGCTTTATCGAGTACAACACTGCTCAGGTGCTCTCTCTCTCTCTCCCCCCCACAAAAAAAAAAAAAAAGCACACCACTCCTTGTCCCAGTCAGCGTGTTTGCGTTTGATGAGTTTTTGTAAATGTATTAGGGATTAATGCTTTGCAGCATACACATAGTGAACAAGATAAGCTGATGCATTGAATTCTCTATCATCCTAATGTGCCAAACTTTGCGCATATCAGTTGTCTTAATTGGCAAATTGAAAAATTTCACAGGGCTTTATCTTGCAGTTGGTAAGTGTGTCAAATATATCTTCCTGATTGTGTAACTCTTCCTCTGGACATTGTTGCAGGAAGCTGAGCTTGCCAAAGAGAAGACGAATGGGTATAAGTTGGATAGATCCCATATTTTTGCCGTAAGCATGTTTGAGGACTTTGATAGGTTTATGAGAGTTCCTGATGAATGGGCACCTCCCGAAACAAAGCCATATACCCCAGGGGTAGTTACTCGAATCCTTCTTCATATGTTGATTTATTTATTCTTTGAGCCCATAGTTCCTTTGACCAGCACATTTTCATCACTCATTTATTCTTAGTATGATAAAGCATGTCAGTTCATGTTGTGTTTACCTCTCTCACTCTTGTCTCGATGCTCTGAATCAAGATTTATGTTAATTGAATTTAATTTTAACGCAAGCATCAGGTCCAATTTAAGATGTAGGTGTAGATGTTTTGAAGGCATTACATCATGCACCAGAGTTTGTATTTGCTTAACGTGGTTTGCTGGACTACCAACCTTTTTCCTAGGAGTTATTTTGGGTGCTCAATCGTTGTGTAGTTTACTTTGTCATCCAACAGAAAAGTTAGCTTTTTGTATATTTTACAGGAGAATCTTCAGCAGTGGCTCACCGATGAAAAAGCTCGTGATCAGTTTGTCATTCGTGCTGGCTCAGATACTGAGGTTTTGTGGAATGACGCCAGACAGTTGAAGCCCGAGCCTGTCCACAGACGTGCTGTGAGTGCAATGCTAGGGTTCCCCCCTTTTATGCATTTAACTTCTTGAACCATCTTATTTGAATTTGATGAATGAGCTATGTCTTTTTGCTGTGACAGTTCTGGACAGAGAGTTTTGTGCAATGGTCGCCCCTGGGAACTTATTTAGCAACAGTGCACCGGCAGGGTTCTGCAGTTTGGGGAGGCGCCTCTACCTTCAATCGTCTGATGCGCTATGCTCATCCTCAGGTTATATACGTACATTATACTTTGTTTTTGTATCTTTAGCTCATGCTGTCTCAATCTCAAGCATTATAATGACAAATGCAGGTGAAACTGATTGATTTTTCACCTGGTGAGAAATATTTGGTGACATATAGCAGCCATGAACCAAGCAATCCCCGAGATCCTCAGGTTTTTGAATTTTGTTCAATGTTGTATCTTCTGTATCTTTTTTCTTTTTTTCCCCTTTCAATTCTCCTTCCTTATTTGAGCTACCATGCAGAGGGTTGTGATAAATATTTTTGATGTGAGAACGGGGAAAATAATGAGAGATTTCAAAGGAAGTGCTGATGATTTTGCTGTTGGTGGAACTGGAGCTGTTACAGGAGTCTCTTGGCCTGTTTTCAGGTTATTTACCCATTCTCTCTCTCCCTGATTCTCTCTTAGTGGGTTCGTTAATGCATGGACCTTTTTTACCTTTTTTGTTACGCTTTTCGTGATTGTAGTCGGTGCGTGTGTGGGGGGAAAATATAATTACTTATTTAGTGGAACAGGTGGGGTGGAGGAAGAGATGACAAGTACTTCGCTCGAATTGGGAAAAGTGTTGTCTCTGTCTATGAAACAGAAACCTTTTCACTCATTGACAAGAAATCTCTGAAAGTTGAAAATGTGGTGGACTTTATCTGGTCTCCAACCGATCCCATTCTAGCGCTGTTTGTTCCTGAACTTGGTGGTGGAAACCAACCAGCTAGGGTGAGTGTGTTGTTCCTGTAGTCTCTTCCAAATAATCTGGTGGTGATTTTCCTAATCTTGTTTCACACTTAATAGGTGAGCCTTGTCCAAATACCTAGCAAGGAGGAATTGCGACAGAAGAATCTTTTCAGCGTTAGTGATTGCAAGATGTATTGGCAGAGCAATGGGGACTATCTAGCTGTCAAGGTGGACCGTTATACGAAAACAAAGAAGAGCACTTACACAGGCTTTGAGCTCTTCAGAATCAAAGAACGAGATATACCTATTGAGGTTTTGGAGCTTGAGAATAAGAATGACAAGATTATTGCCTTCGCTTGGGAGCCCAAGGGCCATAGATTTGCAGTAATCCATGGTGATGGTCCACGGCCTGATGTGAGCTTCTACTCGATGAGGAGTGGCAATAACACAGGCCGTGTTTCAAAGCTAACCACTCTCAAGGGGAAGCAAGCGAATTTTCTTTTCTGGTCACCTGCTGGTCGCTACCTTATACTTGCTGGATTAAAAAATTTCAATGGTCAGTTGGAATTTTACAATGTGGATGAGCTTGAAACCATGGCTACAGCAGAGCATTTCATGGCAACAGATATTGAATGGGATCCTACAGGAAGGTAGTTAAGAATTCTCTTGATCGGGTAGCTTGTCATAACTAAACTATGCATGATTTGTCTATGATAAATGGCTAGGAGCAGAAATTAGAAGTGTAACTGGTGATTTTGGGAAGCTTATTAGCACTAAATTATGCATATTTTTCTAATAAATGGCTGTGAGGAGAAATCGGAAGTGTAATTGTTGATTTGCTTCTGCTGTCCATTTTATGCTGTAAATCTCTCTCTCTCTCTCTCTCTCTCTCTCTCTCTCTCGTGATGCTGAATCTTTTGGTGCTATTAGATATGTTGCAACAGCTGTGACTTCAGTACACGAGATGGAAAATGGTTTCAACATATGGTCCTTTAATGGCAAGCTTCTGTACCGGATTCTGAAGGATCATTTCTTTCAGGTGTGTATTAACTTACTTTGTTCTAGTTCTTTTTATGTGGTTGACTTTATGGAACGTGGATGCTTCCCAGGACTTTTTTTTCACTCCATTTTATTTCTAACCTGTGAAAGTTTTCTTTCTTGACTGGATTACTTGTTACTTTGTTATGTGAAATAGACTGGCAGTTTATGGCTCCGTTTGGTTCAGCATTTCCAAGGCTCCCTTCGGAAAAATATTAGGCATTTGGTTCAGCTTTTTGAGGCCTCATTGGCCAAATGCTAGCATTTGAAATGCTAAGTGAGGGTTTAATGACTTTTTTTCTTTCTAATATTGCCCTCACTGATAATTGTGTTTTCCTCTTTTGCCCTAAAAAAATACTGTTCAACTTCTTCCTTGGACTTGCTGGTCAACCGGCGAAGCTTAGCTGGCGGAGCTCAGCTGCCAGGAAGCCTTGCCTGAGGTCGCCCGACCCAGGGTTACCTCAGGCGAGCCACCTCCTGCCAGCAGCAGCAGCAGCATCAGCTCGAGCCGCCTACCTCACGATTTTGCCCTCTTTGATGCATCTGCATCTCCTCCTTTTTTTCTTTTCTTTCCTTTTTCCTTTTTTTTTTCTTTTTCTTTTCACCTGAAAGTTGCTTTACAAAATATACATCAAAATGAGTATCCAAACACTCTTGCCTTCACCAAATGTCCATTCATTCAAAGATAGCATTTCCCCAAAGTTGAACCAAATGAGCCCTATATGCGTGAAGAATCAGAATTATATTCTTGGCTCTGCTCTTGACTGTTCATTTAGTTTGTGCGATGTTTGCTCTCAGAAGACCTCACCTTTTGTGGACATTTATTTGGTTGCAGTTTTTATGGCGCCCGAGGCCACCATCATTGCTAAGTCCTGAGAAGGAAGAAGAGATTGCAAAGAACTTGAAGAAGTACAGCAAGAAGTACGAGGCAGAGGATCAGGATGTGTCAATGCTGTTGAGCGAGCAGGACCGTGAGAAGCGCAGGATGTTGAAGGATGAATGGGATAAATGGGTAAGCAGGTGGAAGCAGATGCACGAAGAGGAGAAGTTGGAGAGACAGAACCTGAGAGATGGAGAAGCTAGTGATGAGGAAGAAGAGTATGAAGCGAAAGAAGTAGAGGTTGAGGAATTATTGGATGTTTCTGAGGAGGTTCTTTCTTTTGACTACGAGGAGTGAGGGATCAGTCATTCTTTTGGATCTTTCTTCGTCCATCCTGCTTCCAGTTTCAACAGTGGGTTATCGTGCAGTGACCAGTAATCTATCTTATAAGCTCTGGCACTGGCAATCAGAAGATATTTTTTCCTTTTGCATTCCTTCTTAGGGGATGCATGTCAGAGAAGAGAGTCTGTGTTGTTCTTTCAAGGAATTTAACTGTTTTAAGATGGATACCTACTTTAACAAAGTTTTGTAGTGCGTTGCTTGCACTAAGCCATGGGTTCTCGTTCATTTTTTCTTTGCGACTCCATAATGCTCCAGCCAACTTCCTGTAGAAATGGGTGTCCTCAATTTGCTCTCGTGCTCGCTTGCTAATGTCCTAGTTTATATACACTCTTAGGTAAACTAATTCTGATTGCTTGCGACTGCACTCTCTATTCCTCTTTTCAGTTACATGTTAATCTGTTAAAGTCATCGAAGTTTTACCAGAAGGAAAAGTTAAACGCAACATGTTGGGCACTGTGTTCAATTAAACTGCACTTGGATGGGAAAGAATGCGCTAAGAAAACCCAATTCCAGTTGAAAACTCAAGTAAAGACTTGACACAGGTTCGCCTCTCTGCTTCATTCTATAATCCCGGTATTCATGTTTTTGTTCTTACCGGGTGGTAGTTACCTTAGAAGAAGCAGGTCGATCAATTTAAGAATTGTGTTTCTGCAGAGGGAGCAAATGATGAGTACACAGCCAAAATTAAATCCACTTAATCTGGATGTGTGTATGCGATGCAAATATCGTTTCCCTAACATCCATATGACACCGGCAAAAGGGAGAGCGAGAGGACAAAGAGTGAAATTCGTTCCTCATTCAATACACCTGGGAAACAGCACTACTATTTCAGGCCTGGTACAATGGATCAGTTTCATCCGCCGGGGCCATGAGAGTTGGACTCATATTGCTTCATCAATGGATGAGGAACCATTGGAACAAAATACAAGAGATACAACAGAAACTGGTGGGGAGAGAGTGACAGAGAGAGCAGAGCAGAGCAGCAGAGCCATCAGAAAAAATCAATCTCTAAATAATTACCCGAAGGTTTCACATCCACACCCGTCACTTCACTTGCTGATGCTTGTGGTGGAGTACTACTAGCGGGCTTCATCGGAGACTCTGGTGCTACTGGTCTGGGCACATCTGGTGGAGTCGCACAACGAATTAACGCCCAGTTCACGCTCTGAAAGAACGGGTGCTGTTTGATTTCGGTGGCCCCACGCCTATAAGCGAGCCGATGCTGTGGTTCCTTAACAAGTAACCCTCTGATCAAGTCTCTCGCGGCAAAACTCACACTTGGTGTCTCGGGAAATCTCAATGGCTGCCCCACAACGTTGATCAGGGTAGCACGGTTCCCTGCCCCCTTGAATGGGGTCTTCCCATACAAAAGCTCATAAAGAAAGATTCCGAATGTCCACCAATCTACTGCACTGCCATGTCCTTCACCTTTAATTATTTCAGGTGCCAAGTACTCATGAGTACCAACAAAGGACATAGATCGGGCATTTGTAGGTTCTGCTATGAGCTCAGGGAGAGGGCTCACTTGGTGATATATTTCGGTCCTAGGTTTAATCTTCTTTTCCTTTTTGCTCTTGCTTGAAAATAAGCGTGGTGTGAAACATGCAGGTTGGATGCAATCTGGTTGCATTACACAGGTCGGTTCGATGCAAGAAGGCTGAACGCAGAATGCTGAGTTCTTCAACTCAAAGCTTGAGTTTGAGGATTTGACCAGAGTGGGGGAGACAGCACATCTTAGAGAGAGATCAAAATCTGAAAGCATTATGTGCCCATCTTCCCTAACTAGAACATTCTCTGGTTTAAGGTCTCTATAGATGATCCCAAGCATATGCAAGTACTCCAAAGAAAGGAGAACTTCTGCCACATAAAACCTGCAAAGCAGAGGATTCATGAAGTTATGAGCAACTATTCTTGGCAAATAATATCATGCCTGAGCATGAATAAACAAAAAAGTTCAGCTCCTGGCAAATAAAAAATCAGCTTTATCATCATTGTCATTATCTCCAGAGAAATTTAACAAAGTTGGCAAAGATCACGTCGACTTGGACAATAATCAATTCATCAAAAGAGTCCTATGCAGTTCACCAAGACCCATTAGGGATGGGAAAATTTACAGATAATCGATTCAACGACTAAGCTTAAACATCTTCACAACCATGTGTAAAATGTGAAAGTGATGAATACGTGTCTTTAAGTGGTCAGGCAATTGGGCTTAAAAAGACATTATTGGAACAATCTATTGGCTAACAAAAAATATAAGTTCTATAACCAGAGTCTAAGTTGGCCTGAATACAATCGGGCAGGAAGAAGAGATTTCACAATATGGAAAAACACAGAGATCTAATTTAAAGAAGCAGCAACATGAGACATTAAAGGAAATATTTAGAAGTGCTCAGTCAATGAGAACTATGTCTCCTTCTTAAAATTTATAAACAAAATCAGATCCATCCAAATGCACCAATCCAGAAAATGAAAAAACTAATGATCATTGACACTTCTTCGGATCATATCGGGTCTACTAAGTCACAGGACAATAGATTATGGTATACACAAGGTGAAATCCTTAAGTTTTGAATACAGAAATTACAGATTCAACTTCTTCCTGGCCTGGAAAGAAGCTCAAAAGCAAACACTTTTCCTCCAAAAAGCCCTATAACATTTTCTGTAATCCTAAACAACATCTTTTAGTCATCAAGTAGCAATAGAAAAAACATATAATTCCTCACCTGGCAGCATGCTCGGAAAAATACTTTCCTGGTTGCCTTTGCCGGAGAGCATGCAGATCCCCCCCAGGGCAAAACTCCATTACCAAGCAAGTGAACTTATCGGTCTCAAAGTGTGCATACAAAGTTGGAAGGAAGGGATGATCCAGAGACTGCAATATCTCCCTTTCTGTCTGAGCCCTCAGAAGCTTCTTCCGACCGGCCAAAGCTTCTTTATCCATGACCTTCGTGGCAAAATAACTTCGGGTGCCTTTCAACTCAGATAGATACACACTGCCTATATCTCCGCACCCCAATTTCTTCAAGAACCTGAAGCTATCCAACCCCAATGCCCCGAAACGAGATCGCACAGCTTGGATTGCTTCCCATCTTGTATCATTTGCCTTGTGAGGCTTGTACATAGCGCTGCTCAAACTGCTTGAGCTGCTCTCATCGCTAACATCACTCCCTGTACTGCCTCTGTAAAGGCTGGTCTTCCTGCTTTCAATAAAGTCGCATGAGTTGCTAACATCTGCACTTTCACCCGGTTTCTCAATACTGCTCATACATTCACTAACTTCCGTGTTGGTGAAACTCTGTTTGGCCTCTGCATATAAAGTGGCAGAACACATGCTGTTTTGAGGGCTGGGGCAAAAATTTGCTTTTGAAAGAGATGCCAACTGACTGCTCGACAGGCCAGAACTTCCTTTACATGTGCCTAGAACACGGCTTTCAGGCTCTACTAAACCACTTGTATCAGAGTTCTCAGAATCATCAACGACTTGCTTCACAGAAGATTTGGTTTCTGCCATTTTATAGCCCTGTTTAGAACTACCTGATGATTTATCAATAACACCATTCGGGATTACTTGTTCGGATTTCCCCTTGCTTTTATTGAAAGCTTGTCCTGCCAAGCTTGGCAATTCTTCGCTTTGCATGCCGATTTGGGCCGATTTCTGCGACTGCTTCTCATTGCTAAGTGAACCATTCGAGTGCCGGATCGGCCTCACGCTGGAACTAGGCGTACTTGCAGAGGATGCAGTAGACGATCCATTTCTAGATTGTCTAGGAGAGGGAGGCCGAGATGGTCGAGGAGTACTCGATATCGAAGGCGTGTTACTCCCTATTAAAGCTGCCGAATTCTGACTCTTTGGTATAGGACTCAATTCATCAAAGAGAGGCTCCATAAAGGCAAATTCAATACCGAACAGAATTAAATCCCAAGGACGGAGCTATGAGCGGCACCCTCTTTCAGCTAAAGTTGCTCGCTACAGAATATTCAGCCTATTCCTCATTCTGGACCTAAGCAACTGTCACAAGACAATCGACCATTTTCAGATAAGAACATAAATTCTCCAGAGAACACAAACATACCCTAGAAATAGCTAACCCACGAAAAAGAAATTGCATCTCAAGTAAGATATGACTCGATGAAAGTAAAAAAGAAATATTGCGTGTCAGACCAGAAATTCAAGATGCATAGCGTGACTCACAATCCACCGAATGTCAACATCCCCATTATCAAAAGAAGAGGAAGAAGATGAAGAAGAAGAATGTCAGCATCGTACAAATGAATCAAGAACTTGAGTTCTCCACAAGTACGCAGGCATTGCAGGCCGCACTGCCTTGACAATTCAATCAAAGCCCATCACCGCCAGCCTTGGGGAGCACACAACCGCCCCCATCCAAGTCACTCCAGAAATGAACCCGAAGCCAAGCAAAGGCGAAGCCCCCCCCGGGCGCTTAAACTAATCCGCCAGCCGATGGCGTCAACGGAAAAATCAAGAAACGCGACGCGCGCATCATCGCCAACCGATCAAGAAAAGGCGAATCGGGCGGCGACCCTTTTCCAGGCGACGAAAACCCACAAAGAAAAAGACATCAGCGAGGAGAAAAGAGGGTCACCTGATCAACAAAGACGCGAGGGGGGGAAGAGGGATCGTCATCAATGCAGAGAAAGCGAAGCCTCGTGACTCTAGAGAGAGAGAGAGAGAGGGAGGGAAAAAGGGGAGGAAAGAATCATGAGACCCGCCAAAAACCGAAAGTGGAAAAAGGGGGCAAAGAAGCTGAGGGAGGGAAAGTGATGCAGCTTTGCGGGAGGGGGGGAGTGTGGCTGCTGTTAATGGTGGTGGGGAAGTCGTCTTCTTGCTGTTTCGGCGAGGAGGAGCGATTTAGATCGGATCGGAACAGAGCGAAAGAGAGAGAAAGAGAGAGAGAGAAAGGGAGGAGAGAGATTGAATGATGACTATAGAGTGAAAATGAATATAATCTTTTCCCTTTTTTTTTTTTTTTTTTTTTTTTTTTTTTAATGGGAAGGGAGGGAAAAACAAAAAGGTTCTCTGTCGTTTTTTCATCGATTGTTTATTGGGTGGGTTTTGCTCCTGGGGGAAAGATTTCTGAGATCAGCAAGAACGAGGATGAATGGTGCTAGATATGCGGAAAACTGGAGAAATTAATTTTGCTTTTGTAAAATGACAATAAAGGGGGATATTCTTTATGATCGATTTTTGAATGAATTTTTGCAGGCATGATATTTTTCAATTCAAGTGGTCACTTTCTACATAGGGTTGATTTTGTCGATCGTGACTCAAAGGAACACGCCGATGACATTTAGATTTGACCGACTTTGATTGGAGAACGAAGTCGTGGAAATATGTACATGGGGATGACATTGTATTTAGAGAATCGAACCTAAATGGTTATGAGGTGTATAGAATATTCTGCAAGTTGAACATCTAGGTGATGTTGAATTGAACACTTGGATATGGTTCATAGCTTAAGAAATTAGCATGGCGTCCTCCCTGATGTTGATATTATCTGTGACATTGCCGGCTTCATTATCTATTATATTTACAATACGATTTCGAAAGCCCGAAAGCCCTCTAAAGGTCAAAGATGGATGTGGTACATTTTTTTAATGGTCGATTCTTGTGGGGCCAATAAGTATAATAACAATTAAAACACTTTGAGTAGCAAGGATTCGAGCAATATAATCTTTTGTCAAGTTGTAGTGGCACGACTTATCGACCTCTTTATAAATACATAGGACTAACTAGTCAAGTCTCGTGATTCATCAAAACATAACTTAGCTTTTATATATACCATTTTCTCATTTTACTCACTAAAAAAGTATTGGTAAAAAAGAGGAGTAGAGAATATGCTAATTGGAGCGGTCTTTTCTAGCAATTTTTGGACGTTCCCTAATGCTTCTTGTTCTTGAAATTGTAAAACAATTGAGAAAAAAAGAGGAGGTCCTCGAGTGGATGGAAAGAATGCGATTTTTGGGGCACTCTAGGGAACATTTTCTTTTTGTTTGCAATCCCATGATCCAATCTTATATGTCATTTCAACTTTAGCTATCCAAGTGGGAAATTGATGTTATTATACTATTTTTTCATTTTTCAGACTGATAATGTTGAGCTGTGCTGATCATTGGTAGGGAACATCTCCCAATATCAATTTTGTTATTGCTTTTCTTGTTGTGTGATTTTTCATTAAGAAGATTCGATTAATCTTATTGCCTCATTCTACAATATGGTTCTTGACCGCTAAAAATAGTAATAGCACGATTGATCGATGAGAAATTTCCAAAAACCCACCTATTTCGATTAGAAATACTTATGTTTTTAAAACACAATAAGTACCCTTTAACATATATCTTGAAAATGCTCTTTAAAATTCTCTTTCAATTTGTACTGTTATATTTTGTAGATAAAAAATATAATGGCCTCATTTTAGTCATGGAAGTGTGATAATCATATTCTATATTTATCACTACACTCGCGACTACTCATTAGTATTACTACAATTACAAATTACAACATAATCTTTCAATTATGACCATACCACAAATAACTGAAAATAAATAAATACTAGATAAATCTTCTGATATATATGGAGCACTAAACTCATAAGCGGCTATTGAAATGGTAGTTGTAATACTCTATGCAATTCGAATTTCAATTTGGAAATTCTACGGTAGTTTCTCCCTTTCTACATTTATGCTATTCACTAACTCAAGCGGCGTCCATTTTATATCATTACTTAAACTAAACAACGCGATGGCAACTAATCCCTAGCGACACGATACTTATTGCATCACAACACACGAAAGATTCGGATCTCTTTCGGAGACTATGTCCCTAAGAAAGAACATGCGCAAAAGCTGAAAACTTCCCACGAACCAACCAACCAACCACCTACGAAAAAACCCGGAGAGTCCTCTGCAAGAGCTGTCCCATTTCTTTCCCTCACGCTATAGTCTTTTTTTAATCTGTTCCTCCCCTTAATTTAGTCCCCAGTTTGGACTTTTGGAGAGGACGAAAGATTCTCTCTCTGTTTTTATATTACTGTCAATATTGAAAGTTTTGTTTTTTCATCAAAAATTGGAGAAACGACTTGATATAATTATCACTTCCATGCGGTGATCTAGCTGCTACGGAAATTTTTATATTGGCGTCATGTCCTTTATCTTCATTGACTGAGCATGGGTCGGGTTTGGTATCGGTTTGTGGATTTGGGTTCAAATGCAAGATTCGTGGAGGGTTCATGCACCGTTTTGGTTTACACACTCTGTTGACCTAAAATGAAAAATAAATAAAAGAGGAGAGGAAAAGAGGATAGGTTAATCTCCGTGGACATCATTGTGAGGATTTCATATCGTCACAGAATGTGTGAATTTAAGTTCACGGGAGGCCCGATATAACACCGCTCCAACCCATTGATCCGAGATAAGCGGAGTCCATCGCCATGAGAAATCGAAACTCATCAATACCATGATAAATAAACAAATTTGACCTCATGATTTCATGTCGGAAACATACCGTGACCTGAACTACTATGCCGCCGTGGCGGTCTCCTAGCTGCTGCATCCGCCACCACCGGTGTTAAGGAAAAAGTTAAGCTTTCTTTCTCATTGGCTAATACCGTGATCGGAATTATAAACGCAGGGAGTTCAACTGGAGATCACATGGGATAAAGCAAAAACTCCCCCACCAAACCCAAAAATTCATATCATCCACGAGAACGAGGAGGTGGCGGGGTCACATGCCCGCACGTGAGCACGTGGCCGGCTGTCGTGCCCCCCCCTGCCCCCGGGGTGCGCCCCCCGCGCTAACATGCGCCGGAGGCGCGCGATAAACCATCGCTTGCGGGGTGTGCCCATAGCAATTCGCCGTCCCCCGACAGAAAGCGTGGGTCCCAAAACGACAGGCCGTCCGGGGGGCTTTTAGCGTGTCTGTGTAGGGCTGACGGTGAGCAGGGAAAAGGCTCGCATCTGGTTGTTGAGTGGTCCTCGACGATAGCGACACACTCATTTCCACGTGGGGCCCGGCGGTCCGACTTGGAAGATCGGACGGCTGAGGACGGCCCCATCCGGGGGGATTAGAGCCGGTCGGGGCCCCACCGGGGAGGTCGAGGCTCGCGTAGATGCCGACACGTTTGATGATTGATCGCCGGGGAAGGTCTGCTTCCGGGCCCCCGTCGAAACCCGTGAGCCCGCTTGCGGAGACAAGAAGGAAAAAGCCCATCATCGAGAACATGTCTTTAAATCCGATTTGCTTTCCGGCGTGCATGCAATGTACATGCTCGTGGAATGTCGAGCGGGGCGATCCCTGGGAATCCCTCGACAGGAAACAAAAGATTGCTAGACTCGTCCCGGACATTACACGACCGGAAAAACCCGATAACGATACAAGCGATTCAACAAGTGATCTGAGCGAAAATTGCCTGGTGTTGCAGGACGTCTTGAGGAGCGATGTGCAATTGCTTTTGCACGTCGCGCAAGATGAAGAGGGTCTCGGGATTTTCTTCCGGGGACGTGACGTGGCGAACCATCATCAGTCTGGGCCACATCATCACCCGCAGAATTTAGCCGAGCCGCCCCATGTTAATTAAGTTGGTGATCTCATAGCTCCCTCTTGATATCATCAAAAATGTCAAGGTCATTCTTTTAGCTGCTTAGGATTTGTTTCTATGATTTCATATATCAGCAAACGAACGACTGAGCTAGGTATGGAGAATGCACTCTCTTTCCTAATTCTCAGTGCATAGATGAACAGCTAAGGTCGGATCGCTAACAAGAACATGAGCAAGATAAATACATTCAGAATACCGGATCATGATCGGAGCCACGAGAAACTGGAGCTCGAGCATGAAGGAGAATAGATGTCAAGATTGCTCATACAGATTATCCAAATACAAGTTCAAGATGTATCTTCCCGTCGATAAGACGTCCAGCCTCTTCTCGCTAGGCTCGTACTTCCCCTTCCGGAGCTGATAGCGGTGAGTCACAGCCGAGATTGTATAGGCCTGGCCCTCGATTGTCACGCTCTCGCCGCATTGCAAGTTCTGCTAGGAATTACCACCAGGGTGAAAAAACGGAAACATGAGACGAGATATCCCAGAAGCAAAAGTATTCTTTTCACTTTGCGTGTAAAACTAGATAGACCTACCAAGCCACGTGATAGAATGACCAGAACGTGCGACTACCAGCAAATGAAGGATGTAACATGGACATAACACAAAATTTCCATGGCCATTTTCTGCATGCCAAATTTGGAGCAAGGGCCATGCGCATTCACAAGTGCCAAAGGTAACCGCAAATCATGGGCCATCACTTCACAAAATGATTTTGTACCCCCGTCTTCACCTAACTAGGGTGGATCCAAATTATGAACAATTATTTGGGGCCATATCACAATGTCTCTCTCATTATCGAATAGATGAACAGAGATAAAGCTGTTCCCTTCCCCTATAACCCGATATGTCCAACCATTTTTCATAAAAGTTCCAGCGCCTTTCAGAGGGAAAGACAAAAATGAAACTGTTATTGCACGTAAGAAATCTGTTTGGTTTACCCTTGCAGTGTAATTATACCTTTTGATGTTCTGGCAGTTTCCACTGGGCACTTCACAACTTTACAAGGAAACAATGACTTCACCCAACTCTGTACTGGTTAATCATTTATCACCAATATATGACCTGCATCAATGCGATATCCGATTTTGTCATGATATTCCCACACGTTTTACTTGATTTTATATGATTAGACCTTGTTCCCTAAGGATAGAATTTGGCCTTAGCTTTGGAAGTGCATTGGGTTGCCCTTAATTCATATTTTCAGAGGATTATGAGCATCTGAAAAGAAATTCAGTCTCAAATCCGAAGTTTCCAATGTTAATTGCATGTACTTTTCTATTTCCCTTGATTTTCTTCTGTCTCTACTTCTTGTGTACTAGATGATTAACAGGAGCGCCATTATCAGCATCAGAATAACATGCTACAAGAGCACTTAAAAAACATGATGTCCAGAATGCAAAGTCATCTCTAATTACATTCCACAACTTAACGAATTTTGGCCAGTGCGGGGTCATTGTCATCTTTTAATTATGACCTCCACGCTGCGGTAGTGGAGGGCAACCATATTTCAGCCTAGGATTCCTTCTGGCAATTATTGATGGAAAAAGAGAATAAGCTAATCAAAAACACTTTTAATAACAAAATCAACAACAGCAACGAAACCTTTTATCCACTCACTGTGGTTGCATTGATAACTTTTCATTGCGACGTTCTGTTGAGTACCACTTCTACACTTCTATCTTAGCACTGACATCAGACTTCCATTTGACAGCATCATATCACCCACAAAGAGCATACACAGGAAAAGAAGATCTTAAATGTGCTCGGCAACCTCTTCAAATGTAGACGCGAAAATATACACGGACAAAAGTGCACCTCTCAAAGTAGACTGTTGCTATTGAAATCCTTTGTGACACCTCTCTTGGCTGTCACTGAAGTAGTGACTACATCAAATATGGCCTTGTGACTTGGATGTATGCAACTCATAACACCTTTTATCCAAAATCCTTAAGAACCTATGTATGGAACTCACTCTAGGCTTGCTCCAAATCTATGGAACCATGTGCAAAATCCTTTCCTTTTCACCAAGTCTCTCGATCAACTAACTCAAAGGCAGAAGGCCTTCATACTTCATCATTCTTAGGTTACCACACAATATGTTCTCATAATAAAGAATTTGCTGCGCAACTTACACTACGCCAAGTCAGTGCAATCCCTCTAAATTCAGCATAAACTTGGACAACCCCCCCCAAAAAAAAAGAGAAAAAAAGAAAAAAGAACCCCCCACAAAAAAAAAAGAAAAAAAGGGGGAATTTTCTTTTGCATTCAATAGGCCCCTAAGAGACGGTCAAACAGAACAACCCAGGTATCGCTTCCTCAAATGGCAAGCTTATCAACGAACATGGGAATGAGTGGTCGACTGCCAACTAATTGCCCACATTCTAAATTCCAAATCTTAGGGTCCAACACTTCCATTTCACCACGTACGCAGTACAAATTCAACAAAAACGCCTCCTACACATAGTAAGATAACTCTAAAAAAATTGAATTTTCATATAAAGTTTGCTCCGATCGCCTTTACCCACGAACGCTCAACAGATCATATTACCCTCTAAAATCCCACGACAGCAATTCGAGCCACGACAGAACCAGTCCCCAAATCAAACACAAAAACAACCGAATTCTCGAACGTACCGGGGGAAAGCAACGGACGCCGAGGCTCCTGGGAGGAGGAGTGATCTCGATGACCTTGTAGGGGTGACGACTATCCCTTTCCCGGTCTTTCTTCCGGCAGGAGATTTGAAGGCCCTGCGCGCAAGCAAAACCGGCCATAGAAAAAGCCCGTGACTTTCCGCGGACGTCAATCTCGTTTACACGCATTCGGTAAAAAGTAAGGATTTTTGGAATTCCACCAAAAAATGGGGAGGAGATAGGAGAAGAAAAACGGAGAGAAAGCGAGGAATTCGCGGAAAAAAAGAAAAAAGAAGAAGGGACCTCCATGGAAATGATGAAATGCTGAATGTCGCACCTTCGGGCGGGAACTCAAGTTGCCGATCACCATCGCCATTCGAGTTCGCCTATCGCCTCTACCTGAGACTCTGAAAAAGAGAGAGAGAAGAGAGAGAGAGAAGGAGAGCTTTTTTCTGGTCGGAAGGAGGTCGAGAATCGCAGAGAGACCAGAGAGAGAGAGAGGGAGAGGGAGAGTAGAAGCCAGAAAAAATGAGAAAAAATCGAAGATTTTAAAATGATATTTTCAGCTGCAGAATTAGTGCACTTTTGGGAAGCCAGGTCGGGTCGGGTCGGGTTGGTCCGGGCCGGGCCACAGCTATACAATGGTACTCTCCGAGCCCACTAAACTCGGGTAAAATTGGGCTTTAGATTAGACTAAAGATGAATGCTTGCATCATCGTGCCGTTTGATTAAGAAGTGGATGGTCAAACCTTAGCCTCGAATTTTGAAAATGGGAGAGGAAAGATAGAGGTCAAAGCTATGCCTTCTTCCGACTTTGTGATTGGCATTTCACCGTTATCTTATCATTTTTCAACTTGCGGGTATGCTAGCTGCTCCCTATACTAAACATTAATGCTATATAGGGGTGATTAGGAAGGGAAAAAAAGGGTAATTAAGTGATTACTAGAGAAAAGAAGGAAATAACTTGAATGGATTGAGATATAATGTCGATTGAAATAAGGGTAAAAGTGCAAAAGGTAGAAAAGATCGTTTATTATGATATAAGACTCCTAATCCTTTTATATTTGGATGGCTTTTTGAGATTTTTAATTCGCACATAAATAGCGTTTTCATCAATTTCTCCCAGCCCCTCCTAATCCATTCTCTCCTTCTCTACCCCTCTTATCCAAATAAGATTGTGCTTTCGAAGTTCTTTCTATTCCTTTTGATCTTTCCTACCAAACTACATGTTAAGTTCATTTCCTCAATGTGCCAATTCCCTGGAGTTAAACGAGTAAATCATGTTGCATCACTAGCCTTATGAACAAATTTAGGGTGAGCATTGGTCCCGGCTGAACCAAGTGATTTTCAGATGAACGGAGTAGGTGCATGAATAAAATCCCTAAGAACTGGCCTGAGGCCATTTCAGTTCCTTGGAAGATCATTCCAGCCGGTCCTGTAACTGCTGGTCCTACTCCTGAATCTGTCTACCGAGGACTTTTCCAGGGTAGATTAGACTTTTAACCGATTTTAATCTTTTTCTTCTTTAAGAAACGAAAAATATAAAAGATTGCAGCAAAGGAGATTCTTTCCTCAATGGCTTCAAAAGCCTCAAAAGTTCTTTAACCTCTCTGACAAGAGAAAGCTAATGTCCCAATTATGCCCACAAAAAATTTGAATATATCTTATGAAAGGGGAATAAAGGTAAAAAAAAAAAATACCTGCAACCTCACCCTCCAATCTACCCTGAAATCGGCCAGTCCAATTCCAGATTGGTTTCAAAGTGTCTTTGTTCAGTTCCTCATTTTAAAACCTTGGAACTGGCGTTGACCAGGTTGCTTCCAAATCCTGGACTGAAAACCGACCTACCAAGAAGACGATCAACTCCAAATAAATCCAATAGGCTGAAATTGCTTTGATCTCGCAAATGCACGCTTTGTCCATGTACATGTTTAATTACAGCTCATAGCTTGATAGTGTCATTGTTGTCTCGGGCTTCTGGCTACAATTTTATACGCTAGATTTGGTTTGTCACGGTCTTAAGACAGTTTCCTAGTCTAGCTATGTACAAAGCTAGAAGCGCAAAAGCCTTTAAGCGGACCAGGCTCCGTAAGGTTTCCTGTACATGAAATATACCGCTCAACCCACATTTCTCAAAGATCATAACAAAATCAAGAACTTTGCACCAGAAAGAATACATCACTCGAGATGGTTCGCATCCAGCAGTTGTGCGGGAAACAGGATGAGATTAGATAAAGCCAACTGGACTGACTAAAGTCGATAAACAAACAAACAAGATTGGCAGAAAGATTGTACAGAACAAATACAGCGACGTATTACGAACGTCTTTTAACATGCAGGAAACGAGCAGAGAAAAATACCCTTCTGCAGGATTTGCAGTTCATTAATGCCCAAGTAGTTTGCAGCTAAATATTAGACCAGATCTCTTAGATTTGAGTCCTAGAAAAGAAAAACGTAATAGACGGCTCTTTTCGCCTTCAGGATGACAAGATTCCCTTGTCGACATGATTAAAGAACTTGAGAGCATACAAGCTGGACCCAAGACAAAAAGATCAAATGCTACAAGCTGAGAAAATCTCATTTGGCCGCTGCACTTTAACCCTCAAGCATCTTTATCAATGAGAATCTACCTTCCATAAGGATGATAACGGCCGCTTCCTGCACCACCATATCCCCCTCTACTCCCGTAAAAGCCACTTCCACTGCTACCTCCATAGCCACCTCCAAGGCCAGCATCATAACCACCCCCACCATAGCCACCACCAGCACCCCCAGCACCAGCACCGCCGCCATATCCTCCATAGCTCTCACTGGGACCACCATAAGCCCCTCCAAAGTCATATCCTCGGCTCAAGCCGCCGCCGCTGCCGGCGCCACCACCGTAACGACTAGCATAACCCATTGATGGATCTCCTCTGAAGGCCCCCATGCCGCTGCCGCCACCTCCAGCATATCCTCCATATCCACCAAAGTCACCAGCACTATATCCCCCATAAGCACCAGCCCTTCCTCCATAGGCTCCACCAGTCCTGTAGCCACCATAGCCACCACCTCCATAGCCACCACTGTATCCACCATGTGCATCTCCATAGCCACCACCATATGCAGGCCTGGAATCAGAGTAACGTTTAGATGGTGCGGGCGGGGCATTTGGTTTCTTTGGCTCAGCCTTCTTGATCTCTACCTGGTGAGACAGAATACAAGAACATTCAGCAAGCATAATGAGTGACTACAGGTGGAATGAATATTACCATTCTATAACAAGTCAGCAGGACTAACGACAAGCAAAATCAAACTTTTGCATGCTATAATGTGACATAGCCATGTGACAGAGAACCCAACATTCAAATATCTATCCAACATTAAATGAGTATCATTCAGACTCAAGAGTAGCAATTTTATCGATTCTAGTAGAATAGGGTACTTCACAATCTCCGCACTTTACAGTGATCTCTCAGTTATGATATTCAAATCGGATACTCACATAACTCAGATGCTAAGGACTTCTTCCATTGTATATTAACGTGTACTGAAAACATGTCCTAGCTTGAAAATGAAAAAGAACAGTATGAATATCAGCAGTCACTGCCCTAACTAGTGGATACAAATTGGGAAACAGATCACCTGGGCACCAGCCAGCTCAAGCCTATTACCCTTCGCCAAAAGATCATCGACAGCTAGCTCTGATTCAAAAGTTATAAACCCAAAACCACGAGACCGATTTGTAGAATGGTCTCTCATGATCTGGTGTTCCTTGACCTCACCAAACTGTGTAAAGAAGTCCTTGAACTCATCTGTCAGTAAAATAAGTTTGTTCAGACCAGTGTTATCAAAGACACGAGCAAACTTCACCAAAATAACGTTACCTTCAGTCACAGCCGTAGGGATTCCACCCACAAAAATCTTCTTGGTCTTAAAATCCTTGGAGCCAGCAGCCCCCTTCGGAATAGTACGCTTAATTTCGACCTATAATCCAACACAGAAACTTCTCAACCAACCAAATCAAGTACAAAGCTTGTTATTATAAAACAAATCCAGATGTGTAAACAAACCTGTTTCCCATTAATAATATGAGTCTCCTCAATGACTTTATCGACGACAGAGGGATCTGCATAAGTCACAAACCCAAATCCACGAGGCTGCCCAGTCTTCCGGTCCCTCATAATGACGGAATCCGTAATATCACCATATTTACTAAAGTACTTGACAAATTGTGCTGCATAAACAATATAAGCAATCCGTTGATCCAAGTCGCATGTGTTTTAAACAAACTGATACATCGGAAAGCTGATCCAATACGAACAACTAACCAGTAGTCGTCTCTCTTGCTAAACCTCCTATAAAAATCTTTCTGCAATTACATTTACACTAAAATTAAAAAACAGATAACAAAAGCATACCTAATCAACAGCTATACTTAAAAGACTAGTAAAACTAATTCTAAAGCACAGTTGACAGAAAAGGCTTGCATCAGTTTCTGATACAGCAACTTCAGCTAAACCGAAGAGAAAGAAATCCACTGCTTACGAAGTGCCGTGAGCCTGAAAAAAATATTATCCGACTACAAACACTAGCATTAAAGTCAAGATATAGCAGCAAACCCTAGCATCTTATCAACAAACTAAACTTAAACTTTGGGCGATTCGCAAGATAACAACTTCCTCGCCTTTCGTTATCCAGCGCATCAAGATAAACCGAGAAATGGCAAACGTTTCATGTTTCGCTTTCATAATCCTTACACTCCACGGAACAACAAGAACTGGCCATTGTTAAAACCTTCTCTCGCAAAAAAGAATACTGCAAAACGTTTCCGCAAAAAGGAACGATTTTTTTTTCCCCAACGGAACAAATCGTCAGCAAAAGAAAAGCAATCGCTGCATAAAGTTCGCATCCTTCCTACAAACATTCCCCACTCCACCACCTTCGTTCAACCAGACGGATCCGCACCACCGACAAAACGAAACCCTAGCCACACAGAGAAAGGAAGGAAGGAAGGAAGGAAGAGGCTCGGGGGTTCTTTCAGAGCAGAGAGGCCGAACCAGGGGGGGGGGGGAACTCACCCGGGGCTAGCACCGTCGCCGGAGTGGGACTGCGATTTGTCCTCCTCGGCGTGGTCGGATTGGTTGAGGTCGCCGTGGTCCCCGTCGAGGGCCGCTTCTCTGTCTTGGAGGTCCATGCGTTCTCCGGCGAGCTCGAGAAGAGAGAGGAAGAGGGAGGGAGGGGGCGGCGCCGGCGACGGTCGCTGGGCGTTAGGGCTTGGAGGAGGAGGAGGAGGAGGAAGGAGAGGGACGTAGACGGAGAGAAGAGTCGAGCGGTCCGTCGTTTTAAGCCCTAAAGAAACCCCTAAGTTCAGCAGCTTGCTACTGCTCTCTTTTTTTTTTTTTTTTTTTTTTTTAAATATAATAAAAGGGGACTTTCTCTTCGTGCTCTGCGTATTTAAAATATTCCTATCTCCATTGATTTTTTATTTATCTTATTTTTATTTTTTTGGCCAGGATATGTGAAAGAATTATTAATAGTTGAAGTAACCGAAAAAAAAAATGGAATTGGCGTTGTGATTTCATAACCGGGCTGCTTTGTTTGGGAAAGGACATTACCAAAAGCCTTTGGGCCTACCTTGGGTTGGGTCCAATGTTAAGGAGCGCGACAAATTTTTAGTTTTGAAAAGACGCGTTGCATTATGAAAGTCCTCAAAAGTCCCTTTTGTCCGCGGGAGCTTTTGGGTTTAAGCATTTCCGAGATACCAATATATTTTTTTCTTTCAATTTTGTCCTCACTAAATATTCAAAATTTTGAAAATGTCCCTCGAGACATGTCGCCAGTAGCACGAGATTTGACCATCCGTGAGCCAAATCCGACACCGACACACATCGCATGACCTCGAGTGATAGATATGAGGGCCAAATTTACCATTTAAACTAGACTTATTTCTCAATACACTTTTGAACATAATTTACATATTAATAAACTTCTTTTTGACCAAAAGCCACTTTAGATTTTAACCTAAAGTTTCTTTAGATTTGGCTTTCCCAAAAGTCCAAAATCGCAGCCTTAGCTCATGAGATGTGCCTTTCATCTTTACTCATGCGATGAGGAGGACGGCAATATTCATTTTTTACCTCTCCCACTTTCCTTCATCGCCCCCAAAACAGTCCACACATCCCTATCAACTTAGCAAGACCATTACTTATCATCCATCACACAACACTTTCTTCATAGAGACAGGCATTCAATTAGACCATCCCACTTTTTTGCACCAGAAACACCTGATAATTGTGCATTTGCTGTGGGAAATCAATTGTGCTTCGTGACGTGATCACAAATTGTGACTGTATCATACGTGACCACAAATTGTGATTGTATCATCTATCGGTAGGCCTCTCCCGCGATCGACCTTTGTCCTGTTCCGCAATGCACATCAAAACATATAGCAGTCGAAAGCCTCGTTGACAAACTCATCGAAACATGTAGCAAAACAACAACATCACAAGCCTTTGTTGAAATTGCGACCAGTCATCTTCTCCGATTCATACAGTACATAATTTATTAACTCCCTTACTACGCTACAAATAAGGAAAAATATTTTAGTTAGATCCTTGCATATTGCTACTTTTAGTCAATATACGATAACAGGAGTTTCACGTCTCGTTCATTTGTAAAATTTTTAGGAAGGTTTTGTGCAGTCTAAAACTCTGGATCCCACCAAATAAAAGAGAGACTAACACAGCAACTATTACCAAAACTTATACGGCCTAATCGGGTCACCGCGACATTACCAAGATAACACCCATAAAGAATTTCATCAGACGGTGGCCGAATCCTTTCCACATGAATTTCGAATGATTTCCTTTTCTTTGAATGATGAAAAACCAAAAGAAGACTGTTAATGCGGTAGAATAGGCATTGCGAAACTCCCTCATCCTTAAGTTTCTGGATTTTCTCAGGATCTGTCTCATGCATGTGCCATCTATTGCTGCCGCACCGAGTCGACAAGAAGGTGAGTATTGTGTTGCTGCACAAATGTAAATGGAGAAAAAAAGTAAGTTCCTGAGATGCAAGAAACATGGGAATTGCACAGAGACACATGGAAGAAAAACGATACTCCTCACTTAGACTCCTTTAAAATTTCAGCAAATATTATAGCCAAAATTGATCAGAAACCATAGATTAAATGAACAAATGACAAAAATTAAGACTTAAACGTGCTGAATGAATAAATTTTCCAACTTCCATGTCATGATCTTGCCACTTAGGCCATGAAAACTCGCAACCAAAGGCTTGACCAGAGTATATAAAGCAACACCACATTCTCATTCGTTTTGGCAAATTATTCTTATGGAAAAATTCTTCTCCTAGTTATTTAAGAACATCAGATAGCATAAAAACCAAGGGACAGTAAGTTGTGTCCACTGTCCATCAGGAGGGATATGTTTTAAGCAAAAACACAGTCCTCCCAACACAAATTAAGACAGGTAAGGAATTTAGACCAAAAAAGATTGTCTAAATATTCAAATATCCAATGAAAATTGACATATTATAAATCATATCGACAAAATCTTTTGAAAATGCTTACTGTTCCGCATTTGGTCAGAAACTTAATAAAATCTACCCGTTTAATTTTAATTTATCATCAAACAACATTTTAGTTTTCATTTTCAATACTTGAAAATTCAAGCATTTAACATTCAATCCTCAAATTTTTCAGTACTCATTTTTCTGATCAGACGAGCCCTGTAAATAAAGGAAGAAAAGAGAGTTTTTTTTTTTTTTTTTCAGGCCTGGTTGAAAGAAAAATGAGGATACTGAAAGTAAGGAACGAAAGGAGTTTTCTTTCTCTCTCTTTCTTTTTGCTGGTGCGAGAAACAGAATGACTTGTAAGCAGCTTCTCTAATTTGAGACATTAAGTTGCAGTATTTCGAGTTCGAGTCAAACATAACCTAAAATCCCAATGACATCTGTAGGACCAGTTCGACTAAGCTTTTTAATCACGTGCCCCTCGAAACAAAACGAACCGACGAGCATCAACTTTTTGATTCAAGGATCGAAGAACTTCGACTGATACAGTGCACGTAAATCTCAATAGCCTCTGCTGTTTGAGTTAGCGATTACACTCCCTCAATTTGATTTGTATGCTAACATTTGGGAACGTGTACTAAGCACAAACCTTTGATTCATCGGACAAGTGAAATAAAAATATAAAATAAA
This sequence comes from Eucalyptus curtisii, assembly GCA_017140595.1. NCBI lineage: Eukaryota > Viridiplantae > Streptophyta > Magnoliopsida > Myrtales > Myrtaceae > Eucalyptus > Eucalyptus curtisii. Next base: position 28,513,540 of record CM029503.1, on the reverse strand, counting down.
ATTGGATGCCCCGAATTTTGTGCTATCATCGCGGATGGACGATTCCGAAATTTCCCAAGCTAACGATGTAAGAAAGGATGCCCGAAAAATTATAGAGAAATTCCTCTGACGGGTGAAAACATTTTTAGGTAAATCCTCTTCGAAAGTTAATTAACAGTTGGATTGACGCCGGTGCTACTGATTTCAAAAGTGAATTCTTCAGCTGTTAAAATCACATTTAAGCACGTCCGAAAGTACACCTCCAGTGGCAAAGAGGTGGCGGTCCCAGTTCTAACTTTCCATACGAGACCCTTAATTCTGGACATGTCTACTATACTTACTCATACACCCCCTGAAGTCAGATGGGTCAGTCGCTCCTATTCAATACAAAATCACTCAGCACATACATTTCAAAAAATTTCTGAGTGAGTTTCCCGTCCTTCGGCATCTGAACATAAAGTAGCTTGCCTATCATCCTACTCTTAACACTTTTACAAGTAATAGCCGTGGTGAGGGTGTACCTGCTCTGGTTCTAATCTAGTTGAGCATTCAACTAGAATGTATTCTGCGGGTTGACCCTCCTCCTCGCTCCTTCTCGCCTATAATACGGAGTTTCATCAATTGTCCTCCTCACGTAATCCAGGAACGGCTGGGGCGTCCTTGGGGAATGATCGCTTACTACACCGGGGCTGCTGCGATCAGGTGTAGTAGGTGCCACCGGTCTGCTAGGCGTTGCAGGATGAGCAGCTGGCACATTTCTGTCTGGCCTGGCCAGTATGGAGAAAGAGATGGCGAGCAATACCATCAACAGCACGAGAATCACGGGCATGCTCAGCCAGAAAGAAAAAGGGGACAACTTCCTTTCTCTGGTCGTGTAGCTCACCTCCAGTTCCGTTCTTTGGCCTAAAAAAGAAATAAAAATGCACAAAAAATATGAGATAGGAGCAAAGTAGGTTCCAGAAATTTCACAAGCAAGGAGACTCACCAGTGGCTGGAAGTGTGAAGACTATTTTATCCCTGAAGCTCTCGGATGCAATTGCTTTGACCTGGAAATACGAATAAAGCAGATGATTCGAAAAATTCATGACATCACCATGTTCTTTGCCTGCAGTCTCTATCCAATCAAAGTCTAACATTGACACTAATCTCATTCATGGTACCCACCAAGAAGCTACAGGATTGAAGCTTACATTACCCTACTTTATTTCTTTAACACATTCCACACTCAGCACCCATTCTCATTGCCCAAAAAGAACAAATACACTCCAAGAGAAAACAAAGTTGCTCAATACTTTTTCCAACTGTCATTCAAATAGTTAAGACTTGCATCTGCTTACCTCATACTCAGCAGCACTACCAATCCCAAAACCTTCTCTTCGTATAGGAGTTATCGTAATGTGATCCGGGAACTGCCAATGAATCTCAGTATCTAGAGACAAAAAAAATAAAAATAAAAGATTAACACTTTAGGAAAACAAGTCAATGGCAATTATCTTACGAAAAAGGAAAAGAATCTAAGCTGATGGAACATGATAACAAGCAAGAAATCAAAAACGAGATATAGTTCAATCGTGACCTACATTCATGGGGGAAGTGGCAAAAAGATTTCACTAGAATTGACCAATACAAGTGCGATAGAGATTACAATCGTGCTTTAGATCACACAAACACTCTTAATGTTTCCAAGCCATGATAAACCCTGCAAGAATTCTCCTAGAAATTTCACTCTAATTTGATGAAGAGTTCTTTCAACATCGGCACGTACAATACCACCCTCAACTTGGATACAGAACAGAAGACATGCGGACATGTAAGAAAATGGATATCATTGTAATGATGGTGCCGCTGCTACAGCGACACAAGCAATGATGATCACCATGTGATGGAGTAATGATGGTGGGGCATGATGAGCAAGCCCAATAATCCAGGTTGCAGAAACTTTTAATAGGCAGATCTTGTTTGCATTTTCACAATCAAAATTTGGGTTACACAACTACATCTCGAGCACTTCAAATTTTAAAAAGAGCTTAACAACTTGCACATGCTAGTAATTCATAAATCAGTAACCACAAACCACCCAGGCAATCCTGCATAAAAAAAGCATTTTAAAGGTAACAACTTTGACGTAAATCAAGTTTTCCAAATATTTTCCTGAAAAAAATAATAAAAGCAGGAACACACTAGGAGAAATACTAGATCATCTTAACATTGAAGTATTGACTAGAAAAGGATATCTAGTTAGCTAGCTAAGCACACAGGTTCTTCGAGTATTCAAAATCTACAGATTTTGCCATTTTCAAACTTAGAAAAAAGTGACAAATTTGTCTCCTCTGTCTGGTGGGGGAGAGACTCATTATACCTGTGTTGCCCAAGAGAGTTATGGTAGTTCTGTTGGAGTCCGGTGTCAGATCCAATTGCATTGCATCCTAAAACACAAAAATTTTTGCAACATCAGAATGCTTGAAATTGGTTTTCAAGTAAAGACACCAGAAAAGGCTTAAAGAGTGAGCATGGACTTTTCAATATATGAAAGAGCATGTACAACGTAACTCAGAGCTATAACCACGGCAGAGATAGCAAGAGATGAAAGTCCAACAGGTTAATGTTTGATTCGTGTGTCAATAGTATCACCAAAGACAATAAAGTTCCCATAAAAGTTTTATTCATCACCTTATCCATCCCCAATATAGAAAACCCTCCGATGAAGAGGGCCGAGGCAGATCCTGATGCATTCCTGGCTTCTCTTAATATAGCCTTGATGGAAATAGAGATATCTGATCTCATGTCCTTTGATTTGAGTGTTGAACGTACCAAATGCTCAGGCGAATAAGGGAAGAAGAGACAATACGATTTACCAGTGTCGAGATCTGTCCATGCCTTAGCATACCTTCATTGCAAAGTTATTGGCTTGAGAAAGGTTTAACAATATAAGCTAACAGGATAAAGTGTAAGGCTTGTTACAGTAAAGCAAGATAAGAGGTGCCATATACCCAACAAATGGAGGGTCTACTACACAGTCATAAGGGATCTCCTCTTTCTTTTTGTTGTATCCATCACTGCATAAATTGTTCACAATATATTGTCAGTAACCATATTATTCTTACGATAAACTACAGTATCAATGTGTCCTCATGTCTAAGCATTCGGTTACTATATATGAAGCTAGCAGAGTACACAGCATCTGGTGAGTTCAGTATCTTCTGTTTTCTCTCTCCTTTGCTCTCATTAGAGCTAGAGAAGACTCATAAGAGAAGAACTAACTTGACTAAAGAAATTACTATAAGCTTAGTAAGTTAGAAGGGCAAATTAAAACAAGATTCCCAAAGTGGTTCCATTGAAATAGTTCAATTGTGGTATCACACAATTCATAAAGGAATCCAATCATCTGGGAGAGAAGGAATCAAAAGGGTGCTTGTAACAAGCCTGGTGAAACAAAGCAAGGCTAGAACTGCCAGCAGCAAAATGATTTCGAGAAAGCAACTTCCAGAAGAGATGCATTTTCACTTAACTGAAGGAATGAAATAAATTGGGCATTGGATATAAGCTCGAAATGCAGTACCATATTTGATTACACTGTTGCTTGCAGTTTCACTCTAATCCAGTGTTTACCAAATATCTATTTTATCCCCCTCTTTCTGCACACAAATTGGATTCCTTGCATAGGCTGAAAAGGAATGCTTACTATTTATCAATCAATTTAGAGTCTTAAGAAGAAGAAGAAGTTATCAAGTACAGCAAATCTGGGAACTGTTAAGCCCGTACAGAGGTCAAGCCCATTTCCAAAAGGTTGGCTGATGGTGGAATTGTGAAATATGCGGAGTGTAGATATTCATGAGATCTGTGATGCGTTCCTAAGATGCAGGGGCCATTGCAAGAAACCGACTGAGGTTATTTAGTCTTATACACCATTATTTTTCCTTTTGCCCCAAAAGAACAAGAGTTACCAATGTTATTCAAAAGGAGATAATAGAAGATACTCAGTTCCAGTCAAATAAGTATGCTAGTAGAAGAGCATAACACAGACCTGAATTTTACACGGAACTCATATCCTCTAACAGGGAAAGGAACATTGCTTAGTGCCTCTCTGGGAGCATCCACAGAAACCATGTCACTTCCCAGTACCATAACCTCTGTTTGCAGCTTTGCACTTGAAGATTTGAAAATAACTGCCCAGAAGTAGAATGTAATGTCAACCAAAAGGCAAGGGGTAGGCTCAAGACAGTGGGATAACTGTAATACAGTAACACTGAATACCTCGAGTGGTGCCCTCTCCAACTGCCTTGGATTTTCCAGAGTACAAATCTATGGCTATGACACTTTCATTTGCACTAGTCCACTGCCCAGAAACTTGCTCCTTGAATCCTACCAGGCAAAAGGTAATTTGGCATCATTTAGTGAAATAGCTTCTCACATTCTATTCATATGCAGAAGAGGAAATTATGAAGGGACATAGGTTGTGTACTGTAACTCAAGACATATTATACACACATCATGGCATGCATAAAGTTAATCATAAAGGTAAATTTTCACTAACACAGCCAAAAGATTAGTGGCCTAAGAAGTATGGGATGGCCAGAAAAACCTTCCCACAAGATAAAAATTCAAGAAGATTATTCTCCACGGCAATTGAAAGTTGAATGTCCAGAGAAAAGATGACAAATTCTATTTAAAGTGACAGAGCTGCCTCGACAATGCTAGAAACAGAACAAACCCAAGTCTAATTAATCATTAACTTTCAAAATGAAATAAAAGAATACCAAATAATCGTTGATATTTTTTGATTGGACAATCAACAATTGCACAAAATCTGAAAGTGAATAACCAACATATATATGACTGAAACATGGAAGAAATTTTTCACATAGCCACACCTTCTAGATTAAACTCAAGTGAACTCCCAATGTGAAGGATGGGATTTTGAGGGTATATGAAGGCACCAACTGATACCTGAATGGAGATGAATACAATGATATTACATGACTGCAAAATTGCAAAACGATAGTAAATATGCACATAACAGAGAGAAGACTGAGAATAGCTGATGCTCTAGAATTCAGTTGTAATTGTACAAGGGTACCAATAGCCAAGTCAAAAAGGGAAACTAGAAGCGCTTCAGAGACAAACCAATTTCAAGGATACATAGTGAGCTACCATTCCTATCTATAGAAGAAAAATGCTTTTAACAAGTAAGCCACTTATTGAGTTATGGGCTCAAGTGGGTGCAAAACCTTTAGTGCAGTAACAACTGTATAGAGGCTCTAAGTAGATGGATTCCATGCTTCCAGTCTATAATCAGCTCTAAGGTGCAAGGGTCCTCGTACTTAAACGAAACTAGTAAGTAAAATATAAATATCTTCACTTACCATCATGGCTACCACAAATGGTCATGCATCCAGTTACAGAAGTGTGTCAGTCAACTCCAAAAGATAGAATGACGAGTTGTGTGAGTATATATCACTTGACTATTTATATTTATAATTGCTATTTAAACCCTTTTCTTAAAGAAAAGATTGTCTGCTTGAACAACATGTTTGTATAAAATAAAACAGGTGTATTGAAAGCTAATAGGGTACCAGCGCATAATCTGACTTCCTTGTACTGCCACTTATCGACACTCGGAATAGAGCCGTCCCGTGTTGTACTGCCTTCAATAAGATAGAAGAGCACAGTCATGAGGAAAGAATAATTACTGAAAAGATGAAAGGACAGGAAAATAAGTTGATGCAATTTTTTTTTAATATCTTAATCAAAACAAGTCTTATTTTGGAGCACAAGGAAGCAAGAAAACTGGACTAGATATCTGAGACGCACATTACTCTGTCATAATTCTATTTTTGTAGCCTATTCCATGAGAAAAAACAAAAGCTAGTATATGCATGTTACCTTGAGATTGATATTTCCATTCACACTGCTTGTTGTGTTAACATAAACAATATCCGGATAGTTCACTTCCATGTCCAAGGCAACTGCATCATATGCTTCATAAAAGGCATATCCTGGTAAAACACAAAGTCACGGTAGTGATGAGGACTGAATAGCTAAACAACCAACAGTGCTTTGAGAGTGCTTTTAAAAGAGTACCTAGAACATCGAAGTAGCTAATTGGGAGTTCGATTTCAGCACCAAGAGCAAGATTTACCACACGGAAAGGAAATTCTTTATTTGCAAATCTTACTTGAGCCACCTGATTACGGTACAGAACAGGCACTGTCAGCACAAGTTCTAAATAGCAAAACAACTTCATTAAAGAAGAGAAACAAAAGAACATAGAAACCATAAACGCTAATCTATCATTGAAGATCCAAATCTATTGAACTCAGAAATATCATTAACAATTACAATTTTTTACCTTTTAAAGTAGCCACAGGATGCTAGTGTTAGCAGCTCTAGATTACAAGAGGAGAAAGTCATGGGATCGAAAATGCTTAGATGGTAAAAATCAGTTGTATCACTATCTGAGATGTGAAGGAAAAAGGTTGAGACACCACAATATATACTGCTCGACTTCTAATGACCAAGTATGGGAACGCATTGTCAGTAAAAGTTGATCATATTGCACATTCAAGGTGCATAGTCTTGAATGTCTTTGGCCTTTCTTCAAATAATAGCACACGTCCAATATTATAGTCCTACCTGAGAAGTACAGTCCTCTTTTCTGTACATGTCGGCATTTCTTTGGTGCTTTAACTTATGAGTCTCTTTAAAAATTCAAGACAAAAGCTCAAGGAAAGGAACATAGCTACCTCAGTGACCCTGATACAAGAAGCAATCTCAATTCTCCCTGTCAAGTGATCTTTAGCCTGAATGCATGCAACTTCATTGCTCTCAGCCGTTTTAATTCTGTTATCTTGAATGGAAATAGTATTGCTGAGAGCTATTTCATTCAATTCACCACAATTTCTCAACAAGGAATAGGTAACAGTCCCTTTTCCACTGTGACTGTCCCACTGGCCATACGATTCAAAAGACGAAGGCAACAGACTTGATGTGACATACTGAGGAGGAAGAATCCAGGTTATTGGAACTCCAAGGGCAAGAGGTGGATCAGGAATTACTGATATCGACACACTAGAACTGTAAAACTTGGATTCTGAGAATGATGAAGAAACAAAATCACATGAAAATGAAACTGAAACCCGCGCCTTGCCAGCGGACCTGAAATAGATCAATGGTACTTCCTGATTAATAGTGTATATTTCACATATAAAAAGAACTAGATATAATTTGCTTACGAAACAATCCCATAAGAAATAAATAATTAAACAAAAGGATTATGACAGGAAAATATTCTTGCGAAAGCCCCACTTTAGTGAGCTTCAAACACAGGCAGACATAGATGAAGCTCCAGTATTTGACAAACAGACATAGAAGGAGCCCCAGTATTGTTTGCTCCATAAGACGCTTGCCAAAGATAGGACCTAGAATGCAGGTAAAAATGTACCACTCCAGAAAAAAACCACCCAAACCCTGGTATTCTCAGTTCTTTCCAGAAGTTGCAGATGAAAGATTTCTTAAAGGAAGTTAACAATCATAAATGAAATCAAAGGCACTAATGGATTTGTAATTCTTATGTTGTTAACAACAAATGCCCTGAAAAGCAAAGCAAATGGGATAGACTCAAATTTCACAAACAGACAGAGACAGAGATTTCCTATTTGACCCAGGCACAACAGCCCAACTGAGTAAAATATTTATGTTTGCATGAAATGATTGACTCAAATATCAATAATAATTTGCATATACATTCAATGCTGATTTCCAATGAGACATTAGTGAAACAAACAAAGAGACTCAAACTTGGACAGGAAGCAAAATCAATGACATCGCAATAACATCATCACATACCCAAGGTTACAAAACATGGTACAACAGAACCATTATCAATCCAAGTTCCCAAATATACGAGGAGTGCATAGAAGAGGCCCAATTGTGGAAAAAGCTCTTTTACCTTCCAAGCAAGACCTTAATAAAGGCAAGTTCTTTCTCATTGAAATATGACGACTGAATTTCCTTTGAAGAGACCAACTGGTTACCAATTTTTTCTTCAGAAAACTGCTCTCCCTTGTTGAATCCTAAAACCTGCACAGAACAGTGGAGTAGCCACCTTATTATTTGATATCATGCAATTCTAATCACTCATAGTATAGTGAATCAGTCCAACCTTTTCATCTTCTATGGTCCACTTATAGTTTTTGCAGATCTCATAGAGAGAGAACAGATCACCCTGGTCATTCCCCAAGAGTCATGAGTATATAGAAGATCTTGGAGAATTAATTGACTTATCACTAAATGAAGATCCTTGCCTCAGAAAACGCAGGATATATTGGCATCTCACGATTGACACCAAGTTTTTCACTTTGCACATTCAGTACTGCAGAAGAAGGGACCACCACATTGACACTACTGCTGGCTTGACAAAGGATGGAATTTTCTCTCCCATAAATTGTGGCAAGTATAGTCTGCAAATAGATAAAAATAATGAGTCAAAGTAGATTAAAGAATAACTCCAGATTGGTCATGATCCTCCAGAAGGGACCTGACGGATAGAGCAAAAATGGTGTCAAAAGTTCTTCCATCTTACTTTTTGGTCTATAGTCAGAGAACTAAATTACCGAACAACACATTGTCCATCCACTCTATTCTGTCCGTAAGACTCAGGCATTTCAGCAACCAGATGAAGTAAGAAGCTAACATTTACAGTCTTCAGAGGGCCAGATGGTTATTGCATTGATCTTTTCAAAAGGCAACCTTTAAAAAGCAAAACTCTTAAGCAGAGTCATCTCTCTAGGCAAGTTCTCAATTCGAGATTTTTTACTAAAATACCAAATTTCTCTTAAGAAAATCTAAGAAGAGCTGTGGAACTTTGATGGTGCATATGTCACGACTAGTTTTAAAAAGAATGCCCAAGCAGTGCAGAATAAAAATGTCAAACATCCATTAGTAGAGCTCCAATCCACATAGATCTGCTGTTGCACAATCACACCTACAATACCAATAAAACAATGCTAGCATCAGTTAATCACTTACAGTGTTCCCAGGTGAAATTGCAGACAGTCGTCCCGTTGTTCCATGGACAATTGCAATCCAATCTTCCAGACTCGAATATTCTATGCGAACACCAACTTTTGGGCCACCTCTTACAGTAACCTGAGCACAGACAAAAGTGGTATTCTCAAATGAAAGGTGAGCATGATAATCAACTATATATCACAGAAAATTGGATAGATGGAAAAGGATAGAAAGACACTGTATCAGATGAAATCAAACTCAAGTCACTACTCCAAGCGACTCATCAATGCATCAAGATGTGGGGCTATACATTTGGCTTATAAAATATAAAACTTGAATTCGAGCAACGGTTCCTCCATCGCCACCAACACAATTATTACTCCACAACCACCACCACCCAGGGGTGGCAAATTCTGACACGAATTGACATGTTAATGAAAATAGATATTAGCCTAAACTGAAGATGACATGGATCAACACATTCACAATATATCCACTTTAGCATGTTTGACAAAAATAAATATAAATGCCACTACTTGACACGAATTCGTGAAATGAAATGTTAACTCAAACTACCAGCCTCATCCCTGCCCTACTCCTGCCAGTACTACTTGTTAGAATATTTAAATAATAAACCACGCCTTCATCGAACAGCTTAAGCTTTTAGAACAGTTGGCAGTGGTTCCACAAAATCTCACATGGTATCAGAGCTAGGAGGTCCTGAGTTCGAATCTTCCAGGTCCCTATTTGCCTCCCCAATTAAATTTCCACACTTAGTACTAGGCAAAAGACCAAACTAAGCGTGAGGGGGAGTGTTAGAATATTTAAATAATAAACCACGCCTTCATCTAACAGCTTAAGCTTTTAGAACAGTTGGCAGTGGTCCCACAAAATCTCACACTACTACTATTCCTACTTCATCACCACGATTCCATCACGCATCAATTCTACACTACCACCAGTCTAAATGCCATATTGGTCAATGCTTCATCATTACAATTTCACAATTTCACATCTAATGTTATTTCATGTTTGTTATTTTTATGTAAAACAAGTATAAATATTACTACAGAGTAATGATAAAAAAAAAATGCCCTAGGACACTCAACAAAACATTTTTACTTTCTATGTTTACAGCAGAATACTCAGTAAGTCTAATATTACAGTTGAAATTTGGCAAATCCAGTTGGGGTGCTTGCCAAAAGTGATATCTCCTTGCAAATCCTTTCACTGAACAGCAGGTATGAATCATATGATCTGCTTCTTATCCTCTCTTATCATACCATATATGATATCCTTCAATTGCTTGCATCATATTGACTATGAGACATACAACGTATTCTTGCTCTTTGAAAGGTTATGTTCTTGAAGGAAGAGGTTATATTGAGATGGAACGTCGTTTGTGCAGAAAAGTGAAATGTCATAGGTCGCCTCATATTTTCCTACTCTGAATGTAACCCTGAAGTTGGTTGATTTTAAAGCTTCATACTGCTACTAATCACATTTCCTAGGGGAGGGATAACTCAACGAAATCTGCCAATGCTTTTTGAATTGCCTTTATGCATCTAATTTACGTACTTTGAGGGCTACTTAAGGACAGATATCTAATTATGTTTCAACTCATTCCACTATTGGTGCTCGGTTTCCCATGGTTGATCTTGTAAACGCGCCTTTAAGTACATCTTTTGCAGAGTTCCCACATTCGTAAAATTCCTCTCACCTTGTCCTATATAACTTGAATATATTTTGCACTTTTCAAGTGATAAGCGAATTAACGAGAGAACAAGCAAGTAGTAATCTGATACATACCACATAAGATGCCCCTGGTGCAAGAGAAAGTTCGTAGGGGTGAATTCTTGGTGGAGCATAGACTTCTATTTTTATCGGTTGACTTTGTAGCTCATGTCCTGATTGCTGTTTCACACTCACCTAATTTCAAGTTTTTTTCTGTAAGCTTCCAAAATTTCAAATTCACCATGAAGAAGACCTGTTGATGTAAACAAAAGAGAAACTTACATACAAAGTGGTGACTCCGAGGTGTTTTGCAATAATTATGAAACTTCGACCTTCAACATAAGCATCATCCCTGCTTGAGTTATCATTACCGTCCACAAGTTCAATTATGTCATCCTCAATATGCACTTGAAGATCCATGTAAACATACTGCACCATCCCCATACCTTAAGTTATTGCACTTTTTTAAGTGGGAAGAAAAGTGATTGAAATAGGGGCACCCCCTAGTATTAGTAAATTTTTCGAACGAAATATAAGCATAATCACAAAAATAGAGACAAGCGAAATACTCTGGGATGAGAATAATTTGTGTGTGTATGTACCTTTTGAGTGCATAGAAAATTTAATGTCTTCAGCATCAAGAACTGTGCCAAAGTAAAAGATGGCATATAGCTTGGTATGTGATTTACCTGAGAAAAGTCAAAGGAGCCCCCATCATTTGTCCCAGCAACTATATCCATAGATAGCAAGCTTCCTTCCTGAGATAAAACGTCTTCATAAATTAAGACTCAAAGATGGAAGATATTTTTGCATAGGAAATTTCTTCTTTTTGTGAGATAGATAAAGAACATTACATGATGGAAATTTATCTGAGTATACAGAAGAATAACGTTTATATACAACACCAAACTATTTTGAAGGGAATGACCTCAAATGAGCCTCACCATAAGGCTTATTTCTTCTCCTGAAGTAATCTTAATCCAGTCTACATCTGCAACCTGGACCTGGAAGATATGTATAATTCAGATAAGAGGAACTTTTTTTTTTTTTTTTTTTTTTTGATAACACAGAATTTTATTAACAGAAAAGTTTCTAGTACACCAAAAATATAAAAGGAAAAAGAGACAAAACGAACCAACAAAAGTAAAACAACACAAGACTATACGAAATCAAAACAAGAAGACTAAAGCCATATAAAAAAGTACAATACAGAAGCAAAGAATCTGAACCCTCAAACAATCTCTATTCTTTTTAAGTGAACCACAACGGTGCCGCATACTTCTTACAAATTGAGTCTCCTACATAGGTGTACCGATAGCTAAATAGCTGAATGGCATGTCTTAAAATGACCTGAACCATCTTAGATGATCTAAAGATATGATTCCAAAGCTTTGAGGAACTCCAGAAGTCAATAAGTTCAAAATGAAAAGTACAGATTGACAGGCCCTGATAAATCAAAGGAAACAGCTGGGAACCTTAAAATTGTGCCATCCGGTTACTTGATTTTAGAATTTCCAGAACACGTACAGCTAGCATAATGCACTCAACCAGGACTCTGACTACATAACATTCTTTAATATCAGAACTTTCAAAATAGTTTCATCAGTGTCAACTTAAGATAATTGGTTTCAAAGCCTCTATTTCTTGTATGGGCTAACAGGTTAGAATTTTACAAACACAATTTTCTGGAGGCCTAGACAGAGTAAATTCCTTGATACTCCCTTGAGCTTCTTAATGCAACTCTCCAACATAGTTTTATTTATTTATTTATTTATTTTTTGGGTCTAACTACTACATAGTTCAAATCCTTGGTACCTAGTTAATTTTGTCTTCACAAAAACCCAAACGCCTAATATATATTGCTCTATGTTATAGAAACTTGAGAAAGCCTCGCAAAGTATAGCCTCAGGAGGATCACTCATTTGCAAACCATAATCTCAGAAAATCTCCTAGCAGCAAATGAGTCATAAATAACAGTTTGAAGAAACAACTTTACCGTGGCAGATGCCATGAGTGGTGGTGTAAGCCCAATATCATTAACAGTGACTAATGCAGTCCCAAGTCCTCGAGGAGACAGCATCAATTGCGAACATTGTAATCCAGGTGGTGGGTGAATAACTTCTACTATTCGAGAATCATTAACAGAAGATTCCAGAAAGCAGCTGCCTCCGCTTATAGACAGATTTAACTGGGAAAAAAAGTAACCTTGTCACATATGATGCCTCAACATAGAGATATCACAGAACCACAAGTACAGAACAATTGTTTGAATCTTATGGATAACACAAGTTGCATCAAGCAGCATCCAAGGTATAATAAATCAATCCTTCTTTCACCATATTTATTTTCAGTGTTAGGAAGCACTTGACCGCATGGCACTGACCAAACACATTCGAAAGATTCACGAATGAATCTTAGAAAGCAAACGGACAGATTGAAAGATTAAAAGTGATTTGCTGATATGAAATAGATCTTGACTAGACAAAGGCCAAAGAAAAAATCAGATTTTGGAGTTGACTACGCCATTGTAAAAGCTTGTGAGCTATGGTGCATTTTAGAATTCTTTTTGTACGGTATGCTTCATATATCATGCAATTGTCAAATGTACCAGTATATGGTACGCTTCATATATCATGCAATTGTCAAATGTACCAGTATTTTATTTGCCGTAAAAGATATAGAAAGGAAATATAGAAAACAATACAATAGAGAGAGAGAGAGAGAGAGAGAGAGAGATTGCTTTAGAAAGAATGTGAACTGAGAAACACGAAATCACATGATATGTACAGAAAGTCTAAATGCTCACTATTCTGTTTTGACATCATAGGACATAATTAGTGAGCTCAATTATATAAACAGCTAATATATTCAGATAATAAACTCTTAAGTTTTTATTGTATTTCTAAAACTATTAAGTTAAAGAAATCGATGTCTTACTTCATATTGCATAAACCCACAGTTTTCAATTTCACTTGGCCCAAAACGCAGCAACTATATTCTCAATGTTATAACGAAGGCCATTCAACCCTCATATCATCATCTTGAATCATTGCCAGTCCATTATACCATGAACAGATATTCGCAAACTTAATGGAGTTGATATACAGTGACAACATTAGCTTGAATCAATTAAAGCAAATGTTAAACGTTTGCTTTATCCAAGTTCTGAGGATTTGGTCTTAGAATTTCTTAATTACTCTCTGCACTAGGAGTAGCTCGTCTGAAGATGATGCATACGCTGATCATACACGTTCAGGTCATGTGAACGAGTTTGATAGAAAAATGAATGTCAAGGGGCATTTCCAAAAAAATCAAGAGGTTGGAGGCTACTGCCCAAAAATTATCAGGAAAGGGAACATTGCAGATAACCCTATTGGAAAATGCATTTGCTATTAAAGCCTCCCTTCAATTTTCCATGTACGGCAGAGTATTAGTAGGCCTGGATCAGGGAAGATGTAGAAGATTTGGCTAAGAGGAGTGATCCTCATACAGAATGAACAGGTGCCTTTGTTTATTTCTGACTGCATTTTGTAGTTGTTGAAGTTTTCATGGATATCATTTAACTTATTGCCTAACAAGGTTGCCTCCTCAGGACACGATGCTTTGTAGAATGAACAGGTGCCTTTGTTTATTTCACACATCCAAAATGCACATATGCATGACATGCACCTTTCATCTTCAAATCACTCAAGCACTGTTGATTCACTTAATACAGGAAATGGGATGTAGTAAGGACAATCTGCAGTCATTAGCTTACCTTTGCACGAGGGTTGAAAAATAACAGGCTGTACTCCGGGTCAACTCGCAAAGTTGATACAAGCTGCATATTTTAACAAATGTGGAACGAAAATTTTGCATGGTCAGACAACGGGTGATTCCGAAAGCAGAAAACAAAGGCAACGGTGACATTAATGCACAACTTTAGTATCCCCTTGAACACTCAGATTATTCAAAGAGCTTACCTGTAAGCGTATAGCATCTGTGAGGACTTCTTGAGAACTTTCAAACCCAAGATAATCAGAATTCGTGATTTGATCAGATCCGACTACAGTAGCTCGAACGATACACTGACAATCCATATATATGAAATTCAGGAATACATCCAAATGTAATACAACTATAAAAGGGAGATCATTCTCATAAATACATACATACATACATACATACATACATACATATATATATAGTTAGATCTGTTGCAGGTTTCAAATGCAAGGACAACAGAAAATATTATAGCTAAGTGTATGTCCCTGCAAAATACAAATTTAAATTAAAGGGATTCAGGGAAAAGAACAAGGAAAGAGCCATGCATGAGAACCAGCCTAATCTGATTCCAAAGTTAGACCAACAATTTCCGCAAAAATAGGATAAACTGAACCTAAACATTAAGGGAACAAGAAATACAGCAGCAATCAGTATACCGTCTTTGCTTACTGAAAAACCAAAATTCATGGTTAAGCCTATATTGTGAGTAAACTGAAAGATGGATGTAAGGGTTCAACAGTACCAGTCCTGATCCATTGCGCAAGACCAAAAAGCGTTCCCAGCCAGACTGAGCCCTCTCCACATCATCATTGTCATACCAATATGCCAGCTCATCACAGTTACTTAATTCCCACCTCAAACCAAGAGAAGATGAGTTTGCAAAAACTTCTCCGGAGCTAGCAATACTGACTGCAGCTACTCGAATAGTGCGTCCATTTGCCACAGTAACAGGAGTCGCACGAACTCTTTCTGGAGCATGTTCTGCTTGGGCAGCAGTTAATATAGCACCTTTCAGATTAACTGTAATGTGGAAAACAGAATGTTAAGGGACTTCCCAAGACATCCATACCAACAAGTGAATTAAAAAGCTAATGCGTACCAGGTTCATCTGCTATTAACACGATAGAGGAAGGAAACAAACACATGACTGACAAAGATGCTTTCCCAATTGCTGGCAAAGGATGGTCAACACCGACTAAATTACCACGTTTGAAGACTAGGTCCTGAGTTCAAAGAGGACTAGTTAGTAGATGGATCTGGGGGTGCCAACAGGCCAGGCCATTTTGGTTTTGCTTAAAGGCCTAGAGCAACCAGAATAGTATACGTATTATGTTGCTTGAACAAAACCAGAGCAAACATTAAAAAAGTAGTGTCATCAGCTTTTATCCGCAGCCTTTCCTTAAAGCATTTTTTTTTTTCAACATCATTTACAAATTTAAATTAGATATTGATCATTGACTAGAAATATAATTTAAAGTAAAGAAAGAATAATGGAATTTTCGACAAGCATAATTCGGTTTTAGATCGTATCAGGTTTTTGGTCAACGCCTGAAACCCAATTTGAAACCTCACTTCCTGCAACCCATCCAAACCAAAATCAATTCAACCCAAAATCTCTTGTCCAGTTCAGTTTATTCAATTTCAATGCCTCTTTATTATTATTATTATTATTGATCCTTTCTTAGAAGGATCGTGATTATCTAACGTCAAACAACCACAATGTAAAGCCAGGCAAAAAAATGCAGATACTCACAAAAGTTCCTGATAGTTGGCATGAGACTCTGTACAGACTCCTATAACTGCTGGGAAGCTGCTGAACAAGATTTTGATCTTTCAACTTTGCAGTTTCTTTATCCAAGTACTCAACAGTTTCAATGAAATCGACATCTCCATCCCATTTTTCAGGTCCTCCAAGAAGCATGACATCGACATATGTTCCAGGGACAAGATATAAATTATCTAAACTTTCCAAGTGTCCATCAGCTTCAACTTGAGCAAAATCGAACCAGTAACCACCAAAGTGGTTTCCATCCCCAACCTGATGTAAAACAAGGGGTGGGAATGCCGCTATACGTGATGAAGCTTTCAAAGCAGTAGTTCCATGTGAGAAAGGATCGAAATGGTAATACTCTTTCGGCAGTGCAGCATGCAGCATAGTTTGACCTGAACCAGCAGCATAAACATAGGTCCACGAACATGGTGGACCATTGACCACGGCTTTGACATCATCATCATCCATTATATTCTGGACCTTAGGTGTTTCTGCAGTGTCATTGACAATGATGAATGATTCACTTCCAGCTTTCCATTTAATGAAGGAATCAAAAGCATCACATCTATAAAAATGTGAACCTGCAAATGACAGGTAACTTCAATAAGGCAATATAAAATGAAAATGATCAAATAAAATTCAAACTGATTGGGATAATTAGCGTCACCAGTTGACGCTTTCAAGGTCACTGCAGCTTTTAGGTATGATCCCACAACAGTCTCTACAGGGAAGTTCGGCAACATAACCATAGCAGCCGGGATGGAAACTTCAACAATCACCTGTAGAAGGACATATAATGAGGAAATGCCTACTCAGATAGCACCAAGATCATGTCTAGAGTGAAACTTCAAAATCCTAGAATTGTTAGAGCTCTTATGTGTTTGCTATCACCACTATTTTGTCCAATGCAAACTTCAAACTGTTAACGATAGTTATTCTGAACTTAGGATTCAAGCAAAAGCTTGGCCCCTGGTGACTGAGGGCATACAAAGCATGCTCACCAGGGCCACATATTTGAACAATGTCAGAATCATTAATACATAGATTCATTCATCTAACCCTTCTTCCTCCAACAATAATAACATCCTTGTCTGTAATATAATCAATAACGATGGGCAGGTCAGAGTCTGAGAAACTTGTGGCCAAGGAGAATCTGATACCAGGTTCAAAACACCAGGTACGTACCTTACCCAATTTTTCCAAAACTAGGTTGAAGCAGGTTGATGCTAGTTCAATCCAGTTTGTTATCTCATGCAGTTTGATCACTGAACCGGACAAGGCTTCAAACCAGTTACTGGTCCAACCAGTTGGATCAACCAGTCTAAATACTAATGTTTACAGACATTGTGAGTCGCATTGCCTTTGCTCATGGTAACCAAGACACATGAATGGTAGAGAAAGAAAAATGAATAAAGATTCCTCCTAAACCCATGCACGAGTAAGAAAGTCAACTTTCCTTTAGGGATACTAGTCAAGCAGGTTTTCTTTAGAATTTCAATTGTAATAATTGCGGAATCCGTCTCAGCCATGAGAATTTGTAGCTTCAGCATGTACCAAGGCAGATTATCCCGGATCATTTAAAAACTGTCTTTTAAGAATTACCTTACTAGAAGATGGACAGGGAGCAATGTAAATGCAATTTAGCAGAATGCAGAAATAAAAAGTAGGGACTATTTGGCACCATTATGGAAATTTACTACAATACAGGACAAATCAATTAGACTAAGTATTATACCTCATCATAATTGAATGAATCATAAACCGATAGTACTTTGATGGTAGATTTACCAGGCTTCTTTGCCTGGACAACCCCAGAGGTGGATACAGACAAAATAGATGTGTCCGAAGAAAACCATTTGAAGTCAGTGACCACCTTTGCACAACCTATAGATGTCAACTTAGATCATCATGAACAGAAAAACCCAATTAGAGTCAAGAAAATAGAACAGATAGGAAATTTCAAACCTCCAACAGCCTTTAACTGCACTTCCTGATAAATGGCAGGGGCCCAGGGAAGCATAATACTATCAGAGGTAGCACTTCTTTTGTCCAGAATAATCTTCACTTTATCACAGACCATGACTTCTTGCACAATTTTGAGAACCTAGTAAAGAAGAAACCAATAAATCAGGTTACCTCTTTCTTCCAATAACAAATTCAGCCTCGTAAATACTGGTAAATTATAATAAGTTCCTGAAATGAGCAAGCTTCCCCTCTTTCTTCTTTGGAACATAAAAGTGAGCGTATAATAGAAACGAAATGTTTCTGGATTAGTTTAAATGACAGAGACCTCCTTTGATGCAGGACTCCCGCCAAAGTAAGCTAAAGAAGCCGTTAATTTTCCCAGTCCAGGAGTAGCAGCTTTTAGGATTCTAGAATTTCGCCATCCATGTTCCGCCATAATATCATCTGACAACAAAGATATTTCCCAGTTCTCGGAGTGGTGGTCATACAAATTGAGATCGTCACTCTACATGGAAGGAACAACATTTTCATCAACCCAAACCACTATATATTGAACAACTACAACATTAAAGAACAAATAGAATCTGCAAAGTATTAACGCAAAAGAAAAGGAAGAATAAAAATGTGCATGGCACAGAGAGGAAAAAACAGTCATCAGATGCCAATCTCAATCCTTTTTTTTCCTCTCTTTTCTCCGTAGGGATATCAACATGAATTAGAATCCAAATGTGATGGAGCAATTAAATATAAAGCCAAATATCCAGCAAATAGCGCACCAACACAGAGGACACAAAATTATTACAACAAAGTAAAAAAGGACTCATCATGACAACACTTAAAAGAGCCCAACTATATGTACAGGATCGAAATATGAAATGAAGGGCCCTTGACTACTTAGTTTTTCTTAGACTAATTCAACACTTAGACAAAGCACAAACACCTCAACAATGTTTTGTAAACAACTAGAGGTAGGGAAAAACTGCTACCTCTGTGATGTAAACTTCTTGTGAGCCGAGTCCTTGTGAGAAAACCTTTATATGAATGACATATTGATGGCCAGCGACAAGATACCATCGTGTGACAGATGGAATAGCCTCAATACCTTCTATAGGTTCCCAATTTTTAGACAGAGGTAATATGTACAAAACTATGGAGTCAGGTACGACTACATTTAGCGATGACCCTTGCATGTGTCCAGCAACCCTCGTATCCTCGACAATGACAGTTGTGATCCCTAAATTTTTTGCATGAGCTACGCCCATTGTAGGGTCCACATGAGCGACCGAAGAATTCAGGGTAGACCACCGGTAGTGAGGAGATGGTAAAGATACCACTGCAATAAAAGATAAAAAAAATAAAACAATTAATGAGACCAGAAGAGAATGGCGTTAATTTTCTTCTTAATACAAACAAAAAGATGCTGCTAACAAACCATCGCATCTGACTTAAATAATGACAGGTAACTGGTAGATGAGCTTTGTCAGGCGAAGAAACAGAAGATTGCAAAATGAGCTTCGAGGATGCTTATCTATTTGTTTAATCTACACGACATGCCAAAAGTGAAAAAGACACTACAAATCCAAGAAACTGACAAAGACACAAATCAAAGACAATTTAGGGGCCTGTGCAAAAGCCCCATGCCATTCCGCATCACGTTCCAAAATACAAATGTAGATGTTAAGTTACTTTAATTGAGTTTCCTTTATTATCAGAGTTTTATTTCCTTTTTGGTATTATTGTCATATACAGTTTATATTCAATATAAATACAATGGGTGTAGGGTTTTTGTTACTACAGAAATCTACAGCCCCCTCTTTGTTTCTTTCTTCTACATTCTCCTTCTCCTCTTCTCTATTCCTTCTCCCTTCTTCTTTCTCTCTTACTATTTGCTGCGGATTCTCTAATCAGCTTTGTGACATGGTATCAGAGCAGGTCTAACTACCTGATTACTTGATCCTAATGCTAGTTTGAGAGTCCCCTAGGGTTGGTGCACAGCCACCTAAAGCTGTAATTTTTATCTGTTTTCTCTTCAAGTCTTGATACATATGTGATCAGAAGATATTAGATTCATCAGGTTCGATTTCTGACCTTAGATTACAACACTCACTGATCAGCGGATTCAAGAATCGGAGTACTTTATTGATTATGGTTGACTGGTCTTGCTGGGTTTCTGTCAAGCATATAATTATTTGAATCGAGATTTCTATGGTAGATATATTTATATTGAGATTATCGTCATGAGTGATACTACCATGACTCCTACTACTGCTACTACTGCTGCTCCTACTACTGTTGTTATTGCGGCTACTGCTGCTCCTACTACCGTTGCTACTGCGACTACTACTGCTGCTCCTACTACCGTTGCTACTGCGGCTACTACTCCTGCTACTACTACCGTTGCTACTGCGGCTACTACTGCTCTTCCTACTACCGTTGCTACTGCGGGCAGCTACTACTGCTGCTCCTACTACCGTTGCTATTGCGGCTACTACTGCTACTATTGCTGCTCCTACTGCTACTGTTGCTGCTACTTCTGCTGCTGCTCCTACTGCTACTCCTATTGCCGCTACTGCTGCTAAGACTATTACTACTACGACTGCTGATTGGGCTCTACTATATGAGCCTTAGTAATTGCTGATATGTTTACCAAAGCATTACTTCATCCTGCTTTTGTTGCTGGTTGTTCCAAGCTAGGCATGGGTGACCTATATGCTCCAGCTTGAGGGGGAGTGTTAAGTTACTTTAATTGAGTTTCCTTTCTTATCAGAGTTTTATTTCCTTTTTGGTATTATTGTCATATACAGTTTATATTCAATATAAATACAATGGGTGTAGGGTTTCTGTTACTACAGAAATCTACAGCCCCCTCTTTGTTTCTTTCTTCTACATTCTCCTTCTCCTCTTCTCTATTCCTTCTCCCTTCTTCTTTCTCTCTTACTATTTGCTGCGGATTCTCTAATCAACTTTGTGATAGTAGACTGAGACTATATAAGTATTTCGGATGACATAGTAGGAGGCAGTACCGATCATCGAACTGATACTTGCTTACAAGCAATCCAACACCTCTAAGTGGAGGTTGGCAAGAATCACAGACCTTGAGGGTTTTAGAACAGCTCTCCCTGGAAAATGTTGTGGTGCTGACTGTTGTGGTGGTAAAGGAAAGAAAAGCAAGGAAAACTAATAATATGACTTTTGAGTCTACCAGGATGGAAAAAATCGATATTCCTCCTTTGACCAGCTTCATAGCGGACACTGAGACACTTGCATCTTCCTGTCAGGATTGATGTTGTAAACACTTTAGGTCGACTTGAAATCTATTTGCTACAGAAATGTCAGACTGCGAGTCAGACAACATCTAGATACTTAGAGAAGTTTCGCAACTTCCAAATGTCTGAGCAAGGTCACTGGAAGGAAATCGACCAAGGATAGATACCTGACATTTCTAATATTATCTAACCATGCAATTTCCATTGATAGTTTGATTGAAATCCAACAGAATTTTATCGGTAAATTATTTTGTCAGAATACACACATAAAAAAGCAGCTTCTTTGCAGGAAAAGCCACTCAGTGAGTTATGTTAATTACTGATAACTACCGGGAAAAGGAGGAGGATATCAATCAATATGAGTTCTCTATGCAACAAGAAAGCTGAGATAATCAATCACAACACTCAAAGACAAGCTTAATATCGAGCTAGTCCACTTATCCACTTCTATGTGTCTCTTTGGTCGCGGTAGGATTATGAAGAAAAAGAGCAAACACAGTGCTCTCGACTTCTGCAACAAAGAGAAAGAAATGGGAGAATCTCTATCAAAAGCAACCTTTTTCCTCATATATAGATAAGATAGTGATACTCTTAAGTTTTAAAAATGCATGACAACTTAGATTTTGCAGATACTATTCAATTAATCTTTTACAAGTTGGCATCATGTTGGTGCAATTGTCTGTAAAACCTTTCTTAGCAATAAAAGTTCGCATATAAAGTCATGTATTATGCAGAAAATATAGTAGCTAATAGGAGAAAACAATTAATAGTAGGACAACCTTGAGGAATATTTCCACGGACAACTTTCAGAATGTAATGAACAGAAGCACCAACTAGAACATAAACAGGTGAAGGAGGTACGATTGATATGGCTTCTGCTACAGTTAAAACAATCTTATCAGCCATGTGCTTTAACTCAGCTTCGAGCAAATGCACTGAAACAATCTCATGGCCAATCCCAACTCCTTTTACCACAAAAAAGTCCGCAAACACACCCTGCAGATTTCATAGAGAAACATTAGGTGCAAAACCTCACATGCCATCACATGAATCAGTCTCCCATCAACAAGAAGAAATCTTACGTTATCTTCAAGTTTTATCTGGATATCTAAGTCACCACACATTCCACCACAGTCACTCAGTGGAGAATCTTTCAGAGGGACATGAATAAGATGATGAGGGAATCCGTCGGTTTCAGGTGTCAGCTGCCACATGAATTGTAAACCCACTAGGGATGAAAAGACATTCTCTGCAAAAGCAAAACACCTTTGGATTGGGAGTTCAAAAGCAATGAGATCGTGTAGGCATTATCTACCAATCTATCCACACATTAGTGCGCCCTCAAATACACACATCCAGGCACATAAAACTCTTGGTGAGAAAATAAACGGAGAAACTGTTGATAACATGCAGTATGGGCATTGCTTCGTCGAACTAAAAGTGACAAAGTTTCCATTACTCATAATGTGAAATTGCCCCTTCTCTCCCGTGCTCCAAACAGGCAGAACCCCCCCCCCCCCTTCTTTCCCCGGGGAGCAATTTCAAAAACATGAACACAGGTTAAGTGAGACACATCTACAACTGCTGGTCAGTTCAAAAAGCAGTGAGATCGTGTATGGTGTATGCATTATCTACCAATCTATCCACACATAAGTGTGCCCTCAAATACAAAAATCCGGGCACATAACTCTTGTTAAGAAAATAAATGGAGAAAATTACTGTTGAAAAACATGGAGTATGGGCATTGCATCCTTGAACTAAAAGTGATAAACTTTCCATTACTCCTAATGCACAATTACTCTGTTGCCCCTTCTCTCCTGTGCTCCAAAAAGGCTGCCTCCCCCCCCTCCTCTCTCTCCATATCAAAACCATGAACACTGGCTAAGTGAGACACACCCACAACCACAGGTCCAGTGGTCATCAAGAGAATTTCAAAGTTATCTATTGCAAGAATATTCTTTCTCACCTCTCTAAAAGGAACACCCAAAACCTTACTAGTAGGTTTCCTAATCTCTGAACAAAACTACTTATAAAGGACATAAATCAAAAGAGACAAAGGTAATTAAATTAAAAAAACTTTGGAGTTCTGAGTCCTCTTTATGTAGGAAAATAATTCAAATAACAATACTCTCGCTGAAAAGAAGAATAAAACAGATTCTACGCACAATAACTACTTCCAAAAATTCTAAGTTTCTTAATCATACTAAACAACCAAGCAAACACAAATGGACAAAACACTATTTAAAACAAAACTAGTGAGGGTATTAATTAAAATACGATTCCCAGGCTTTTCCAAATAAAATATGATTCCCAGGATTCAGGCTAGTAAAATGCAACCATGTACTAATCAACAAAAATTATAGAGAATAAGATATTAATTATCTGAAATTATCGATCTTATAAAATTGTAGCAGTCAACAAAAACATGACCATCAACAATTTAGAACCTTCTTAGCAAAGCATGAGTGTTAACAATCGAAACTTCCAATACCTTCACTGTCAAAAGCACGAACACGAAGAGTGGCAAGGCCATCCAAGTCAAGTTTGATAGAATTATGAAATATCTGGATTCTGGAGAAAATGTCTATGAAAACTTTGCATCGAATTACAATCCCCGTGTGAATATCGGTGGCATATATGGCAGTCTCCTTTCGACCATTGTACGGCGCAATTGATCTTATCCGTGCGCTGATCGAGCAGCGATTGCTCGTGTTATATTCAGGCAGAACAGATAAAATATCATGATGATCCCATGTCCTGTAGAAGGATGCAATGTTTAGCATCTTCTTCAACTGATTTTTAACAGTGTGTAACTCTACAAAATTCTGGAAAGAATTAAAAGCAGAAAAATCACCACGCGTCCAATCACATAACATGCGATTTGTCACTTGCACATATTTTTGAACATTATAGGACTCACAAATATTCCAGAATCGAAGCTAATCTACTCCCCTTAGCATCATGCCTAAATAGGCATGACAAGTTGCTCCAGAGTTGCAATGCTCATTAGTCTCTTTTCTCACTCGCCTTATTCTCTCCCCTTGCCTCCCGAGCGAATACAATTAAAAGATAAATCAACAACATGAAAATTAGTTAGCAGAAGCCAAGAGGCTTCATTTTCTGTTCAATACATCTGCAGAAACAGATAAATCCCGAGTCGAGCCAATTTACAGGCTTGAGCTAGCAATCCGATGGCTCGATAGTACTTTGCTTGTGAGGACTGTGCAATCTGTACGGTGATTATAAACTCTATGCTCTTAATTTCCAGAGCGGTTTGCTATTGCAGTTCGGGCAGACACAGAAGCTCCCGTTTCTTCCTCAAACAACGATGGAAAAATTCCACTGAAAACCCATATTCGTGAAAACTGCAAATGATGGATAAATTGAAAGGAACGTGCTGCATCCATGCGATCGCACATCAGCACATAGCACATCATTGTTTTCTTCCGCGCGTAGACTTCGCAACTTGGCGGGCACACCGTGAGAACTACACTGAGCTAAAACGGACCTACGAGAAACAGCGCCTTGCGAACGCGAAACGGACTCACCATTTGAAGCAACCGTCGCTCCCCTGCAGCCTGTACTCCACGGGATGCGTCATCATCGGCGGCAAGAGGATGTTCACGTCGGCGAGGTGAGGCCCCGAGCTCAAGTACGCGGACGCCCCCTCCACCGCCGCCGTCGTCAGCAGCAGCAGCAGCAGCAGCAGCAGGCGCCACGGCGAACCGATCGTCGTCGGGATTGGCCGCGACATTTGCGAAATGAGATCGTACCGAGAGGCAGCGCACCGGCGAGGCGATGGCTACATGGATTCCCCGCAGAAATCGGAGGCGGAGAAGAAGATTCGCAGGGGTTCTTGACGTTGGTATTTTAGGAAGTTCGAGCTCGGAATTGGAAAAGCCCTAGCGTCGGGGGTTTTGGCCCTGGTGGTTTTTTTTTTTTTTTTGGAGGGAAGGAGAAGTTGGGACACGATGGGACGTGGCGAGTTTTGGTTGGCTGTGTCCGACCGTCGCTGCTTTTTCATGCTTTTCCGCTTTGTGGAAAGGACCCTCTTTTCCAGAAATCTTTTTGTTTTTTAATTGTTTATCTTTTTTACAAATGGTATTTAGACTAATTATTCTCGTCTTCCTGCAGTAGTCGTATCGGCACACGATCCGCGCGCGTGAACTTTAGATGCGACTTTACACCTTTAATAAATCATATCGCAACTTCTAAAATGAAATACGTTTATCAAAAGAGCGACGTGCGCGACATTTTTGATATATAAACCTTTGTTTAGACATGTAATCATGTGTTTAGACGCATATGAATGGGTCTAGATGAGTCGAGGTATGCCTAAACATTTCATGTTAAAGCAAATTATATGTCCGACAAAAAAAAGAACTGTAAATGAAAAGGTTAATTTCAAGAAAATATATTATTGAGATGTTTATACTCTCTCATTCATAATTCAAAATTGTCTCTCCAATTTTTTTTTGGTCCGCTTTTCGAAATAGTTCAAGTTGGTCTTCTTTTGATTTACTCAACCTAGACGTTGAGTTGAACGCTAGAGAACACTTGCTACATTATGATTCGCTCAAGTGTTTAATATGGCACTCAGAATGTTCAGTTGGATGTCAAGAAAATGCATTTCAAAAATGATGGAGAGAGGGTCTCCGGGCATCACCTCATGAAGGGCACCACGTCCATGGCGATCAGCTTTGCCAGAGGAGTGCACACAGCTCATGGCGGTCACTCGAAGAGGGGCAACCATCACGAGGTGGTGGCTTGCCCTCTAAATCTCACATTCAAGATATAGAGAACGAGCGATAAAGTCAAGCACCGATGAAGGATGTAACCCGACGCTCGCGAGGCAATAATAGACCCCAATCGACAATTATCACAAGTCGATGCTTCCAAGGCAACAATAGACTCTACATAATGACCATCGTGGCCCAAGAGTTGAACCAAAGCAACAACACCTTATGGCGGTAGAGGTTATTGGCTAAAGAGGGGGCCGACCATGAGGCAACCGTAGCTACCTCTTGTGATTGGAGAAAATTACCAAAAAAATCTAAACCTATTATAATTGTATCAATTCAATTCTAAACTTTTTTTGTATTTATGCTAGTTCAGTCCATCTAGCTATCTTTAATTGAAATAATTTGACGTGCAATCCTAATTAGCTCCGGTCGGCACAAGCAACATTGACATGGATGCCGAAAACGCAAAACGGCATCATTTTGCTTATGAAAAAAATTGAAAAAGCCACAAACAATGTCGTTCTTCTTCAGTGTTGTTCTTCTAAGTTTATTTCCCAATATTGATGTGAGGAACCCTAATAGGAGATCCTCCCCAAATTGAGCATCATTTTCTCCTTTTGACGTCAAAATTTTTGCCCCAAATGAGAGTTGATACTCAGCCGATTATTCCTCCAACGCTTACTCGCCTTGCCCAACGCCTTTGCCCAAATTCACTCGACGTTGTTGCTTGCCCTGTGCTCGCACTTGACGCTCGCCCAGATTCACTTGATACTTGCTCACCCCGTGCTCTCGCTCGACACTTGCCCAACACCTTCACCCAAATTCGCTCAATACTTGCTCACCCCGCATTCTCGCTCAACACTTGCTCATTGCCTTCGCCCAAATTCGTGATGCCCTCAATCGCCCTGCACTCTCACTCTATGCTTGCCCAACGCTTTTGCCCAAATTCACCTGACACCCTCGATTGATGCTCGCATTCGCAAGATAAATGTTGAAGACAATGTGGAAATTTAAAATGTAAGATTGCCCAAGGCCTTGTCCCAAATCGCTTCTACCAAAGCTTGTGCAAGTTTGACATTATTATAGATGGTTTTAGATATAGTTGTTGTTTTATGCAATTTGTGGCTTGCTTTAGAGTCATTTTGATTTCTCCATGAGAACCAGATGATCCGGCAATGTAAATGTGTTGATGTAGAGAATGTAGAGTGCATTAAGGAATTGTAGGTTAGGTAATGTAGATGTTGCTGCTGTTGTTGAAGTTGTACTGCATAATCTTAATGAAAAGATATCGCAATGTAAATACTCTTACTGTAGTGTGAGATTTAGGTGACTATAAAGAGATTGCAATCAAATTAATATAGCAAAATCTTAATGCAGATTTAGGTGACTATATTATTGTTGCAAAATCTTAATGCAAGATAATGGCACGACTTTAATACTGTAGAATCTTAATGCGATATAACACAATAATGGCCTGACCCGTATAATGACCTTGACATGTATAATGACATGATTTTATAGTGGTAATGCTTATGTGAACTTAGTGCCTATTGGTTTCAATTGACTCAACCTGAAAATAAGATAGTTGGTCCAATAATTTACCTGCAAACCCGAGTCCATTCGAGAATGATTGTATTGGGCTTAGCATTTTCTTGCAGGTTTATGTAATGAGAACAGTTCTTTTTAGCTGCCATGCTCGGTTACATGTTTCTTTCCACATCAGATTTTGGCATTTCAAAATGACTCTTCTCTGTCATGAATCATAGTGTCAGCTGCTGTTGAACTTCATTCTATCACATGAACATACAGTTGCCTATGAACTTCATTCTATCACATGATTATATAGCTGCCGTTGAACTTTACTATTAAAATTGAACTATAGTACATGTTTATAGCTTAGGTATATTCAGACTGATGTCGATTCTAATTACATAAATACAGATCTACTACAATTGTCACAACCAATGAAGACATTTGCAAATTTTTCACAATCGATGATATCGATCCCTTTAAACAATAGCAATACATGTGTTTGTTATTGTAGCCTGAAATGTCATCTATAAATAGCAAAGACAAAGGAGAATCGAGGAAGAAGAAATCATGGCTGCCCAAAATACAAAATTGGGGAAAGTTCAGGTTTTTTTATGTGAGTAGATACATAAATTAGGCCCCGTTTGGTTCAACATTCCCAAGGGGTTTTCAGTCCCGAAAGCCCATTGGGGAAAATATTTTGCGGTTGGTTCACACTTTTGAGTTTCCATTTGCCAAATGCCAACATTCGAAATGCTGAAAGCCCAAAGCAGGTCCAGTTTGGGCTTTCAACATTTTCAGAATACTAGCTTAGGGTTTAATGAATTTTTTTCTTTCAAATATTGCCCTTACCGATAATCATGTTTTCCTATTTTGCCCTCGAAAGTTACTGTTTATCGTCTTGTTCCCTCTTCCTCGCGAAGCTCGGCCGGCAAGCGGTGCTCGATCGTGAGTGGCCGATCCGGCCGCTAGAAGCCTCGCCCGAGGTCGAGCGACCCGAGCGCCTCGGGCGACGCCCGGGTCGCACCCGAGGTCGAGCCGCCTCCCCCACCACCACCGCCACCAACCGCCTCCCCACCGCCGCCAACCGCCTCCCCACCACCACCACCACCACCGCCGAGCACAAGCATCTCCTCCTCCCTTTTCTTTTCTTTTATTTCTTTCCTTTTTCTTTTCACCTTAAAGCTACTTTGCAAAATATATTCAAAATTGAGTTTCCAAACACACTAGTATTCACAAAATGCCCGTTCATTCAAAGTTACTTGGGGAAATGCAAGCATTTCCCCAAAGTTGAACCAAACGGGCCCTTAGTTAATTGACGGGAAGTGTGTTACAAAACTTTCACCGAAGCAATTTCAAAATGGACAAACAGTCACAATTTAGTAAACAAATACTAGATCCACAAACCTCATTATATTGCATTAGGAGATGATTCATAAGCATAGTCATCACTAATCCTAACTCTATACAAACTGCCATCCAAGACAAATAAAAAAAAATTACAGCCATAAATAATACTTCATGGATCTCATTATTGATAAAAACAACAAAATGGATCACAACTTCATCGACATTATCTCTACCAAAAAAAAAAAACGGCGACAATGTGTCATCACTAAATCCACATCTTGTCATTTATGGCTTTTCGTGCAACTTTTGGTACTTTTACATATCGTTCCATAAACAAGAGGATTTATATCGACAAGGTTGCCACCACTATCACTTCCACATGCACCTTTGTGTGTATGTTTCTAAACCTGCAAAATGCATATTCATTTTATATTTATGAAAACTTTGCTAGTATAAAGTAAGTTTCTAAGAAAACACTACTTACCATATCATGAAAAGAAATATTCACATCGGTAAAATCACCACTACCACTTGCACTTTTGCGAGTACGCTTCTAAACCTGTAAAGTGTATATTCGTTTTATGTTTATGAAAACTTTGCTAGTATAAATTAAGTTTTTAAGAAAACACTACCTACCGTCCCATGAAGAGAATGATTCACATCAGTATAGCCACCACCATTACCTACACATTTTTCTTGTACATTGCTAAATCTATAAGCATCACATGACTTAATGAACTGAAAAAACATAGATTTGAAGATGCACTAAAAATTGACTCTGATGCACTCTTCAACATCAATCGGTACATGAACGGGTCTCAACCAATCTTGAGTGCAAATCAAAACTTCCACTACTTTGGGAATGAAAGAACTTCGAAAGCCATCAAGCACATGACTCGATATACTAAAAGTTGACTCTAAAGCAACAGTAGTTACGGAATAGACAAAATATCTTGAGCCATCAAAGAAAGGATCTTATATTGAGCCAGTAGTCTTCCACCACATCAAAATGTCAAGATTAAGATTTTTTTTTTCATTTTTTTTCTCGAAGATACTCATCAAGCTTGGATTTGTTGTCATTGCACCCTTGTTCATTCGAGTATAAAAACATTTTCTTCCAAGCTTGAGCGTCATACTTCTTTATTCATTCATTACCACCCGCATCGATATTGGAACCACTACTACTTACACTCAAACTATGACCACCAAAATTTCGATCACTTGAAATAAGAGAAGATTGCTCATAAAATTCATACAAATGCTCCAATGTATCATTGACCTTGTAATGCATCTCTTTAATTTTCGATTTATCATCATAAATTTATCCATATAAGAAACTCACGTAATTCAACTTGGCTCTAAAATCTAACACAACCACAATCAACACCATCATATTTACTTTATCCAAGCTTCCATAATATTTGTCAAATTTTTCTTTCATTTTCACACCCATAGCTTGAAGCTTAGGATTCAAAATATCGACCGCATTTTTCAAATATCTATACAAAAAAGCTATTCTTTAAAAATAATCATTTGAAGTAACATATGAACTCCTCGACATCCGATTGGTGGCATCATAGAATACTTTTAGAAATTCCGAAAGAATAATAGCATTTTCCCAATCATCATCACTAGGAATTTCATAATTAAGCTCACTTGCAAAAGATAGATCGTCTTCTTCCATTCTTTCGAAAACTTTTCTGAACTTTATGACGATATCTAACATGAGATAAGTGGAGTTCCATCTAGTGGCAACGTCAAGAACTACCGAACCCTTATAAGTGATCCATTCACTCTCAATGCAAGATTGAAATGCTTTGACTCTCGTGGGAGAACTCCTTACATACCTAACCACATTTCGAATACGTGCAATGGAGTCACGTACCGTAGTCAAGCCATCTCTTACAATCAAATTTAATATATGAGATGTGCACCTCATGTGCAAAACACTACCATCTAATATCAACGACTTTTCTTTCGAAAGTTTTTCCCTCAAATAGCTAATTACAACATCATTCGAGCTAGCATTATCTATAGTGATTGTGGACACATTTTTTTCTATTCCCCACTCTTGAATGCATTTCTCCACCATTTTCTCAATCTCCCTACCCTTGTGACTATGCATCACCACAAAGTTGATGATTCTATTATGTAACTTTCAATTTTCATCAATAAAATGTGTAGTGAGACACAAATAATTCAAATTTTGAATGGAACTCCATGTATCAGTCGTGAGTGCGATCCTAGAATTAATCTTTCCAAAATAATTCTTCAAAGAAGTTCTTTCATATAAATATAACTTCATGCAATCTTTTGCCACTGTGAAACATGATAAATGTTTGAAGAGAGGTTGTAACCCACTAACAAATTCACGAAATCTAACACGCTCAACCAAGGAAAAAGGCTACTCATCAAGGATGATGAACCGAGCAAGCATTCGCCTACAACATTCTCGATTAAACAACCATGTCGATAATACACTACCAGTACTAGAATCTCACAAGTATCTTTGAGAATAATTGATTTGGGGCTTTTTTGGAGCCCTAACCGAGAATCGGGAACCAGAACCGGTCCCTTTAGAATCAGGAATTGCGCTCACCCCTATGAACAAAGACTTTGAAGCAATACCATCACAGGCATTTATTAAAAGTGATAACTAATTATTACTCTTTTCTAGATAGCATCAAGCCTAAAGTTACCCATACCAAAAAAGTACGCTATTCATATATTAGAGATGGTTGTTTATACTTTATAGTCAATATCAGAAAATATGCACAACACTTAAAAACCAGGAATGTTAAGCTGTCACCTAATTATAAGTACTCATGATTCAGCTTATGCCCATAGGAGACTAAGACAAAAAGCAAAAGATGTAAAAAAATCCAAAATCAATTATAAGCTTATGAGAATTTTAACTCTTATAATCAAGGACTGAACAACCTCCAATTAATGGCCATAGAAATTTACAAGTACTCATATACAACTTTTTTTTTTAAAAAAATTGACTTTAAGTTTAGATTCTCAATCCGTATTCACAAACTCAAGCACATAAAGTGCCTGAGAGATCTACATAAGTATTGCCCTATTAAACTGACGGTTGATAGTGCCTAGAGAGTAATGAAAATTAAAATACACCCATTTTCACACGCAAATTCCAACTTGCTGTATGTACAGGAAATTAAGTATTAAATACTTACTAGAGTGTATCAATAATGGAAATGGGAGTATGATAGAATGGAAATGGAAACACTAACTGAAATTTTTCACCTTGACAATTATTTTTGTGATAATGTAAACCAAGTCTTCTTAATTGGACATATCAAACTATTATGTCCCGGTTTCGAGCAAGTTCGACATGTCATCTTCATTCTTATCTTGGACATCCTAGTTTCACTTGCCACCCTAATTAGAAGTGGTTCCAATGACTCCCTATTAGTCTTTTTTCCAAAAATTCTCTCTTCAAATTAGCATTATCATATTCTCATATATAGCTAAAAACTTGACATTCTTATAACACTCATCACTATAGTCATACGCATCCTCTTACCTATGATTTATAGCAACAATAGCATGTGGACAAGGGATGCCAGTAAGCTGTCATCTTCTACAATAACAATCTCTCTTCAATAAATCTATCATGTACTTGTTACCGTTATCCATAACCTCATATCTTATATCACTTGGCAATATGTCATATTAACTCTATTTATTTCTAAATTTATTAAGATTATTGGACCATGGTCCCTTTTCCACTTAGCATATGCATTCATTTGTGTATGCATTCTTATCATTATCATTATTCGCGTTTTCTCTAGCATACTGTAAATGAACTTACATTTAGCCTATATAATTCTTCCATTGAATGTCTCGCATGAGTTATTATCAACAATGTCACATTTTATATCAGTGATGAAGAAAACCCTAGATCAGTGCTTTGCTCTGTTTGAACCAAGTTATGATATACAGCTAAACAAATTTTCTTCAATGCCTGAGAGTGTTCGTCATACTCTGGCATAGTACTGCTCTTAACACATTACCAAAAAAGTATTGGCATAGATGTGTCTAGCACACATTTTATGCTCAGCTGTAGGCAACAATGCAGCCATAGCTTGTAAAAGTCATTACAAAAGATAAGTGTAATGTAAATAATATGTTACAAGTGCAACTATCTAAAAGACATGGCAAATAAAAATTAAATAAAAAAACTCACCTTTTGTTTGTCACTAATTACAACCCAACATCGTCCATACGTGTTCGAAATGTTGAGATCATACATCAAGTTTGTTAAAAACCATGTCCAGTATCACTACTTTCAATCTTGACAACCACCTAGGCAATTGGGAACATTTGATCGTTTGCATTCCAATAGCACACAAAATCTGACTTCGACAAATTTCCTTAAAGAAGCAACCATCTAACCCCACAATCTTCCTACATCTATCAATGAACCGTTTCTCACAAATAGTAAAACATATGTACATTCTTTCAAACAATGCCTTAGAATGCATATTAGATTTTTCCACATTCAATATAACAGTACTCTTAGGATTTATCTCGTTAAACTCCTCTACATAATCCCATAGATTTGTATATCTTTTCTTATAATTTCCCATCAACACTTCATAATCATGCAATTTAGCGTTCGTACATTGAACCATACTAACATCCAAGCGCAATTATTCCTTAATTAGCTCATTGAAAATAATAGATTTAATAATTGGCATTACTCTTATTGTAGGAAGATAGTGACTTGTCAATTAAAAATTTTTCACTCTCCTATTTTTGAAACTAATACTACAAGTATGCTTTGAATGGTAGGTCTTGACATGGAATGATCTACTACGAACATCAACAAATCCAGAAATCTTCCAAGGACAACTTTCATTAGCATATTTTGCTCTAATAAACTTCTTGTTATTCTTTATAAATTGTATCTCTCTACGTTCAGTCAATGAGTACTTTATTAAAGCATCTTCAAATTACTATCTATTATCAAATGTCTTAACCACAGTAAACCTAAGCATGACACAATTATGATTATATCTTGGATTATATCTTGGAAACATACTCCTCCTACTAAAATCGTCATATTCTCCTTTTGCATTAGATCCTAAACTCTTATTTGCATTTGTTTCATAATATTCCGTCTCGTAACTAGCTACGACATCAACCATATTATCAACATCCAATAGTTGGGATGGTATCAATGCTTTGGATGGTTCCCCTATAATAAGATCTTTTATAACCCTCTCGCGAAACTCCATCAAGTTCTTCCTTGCTTCTAGAAACTCATCATCATCACGATTATCACCAGTAAAGAATCTTAATTTTGGGCTACACCATCAAAATATTAAAATCACAAACTATTAGTTACTACCATACAAAGCACAGCTTACATATTTGTCAATCAAATATTTAAAATATCCCAAAAAAATGAAACCGAGAGATTAAAACAGATTTAAAAAATCGAGTAACAATAATCGAACATTCAAATTATGGGCCGTCCATTTAGTAGAAATCTAAATCCCCACTATACTTATACATCTTTTTATTATGGGTTTTTTGTTAAGTGTTTAAATTAGTATTTCCTCATTTAACATGAGATAACTCTCCCTAAGTACATTCACTTACAAAGTAATTTAATAGGTCCCACACCATTCCCATTTCTCATAAGCTTTCATCTACCATCCCACAGCCTCTCCATTCCTAAAAAATTGGAATTTTTGAATATAATGTATGGAATGCAATTCGATGGATTTAATTAAGTCATGAAATCTTTAACTCAAATTAGTAGAGCGTCACTTAAAACTCATTACTATATTACATACTTTTTCGAACATAAATTTTAGGATGTGACAGGAGATAATGAAGCCTATTAAAATGTATTAAGGCTGGATTGCAATTACTTTTTTATTCATTTTATAAGATGATTTATGAAATAATTAAAAAAAAATTAAAACTCAGAATGGGTACGCAAAAAGTGAGCTCCCCTTATTTATATCCAACACTCTCACCCTCACCTTCAATGGCACCCTAAACATCACTCTCACCTGCCTCATCAATCACAAAATTTTCTTCATATACCTCAATTATCCCCCGATGCAAATAGCTAAATAATAAATCGACAACACTACTCTCATCCCATATATATTTCAACCCATCTTTTAAAGACTTTCCAGGAAGTTTAATATAAAACTTATCAAATTTACTGTTTACCATTTTCTCAATGTTTCTGATGAACCTTTCATATCTCGGTGAATTGATATTGACTTTTACTAAATCGGTCTTGCCCCCAACATATTCAAGCATCGGGCGACGATAAAAATTTCCACCATGGAAAAGGCACGCCCAAGCTGACTTATCGCTCATCTCAACCTTACATAAAAAAACATGATATATGTGAAAAATAGCTACATATGGAGATTTTGATTGGAGCATAAGTTTTGAATCCTCTCAGTCTCAAAGTATTCTCCAATAGTAGTACTTTTTTTTTTTTTTATAAATACTCATTTAAAGAATCCATATGAAAAAAAAAAAGGCTAAGACTTACTTTACAAACAAAGTTATTCAATTGAGATACTCGTTTCATTTTGTCCAGCACCTCAAAGGACAACTGATAAGCAACAAAATTCTTATTTAGACCAACCCATGATTCGTGAGGTATCCTAATTGAATATTACCTCATAGAATACTATATAAACATCTTCTCCTGTTTGGCAACAAAATTCGCAAAACTAGTGCGACTATTCTCAATTATCTCAAAGGCTAAGTATTTTAATTATCTCAAAGGCATTCTAAGGGACATAACAACCCTTTGCTGTCACGCCAATAAGCATGCAAAATTATTTTTTTCCAACCAAAAACAACACACGCCAAAAAAATTGACACAAATGGAAAATATAAAATAAGACAAGGAGAACGCAGTAAGTTTGGGACCACAGTAACATACCTTTTAACTATTATTTGTTGTTGTTGTAGTTTTCGTCAACAAAACTGAACCAGGACCATAACTCTTCCTTGTGTTTTCTGCGATTTGTGACGGGTGAGTAAGGTCGCAACTGGGTTGTGGTCATATCAGGTCTTTGCAATACAGGCGTGTTTAGGATTGTGACGGACGAACATAAGCGTTTGGCAAAAGGCGCTCGACTAATGAATGCGACCAACAAAAGAACAATTTGGCATGAGGAATCAGCCAAGACGAGATCGAATCTAGACAAAATCTGCGAGATTTTTGGGTGAGATCAAATTAGGCCTCATCCGGTTGGGCAAATTCGATTTGGGCGAGAATAGGGTTTTTGATGTTCATGAGAAGAACGATGTTGTTTTTGCCTTTTTCAATTTTTTTTTTTATAAGCAAAATGACAACGTTTTGCGTCTTCGGCGTCCATGTCAGCACCAGTAGCATCAACCGACGCTGACTAGATTCCATGCTAGATTACTTTGATTAAGCATTGCCGGATAGCCTAAATTGGCACAAATATAAAATGTTTATGGTTGAATTGGTCAAAAAATATTTATGACTGAATTGGTATAATTACAATATGTTATGACTTTTTTTGGTAATTTTTCTCTTGTGATTGATGTAAACACATCATTTAAATTAGACATTCTTATCTGAACCAAAGTCTACAAATTTAATGTAATCATGGATCAATGGAAGTCGATACCGCACGAGACTCGAAAGAGAAAATTCTTGCTTAGACGTGGGTTCATGAATCCGATGCGATCGCAAATGGCAATCACGTAGATTTCACACGATCAGTGGCTTCGATGGATCCGGTTTATGTGGATATCAGTCCAGGCAAGAATTTGCGGGCTCCACTAATCGGCCGATCTTCATCTTCCTGGGCCCATCGAGCCCGAAGTCACCGGCCCGGCCCGTCTCTCTCGGACTGCCCTTTGCTCGCAGCTCTCCTCCTCCTTCCCTCTTCACCATCTTCGCCACTTGCAATCGGCGAGCACAGAGGCGGTCGCGCTCGCCAATCTCGCCGAAGAAAGCTCAGATCGCCGTCCGATCGGACGTGCTCCCGATCGCCGGCGCCGGCCTCCGGCGGCCTCGCTTCCGATCATGGCGGAGCCGGAGACCTCGAAACCGAAGCCTCGACCGATCGTTCGGCTGGGGACTCTGCTCATATCCCACAGCGTCCTCGTCAGGTACCGCACTAGCTTCTCGGTCTTTGATTATCTCTTCTCGTTGTTATTCGCGCGAATCTGTTCCGGCGACTCGAGCGCGAGCTTACCCCCTTCTTTCACCTGTTGGACTTCTTCGCAGTGTCGTCTGCTGCGTTGCTGGGGTTCTGGCTCTGCTTTTGCTGCCGATTCTTGCCAAGAACACCTACATTTCAGAAAATGCCCTCATGCCAGGTCGATACTCGTTCTTTCTCTGTGAATTTAATTGACTGAAACTGTGGATTAGCGTTTTCGTTTTAGACTGTCGTCTTCTTCCTTTTGACCTCCTCCGATGTAAGTGCAGCACTGCATTTCTCTCCATCGTGCAATTAGCAAATAGCTCACTCTAACTGAGAAGAACTCATATGATCGTCTGTTAGACTCGTGAGCACGTTTTTGTTTGTATTGTTCTATAGGTTCTGCGAGTCCAATGCTCTCAAATCAGGACGTGTCAGATGCAAGTAGATTGGTGAACGATTTAAGCGAATTGAGCTCGAGATCAAATGATGCAGGCATGTAAGTGCTTCCCTCAAACCTAGCTTCTGTTTATGAGAGGTTTTTTCAAATCATTTTACTCGAGGCTTTGTGAAGGAGTCATGCTACATGTGTGTGCTTGCATAGAGTGTTCTCATAAAAAAGAGTTCTGGGCTTGATATGGAAGACAAATATGGCGAATCTATATTTGCAATGCTATGGATGCTGGTTTTACATTTCTTTCTGCACTCATGAATGTTTTAAAAAATATTATTATGAAGCAAAAGCGGGGTGCCCTTTGTGCACCTTATGCTGCTGGAGCTCGAATGTTTCAAGGATATACGTGAAACTCAAGTTGAAACTAAGCAGCGTCACTAACACTCTAGTGAGACCTGGAGAGCACAATATTCAGGAAAGAAAATGGATATGAAGGAATCCTTTTAGATAATATCGGGTACTTGATTGAGGAAATAGTTAAGACCAGATAGATTTGCAACAAAATAGTCCTATTTTTTGAGTTATTGAGAGATATCCCAATTAGGATGTTCCAATTTTGATATAACTATGTAATATAAACATCTTTTTACTTAAGCAATGCAAAAATAATAGATAAAAACAATTTGCGCAGGACTCATGTAAGCTTCTACAGACTGTATCCTGATAAATTAAACACTATGATTATCAGTGGTATGTTACAATGAATAGAATATGATACCTTCTGTAGTACTACTAATACCATTCTCTTTTTTTGGTAAGGATACTAATACCATTCTTTATCTTCTAAGATTTATCATTTGATGTTATGAGATCATAAAGAGCTCTTTTCACATGAAAAGTACCGTGCTGGAGAAATTTTGCATAATTTTTCCTCAAATTTATCAAATAAAGGTACTTAATTCTCATGGGATAAATAAAATATAGAGAATTGAGTAAATTCATTTTTAATGGACAAATAGAATTTTTCTTCTTTGATTTTACATTGTAAAGTTAAATGACAAAGGTTGCGTTTGTGAATTATCCAAATAATCAGACCTGTGCATATTTCTTCAAGAATTTAAGAACTTGTATTAACTTTTGTGGGTAGAGAGAGAGAGAGAGAGAGAGAGAGAGAGAGAGAGATCGGCAAACTTGCTAAATTGGGGCTGAGGGCAAATATCGAGGAGGAGAGAGAATGTGGCAGGTTAGTTGTAATCAAACCATCACTATGTGGGGCCTTTAAAAATTTGGCCCCCTCTTTGACCCATCCCTGAGCCTATCCTCTTTAGTCCTTGTTGATTTAGAGCAGCTATGGAATTCTTCCATTGACCTGTCCAAATCTTATGTTGTTTACGTTTTTCTTTTCGTTTCCATCTACTCCTGTTCTTGCAAGTCGTTAATGTCGTAGAACAATATTGTTAATTATTAAATTCCTCACTCATCAGAAAAGAAAGAAAACTAAGCCCCTGAGAAATAGTACAAAAAGGATCCAGTTGCCACACATCCTATGGTTTTCAATGTTCGCTTGGCCTTTGCTTTTTAAGACTGAAATGATAGGTTTCTTTTCGCATCATCACTTGATTGTCACGTTAATATATGCAGTTTCTAGTTTTATCTTTTTCTTATTTAAGATTGTTCATTTGCAAATTATTTTAGTTTTAATTGATCCATGCATTCTCTAATTTCTTCTTCATCTTTCTTGGTTGGCATTGATAACCCAATGAAACTTCAACCTGATCCTTTCCTGAAGAGAAATGAAGAGGAAATACTGGGTTTAGAATATAAAACAGTTGCTACTTTAGGCTGATTATTTTTATTCTTTACGCAGAGTGCAGAGATTGGTAGGACGATACATATCTGACTTGGGTGGAGAAGTTGGTTATCATCAGTTCCATCCTGACTCGAGTTGGTTTAATCCACTGCACTTCTTTTCTGTCCCTGACACCGGAATTGTTCAGGAAAACATTAATTGCTCTTGCCATGGTATCAGTGTTACTGGAATAGTTAGAGCCCCACGTGGTGATGGGAAAGAAGCTATTGTCTTGGTGACGCCTTATAATTTTACAAATGCTGGTTTGGCTAATCATTTATCTCTGGGCATTGCATATTCCGTGTTTTCCCTGCTCAGTCAGGTTACATGGCTGGCTAAAGATATCATATGGCTTATTGCTGATTCAAAGTGTGGGGAGTATGCTTCAGTTGCTGCATGGTTAAGAGATTATCACTCACCCACATTTAGTGGTTTCGGTGGTAATAATTCCCATACATGTGATGTTATTACAACTCATCATGATGTGAAGGAGAATGTGGCAAAGGATATGAGCTCGAGTGATAGTTTCATACGTGCTGGAACAATGGCTGCTGCCTTGGTTGTGAAGGTTGTAGATAGGAATGAGCCATTTGAGGACAGCCTGGGTGTTTATGCAGAAGCATCAAATGGCCAGATGCCAAACCTTGACCTGATCAATATTGTGAACTATCTTGCTGTGCATAGGCAGGGCTTGCGTGTTAAAGTGAGGAAACTGTTTTCTTTGCTGGACACCAAATGGGTCAGTTTCTTGGCTGAAGTACTAGATTCATTGGGTTCGATTGCCAGAAGATTAAACCCTCAATGGAAATTTGGTATCCCTGCTGCTGATTATGTCGATGGTATTGCCACACTATTCGGTTCATTATATCACCAGGTATCTATCTTCATGGCTGTTCAAATGCCCTCTTTGCATTACTTCCCACTAGTACCTTACTACTTACTTTTTGGTTGTAGCAAATGGAGATGTCTCTGAATCTATGCTATGAGAGTAGGAAAACATCATGGTATCATTCATGGGAGGGCATATTCTATTGTATGACTTTTCTCAAGATGATATCAAACATGCTTGAAAGATATTCATGATTGTCAGTGACTTATCTGTAGGCATTAG
Source organism: Eucalyptus curtisii (assembly GCA_017140595.1). NCBI lineage: Eukaryota > Viridiplantae > Streptophyta > Magnoliopsida > Myrtales > Myrtaceae > Eucalyptus > Eucalyptus curtisii. Next base: position 28,472,889 of record CM029503.1, on the reverse strand, counting down.
GTGTTCCTACGGGACCCCATGGTGCTTTTCGTGACTATCAAGTTGATGCTGTCACCCTGGAATTTTCACCAAGACATTATTCTATTAGTAAGGGCCGCACCAAGGATTTTATTTTGCGAGGTGGCCGGTCAGTATCTTCTATAGCTCTTTATTTTTGCAATTATAAAGAGCTGCTAAATCTCTCTCTGAAGGTTAAAGTTTGAAGCCCTTCCTAGAATGAGCTTGCTGCTTTAACATTTTAATGAAATTTTAAAAACTTGCACTGAATTTTGGTACGCTGGAAAACTCTCTTGTATCCTTTGTGGCCCTGTATGTGATGATGCACATGCATGTGCATTGAAAGATGTGGTTGAAGACGTTTAAAAGTTCACTTTTGATATTTTTAATAAAGTTTCTAAGAGAACTGTTAGGAAAATTGAGGCTTGCTTATTTGATCAAATCCATGGTGGCAATATTGTACATGTGGCAGAATCATCTTCTGTAAGCTTGGAATTTTTTACATATATTTGAAGTAAATTTTACATTTTAATGGGCATTATTAGCACTTGAGAAGCTTTGTGCTTGGCTTTGGAGGTTGTGTTAGCATCAAACTAGGAGTGGATGGCAAGTCTCCTTTTCAGCTTGTTTATATATTTGAATTAAGGAAAGTAAAACGAATGAAGAAAAATCGAATAGTATCCTGAGGTGGAGAGGTAAGAGGAATGCAAAATTTGCACTTTTCTTCTATAAATACCATTATTTTTTTTATGAAATGTGCATAAGGCAGAGGATGATAAAGTCAGCTCACAAAATTAACTTCCCTTCACACTTTCTCTCAATATGCCTCCAAGCATAGCAAAGAAATATTAATTTCCTTTTTCTTCGTTTCCCCATCTCCGCCCACTTTGTTTCTCACTTGATTTACTGAACAAAGTTGGCAAGAAGTAATATCATAATTATATGTGTGTCAATTGCTATTGTGAAATTCATAGATGAAGAGGTACATCAATTTCTTAGTTAACTGGAAGTTCTCTATTTGCTTGATACAGGTTGATTGAAGGAGTTATACGTTCTGTAAATAACCTTCTGGAGAAGTTTCACCAGTCATTCTTTCTGTATCTTTTGACCTCTCCTAGTAAGTTTGTGTCGGTAGGAGTCTACATGATTGCTTTTGCACTCCTTGTTGCACCACTTCCAGTCGCAGCGGCTTCCCTTTATGCTGAAGCAAATGGCTTGGATACAAATCTAGATGATGCCAAAAGTTTTTCTCCTCCAACTGCCACGGTCAATGAGCTTGTTATCAGTGCAAGGTCATGGAGATGGATTAAAGCAGTTAAAAAGGTGCTTATTGTGCACTTGTGGGGTACTACTGTTTCATTGCTTCCATACTTTATAAGCCAGACACCCAGTCTGACCCCAGTAACAAAGTTAGCAGTCTGGGGCTTGTTCTCAGTAGTCTGCCTCTTATTTCCATATTTTCTTCTGGGGTCTCCATTGGCCGGTGTCAGTGGTACTGAAGAATATAAACATGAGTGGGCGCTTTTGAAATCGGCAACTATTTCAGCTGCATTCATTGGTCTAGGTCTGATGTCGGTTATTAATTTTGCCACGGCAGAATTTGGGGCATTACTAATGGTTCCTATGTGTTTGATGGTTCAACCCTTGAAGCTTGACCTTAGAGCAAGGACTTTGAAGAATTTGGCAAGGGCTGCTATTAATTTGGTCTTGGCCATTGTTGGCTTTCCTCCTGCTACCTATTACATATTGAAAAGCACATTCGGCAGTTTCGATAGCATCAATATTGAGGATTTCTGGTGGTGGGTCGAGTCCCTCTGGAGTTGGAACAGTGCGACATACCTTTTCCTTGGTATGGTTCACCTACCATGCTGGCTCCTATGCGTGCAAATATTACTTCATTCGTGATGGCATTTGGGCAAAATTTTCTCATGCTCTATCAGTTAGACATGGTATTTAGGAGGGTAAGCCGATCAACATCCATCCCTGTGCTCAAGTTCTAACTCTTGATCAAGCTGACTTGTTTATAAGCTACAAGGGCATGGTCTCATGAACAGAAAGATTTTCCTGTGAGACGCCTATTTATTATGTCATTACTGAAGGGCTTCTTTGGGGCGAGCTTGAATTGTGTGGATCATGAGATTTTGCACCAATTTGATCTGCAACAGTTGTGCTATGGGGGTGAATTGTCCGATCAACAGATAATTTCAGCAACAGTAAGACATTGATAACTGCTCTGTATTTGTATGCCTTTTCCACTGCAAATCTGATTAGAATGTGATCTGCAGTTTTTTGTTTTGTATCTTATTGTTAGAGCTGATGAGTTTTAACTCTTCAATACATCTCACACGTGGGTCTATCGAGTTTCTAATTTTGCATTCCCTTGCTCTTTTCCCTTTGCCACACTTGACAACTCCACACTCCTCCACAGCAGAGGCATGTGCTTTTTATAGGTATGTTGTCGACATGCTTAGGCACAAAAATTATTGTCGACATGCTTAGGCACAAAAATTAATGCTGCTGAGACATACCTTTGTCATGAGTAAACTTAAGATCAAAGGGAATTACCAAAGATGTCTCTATTGCTTGGTGTGGCTGTTCGACTTGGGATTATGCTCCTTCATTACTGCTCACCTTGGTGGGACCTTAGTAACTTACTTAAATTTGCTAAATGACGTGGGAAGAGACGTGATATCAACCAGCCTCCTTGCTGACGTAGTGTATGCTCTGCCTCTGATAGGGAAAACAAAAGAGAATTAGGATGCCTCCCCTGCAACTAAAATAGTTGGAGAAGGTGGGGCAGAATCGTTATACAGTGACTTGCTTTCTCTTTTGTCTTTTCCCACCTCGGATGTTTATCGACGTTTTGGGATTCCGCACTGTCCTTCTGTTTTTTCTAAGTTTTGTTTTCGTGGTGCCTAGAGGATCGGTTCTTTTGCCCTTTTAACCATTAGACAATTCGAGTGCCTGTCCTGTCGCTAAGATGTTGTCCCCAACATTTCTGAAAGTATCTTCATGAGGAGGCCATTCACTGTTGGTGGATCTTGATTCTTGTTACTTTTCATGGATTTCTTACTCATGGTGGGTGAGAATCCATGATTCACGGTTTCTTTTTCTCTCTGTCCATGTATATTGGATTTAACGCTCCATCTCTCTCTTTTCTAGTTGGTGCTTCATCTCAAGAGGGACAATAATAGAAGAGAAACTGATTTTTCCTCTGATATGTAGAAGGCACCTTGAAAATCGAAGAGTTGCACATTTTAATAAAATCACTTACTTCACATAGCGAATTTTAAATTTTCGTAACCCATTGAAAATGGGGCTTAACAAGTGCTGAAGGGACATTGTTAGACATTTTTCCTTGTTGTAATCTCCTCGTCAATGCCCTTGAATGAACTGGGGCTACAAGATAAAAATCATCATGGTGTCGCAGGCAAACATAATGCCATTAAAATGGCAGTAAGAAATCATCTTTTAAGTTTCAAAGGAGACTCTTGATTGCAATTGAGCTTATGGCTCCATGTATTACTGAGTAATTTGAATTTGGAAAGTGTTTTTCTAAAAATGATTATTTATATGGTTTGAAATAAGTGGTCAACAAAAAATATTTTCTTTATTATTAACACGATTTAAAGAATGAATTTAATCTCTTAATGAAATATCGGGGAACACTCAAAACAGATGGTGGATGGTGGACTGAAGTTGGAATTTGGAAGCCTGACGAATTAGCAGTAAATCTTGCTGGATTTACTTATAAATCTTGAGATTAGTGCATAAAGATTGATAATTGAAGTTTAATTACGTATCACGATTATCGAATGTGCATCTCGATAATGAGATCGTTTTCTGTATTGAGGAGTGTCATCTAGACGGGTCCTTGTCTTCTCTTGTCCTTTTCTTTTCGTATTTATTCTCGTGACGATGATTCCGCACATAATTGCAGCCAGGGACAAGAAAGGTTGCCAAATATAGAGAAAAATGCACAACATAAAAAAATTCAAAAAATTAAATAGAATTTTTGAGGTTGGGTTTTCTTTTCCGGCGTTAGAGGTTCCTTTTTGCTTTTCGGACACAACAAAGAACAGTACTCGTGAGCAAATTGAAGCCATTTGTCCTGACAAAATTGACGGCAAAAAAAGAAAAAGGAGCATTCTGGCAATTTGGAGATTTGCTTCCACTCGCTTTGTCAGCGCGTGCATTTTAGAGCGGTGGCTGAGAAACACACCGGCCAACCGCCTCAACGGGGCAACTCCCAACCACTTTTGGCCTCTAAAATAGGATGTTGGGCAAAAATCAGTACGCTTGCCAATTTCTTTTGGAAGAGTTTTGAGAAAATGCATTGCATTTTAAAGGTACTCTAGAGTCCCTCGGTTTAAGACAAGTCCGTAGGAGTCGAGCTTCAACATTTTCAAAATACCGATGTGTTTTTTTCCTTCCTAATTTGCCCTCGCTAAACTTTCGATTTAGACATGTTATCATCATATGACATGACTAGTGAGCACAAATCCAGTACGGGTGAGGCCAAATTTGATGATCGACGACCTCAAGCAAGGTTGCCTGAGTTCATGTGAACCCAAGTTGTCTAAGGTCGCATGATCCTAACACTAGACTTGGCTCGTTGACGGCTAGCCAAGGAAGGTTTAAGATTTTTTTTTTCCTAGAAAAAATAGCAAATATCCTTTATGAGGGTAGTTTTTTCCAATTAAATTTTATACAAAAATTGCTTCTCAATCCAGCTTTAAATTAAGAATTTCCCCAAAAATCTTACCAAATGTAGTCTTAGTCTTATCAAATTTATATATTGACAATTAATCTCTCATTATATCCATTTTGCAAACTCCCTAAATTGTTACCGTTGCGGTGACGTGTCGTGAACTATTCTCGTGCTCGATATTTTTACATTGTAGTTCTCGAGCGATCAATTTGCCTTAATAGGATGGTGTAGCTCATTCACTTTGAGAGCATCAACGAGCTTGAAATGAACCCACATCGAAATCAGACAATCGAGACAATTGTCCCTTCTTCAAACATTTCACAAAAGCAAAGGCGCGACTGTCTATTCATCATACATACGTTACGTTACGCCGTCATCATACTTCCAATATTGATTTTATTGAGTATCAGCCGGCAAGGAAACAAAATTCCTCCCCCATGTCTTCATCTTTATTCAAATCTCCACCTGTTAAGGAAAGTTAAAAGGAAGGAGTGAAGCTAAATCAATCAAGGAATAAGATCAGAGTGAAGGAAATCCAATAGTAAGATCCAAGAATTAATATAATTTGGCAAGGGAGGATGAGATAAGGGATGAACATCCAGAAGCCACCTAAATGTCAACTAAAGCTTCAAGTCATGACCATCCTGCCAAAAAAGGCTTTAAAAAAAAAAAAAAGCAAAGTCCCACAAAAAAAAAATGAAAGAAAATTATCAAAGTTCGCGGTGGACGATGGACATTTCCTGCACTCCAACCCCACGCGTGTCTCTCACGCGCCCGAAAAAGTTCACGCCTTTAATTCTGCAAATCTCTGCAAATCAAATCCCACCTCTGCTTTGCTCCTTCCTCTATCTCACCTAATCAATTTCTCTCTCCTCTCTTTCTCTCTCTAGACATGGACCAGGAACAAGGGCGAAGATTCTTGCAGCCTTGAAATTCTCTGCTTAAAATCCATCCCGCTGACAGAGCACGACGCAACCCAACTGAAGAAGAAGAAGAAGAAGAAGAAGAAACAGAGAGGGGCGACAGAGCAGAGAGCCGCGGCAACATGGACAGCGTCCTGTGCGACGAGCTCCTCCAAGAAATCTTCACCCGCCTGTCGCCGCCGCCGCCGCCGGCGCAATCTTCGCCGCCGTCGCCTTCCTCCTCTTCGGTGCCGCTGGTGTCCAAGCGGTGGCTCCGCCTCTACCGCGAGTCCAGGACCGCCCTGTCCCTCCGCCTCGTGCCGAGCGCCGCCCTCATCCCCGCCCTCTCCGCCTTCCTCTCCAACTACCCTTCCGTCTCCTCCCTCTCCCTCGTCCTCTCCTCCGACCCGTCCTCCGGAGCCGTCTCCGACAACCTCCTCCTCCTGCTCTGCTCCCGCTTCCCGCGGCTCAGGAGCCTCAAGTTCCTGGCCGGTCCCGTCTCTGTTTTCTCCCTGCTCTCTCTCGCTCGGACCTGCGCCGCCATGACCCACCTCACCGTTTCTCTCTCCAGGCCGCTGCTGTTCGATTGGGTCGTCAGTTTGCCGTCTCTCAAGGAGCTCTCGGTGCTGGTCTCGTCCCGGGATGGCGCGGAGGGCGAACTTCAGGGGACCGGTGATTACGGGGCTCGCGAAAGCGAAGAGCTTGAGGCTGAGTTAGGGCTCGAGAGCCTCTGCTTATCCGGGGTTTCTTGCGACGACTGGGGAGTTAGTTGGCTATGGAGGAGCTGCAAGAAGCTGAGGAGATTGCAGCTGAAGGGCTGCGAAGGGATCGGCGATGGAGGGTCTTATGCGTCGTTCGGTGGGTGCTTGAAGGGTCTTCAAGAAGTTGAGCTTAGGACTTGTAGGAGCATAGTGGACGGCGTTCTTGTGAAATTGGCTGAGAATTGCGAGTTGTTGAGCTCTCTCTTGCTATACGATGGCGGTAGCAGGGACAGCCTCCTTCACTTCATAAGCAATTGCCGGTGCGACCTGCGGAAGCTCGATCTCCGCCTGCCTCTCGACTTGAAGAATGATCATCTCTTTGCCCTGTCTCTGAATTGTCCGAACATGTCGAGTCTCCGGCTTCAGAGCTGTTGCCTGGTCACTGGTGATGGCCTGAAGACTTTCGGGATTGCCATGAATGGCGGGCTCCAAGAACTGGCGTTGATAAACTGCGATGTGGTGGAGAGGGAGCCAGGCCTGCTCGCCACATTAGGACAGCACTTGGGGCAGCTGAGGAAGCTGGACTTGTCTTACAACGAGATGCTGCCGGATAAGGAGCTGATCGCGATGCTCGCTTCGTGCTCCCGTTTGATCGATCTGAGGCTGAGAGGGTGTAAAGGCCTCACCGACCCGGCCGTCCTTTCGATCCACAGGAGCTGCAAGCTCCTCGAGAGGGTGGACCTCATGCATTGCCGCGGGATCAAAGAGAAGGCTGTGGAGTCGTTGGTACTTAACTCTCCTCGGCTGAGGCAGTTGCAGGTCGAAGAAAGCAAGTTGTCCGACGCCACAAAAACGTGGGCGTCCCATAAATTCATCGAGGTCGTGGCCTGATCAGTCAGCAAACCCGTGTAGGTACCCTGTAATTTATGTGTCATTTACTGGAAAGTACATGAAAACCTAGAACATTAAGTCAACACACCAGTTCTCTTTTCTGGCTAAGTTGCAAATTCATCGTTCCAATAAACAGGAAGCAGTTATTCAGTCTGCTAAAATAGATTTATTGTATGGATGATCGATGTGTAAATGAACGAAGATGATAGCTTCTTCGTCCTTTCGGGTCTCGCCTTTTGCAGTGTTTCGATCGGAAAAAGAGCCTAAGGAATGGATCGAATTGAAGCTTTTTCATAGTTCGCAGAGTCTTTCGAATATGAGGAGAGGCTCACTTTCATCCCTACAATGCAACATAACTGAGTTCAAATTCGTGCAGAGTGGAGGTTCTTCATCGCTTGATCACGCGAGAATTCTCTGCGTTCGTATTTCATCCGTCATGTATGTGTGAATTTCTTGTTATGCTCGGCGTTGTTTCGAATGGAAATCTCCAAACGCGCATCAGCGTCGTGATTTGCAGCCCCCTTCCTGTATTTAAAAAACTGCAGACTGAAAATGATGCTTCACCACATAGAATAATGTCACCATAAATCTCTTGAAATAGGCTTCTGCTATTAGGATCCGTCGTGTTCGTAGGATCCACAACGAGATTCATACCACATCTCCACCTGCCTTCTTCCCTCTTGGTCAAATCCCAAATGTGAAAAATGCCCTTTGTACTTCATTCCTCAAAGAAGAGATCTTGATTTTTGGTAGGGCCGCAGAGAACACATCCTCGTACTTGGGAGTAGCATTAGTTGATGCCCGATCTGGGTATCGTCAGGAATTTGTCTCGAGATGGACCTACATGGGATAGGGTGTCCGGATTTCGACCCTGGATCGACCCTTCGATGCTTAACTTAGCAAGAGAATAGCGTGTACCGCTTAGTGTAGAATATGGAAGAAGAAACTTATTTGAGTGGTTGAGTCACTATCTACAGGTGAAGGTAAACAATACCAGTGGGATTAGTCGATAAGTAATGATCATTAAGTGGCTGCATGTCATGATATGTGGTGGTTGGACTGTCCATAAGGGCCAATAGGTTTGGAGTTTTTGGATAATGGCTGCTTCCTCCAAAAGGAAAAGTTTAAATTAGAAGTGTCGATGGAAAGTTACCCATTGGAGATAGACAGTTCAAAATGTTGCACAAGAAGCAAATTTCCTTGAAAACATCTGTTGGGCACTAGGAAAACACGATATCATAAATAGGTACATTAACCAATCCGCATTTAATGAAACAGCATTAATCGCAATCACATAGATTTCTTTTTCCGCCATTTAATTCGCATATATCAATTTGCAAGGAATGATGAGGAAAAACATGCAATGGGCCGCATGAGAAGCCCAAAGCATCGATCCTTCTTATTCGCAGCCACTAGGATTCGTTTCTTTATGGGCTTGGGTCCTCTCGATTGCCGGCCCGAACCGAATTGTATACCCGGGTAGATGAGATATGCTTGCTTATGGACCGTAGCCTCGTATGCTTAATCACATGATCAAATATCTTACTGTAACATAATCTGGAGGAAAATCGAGACCAACTTTTAATACCGGTAAGTCCATGAAATTTCGAATTGGATGGACTAAGGTCCGAACCGAAAAGCAAACGGTCAATTTCCCAAAGACTACGCAACTCCGTTGCAACGTTCACTTTGTAGTATATGACTGATCGATTGGTTTTATTTACTATGCGAAACAACGGTTTTCTCATTCGCTCGGTCAGATGGCGTAATATCATTTGTCTGAGCAAGCCGCACGAGGGGAGTTGATCAGCGCACGAACAGATCTACAGAAGGAAGAAGTACAGGCCGTGCAAATATCCAGTTGTGGAATGCTTGGCGAGACGGATGGAAACTCCATGGGCTTTGCGGTCCATTATAAATGACTGCAAAATCCTATTGGGTCACCTGCACAATGTTAACATCATCTTGGAGCCCTAGAGAAACAAACCAGGCAGTAGATTGGGTTGCGAAAACCCACAGAATGGCCCCCTTCCACCGACATGAATTTCCAAACCTCCCTATCATTCACCGACCATCATCTACTCTTGCTTAGGACTTTGCCCGCAGTCACCAAGCAAGCACCATAGAAGCACCGAACAAGACTCGAAAAGAACAAAGAGCATACTGAACAATGGTGACAAAAACGTACGTTGAGATTAATGAAAGATCACTATTAAGCGAGCCCTATTAAGCTTGTTCTATAGCTCGGGCAAATCAGGAATTCATTCAGGAATCTCACCAGTAAGCTTGTTCCTGATGAGATGCAAAAGGGTTGGATTCTTCAACTGGGAGAAGGACTCGGGAATCTCTCGAGAACAACATGTTGGCCGCCACTGTGGCTAGCTACCGACCAATGAAGAAAAAGAAGCAAAAGAAAGAAAAAGAATAAAAAATAATTAAAATCGATTTAAAAAAAATTATAGAAAAGAGTGTATGCATGAAAAAAAAAAGAAACACAAAAGTAAAAACCGAACCGAGATTTCAATTCAGTTCGGATCGGATTTCAATTCGGTTCAATAAACTTCCTTATTGGTTCAGTTTTTTTGGAAAACTGAACCGAACCATTTACGCCCCTACTCAATGGGGGTGAGGAGTAGGAGCTCCGGGGGAGGAGCTTGTCGATCGAGTTTTATCAGCTGTTGTGTCATTAGATGATGGCAAACCTTCTTCAACTCACTCATTTGGTTTCACTCGAGCCAGCAAAAATGGCCGGCCCCCAGCCTCCCTCTTTTCTCTCTAGTCGAAGCTCTGCCGCTCAAAATGGCCGACGCCCCCTCTAACGAAAACCTCTGCTTCTTCTTCTCTTTTCTTTTCTTCTTCTTCCCTTTCCTCAAGGTTCTCTGGTTTTCTCACCTTCTAGTTCTCTCCATAGCCCAAGTTCTACAGCTCCCTCCTCTTCCTCTTGGTCGAGCACTTCTTTTCTCACCTCTCACGTAACTCTGAGTTGAGACCAACTCATAGACTGAATTTTGACAGCTGATTTGGGTGCCTTAATCCATCAATTTAGTTGTGAATTTTGATCAATTAGCAAGCTTATGTATAGTATTTTAAGATCTTGACCAGTCTTCACAATTATCCCCACCCAATTTTGCAAGAAAGTCCCTCAAAGTTGGCTATTTTCTTACTCGAAAATACCCAATTCAATGCAATTTGGTCATTTTGGCCCGATTCGATTAATTTAACTTGGTCGAAGTTCAATTTCAACCCAATTGGGGGCCTAGATGATGATTTAGGGGCTTGGGCGAAAGTTTACAAAATTTACAAATTTGTCCCTCAACTTTTTAGAAATTATATTTTGGCCCTAACTTGCTGTTTTAATTCTAATTTGACCTCTTGGCCTTGGCTAACCACATTCGAGATCATCAGCTCCAACTTTTTTATTCATTTTTTTAATATTTTTATTTTTTAATAATTTTTTGATTTTTTAAGAAAATAAATACATTCAAAAACTATATTAAATGCCTAGATAATCTATATGGAAAAATTTGACAAGAGATAATTTTTGTGGAAAAAATAAATTTCCATTTTTTTAAATGATCTATGGGCAAAAAATTTAGGTGTCAACATCGTTAGGAAGCCTCCACTTATGCCAATAGATCAACACCCTCGACTATAAAGGAAACCTAAAACTGTACTCGAGGGGTCCATCCACAGGACCCCCATCAAGCAAAGGAAGCCACTTGTACCTAGAGTCCCTCAAGTCAATTGGATTCCACTTAATAAAAAGGTTTTCACAAAGTACATCAAAGGCCCTAAACAACATGGACTGAACCGAAAGCACATAATTCGACAATCATTCAAGTTATGAACAAGTGTTAAACATATACATATAGGAAAACATACTTTCTGCAAGCCTTGATATTTTTGACGCGCAAATAAGCTAGATGGAGATTTGGTCAGACTAACAAGCAAAGAAAAGCAGTTCGTCTGCTAAGGTTAGAGGATACTAAAAAGCTATGAACCGTAACGGTGTTCCTCTGCTAAGGTTAGTGGATACTAAAAAGCTATGAACCTTAGATAAACGGTGTTCCTCCATCACATTGTAGCTCGTCCAGCTTCTCGCCTCTCTGGCGTGGACCTAAAGTGGCAGCCATAGAGTATGAGCTGCACTGCACCAGATAGCACCCCAAGCCCATTGCTAATCTACAGATTGTTCCCAAGTTATGCATTATTATTGGATCATATATGTTCGTATATGTGGTGGTTTCTTTCAATTCTTATGCCTCTAGACTTTGAAAGAAAAAGGGTTGAACTAATTCAAATTATGTTTAACTAGAGCACATCTTTGCAAAATATCATCATCTTAAATCTCAAAACAGCATTCGAAAAACATTGGTTAGACAAGCATTCGAATTTCCAGAACATAGAATCAATCATCAATCAATCGCCAATCAAGCATCTATGTGATTAGCTACTTGAAATATAATTCCTAGATCATCATAGCCCCAATTTTTTGTGATCGAAATAAGCTTTTCGATATGAATCAATCTTGCTTCATCGAATGACAAACAAATATTCATCGGTTTTAGAAGTCATACATTTATCACAATCGAACTTAAGCTCAATAGAGTTAGCTCGGCCACCAAGTATCTTCAAGATATAGCCGAGATTAGCTCTTCAACGATTTGAATTGAAATCACAAGTCAAAAGTGAAAATTAGACCGAATCAAGCTTAAGTCAATCTACAAATGATGCTCAGAAGGAAAAGAGATGATCGGCAAGAATCTAGCTAGGATCGGAGGGACTCTGGCCAAGGACAGCTCGGGATGGATTAGCAAGTGGCCTCGCAAACTCATTAATGTCATGAAGCCAGCTTTTATATTTGGTAATTCTTGATGATTTGTGGCGGGCAAATGGATTTTGTGGAGTGATTTTTTATTTTCAAACTTTGTGAATTTTAATTAATTTATTTTTGGGTAAAAAAAAACCTTCGTAATCAATAAACCATATAAAAAGCGAGAGGCCGTTCCCTCCAGGTGGTTCGGAAAAGAAAATCGAAGGGGAAGAGAGAGAGAGCGCGAGAATCAAAATCCTACCGGTCTTCTGGAAATCCTGCTCCCCTCCTCATTTTCTCCCTCCTGCATTCTTCTCTGAGCTCGCTCACGACCTCCGACTCAACTCCCCGCATGGCGAGACTCAAGCGAGCTGCTCACGAATTTACATATAAAATACTAGATAATCCAAATACGCCACACTCACGAATTTTGCACGAATTTTGCACGTTAAAAATAATAAAAAAGGGTGAGCGAACTTCACCATGGTGAGAGATAGAGGCAAAAGGATAGGATGTTCCATGTCCAATGAAAAAGCAATTACAAAGTAAATAAATTCTCCAATAAAGAAATTTCGTAATGAAATCAATTAATTTCTATTACCTAGGATTCCGACCACGGTTCTTAATCCAACCATCGCCATTAGAACAAGCTTTACTTGAACTATCACATTTGATGCAAAGCCTCATTTTTGCAAGAGAATGCTAGAAGAGACACATTTACATATAAAATACTAGATAATCAAAATACGCCACACTCACGAATTTTGCACGAATTTTGCACGTTAAAAATAATAAAGAAGGGTGAGCGAACTTTACCATGGTGAGAGATAGAGGCAAAATGATAGGATGTTTCGTGTTCAATGAAAAAGCAATTACAAAGTAAATAAACTTTCTAATAAAGAAATTTCGTAATGAAATCAATTAATTTCTATTACCTAGGATTCCGACCACGGTTCTTGCTCCAACAATTGCCATTAGAACAAGCTTTATCACATTTGATGCAAAGCCTCATTTTTGCAAGAGAATGCTAGAAGAGACACATTTACATATAAAATACTAGATAATCCAAATACGCCACACTCACGAATTTTGCACGAATTTTGCACTTTAAAAATAATAAAAAAGGGTGGGTGAACATGTGAGAGATAGAGGCAAAAGGATAGGATGTTCCATGTTCAATGAAAAAACAATTACAAAGTAAATAAACTCTCCAATAAAGAAATTTCGTAATGAAATCAATTAATTTCTATTACCTAGGATTCCGACCACAGTTCTTACTCCAACCATCGCCATTAGAACAAGCTCTACTTGAGCTATCACATTTGATGCAAAGTCTCATTTTTGCAAGAGAATGCTAGAAGAGACACATTTACATATAAAATACTAGATAATCCAAATACGCCACGCTCACAAATTTTGCACGAATTTTGCACGTTAAAAATAATAAAAAAGGGTGAGCGAATGGTGAGAAATAGAGGCTTAAGGATAGGAGTTCCCTGTCCAATGAAAAAAGCAATTACAAAGTAAATAAACTCTCCAATAAAGAAATTTCGTAATGAAATCAATTAATTTCTATTACCTAAGATTTCGACCACGGTTCTTGCTCCAACCATCGCAATTAGAACAAGCTCTACTTGAGCTATCACATTTGATGCAAAGCCTCATTTTTGCAAGAGAATGCTAGAAGAGACACATTTACATATAAAATACTAGAAAATCCAAATACATTCTTGCTTCAACCATCGCCATTAGAACAAGCTCTCATGAATTTTGCACGAATTTTGCACGTTAAAAATAATAAAAAAGGGTGAGCAAACTTTACAAATACGATAAAAGTGAATCAGTGCATAGCTTTAACCGACCAAGGGTAGGTGTAGGCAGTCGTTCCAACTAAAGAGGTAGAAAGAGGGAGGGCTAGTTCGAGAAAGGAGTATAATTGACATAACATGAAACCTATTAGTCCGAAAGCGCCGTGGAGAGCAACAAAAGTCCGCCTAGTTGACACCAACGAGTAAAATCTCCTTGTGCTTCAGGACCCATAGTAACAACAAAGAACGTGCTAAATTATTAGCGGGAGTAGAAACTGCGGCAGTTAAGAAGTTGCATCCTTCCAAATAGGAACTGGCTAATCCATGGGTATACCATGAAGTTACAAAGGTTGTACCTGTGAACCAACCACCTAAGGCGCCACTACTGGTACAGAGGCCAGATAGAAGGTTGCTCATCCAGCCCAGCGGATCCATTGTTTATGCGGCAGTGCGATGCAAAAAGGTAAGCTTAGTAAGGTATAGGTTGGGGAAAACTCCAAAACTAGGGTTCCAAAAAGCTTACCTTATATATATCAAGTTTTCTGCTTGCAGGCTCGAAAATCTCTCTTTCGCCTATCTTCCGTGTCTCCAATCTGATTGAGTCGCTTCTTCTTTTGATGAGAGATAGAGGCAAAAGGGTTAAATGAAAAAGAAATTACAAAGTAAATAAACTCTCCAATAAAGAAATTTCGTAATGAAATCAATTAATTTCTATTACCTAGGATTCCGACCACGGTTCTTGCTCCAACCATCGCCATTAGAACAAGCTCTACTTGAGCACATTTGATGCAAAGCCTCATTTTTGCAAGAGAATGCTAGAAGAGACACATTTACATATAAAATACTAGATAATCCAAATACGCCACACTCACGAATTTTGCACGTTAAAAATAATAAAAAAGAGTGAGCGAACTTTACCATGGTGAGAGATAGAGGCAAAATGATAGGATGTTCCATGTTCAATGAAAAAGACAAAGTAAATAAACTCTCCAATAAAGAAATTTCAGAATGAAATCAATTAATTTCTATTACCTAGGATTCCGACCACGGTTCTTGCTCCAACCATCGCCATTAGAACAAGCTCTACTTGAGCTATCACATTTGATGCAAAGCCTCATTTTTACAAGAGAATGCTAGAAGAGACACATTTACATATAAAATACTAGATAATCCAAATACGCCACACTCACGAATTTTGCACGTTAAAAATAATAAAAAAGGGTGAGCGAACTTTACCATGGTGAGAGATAGAGGCAAAATGATAGGATGTTCCATGTTCAATGAAAAAGACAAAGTAAATAAACTCTCCAATAAAGAAATTTCAGAATGAAATCAATTGATTTATATTACCTAGGATTCCGACCACGGTTCTTGCTCCAACCATCGCCATTAGAACAAGCTCTACTTGAGCTATCACATTTGATGCAAAGCCTCATTTTTGCAAGAGAATGCTAGAAGAGACACATTTACATATAAAATACTAGATAATCCAAATACGCCACACTCACGAATTTTGCACGTTAAAAATAATAAAAAAGGGTGAGCGAACTTTACCATGGTGAGAGATAGAGGCAAAATGATAGGATGTTCCATGTTCAATGAAAAAGCAATTACAAAGTAAATAAACTCTCCAATAAAGAAATTTCATAATGAAATCAATTAATTTATATTACCTAGGATTCCGACCACGGTTCTTGCTCCAACCATCGCCATTAGAACAAGCTGTGTAATTCTGAAAAAATGAGTTAATCTTGACCTTAATTGACACACATATTGTCTCACATATTGTCTGCTTCAAACACTAAGTGTTTCTTAGGAAGGCCCATACTATCCTAAGAAAATGCATGTGTATAATTAGAGGTCCCATCGCCTTATAAGGCAACCCAGAACTCCCTCCCTACGCACGTCTGGGGACCGAGGCGCAGATGCACTACCATCCCTCCTCCCCACGCACCACCACTTGGGCTGTCACAGGCCTAATTTGGGTTCCCGCTATGAGTTAAGAACGAATCCTTTTTTTTTTTTTTTTTTTTTTTTTTTTTTACGGCAAAAAGGAATATGCCTATGGAATATTAACAAAAGAAGATTTGCAATGTGGGAAAGATGCAAGTGATCCTTGAGAACGAAGGGAATTGGAGAAGATGGCCAACCTTGCACAGGGATCTGAAGGCTCTCTAAAAAAATCGAAATAAATTTATATCCAGAGTTGACTCCGAAAGAGATCATCACTTTAAGGAAATCAAATTTTTATAAGCAGGCAGACAAGCTTTATGACCTTGTCTGCAACATGGATGTTGGTAGTCTGCGTTTACTCTACACTCCTAAGGGATGGAGCTCAACAATAGATGTGGCTCTTTCTACGTTCTTGCTATTTCAACGTGCTTTGGCAGCTTAAGTCATAATGTCCAAGTTGGACCGAAAAAAGGCCGGCCCTAAGGCCCACTCGAAATTAACCAAAGAGGCCCACGTAGATTTTTTTAAATAAATAAAAAACCCACTCAGCCTCCAATTTTCTCGTCGGCCTATGATGCACTGGCCCACCGACCAGCCCCATAAACGCAGCCCATTTTCAATTTTTTTTTGGGCTTATTCTATTTTTGATTTATTCCCTCTTCTCCTCAGCCCCTCTCTGCTCGAAGTTCTCTCCGCCCGACCCAAAACTTGAACTCATCCACCTTCAACATTAGCACTAAAAATCAACAAAAGAATGGCATCACTCAAAACATTGAATGAAATTTCGCCGTCGTCTACCATACGCATTTCGCTAGACCACCCGAGCATCACCGTCTATCACTTATGGTTGATTTTATGTCTCGATTTCAGAAATTCTTGTCATCAATCCTTTAATTAGCAATGAAGGTCATATTTTATGACCAAAAAAGAAATAATAATAATAATAATAAGGCACAGCGTCATGTGTTGTCTATGCCGGAGGTGCTCAAATAGGACGAGGCGAGCTCGATGTTAGAATGATTCTATGTCAAACAAGCTCGCCTCGTTTTTTTTTTCGCCTCTTTACTTAATAACATATCATAAGGTCAAAACACCAACGAGAGTGTTAACAAGCTTGCCCTATAACTGGGTCGGATTTGTAATTTTCAAAAGAAATTCTTAAAATAATTTGTGGATGGGCCAAAAACTTTCCACCCATTTAGGAAAGTCCTCATTACCACCAATTAATCTATTTATCCTTTTTCTCTTGGTTTTTTTATTCATAATCTCGTTGCACAGAATATCAATTAGCACATGATTTGTTGAAATTACGAATGAGTGTACTATTGACAAACTCGAATTCTCTTTTTCTCGGAAAGAAATCTGAACTCTCTATGTTTCCCTCTCTTGGATTGATTTGCTGGGCTGTCCTTTGTCTTCGGCTAATAGATATCTTGTCTTAAGAAGTTGTGATGAGCATTGCGTATCATTTATTATTCACATACTCTTGGAAAGCTATGACCATTCTAGTTCGTTAATTATTATGATACTCACAGTATAGAATTACCTGGGATTTGTCCTGGTTGCTTCATAAGCGCAGAATTTGGCTGATCTATAAAAGAAAAACATTTTTTATCTGAATTAATTATTTCTAATTCACCGGCTAGCATTTCATTCGTACACAAATAGGTTCATGTCCAGTCGATTATTTGATTGACCAATCCTTTATATCAAAATGGGCGAAGATTCAAATGCTTTGGCGCTTTCTCATTAGAATATATCAAATTACACTGAGCACAGTAATGTCTAGCTATATTGTAACTGTATAAATGTAAAATTTAACTCAACTAGTTATCATTATGGTGAATGTACCTATTCTAAGATAAAATGTAGAGCGGACAATTAATAGTAAATTTGCGAAATTGAGAAAATTTCCATTCTATAAAGATTTCTTGTGTTCTTCTTATATTTATTCTAAGTAGGGGCAAAACCCATGCGATGCATAGGATTTCTGATTAGGCATTACGTTTGGATCAATTACGGACTTTCTTGGAACATTTTACTTAATCAATTGATTAGGTTACAGTTACGTGCATCATCCATTAAATTTCTCATTATCTCTTACTTAGGCACAAAAAATCCAATAGCGAAACTGTATGTCCCTTAAAAGTTTTTTTTTTTTTTTTCGGTAAAGGTCCCTTAAAAGTTATATCCCATCTCTTCGAAGAATTTTCTTTATTTCAATGTAAATGCATACGTCACATCCAAATGTGAATAATTAAGATGCACATGGCGCAAAAAGAAGAGAATAGATAAGATGATTTATCGCATAAAGAAAGAAGATTAGTTCAAGATACATTTAGGATGCGTTTATTTCATCGAAAACTTCAGGTTAAAGGAAAATATTTTTTCATTTTCAAGGAAAGTTGTTGATTTTTCATTTGCTTGGTAATTTAGAAAAAGTGATTTCCTCTTTGCTAGAAGGGGGAATCACTTTCTCCCAATCTAAACTTGTTGTTTTCTGTTCATAAAACGTTTTTCATAGATCGATTAGTTTTCCCATCATCCAAGCACCGAAATGTATGAAATCAGTTTTCCGGAGACAATTTTCCTTCAAACAAACGGATGATTAATTAAAGTTCATATTACAAAAGCCAAGCACTTTTTGAATTTGTGGCGAGGACTCATTTGTTTCACGATTGCCATGAACAAAACCCTAACCTAGCATACATATTCAAAACTAAGCACGAGAGGGAAGCCAACGTTCCTTATTTGATCAAGAAAACACTTGCGATACTCTCTCTCTCTCTCTCTCTCTCTCTCTCTCTCTGATATATACTCTTTCCTCTTCTTCGCCGAGCGATCGTATCTCTCTTCAAGACTTTCCAAAAACACTCAGTCGATACTTCCTCTCTCTCTCTCCCTCTCTGATATATACTCTTCCCTCTACTTACCCCGAGCAGTCAAATCTCTCTCTCTGTCTTTCGACTTTCCAAAAACACTCGCGATACAGTCTCTTCTCTCTCTCTCTCTCTCTCTCGTTCTCGCTCTCTTCTGGATTTGAATCTTCCCGTCCTTAGTTTTCGTGGGTTTTGCCGTTCGCGGTTGGCTCTGGGCAGAACTCTCCACCACTGAGGAGAAACCGGGCACATTCGAAGCCACGCCAACTTTTCTGGGGCCGTTCAGTTTTCTTCACCTTCTCGATCCCAGTTCACTCGTTCTTGTGCGTAGTAGAGAACGCTCGGGTGGGAGACTCGAGTCCTTCTTGGATTTTAGTACACGTTTTCTTTCTCTATGCCTTCGTTCTTTCTCTATTGCCCTAAACCTGTACAATTCGTCAACTTCGGTTTTTGGAAAGTCGAGAGAGAGAAAGAGATGGAGATTTTCTTGCGTCGGGGTAATGGTGTGTCTCTTTGTATTTTATTTGCGTGATGTGGGGGGGAGGGAGAGCTGATCGAATCAGGAATGTCAGCCTGTAAGCTGTCAATGGTTTTTGCCTCTTGTGCTCTTATCTATAAATATAAGAAAAAGGAAAGTTCATATGCTCTCTTTTTCTTTATCTGCTGGCGATTTTCTCTCTCCTTGGAAATTCTCTAACCATATAACTTACCAGCTATTTTGTTGCAGATCTTACCCACCCCCCCAAAAAAAAGAAGTAGACTTGTAAGAAAAATCAAAGTTTTTGAGACATGGGTCGTGGCAAATTGGCTTTAGAGCTTATCCCCAAAGAGAGAGCACGGAGGATCACCTATGAAAAGAGGAAGAAGGGACTCGTTAAGAAAGCCCATGAGTTCACCACCCTGTGCGGTGTCGATGCGTGCATGATCATCTATGGCCCTGAAGGGTCTGCCGCTGCCACCGAGCCCATGGTCTGGCCTGCGAGTCCTGAGAAGGTCAAGCTCGTCATCGAGCAGTACAGGAGCGAGGGGGCGGACCGCCGTGCCAAGAGGACGGTCGGGCTGCCCGAGTTCTTTGTGAACCGGAAGAGGAAGGTTGATGCTGAGCTCGCCAAGGCCCGGCTAGCGAACTGGAAGATCAAGTACCCGGTCTCGGAGGCGCCGATCGAGGGCCTCTCCGAGGACGACCTGAGGAGGCTGTTGGGCTCTCTCGGCCACAAGCTTGAGGAGGCCAAGGCGAGGCTGGCCGTGATGAAGGAGGATGCGATGAGAAGATCATCGGGCTATGTGTCTGATCATCACATGCATGCAGATGATCTTGTGTATCATCCTCACAATAATGGCTTTTTTCAGAACCAGATTGTGCCAATGCCAATGAAGCAGCAGCCGCCCCCTCTTGATGTCAACCCATTACATCTCGACTTGCCATATCATATGCAGCAGCAGCAACCCCTGTTTGATCCAGAAGCCAATTCTTCAATCTCGATGCCAAGCGAGTGGTGGGGACAGAGGATCCAATACCCGAACCACTGCCTTTGTGGCAATGTCCCTCCTCAGCAGAACTTCCAGTTCACCAACCTAAACCTGGAGGGGATGATGCTCTCAGAAACGTCGGCATACAGCCCCGTTCTGGCCAACATGTCGGGGAGTACTCCGAGCTTCGGGGCGTGCCACAATGTACCGATGGTCCAGCTGGCCCCGCCCCCAGCGCCGCTCTCAGTGATGCAGTGCGATCCGATCCCGACCCAGATGATGCAGACTTCTTCGCAGGGCAATCATCAGTTTCACGATTATCGCGTGGTTCCGAACAAGAAGATCAGAGAGTCTTAGTTACTTCTTTAAGCATTATTTCAGCCTGGTTGATCGGATTTTAACATATTGATATGTCAATGCTTTTTATTGCAGTAAGGCTGTTAGCTGTCTGTTTTTTTTTTTTTTTTTAATAAGCCAGAATAACTTAGTAATGACCAGTGAGATTGATGCATTATTATCTTAATAGTTTCTTCAAATTTGTTTCTCTGCTCCTTAGATTGATCAGACGGGTAAGTGAGTAATCTTGTAATTTTGTTTTTCTGGATTTCCAAGAAGATGGAGAAAAGCAAAAAAAAAATCAAATTTGCTTTATTGCCGTTTAACTAGAAGAATCTACAAGTATTTGAGGAAGACGTCTTTGCTGAAAAAATATCAGATCTCGCTTGTTCGCATGGGTATAGTGAGTTGAGGTTCTGCAAAGAACTGGCCAACTAATGAATCTATCAGCATATGCAAAAGCGTTCGATACCGCAGAATCAATGGATACCCCTGGAACCAAGAGCTCGGGACAAAACTCGGGACCATCATAGTAATCCAGGACTGGCTTAAACGGATCTTCCTCCAATGCTTTCAAGAATTTCCTGACGCGAATCCTCACCTGTTGAACTCGGCAGCAAGAAAAAAAGAGAACAAGATGCTGCAGCAAAGACAACTATCTTCCTAATTGGGATCCTCACCTGTTGAACTATCTTCCTGCACAGTGGGGCTGATACTAGAACCTGCGAAGCTAGACGCTTGTTGCATAGAAGGGAACGAGCAGTTAAACAATTTAATGGCGAGGATGGTCAGCGTTACTGACCTTTGAGCCTCTAAAGACGGCAATTTTGGAGAAAGAAAGCTTCCCCATTAATGTCAGACACAACATGAATTCCCACAGAACTAGCAAGAGTCCCATGTATAATGGCAAAATGAAGGACCCAGGAACTGCAAAACCAGTGACATTCACGTCCAACAGTAATGTCTATCTTCCACTATTTTAGCTGCAAAGGAGTAGGATGATTAAACAGTCAAGAGCATTCAGGAACCAAATCTTCGACAATGCCAATAAATTTGCACGGAAGGCCGTCCCACGAACCTCGATAGTGCCATGCAACTGATGAGTAGCATCATGAAAGAGAGATAGAGGTCAGCCTGGTGAGATTGCCCGGACAGAATCTCTGCATCTTGACGGCAAACCTGCAACACGAAAGCATAAACCGCCATTAAACTTCTTTTCTCGTGTTAGTAGAAAATCCATTGGCGTGGATGATAATCTAGTTCAAACCTCACGTACATACTTAAAATGCCCTACAAGAAACTGCAACTTTCAGACGCCATGTTAAGTTAGCTATCGTGCAGCCCAGCTTTCATTCCTTTCTGGGGGTAATCCGACCGTTCACTGGTAACTTAGCTTCTGACCTAAAAAAAAATAAAAATGGTAACTTAGCTATTTGTTAGGAAAACACTGGAGTTGCTAAGAAAAAAACAACTCCGTTTGCGTTTTGCACATTACTAAAGGTCTTCTTGATCGGTCGATCACATCAAATGCAACATGCAATGAAAACGGCAGATGGAGCAATTCTTTCGAGAGTAGTCGGGCCCTAGGTGATTGAACGTAAGCATAGCAGCACTCAAAGTAATGGAAAATACACGCATGTGGTAATACATGTCCATAAAGTTCTGGTTTATCTGATTTAATCGACTTGTTTATGTACGAAATCGCGTATAAACTGATTCTCTGTACCATTCATGACGGGCCATCGTTCGTTGAGTAAAGCGATGATAGCAGGCACCCGAAATGCGGCACCGATGATACATCAATTCGGAACTCGCGGCATTGAACAGAACCCGATGTTCTTCTCCAGCGTTGCAGGGTGTTTTTAGCTACGATCTTCTCGGATGCACGCTTTTTCTGGTCGAATCTTTCAGGTGGACTTCAACATCTGCAGCCCAAACCCATGTCGCATTTCGATAGGCTAGTGGGCTCCAAGACGAGCTCGGTCAGGAGTTTAGACGGTCGGTCCAATAAGCGGTAGAAAGAATCTTTAAAAGAAAGAGAAAAAATTATTGGATTACACAAGTCAACGCATTGGGATTCAATTGCTTAAAATACCATCGTCAAAACTGCGATAAAATTAAAATAAAGAAAATCGAAAACTGAGGGTCAAACAAGATAACCCCGGAAAGTCCACAGCATCGGATCCGTCGGCATTAATTGTTCGTATCGTCGCCCGTCAATCAATCTCTCCGAGGCTAATTATGAAGTAACAGCAATCGCCCGTCCGCGGTCAAAAGCAAGGAAAGATTTTCCTGAAGTCAGAGCTATAATTTAGGGGTTTGAATGTGAACACAATCCAGTCTTTTTCACCTTTTCCTCTAAAATCATAGGAACAAGGAGGAAAAAGAGGAAGGTGATTTCGAAATTCAACCAATCATAAACATGTGAGAGTATTTGCACATCTTTGAAAATAATGGTTGTGGTCATGTGGGCCAATTCTAGGGTCTGATGGAGACTCGAGCACGGCCAACTTGCCATGCTCAATCTCATGGTTGATGCTGACCGAACTGTAAATAGACTATTGACATTGAATCGCCTTAATCTAAGGGTAACAATCGGCACGAGGATGTTTTTGGAGGAGCGTAGAACAGGGCATGCTTCATTGCATCGAATCCTCATGTCCAGAAGGTCATTTGCTTTCTTGTAAAAGTCGATTTGATTAAATTGCATATATCAATTCGCAATTACATCACCGCCAAAAAAAAAAAAAGCATCTCTTTCGAAAAAAATCATCACCGGCTCTCCCCACTAGCCCTTGCCCACAAAGTTGATGTTTTTCACTCTATTCATTTTAATGAAAATGAATAATTTCGAAAACATTTTCCCAATTATGTAGCTTGAAATAATTAATCGATGAATAACATTTTCATTATCAAGAACTACTTATATTTTAACATTTTCACGGATGTTGAAAATATTTTTCCAGCACTCAATTTTTGTAAGCAATAAAACCAACCATTTTTGGAAAAATAATTTTCAAATTATTCATTTTTTGCGAAACAAATACTCTTAGGATTCATTTTATTTAAGAAGCAACTATTTTTAAGAAGTTATTTTCCAACTTTCTAGAACTTAGATGACGGAAAACTAATCAATTTACAAAAAAAATTTCAAAGGAAGGATCGAAAATAACAAGCATAAATTGGGGAAAACGACTTTCCCTTTTGCTTACAAGGAAATTATTTATCCAAACCACTAAACAAACAAAAACTAAACATTTTTCTCGAAAATAAATCTCAAAAATACTTTCCTTCGTCATTAAGGTGCGTTTGGAACGTTTACTTCAAAAATTGTTGAAAACGTAAATAAAAAACTATTTCTCATTACAGGAACAATTTTTTACCGTAAAAACGCGTTTGGTAAACTTGTTCTTGAATAAAAAAGAAACGTAAACATATTGGGTAAATTTGTGTTCTTTTTTTTTGTTTCTTTTAATTTTTTAATATTTTTATTTTATTTTTCCTTTTTTTCTTTAATTTTTCTTTTTTTCTTCCTTTTGGGCCGGCGGCCTCACCCAACCACGACAAGGCTCGTGGGTTGGGCGAGGCTCGGCCTCGTCTTGGTTGGGTGAGCTCGGCCTCGCCGGATCTGGGCGAGCCCGAGCTCACCTAGCCAAGGCGAGGCCGAGCCTCGCCAGGGGCCAGCGACGCTCGGCCTCACCGGGGGCCGGCAACGCTCCGGCGAGGTAGTCGGCCCTCGACGGCGTCGCCAGTCATGGCCGAGGCCGGCAACCAGCCAAAGAAAAAAGAAGAAGAAAAGAAAAATAAGAAAATAGGAAAGAGAAAAATTTATTTCTCGGAAGTGTTTCTGAAGAACAATAAACATGTTTTTTTTTCTTGCTTCTGTTCCAAATTTGTTTCCAGGAACAAAAAAATAGATTTGGAACAAAAACGCAACACGTTTCTGTTCTTTTTTTCTTTCCCGAAACAAAAAAAAAAGATTTGTGTTCATGAACAGGAAAAAAAAAAAACACAAACAAACACCCCCTAAGTCTTCAGCGAAACAAATCACCTTTTAGTTTATCTATTTCTTACTTTCATGCGTTGGCGGAAATTCAAGAAGCGTCGAAAACAAAAAACAAAAAAGAAAAGAAACTTCCCGCCAAAAGATTTAAGAGAGCCATCAAACCCACACCACAGACACGACCGGAGAGAGAGAAAGGGACACCTGATTTGGAAACCGCGTTGAGTCGAAAAGTTCCGAGGCAAAGTAAGGCCCAACACGGGACAAAAACCGCCAAAAGATTTTTGATTGGCGTTCGACCACGAGATATTTTCCAAATTTTATTATTTTTAATTACTTATTTATTTATTTTTGGGGTGTTTGAGATGGGAAAAGCGTTATTGGCGGAATCTTCCGTCATAGGATTCCTCAAACGAGAGCCGTCCCCGTTCCCACGCATTGGATTCTCCCCCCACCTCGCGAACCCCAACGCATTAAAATCTCATCATTATCATCATCATCATCATCATCTCCTCCTCCTCCTCCTCCGTTAGCCCCCCTCCGCCTAGCCAGTCCCGACTCCTGTCCTTTCGTTCTTTGTCCCCCCTCCATGATTTTGACATTTTTCACTGCCCGTAATTAACCCCTTGTTTGAGCACAATTAGCCAAACCATTTCGGGCACTCCCGAAAGCGCTTACGATAGGCTTCCGTTTGCCTCCCACGGAAATGAACACTCCTGAGGACGTTTCCCCGAGAACCACCGCTCGAGATGGTTAGTCGACGAGACGAAACGTACTTTCGTTATCGACGGCTGTTTATGTTTAATTCACTTTTTTAAGCGATTTAAGTTCAGAGTAAACGATTTCAAATGGAATTTACCTATCGAAATAGATCCCTTAATTTTTAGAACTTTAAACCTATCCCACATATTACGGATTTAGAATCTACCTTATTATAGGTTCCGGGATCTGTTTCAAGATCTACTAAAATTTCATCAATATTCTTAATTGACAATTGTAATGAATCATTCATTATCTCTTATGGTCACAATTTGCCATAATTCATTAATCATTGGACGCCATGTAATGTTCTGGGATTGCATGAAGACATAAAACAAAAAAAATACAAAAACTTAATTTAAGTTTCAGGTTCCATCGGGATTCTAGAACTTCCCTATCATATCTTAAAATCTAGAATGGGACTTATTCTCACTAGTTTGATTCTCAGCTTCCTAATTTTACCTTGGAACCATACCTACCATTAATGTAAGCAATCATTTTTTAAAAAAACATTTTTCGAATTATTCACTTTTAGGCGAACAAATGAGCGTCTCCAAACATTCGTCAAGTTTGTTAGGAAAATGTTTCAAATGCGTGAAAACCGAGCTCGTCAGAAAATAGAATTCGAACGCTTGATTACCCGTATATCAAAGAAATGTTCGCTTGTGTTCTTTAACAGACCATTTCGATACAGTAGCGCATTGTCAAGATTTTATATATAGATATTTAAGTTAAGCCCTTTAAAATATGCATTTTTTTTTTTTTGGGTCCTATATAAGAACATTGTCTTAAAGGATCATCGATGAATATTTAAGTGATGGTTTTTAGGAAAACATCTTATGAATCGTTCATTTCTTCCATGAAACAAACACCTGCCTTCAAACGTTTGTTGAGTTTGTAAGGAAAATGTTTTTACTGCATGAACACCGACTTCGCTAGAAAAGAGAATTTGCAAGCTTTGATTATGCGTATTTCCAAGGAACATGTTCGGCTCGTGTTCTTTATAAACCGTTTTGATACCGTAGGGAGTCGTCAGAATTCTATATCTAGATATTAAATTTAAGCCCTTTACGATATGCATTTTTTTTGGGGGGGGGTCCCCTATAAGGACATAGTCTTAGAGGACCATTCATGAATATTTAAGCGATGATTTTTAGGAAAATATATTCTAAATCATTCATTTTTTTTTTTTAAGAAACAAACGCCCGCCTTCAAATGTTTGTTGAGTCCATTAGGAAAACATTTCAATTCCTTGAACATTGAGCTCGCCGAAAAAGAGAATTCAGAAGCTTTGATCACGCATAGTTCCAAGAAACGTGTTCCCTCGTGTTCTTTAACAGACCGTTTCGATACGGCAGGGTGCTGCCGGGATTCTATATCTAAATATTTAATTTAAGCCCTTTAGAATATGCCTTTTGTTTTTTGTTTTTTTGTTTTTTGGTCTTGGATAAGAACATTGTCGTAAGGGAGGGACCACTGATGAATAATTAAGCGAGATTCCCTCAATTATTTCCTTATATTCGGGGAATTTTTTATGAGATCAAAGTCAATAATGCTAGCGGGATTAGCCAATAATATGCCTTCGGATTAGCTTTGGACGCACCTCCTAGTGATGAACGTACGAATGTGGGGGAAATCCAAGGTGGCGAGATTGAGATATATTTGCAAAACTATGGGAGCGAGAGACCATAGTGAGATGCCCACGTGAAGAAAGAGTTCATATGATTTATTTACAATAAGGTCTCTATAATCTAAGTGGTGTTTGCAATTATTGGAACGATTAGATTGGTCCAATAAGAATAAGATATCACAAGACAAAACAAAACCATGCGCCTTTTTAACATACTTTTTCGGCGATAAAGAGCATTTCGTTTATATTTACAGCTGGATGAGCAATGCGTGAGGCATGGAAATAGTTTTAATGTAGTCGAACTTATCCACACTTCACCCTTCCAATACAAAATTACCATGCACGAAGCCGATGCGGGGGAATGCGTGAATAACTTGCGCTACAAGATAGGGAGGGAGGTGCCGGTTGTGGCCCCTGAACTAGCACGAGTGAGGGATAGCGATAATGGGGCACGTGACTTGGCGTCGGCACGGTCACTCGCCATCATGAGTGCAAGGACCGGATTGCATAAATCAAACAGTTAAGAGGAATTAAATTTGAAGAAAGAGTTCATTTGATTTATTTTACAATAAGGTCTATATAATCTAAGTGGTGTTTGCAATTATTGAAACGATTAGATTGGTCCAATGAGAATAAAGCATCATAAGACAAAACAAAATCATTCACTTCTTTTGCATTTGCCGTCGGCGGCGAACAACATCTCATTCATTTTCACAGCTGGATGAGCGATACATGAAGCATGGAAATAGTTTTGACATAGTAGAACTTATCCACTTTTCACCCTTCCAATACAAATTTGCCATGCACGAAGCCAATTTAGGGGATTGCAAAAATCACTTGCAGGACGAGATAGGAAGGGAGGTGGTGGTCGTGGGCCCTGAACTACCACCGGCGAGGGATAGCAAGAGTAGGGCCGCGAGACTTCGTGTTGGCACAGTCACTCGCCATCATGGGTGTGAGGACTGGATTGCACAAATCAAACAGTTAAGAAAACTTAAATTTGAAAGCAAGAGACAAAAAAAGACAACGATAAATCAAATGCACTGACCGCATAAGTCGTTAAAATAACCGAGACTCATAGAACAAGAAGCTCCACTCATTAGATCCCCTAACCAAAAATCTACCTTATGCATGGAATGATAAGCCAATCAAAACTATGGTATTCTCGAAATTCAAGTGACAAAGTCATGGATGATATAGCAACAATCACTTCATTAAGAAGCTACCGGTCTATCTCAAACCTCATCACTAATGTCTTGGATGACATTCGCTTGGGGTTTTCCTCATCAACAAAGGCAAAAGGGCATAAAGCAGTCTCCATTGCACTAGCAGGGTCAACATGAATATTACTCTATTCATATCCCAATTTGAACATCTCTCTCTCGCAGAGACAAAGCGAGGCCCCCTAAGAAAATCAAACATGCAAAGAGCTTTTACCAACACATACTTTTACGAAAGGTTCTCCCTAATCCCCATAAAGCTCAGCCCCGTGCTGCAAAGACAACCTTATTCTCCACTTTACAAATTGGCAGAGAGACTTGAACGTCTTTGGTACATGACGGGCACGCCTTAGACCTTATCCACAATCGCAACCATAATCACATGTATTTTGTCGTGCAAATATGCTCTTGAAAAATCATCACTTGACGTATTTACGATACATCAGACTAATTTATAATAGAGTAGAAATAATGAAAAACTTTAAATTAGTACATCTATGATAAATTTTTCCAAAATCAAATTTTAACCACTAAAAACTTAAAACTAGTACATTTATGATAAATTTACTTTTCGTTAGTTTTTGTTAAATTGGATATAATCATGACATTAACTGAAAAAAAAAATAACCCCTAACAAACATAATATAAAACCTCAAATGTTATCAAATTACTAGTAAAATTTAACGGAAACGAACGAATAATAAATTTGTAATAGATGTATCAGAGTTTAGGATAAATTTGTCATAAGTATATTAATTTGGAGTTGTCAATAGTGTTAACCCTTTAAAGTATTATTTCATGGGAAAATACCTATTACCAAGTCAAAAATAAGAAAGGAGAGAGAGAGAGAGTGCTGTCCGAACCCCACATAGGATTCTGTCACGCCGAGGCCAGAGAGAGAACTCCTGTCTGACCGATGCCATTGCAATCAGAAGCGCATTACGAGGGGGCACTTTGGCTCGACGCAGCACAGCACTGGAGGGTTTTCTAGCCAAAGGTGGGACATAGAAAAGACCAAAAGTCCCTCCCAACTCGGTACTTTAAGCTTAAGGTTCTTTCGATGTCGTCTCCCTCTCTCTCTCTCTCTCTCTCTCTCTCTCTCTTTCTTCTCCCCCACCGCCTGCGAAACGTCCGTGCATCATCTCAGCCATGAAAAAGATCTCCCATTTGTCTCCTTGATCGAACCCGTACTGGACAAGCAACACTTGCTGGAAAAACTCGCAGCCGGTGGACCAGCGTATCGGCGCAGCAGTAGACAGCAGAGGAGTCAAGATTGCTGGCTCGAATACGTAACGTAAACTGCCAAGCCGAGTAATGAATACCCTCGACTTGAGCTGGATCGAGATCGAGTAATTTTGGATGTATGCATGTGTGCTTGGTGTCGAGTCACCCTTTTCTTTTACCGACAAAAAAAAAAAAGTTACCCTTTTTACGGCGGGCGAAGTAATGCACAGGCGCAGGCACGTAGAACACGAATCGGGAGGATGCGCAGCAGCAGCGTCTTTAATTAACTTCTATTATAATCGAGCATAGGGTCGGAATCTCTTCTTTGAGTGTCCCCTCGCTAAGTTGAATTCAAGGATGGCTCACCTTACAAGATGCCCCAATAATTTCCTCATAAATGATGAGTATGGAGAGGAGAGCAGACCAGACCAGAGCAGAGCGCGGGCACCAGGCAGGACCGAAAGATGAGGAAATTAATTGCAAAGCTTTAAAGGGCAAAAGCAAGAGAAACCCGAGTCGTGCCGTGAACAATAAAAAAAAACCCCCAAAGCGCAACATGCCAAAATAATAATCCAAAACCCAAAATTTGGCCCTAATAAAAAAAAGGTGATAACGCAGAAGAAAATCTGTCATGTTCTGCTTGATCGATGAAGACGAAATGGGCAGATGAGACGATAAGATACGCTTATGTCACTCAGGTACCCTCGTCAAAAAGAAAAACAAAGAAATGTTCGGCGTAACAGGTGAACCTCACCATCTTCGAATTGAGCAGTGAGATTCAGAGTGCAAGATTGGTAAAAGAAAACATGAATAGATCCTTAGAATGAGCCAAAAGAAGCAAAAACTAGGCTAGAATGCGAAGAAAACGGAGCGCTTCGAGTCATGGACTCAACTACGACATTCATTTCATTGAAATTTCATATTCTTTGTACATCGATCCTAATCCTAATCCTATCCATTAAAAAAAAAAAAGACCAAAAAAGAAAAGAAGAAGAAGAGGAGGGGCAAAAACAGAGCAAATCCTATCCTAAACAAGTTGGTCTAAACTATGAACTACACTCTAGCCTTGTGTCACTTGGCTCTCTCCACATGGCGCTTGAACACGGCTTCCAAATCCGGCGGGTTGAAGAACTCCCGCACGCCGCTCAGCATGTGACAGCTCGAGGAAGGCGGCCTCCTCTTCCGCGGCGCGGGCGGGCACGGCAGCTTCTCCGGTATCCTCGCCTCCTTGAACGTCGGGGTCGTCGAGCGCGCCGCTTCCGCGTCGTCGCCCTCGCCGCCGTCCCTCGACGACCTCGCCGCCCCCCCCGTCGTGTTTATCGGCTTCATCGCCTTGACCGCGACGCCGGAGACGACCCACTTCTTGATTTCCGATTCCGAGGAGTTGCTGTCCGCCTGCGACTTCTTCGAGACCCCCATTTCGCGCGCCAAGGAACCAAAAAAGCACAAAACAAAAGCTCGAAGCTTCGCGCCCCCCCGGAACGGTACCAAACCCGGGTTTCTTTTCGCCGGTCCGGCCGACGGAAACGGCGGCGGACGGCGGAGGACGGAGGCGAAAGGAAGGATCTTTGCTCGGAGGAGACGGGGTGGACGGGGGGAAAGGAGATTGGATACTCGGGTCAAAAGAAGGAATTTGAGAAAAGGGCAACTTTTTATACCGAAGCGGACGACGATTTCTTTAGGTTTGAAGAGGAGGAGAAGAGTTGAAAGTCTTGAAAAGGCGGCTGCCCGGGAATTTACGGGCTGCCGAATTTTGGCGCCAAAATTTCCGAGGTAAACCTAGCAACGGCTCTATTTCCCGCTGCTTTTTCGGGGTTTTTTTTATTTATTTGTTATTTATTTATTTATTTTTATTATCTGGGGGATCCTTGGATGAGAATCTTTCTAGCATCAATTTTCGACGGAACTGTAGAACTACCCCTCGTGGGTTTTTGCTGTTGTCATTTCTCGCGTTTCCGGAAAGCGACGAATCGGTGCCGTACGTTGGGGGGTGTTGCCCGATGCGATGTCGTTTTCCTTGCCGGGGCCATGTGGGCTCGGCCCATGAAGGGGCTTCGGGCCCAGATTTGTCCCTATACGGCTGCCGAGCGGTCGTAGTCGGGCGACTCCCTGGATCCGTGGACGCGCCCGGGTTGGACCCGGTCATCTTCCCGACGTCGGATGATAAGCTGGTACTGATAGGCTGTCTATGATATCGACCCGTTTGGCTTGTCGTGACAAATTTATGATTTTTTTTTTTTTTTCTGTGGGCGAGTTTGAACAAGAGATCCAGATCCCTTCCTCGGGAAAATCAATCGATCTGGCTCATAAAATTCATATTGTAAAGAGAGATTGGATTTGCAAAGATTGTGATTAAGAGTTTACACATCCAATATAATATCTGAAAATATCTTTTGTATATGTATGTTTATCATGTGATTTTCTTCCGACCGATGAATATATCTTAATCGATTAGGTAAAAGTATTTTTGGCATTGTGTATTTTAAAATTGCTAAAGTGAGATTTTTTTTTTATTACTTGGGTTATTTTATATTTTGATATTTGAACAATAATGTCACGAGTGCCGTCTCAAGTATCGGAGCACCAACAATCAAATGACATGTTTCTGGACATTCCGAAGAAATGCGAGCTTTGAAATCAAAGAAATTTCAAAATAAGATTGATAACTTTTGAGAGGTCTTCGTAATATTAAGCATTGTTTGGTAACCATCCAAACAGTGCATAATTCTGATTTTTTGTTCCCATAATCAGTTTGGGACGAGAATCACGTTTGGTAAAATTTTTGTTCCCGGGAAAAGATTAGGAAGAGAATCAATAATAAAAAAGAGAGTTGATTTTTGTTCCGGGAACAAAATTGAGAATCAAAACTCCTCCTCTCTTTTCTTCTTCTTCATCGACCGCTACCCATCGCCGTTCGCCGCCACCCGCCGCCGCCGGTCGCCGGCAACTGGTCCGGTGAGCTCTCCAGGCCAAGGCGAGGTTCGGCGAGCCGAGCCTTGGTAGGGCTAGGCGAGCCTCGCCCAACTACCAGCAAGACTCGATCGACGAGGGCCGGCGACGCTTTGGCGATCGGCCTAAAGAAGAAGAAAAAAGGAAAAAATATATAAATTATTTAAAAATTAAAAGAAATTGATTTGGAACATAATTAATTAACATGATACCAAACGCAATTCTATTCCAGAATCATAAATTTTGGACAGTTACCAAACGCATTGTTTTACTCATAATCGGTTCCCGATATGAAATAAAAAATAATCAATTCTTGTCAAAATCTGTTATCGGGAACAAAATCGTTACCAAATGCCTCATTAGTAATTTTATGCGAGTGATTTTTAGAAAAATTGTAAGTCACTTCCAAATTATGGGAGATTTTAATAAAATTGCGCCCCGAGTTGTTATTTATGAGATGTTCCAATTATCAGTTTGAATTCTCTTGATTTTGTTTTAAAAAGTCTTAGGTGTGTTTGTTTTAAAATTGTTTCTGTTTCCCGGAACACAAATTTTTTTTCTTTTGTTTCGGGGAACAAAAAAAGAATAGAAATGCGTTTGTTTACACTTATGTTATTGGGAATAAAAAATCTATTTTTTTGTTATCGGGAACAGAAATAAGAAGTATAAAAAACTTGTTTCTTGTTATTAGAAACACTTTCGAGAAACGCTTTTTTTTCTTCTCATTTTTCTTATTCTTTTTTCTCTTTCTTTTCTTCTTCTTCTTTTTCCTTTTGCCGGTCACCGGCCTTGGCCATGGCCGATGCTAGCAACCAGCCAGATGAGGGCTGGCGACTTCGCCGGAGTGTCGTTAGCCCTTAGAGAGGTCGAGCCATGGCAAGGCTCGTCGGCCCGAGCCTCGCTGTGGCTTGGCCTCGCCAGGCCACCTCCAGGACGGTGTCACTTGGTGGTGGCTCGGCAAGGCTCAGCCTCGCCGTTGGCGGGCTAGGTTGACCTCGCCAGATTTGGGTGAGGCCGAGCCTCACGCGGCCAAGGCAAGGGTCGGCCTCCCCAATTGGCGTGAGGCAGACCTCGCACTAGCCGGCGACCGGCCAAAAGGAATAAAGAAAAAAAAAGAAAAAAGAAAAAAGAAAAAAGGAAAGATAAAATAAAAATATTAAAAAATTAAAAGAAAAATAAAATTATACAAGTTCACCAAACGTGTCTTTGTTCTTTTTCTATTTCAAGAATAGAAATTTTGTGCAATTACCAAATGCATTCTTTTATTCAAAAATTGTTTCTCGGAACAAAAATAATATTTTATATTTCTATTCTCGGGAATAATATTTGAATATAAACATTACCAAATACATTCTTAACTTTTTTCTCCTCTAAGCCAAAGAGGACATACTTTGATACGTGCAAGGTAGCGCCACTGTACGAGCATACAGTTAGCCGAAAAGCCTTGGAAGTTTGTCACTAGTCACTCACGCCCAACTCTGCAAATCGGGCCGACGACGGTCGATAAATAGATACCAATAGGCCATCTATAATATGGACTAGTTTGGGCGAAACCCATTATGATTTTTAAAGGGGTAGACTTGAACGAGAGATTCCCTTTAGAAGAAGAACAATCAATGCGATGGATTTTGAAGAATCAATGATACAGAATTACATATTTCCGAAACAATACTGAAATACTGTGTGCGTATGTATCTCCATTGTCTGTTTAGAAAATAAATTGATTTATCTACATTGTTTGGTTAGAAAATAAATTGTTTTTACCAATGGATATCTCCTTATTGACTAAGTAAATTTTTTCATGTGCGAAATTTAAAATTTGCAAAGGCAAGATTCTTTATCACATGAGTTTTTTTTTCTTTTTTTTTTTCCAGATATCGAGATAAGAAGGTTTGAAACATCATTCCTATTGTAATATCAAAGCCCAAAAACTCAAATAATATGTTTTTGAAAATTTAAAAAATATGCGAGCTTTGGAATGACATAATTTTTCATAAATGGCCCATAATTTTTAAGAGGTAATTGTAATTTTTAAGACATGAGGTGATAAAGTAGATTTAAAAAAAAGAGATTGACCTAAAATAAAGGAATAAAAAAACAAAAAATCCCAACCCATGCTCTATGACACTTTTACCTTGGATTTTTTATGACGTAAAAATTCCCAAACTATATAAATTATGCCACATTTATTACAAACTTTAGCGACATAGAAAACTTCATATTTGTATTCATGCGATAATTTACCCTTAATTAAGATTTTGTTTGATAACTTTGAACAAAAACAATGTCATTTTTATTTTACTTGAGTAATGTGGGGCTCTATGTTTGCATTTTAGAGTCCACATAGTAAGATTTTTTAACGGCGAAAGAGGGTGTAAATTTGGGATCTTTAACATCATAAAAATATGTAAATGGGCCGTGTCGAGCATATAATTTAAGATTTCCGTCAGCTTTTTTACCCTAACCAAAAGCCATTTTTCATTTTTCATTTTTCTCCGACTCTACGCGGGCGCGCCGCACGACCGCACCGCCAGCCGAAATGATTTTCGAAGTTTCCCGCCAGTCGCTGGCGCCCAACTCCGAGCGATCTCTTCAATCTCGCCAGCGCCCCCCAAAAAAAAAAAAAAAAAAAAAAAAAAAAAAAAAAAAAGGACTTAGCAGAACTACTCAGAAAGAGGAGGGGGCAAAGAAGCAGAAGCGATCGCCCAATCCCGACCGGCCGCCGCTCTCTTCCGTCTTCCCCGCCGTCCTCCGCCGTTCGCCGAGATGGAGATCCAGAGCTCGTCCGGATCCTTCTTCCGGAGCATCCGATCCAGAGAGCTCACCGGTTTCAAAGGTACCTGTTTGCTCGCGCGTGCTTGCGTTTGCGTGTGTTTCGAAATTGTTGCGGCGGATGGCTTATGTCGAGCTGTGGATTTTTTCCCCGCAGTTCGGAAGCGGCCGTACGTCGCCGACTCCACGGCCGTGATGAGCGAGGTCGGAGCGGTCGCGGTCGAGCACCACGGCGACGAGACGCCCCCCTTGGCCCTGTCCTTCTGCCAGGTTCGCGTTTTTCTGAGGAATTTTTTGCTCGCTCGCTCGATCGATCTCGCGGATTTCAGCTGCCGCTTCAGTAGGATTGATCCTTTCCGTTCGCATCTTTTTTTTTTGTTCAGACGAGTAGGTACTCGTACATTCTCGCCGTATCCGACGAGGATGGATACGTGAGCTTGTTCGACACTCGCCCGAAGTCTTCGCCCTCAACGTCTTGCCGAGAAAATGCAGGTGAAGCATTCGATGGCCGTTGTTCTGCCTCTCGTTACGTTTCTTAGGGTTGTTTTCACCTGGAAAGTTCACTCTTTTGTGGATCGCTCCTCTTGTAGATAAAGCTAGGATCGGCGATTGGGTTGCTCATCAGAATGCCATATTCGATATATGCTGGATCAAGGTGCTTCCCCAGGCTTTGTTTCTCCTGTTACTTTTACCTGTATCGGAGTTATAATCTGTTTAATTTAATCTCTGTGCAAATTACTAGCTTTTTATTTCCGTTTAATCCCTGCCTGCTCTGCTCAAATCTGAAGCTTCGATAGTTGAGGAAAGCAATTTCGCGCTAGGCATAATTAATGCTGTATGTCATAGCACCGATACCATTTGTCACGCAATGTGTGCTTTTCTATTACTGCCGGGCTTGAAAACTGGAGCATAAGAGAAGCTTCCGGCGGTTAGGCTGTTAGTAGTTGAAGGAATGACCTCATTTTATGGGATGGCCTGAAATAGGAAGTAACTTCTCTTGATTTGTACAACTGTAGCAATACCGTAAAAAAAAAAAGACTTGGTTTCTACTGCTGATATCCTCATTGTCGCTTTCTCTTGATCAGTGCTGATAATTTTTTCTTTCCCTTTTTCATGCAGGAAGATACCAAAATACTAACAGCTTCAGGGGATCAAACTGTAAGTTTGAGATTTTCCCAGAAGCCATTTTGATAATTTGATACGATTAGTTCTGAACTGACTCCCGCTAGATGCAAAAGAACTGTACTTAAATGGAAATGTCAGATCTCAGGGCCTCATTAATTGCTTATAAGATGGACTTTCCCAAAATTGGTCCAAAATCAGAATGTTGATAGCGCTCGGATGTGTCTTGTGCGTATTCAGCATGGGAGCGCAGTTTTTGAAGACGCTGCATTCTGAATGACTTCCTTTCATAGTTAAAAAATTGGCTGTTAACTTGTTAATCTTCCCAAACTTATCAATGCATTCTATTCGTATAATTTTGTCCCCCCTACATCCAACAGTGGTCATGACGAGGTTGATCCTGTCCTCCTTCAGTTTGCATGGAGAAATGAACTCCTGGCTTCTGTGCTTTCCTTTTCCTTCTTTGGCTCAAGTCCATAGCCCTACTACAGAAGTTCTATCTTATGCATGTGTGCTTAGAAATTGTTGTGATGAGCAATATGGGATTAAGATTGATTGTGATATTTTTAGATTGTTGCCTCTCTGTTATTCTTATGGGATTAAGATTGATTGTGACATTTTCAGATTGTTGCCTCTCTGTTATTCTTACTCCTACTCAGTGAAATAGGTACACAACCTATGTTATTCATCCTCAAGCCAACGTTTATACCAAATTGTTAATAAGTTGTGCAAATTCTGTCCCTGATCAGAATCAGCACATTTTCATGCTCACCTTTTTATCGCCAAATGGACCCAAGTACTGGGAGTTAGATAAAGAGACAATCCTTAAAGATGAAAATATACTTCTTAGTAGAGAGTTAAGCATCAACAAGACTATTGATTCTTACTGACAGAGTCACAAATTGATTAGAGTCTGTTGGCTCAATATTACAGAGTCTGTTTAATTCAACTCATTATTGATTAGAAGATATACTCAAGCACCTCCCTTTGCTATGTGCAGATAAGACTGTGGGATGTTGAGAAGATGAAATCCACTAGCGTGCTGATGGGTCATGCCGGAAGTGTGAAATCTCTATGTTCACATCCAACCAATTCTGGTAGCTTTTTGGATCTCGTTTCCTATTTTGAAATATATGGATCTTTTATCACCATACTAATGCCCTATACTTATAACAGATCTTGTTGTCTCTGGGTCAAGAGATGGATCCTTTGCCATATGGGACTTGAGGTGCCAGTCCAATACTAGAAATAGGCAGGGAAAATTTTGCATAGGGTAAATTCAAATCTTTCTATGACCATACATGGCATGTACATGCGACAAATAAACCTACAATCCTCGTTCAGCTAACTATAGTCATTGCTTTCTTTATCCAGCCCAACTTACATGGTCAAGGGAGCTCATCCATCACCTCGAAACAAGTGGGTCAGGCGTGGCAAGGTATGCTCCTATTCAAGTGCATTATAGTCCAATACAGTGTATGAATTTCTCATGCCACTTGGTGTGTCACAGGCTGCTTCAACGAGTACTACAGCTGTCCTTTATCTGAAAGATGAAGTTTCTGTTGCGACCGCCGGTGCAGTGGACAGGTAAAGGAGAATTGTAGCATGGCTTCAAATGTATCTTCCCCTTAGCAGCAAGAGTCATGACTTGATTTCTTAATTTTTCCTACAGCACTGTCAAATTTTGGGACACGAGAAATCTAAAAGCTCAAATTACGCAGACTTGCCCTGATACCAAGTCAGCTACTGAAAAGGTTAGTCCCTATGAAGCACGTGAGAATAAAATATCATTTCTTTTTTGCTGAACGAGAATAAGAAATCAGGTTGACAAGTCTCTTTGACCATGTGGAAAACATAAATATCCTTGACCTAAATATTGTCTAAAGTTTAAATTCTTCAGAATTATCAGAGTTATCATATGATAGATAATCAATCTCTTCCTACACCAGGTTAGAAGATTACATGGTGTATCTAGCCTATCGCAAGATTCAAACGGAGTGTTTCTTTCTGCATCTTGCATGGACAATAGGTATCTCTCAGTTTCTATAAGCTCAACTTTTTATCTGCATCAGCATCTATCTGGAGAATTTGATACTAAAAGGTGGAATTGGCCACATTAACCATCATAGCTTGAGTCTACTGGTTAAAAGTCTTTTCCATCCAGATTCTCCCTTCGGTATTTTTTTTTTTTTCCTGCCCCATATTGACTAGGTCTCTTCCCTTTTTGCCAACAGAATATACTTGTATAACATACTTCAGATGGAAAAGGGTCCCGTGACATCTTTTTCAGGCTGCCGAATAGAATCATTTTATGTGAAGGTAAGAACAGGATGTCATGAAATTGCCCTCATTACTGAAGAGATACTTCGGATTACGCAGCTTACTTTGCTTACTCTCTAACAGTCCAAAATCAGTCCAGATGCATCTCACCTACTCAGTGGCTCAAGTGATGGAACTGGCTACATTTGGCAGGTCCATCTCCAGACAAAAAATTAGAATTCATGTTTCAGTTTATCTTAATCTGACAACTGAGTTTCGTTACAGATGAACAAGCCTGATGCAGCCCCCATTACTTTGAACAGTCATGATGGAGAAGTCTCAGCAGTCGCTTGGTATGTATCTCTTGAGTCACATTCAGTTGGAAATCAAATTCTGTACTTTACTCACAAGTTGTTAATTTCTTTTCTCTGTGAACCTTCCTCGGCAGGGTTCCACACGAAGCAGGAAAGTTGGCAACTTGTTCTGATGATTACACGGTAAGCTAAAACTACGAACAAGCAAAATCCTTGTATATATATATTTTTTTTTCAGAAACTTTCGCTGCATGGTATATCATTTGGTTTAAATGGAGAAAACCAAACCAAGTCATACGCGGATCACTTTTTATTTTCAGGAGAGACCAAATCTGTGTCCATTTTGAATACAAACTGAACTGAACTAAACCGTTTCAATTCCATTTGCTTTTGAAATTTGAACTGCAAAAATGTACTTATAATATAAGTCAGTATATGATTATCCAGTCAATAATGCATTTTCTTGATTTGGTTTACAATAAAGGGAACTTTCATGAATTGAAATAGGAACAATTTTTCCAATTTGAATCAAATGATGGAAACAATAGTTTGCTCACAAGGAACAAATGACATTTACATTCCTCACGTTTAGAACTTAACTCCTGTCAGGTTCGGGTGTGGAACATAAAAAATAAATGTTGCTCAACCACAAGATCGCCAACAGCCATTCGAAAGCGAGTGATGGCAATCCCGACAGGAGAATGTAAAAGGCTATTGATGACTGAAGACACAAAACATGTCACTAAAGATCCTACTCCCTCTTCTTCAGAAGAAGAATCAGAGCAGATAAATTTCAGCAGCTCAATCATGCCGCCAAAGTTCAGCACTCCCGAAGCACCGAAGAAAAACTTTGCTTCAAGTTCACATTATCTAGAGGACTACGAGAAATCACCTGAAGCTACATTGAAGAGCCCCTCTTCTGTGTTGAATCCTCCATCCTCCGTGAAAAGAACTATTCGTGATTACTTTGTATCACCTTCGTGAAAACTGTTGGCCCTGTTTTCTCGATCCAATTTTGGTCCTTTCTTTTGTAAAGCATGAAGACTATGTAAAAAATAATTCATAGCGGCTGTCATGTGATGGTGGAATAGAAAATGTAGATAGCCAATTACATTTATGGTTGATGCAGATTTTTTTCATCCTTAAATGCATCCTTGTTTCCCACTAATCCTAAAATGCGCTCCATTCAATTCTTATAAGATGCCTGAAGCAACTTTTGGTCACGAATAAAATTTTATGCTTTTATCTGCGCTCTTTCTGGGAAGATTGATGTTTCTGCAATTTTCGTCTGAGGTGACTGAGGCGATTCATCAGGATTTGCCACAATGCGGGAAGAGAACAATCATAGATCCGATGACACGTTAATATCCCTATCAATTCAAACTTCCCACTTCCCTGAAAGGACAATATGCTATCTAAGAACAGTGAGGTGTATTCAAACCTAGCTGTACTTTGTCAGGAAATGACTCCGTGAACACCAGGACATAGTACAGCGCCAAAGAGAAAACAACAACCTTGAACCGTCACCTGTAGTCAGAGCAAGCTGTGCCTGAACTTAATCAGGCCAAACAGGCCCAGCCCACTTTCATTGCTTCAATGGGATGGTTCTCCATCTAGGGTATTGACTTCGTATTTTTCTTGAAACTTGAAGACCCAAAGGATAGGAATGATGATGAGCTCGCGTCTCAATCTCCAGGCTCTACTGGTTAACAGATATGGCGGTCTGCCATGATGTGAAGGAGGCATTCATCTTTCCTCTGCTTTGTTGACTATCATGACCCAAAGAAAAGGAAAGAAAAAAGACGAGAGAAAATAAAAACATCTGAGCCAGCCGAGCTGATTTCATCCTCTCTGAAAGGAAGCGTAGATGTCACATTGCAAGATCTCCTTTTTGACAATGTACTAATTGCAGGAGATCCTTTATTCCCTGTTTTAGGATCCCTCCATTCACATAAGGTCAAATGAATATCTGGGCTGGAACTGAGAAAACATGGGCAGAAATTATATCGATTTTCATTTTTCATGTGATGAATTCCAGTAATATCGACAAGACACAGAGCATCAGTATGGCCCGTTGCACCATCTCAGGCAGATACAGTAGCCAAAAGCGCCAGAAAAACATCGATGCTCGATCGACAAGAGTAGGGAAACCCCATGTAAAGATCGTCATTGATTAATCTAAAAATGCAAAGATTCGTAAGTTAAGGCGTGGTCGAATCCTCGGCTTCCTCGTTGAATGCAGAACATCATTAGCGAATGCCAAGTTCTAATGAATGATATAAAGAGTTCTTTTTCCCCAGTTGAACTGACAGCACAAGGCCTCTAAGGGACAGGAATGAGAGATCGATGTGGACACAAAACTTTTGATCGGATGCCTCTTTAGATAGGCCGGTTTAGTTTAAAGCATAGGCTGAATGATGCTTGAATTCAATCAAGTTTCCTTTAAGAACAGTGTCATTGCGTGTTTGGTACCAACCATCCTGCTTTTAGGAAATAAACAATTGTGGAGTAGTGTATTATAAGGAAAACCTGCATTATGTCAATTTCTTATGGTAATCT
The DNA here is from genome assembly GCA_017140595.1 of Eucalyptus curtisii. Classification (NCBI taxonomy): domain Eukaryota; kingdom Viridiplantae; phylum Streptophyta; class Magnoliopsida; order Myrtales; family Myrtaceae; genus Eucalyptus; species Eucalyptus curtisii. The sequence goes on along the minus strand of CM029503.1, from coordinate 28,431,617 downwards.
AGTGTCTGAAATCATTTCTAAGCTTGTATTATATAACATATTGCGGGACCATCAGATACATCCGTTGGGCTTCTACACGTGTGACACTCAGTAGCAAATGGTAGCTCCGCGGCTTATTGGAACTCTCATTTCATGGAAGAATATTGTATAGATTCGAACAAAGACAATGTGAGCGACGAAATCAATCACACTAAGAGATGATTTAGAATATAGTGATATTTTATCTCGTTTTTTCTTAGTAAAACTCCCCCTTACCCTTCCGAACGAAAAAGCCCAATATACACCGTGCCCTTTTTGGGACACCATCGAACAGTTAAAAGTAACCAGTATACGCCGTGCCCTTTTTAGAACACCATCGAACGGTTAAATGGGGTACTTTTGCATGAATTCTACTCATGGCCATATACGACTTTGGGGATGATTTTTGTAAACTAAAGTATCCCTACCGATATTTACCAAAATAATCCCTAAAGTCATACCGATATTTCGAAAGAACAAAAAGTATCCCTACCACTTTAAAAAGAACAGTGAGATAATGTCCAAATTGTATGCACATTTAAAATGGCATCGTATCTGTCGCCAATCAATAATTAAGGGAATACCCAATCATTAGGGCAGGCCTAATTGGACTTAAATTAATTTATTGCTCCCCTTTATCTTCATAATGCCACTATCTTTGATGGGAGATTGTATTCTCATTGAAGGAATAACAAGAGCCGATGCTTCTTTGGCTGAAACGTCACATGAAAGTTCCATCTTTTTTTTGTTCCGGAGGTGGTCTTAGATGCCCTGGAAAAATAAACAATGAAGTTTTTTAGATCACTTTGAAGTCTTATGAGGACACTTGTCTCTACTTGGATGGCTAAGAAAAGCAAGTTCATGTTCCTTGGTGGGGAAATGCCTGACCAAGTCCTGGAAAATGCTTTTTAAGTGATGTATCATGAATCATGTGCACCCACAGATCCATTAGGGGGAGAAGGTTCATATGCACCCATCCTAAGGGGTATTATAAAGAACTCTTGGACAAATGACATGATCAATCCATCACAAAAACACATGCAAACTTATTGTCAGTCAACAGTACCATTGGAAAATTATCATTTCTTTCTAAAGACGAGGATGGCCGTCTTAGATACGTAATCAAATACGTAATCCTACACTTATGAATTAATATGTGTTAAATCTTTTATATTGATATCAATTCAGTTTTAAACCTTTTAATTTAATTGATTTAGTTCTGAACCTTTGTGCATTGGTATCAATTGAATCCATCCGACTAATTTAGGCTGATGTGACTAGTAATCGTCCTATGTGGAACGGTCAATACTAATGTATATAATTTGTTATGATTTTTGAAAAATTCCCATTTTTTCTTTTTTCTTTGCTTTTTTTTTTCTTCGTTTTCTTCTATTTTTTTTTTCCTTTTCATTTCCATTGGCTTGTCAGCAACCAGCCATAGGTGATAGCTAGCGAGGTAATTTTTTTAAAAATTAATGAAAATTCGATTTTTTAAATTATAAAATTTTTTTACGTTAGTCCCAGTCATGTCATATAAGACCACTGATGTCAATTTTAGTGATTTCTGTTCTAAATTGGCAGATGGACTCAATTGGTGCTAATGTAAAAAGAGTTTTAGGACTAAATTGGTTTAATTGAAAAGTTTATGATTGAATTTGTATCAATACAATAGATTTAAGACTTTTATGGTACTTTTCTTGATAGATAGGAGAGTCAAAACTCAAGTGTCGATTGTCCCGCGTGAAATCATTTGTACTTAATGGTGTGGTAAACTTGTGTTGTACGCCAAATTTGCACATAAATTAGCCATATCTTCCTCAAACACTTGAACCAAGCCCATGGGTTTCATTTTCGACCATATGATCCGCTATCAATCTCCTTATAATACAAATATATAGGGAGTAATGATAGCTCGTAGTTAACCTAGAAGACAGGTGCATTAATGTGTAGATAACTTATTCATTGCTTCTCCCGATCTATTACCCATTATAATGACACACCACCCACGAAGTGCATCTCAATCGCCCGTCTATTTCATGTGAAGTTCTGCGATAGTCTCACCAGAGAATTCCTTCAAACTTAATCGCTTCAAGAGAACTCTCAGGTCCGGCTCGTGCCGACCTCGACACTTCTCAAGGCATATAAATTGTGTTCATAACTGGTGTATAATGCAAACATTATACAAGCCGATCACGGTGGACGTCTTTAGGGACCGATTTTTTTTTTTTTTGTAATTATTTTTGGCCATCGCGTCGGCGACCAAGTCTAAAGCAACAGTTTATAGGGTAGTTATACGTAAAGGAATACATCACAGAATCATCTTTTGATCATTTGTATATGTCAGTCATTATTTGGTCATGAGCAAAAGCATCTTCATCTCGATCGATGATTGAAGGGGGATCTTCAAAAGCTTCGAGAAAAGGCCCTACCTGAAACGCACGCCGATCACATATGTCTCGTACTCCTTCCACACATAATTTACTACCCTTTTTCTTTTCCATCTTATTCCACAAATATAATAACTCTAAAAATAAACATAAAAAAAGCAAAATCAATATAAATCTTGAAATCTTTCAAAAAGCCCTGGCTTTTAAATTCAACAAGATTCTCTCTCTCTCTCTCTCTCTCACTCTCTCACTAAGCATGGGTATGTTGTACCTTTAAAACTAGGTCTGACCAAGTTTTCTTCTTGGTCGGGCAATTATTTTGGGTACGTGCAAAGTGACACGAAGCAAAGAAACAAAGAGCCGAGAGACTCTGTGAAATCTGAAGAGACGACGAGAAGAGTGTGAGAGTGACCCCAAGACCGCATTAGCATTTCGGGGCATTCTTGTGGTCGCTGTTCTAAGCCTACTTTGTCTGCACTACGCTCCAACGAACCCTGCTCAGACACCGCACTGTTCAACTAAAATTCAATAGCACACAGCTTGACTGTAGTGAAACACAATCATTCACGCTAACTGATTGAGAACAATTGCAGTTTGCAGAGGCAGATGAGGACAAAATGCTTGCTGATGCTTTTTTTTTCCCTTCCTTTTGGGTATATACAATTTTTGGTTTCTTTAGATAAATGGATGGATGATGGGCATCTAGCTATTACCAGCCTAATCATGTTCCTAGATATAGTTAGCGTGTTATAATTGCTTTTTAGTTTATAAGTTGTGTCCAGTTTTACGACATAACTTAACCTCTCGTGTCGAGAATCTTGATGTTATGCCGACTCGACGGCTAGCTTTAAGCGATAACTTCAAAATTCTGCATAAATGCATATGGGGCATCAAAGTCAAACTCATGATGCAGACATCTTTTTGCTAATCAAACTTGGTGGTCGAGGTCCCTTTTAATCCCGATAGAGGGACACACAAAGTTAGTATGCTCACCCATTGACCTCCTTTGTCTCACAGATATCTGCTTAAGTCAAGCTGTCTAAAACTTAGAATGTTCAATTACTAGCACTTAGAATTAACAACTAGTGTTTGTGGATACTATTTTGATTCTAGATACAAGGCATACACTATTCATTTCATATCTTAGTGGAATATTGGATGAAGTAATCTATCTACAGAAAAATAATAAATCATGTGAACCCCTGCAAATGCATGCTTAATAAATAAATGTTATAGCTGGTGATGTATCCCCATCACATTCATAACAGCAGTAAAATATATACAGGCATGAGTGTGAAGCAAGTGATTGAGTAGGGCAAGTTTCAAGTCCATTCGCCAGAGGTTACTGGACCATGAACATCAATAATTAAAACGTGAAGTGTCATAGTCAACACTTTTTTTTTTCCAGCATATATTCCTTGGCGAGAAACGTTAAAGATATTAAAATTATCTTTAAAAAATGTGTTTATTAAGCGCTATGACAAACTTGCATAACCGAGCATTTAAGTGTGCCGGCCGTATTCAAACATTTCCGAAAGTCTGTCACGCTACTTGATAAACTTGTAAATCAATCTCAATAACTTGAGTATTATAAGTTTTCGAATTTATTACAATTTTGTCTTCTGCTTTCCAAATTCTCCCCTCTTACCCCATTCACTAAATGCCCTTTTCTCTACACGCTTTTTCCCTCTCTTCCTCCCTCCTCTCTCTCTCTACCACCCACCTTTTGTTAGAACTGTGCTTTTTTGCAGATCTCTCTGTCTTCTTCTGCAACAAAATAGGGTTTCTTTCCCTTCATCCTCATTGAACTCTCACAATCATGTCCTCTCTGCCATAATTGATTCAAGGAATATATAAAATTCCAACCTCGCATGTTTCAATGGTCCTGTGACATATTCTCGTTCATCCTCGGAAGGATAAATAGCAGATCCTGAAAGAGCTCACTCAGAGAGAGTGAGATAGAGAGAGCCAAAAAAGAAAAAAGGTAATGGTTTTTACGTTCCTTTTCCTTTTCATTCTTGACCACGAAAAAAACCCTAGCGATGGAACAGGTAAGCAAAGGTGCTCTCTCTCCTCTTCTTATGCCAGAACTTATATGTATCAATTATACCATGATGAATATAATTTTTCTTTATCAAAACTATGCTTAAGATGGTGAATTCCTACTGAGATTATTTTCCAAGATGCAGTATTTTGCAAAACGAGTTTTCTTGAACTAAGTACAGAAAAAGAAATGATTGGGAGGAACAATGATTGGCGCCTTCTAGTTCTTGGGGAGGGAGAGAGGGGGAGTTGGGGGGGGGGGGGGGGGAGGGATGGAGCGAGAGAGAGAGAGAGAGAGAGAGAGAGTTTTCAAGCAAGTCTTCTAAGTCTGGATCTTCATAGGTTTGTAGTTCACACATGTATATTCTTTTGATGATTAAAAATGGCACGGAAGTCACACCCTGTATGTTCAAATTCAAGAAAGACAAGTTAGCAGGTGGAGAAAAGTGATGGAGATCTTTGAAGTTGCAGAGAAGAAGGTGCAATTCAGCATCTATATAAGCAATCATGGAAGATCGCATTAATAAAAAAACATGCATCTGATTTATTATTAGTTAAAAACTGGCGAAATCATACCTTTAAATACATATAAGATAGTTAACGATTTATTCACCAAGCTTTATATCGAAAAATTTGTAAGGAACGAACAAGCAAAACCAGGCTTTACACTGCTTCAAATCGTCATGCAAATGTCCTTTTCAAAACTGAAGATAAGGTTGCAGTCCGTTCTATTTTTCAAAATTCACATGGATCTGACATGATTCTGTTTGTCTTCTATCGTGGCAATTTTGTATATTATGACTATGTAGATATGTTTCCTACAAGCAGGCGTTTGAAATTCAGGTGTGGACATGATCTATTGGACACAATTTTTGTCTGTTTTCAGCATGTCAAGTCGTAGATTATGACTAAATACAAGTATCCTCAAATTCGCAATTCTTAATTCACACACGCAACAGGTTTTGTCCATGAACCTTGGCATTACTTCTTTGTGTCTCTCTTCATAAAGCGAAGACTCCAAAGGTTTGCTCTTTCGTTGCAGCGTCTGGTGAGACTATTATTTATGGCTTCATCATCTGGTTACTCCAGCTCTCCGTGTGCTGCTTGCAAGTTCTTGAGGAGAAAGTGTCTGCCTGATTGCATCTTTGCGCCCTACTTCCCTCCTGAGGAGCCCCAGAAGTTCGCCAACGTCCACAAGATATTCGGGGCGAGCAACGTGAGCAAGCTCCTCAATGAGGTCCTCCCCCACCAGAGAGAAGACACCGTCAATTCACTCGCCTATGAGGCCGAGGCAAGGCTCAAAGATCCAGTGTACGGGTGCGTGGGAGCTATATCAGTGCTCCAAAGGCAGGTCATCAGGCTCCAAAAGGAGTTGGACGCAACCAACGCTGATCTCATCCAGTACACCTGTCGCGAGATGCCAAGCACGGTGTCTAGGCCTGTGCATTATCGGAGGAAGAATAATAATAGCAATATGGTTCAAGTTTATGGAGACGGTGGTTTCGATCAGAACTGTGGAGGGTATTATCATCCTAATGCTTGGAGTAATGTCCATGATGGAGATGGCCAAGAGGGAGATGATGGAGGTATGTGACACAAATTGTGCATAGGAACGGAGATCCATTGGTGTTTTTAGCCAGGTTTTCCATGGGATTAGATAAGATCAGGATCAGCTATGGTATAAGTGATAATCATGTGCTATTTTGTCATGAATCATATGTATGACATCTCCTCCATGTCCAAATGGGGACTCAGGACTCTCTTCCTGTTGCTAGATTGGATGAAGCTAGTAATGGTTCCATGCACTAATTAAAACGTCTTACTAAAAGCCATGTACCTCCAACTTTATGAAGAATGATTAGCGTAAATTCCATATGGTTTCAATTAGAAAGCATAAAGATTAAGAGATTGGAGTTAATTCTGTTCTATCTGGAGTTCCTAGTTTCTTCCTTGTTGATGATATGATGACGATGATGATGATTCATTGGTCCTTCTTACCCTCATAAGCATATTGCTCATGAAACCCTAAGAAATATCCTGAATCATTTACATGTTTTTCGTGGAGTTTAGGGCCGCTCACTTTTAGCTGCTCAAAAGGAAAGCCAAACAACTCAAGAATTGTTCTATAGTCATAAGCATGTCCTTGTTTTTCCAGGCTTAAATTCTAATCAGTGCTCGGACTTGTGAACTTCGCTTATTGTCCGGAAGCGAACTGCAAAGAGACTTATCACACTCAGTGATTAGTCGGATTCTCGAAGATCTCCAGCCATGGGGAGAGAGTTATTAAAACTTGTTTTTGGGTCGGTGGCTAAATTGATTAATGTAGTTGGTATAACTGCAACATAGATAGGTCGCTGACGAGCTAATGAAGCAGTCGCACCAAGGCCAATTCCTACAAACGCCGCACAATTCTCTCCTTTGATATTCTGCTCATCTGATTGTGCATGGGATCGATTCGATAAGTGAAACTGACATAACATAAAAAAATTCACTAGTCAGAAAGGTGCTTTATATGATAGTTGAACTGTTTTTATATAGGTTTCATTGGCTAGGTTGCTTTCGACAGGAAATAAATGTGCTCTCCTACAATCCCACTTAGATGTTGCATACCTTTTTGGCAAATTGTTAAAGTTGATTGGATGGTGGACTATTAAGAATTGGGGATAATCTTACCTTAAGCCTATTTTTAACAGTGTTTATGCCAATCAAAGCTAGTTGTGAGATGGTCGAACATAATTGCGAGGCTCGTATTAGATTCCATAAGAGACATGGACTTGATAATTGTTGGTTCTTACACCGTGATTGATTCTATCTAAGTATTAGCATGATGGGCAACCTTTCGATATATATTAATCCTTTGTAAGTGTGCACCCAAAAAGGGGCAATTCTTGTAAACCATCCGGATGGAAGACTACGTCTTTGTGCATGTCACTCATCTCCCAACGATCACGAGAGCATCACATACTCAAAGTTGAGCTCGTTGACTTCAATCTCAGCAACATTTGGTAAACAAGTCCAATCTTTTTTGGGATGATATAGGGGCGATGGCATGAAGATCTAAATATTTTGGAAACTCATTAATAATGTTGCAAGCCCCATAAACTAGTTAGTTCAAACATATGGTTTGTGCAGATAGTCTTAACACAGAGCAATTTGCATTTAGTTGATGGATTCAAACAGGTTGCTTTTAGTGATATATTTCTTAACACCTCAATCAATTATGTTGGTGCTGAGGGGTTATTTAGTGATATATTTGTCTATCAATTTGTATACACATGCACAAAGCGGGAGGATTATCAAAAAAGTCATAAACCTATTATAACTGTACGAATTCATTCCAAAACTTTTTCTTGTAAGTTGCCTCAATCTGGCGATCAGCCAAAGGAAGAAGGAAGAGGAGAAAAAAATAAAGAGAAAGAAAATAACAAAAAGGAAGAATAAAAAATAATTAAAAAGTTTAAAAATAATAAAATATTATTAAAAACTGTTCACATCATTACCAACCATGCCACGTCATCATCAGTTTTGCCACGTCAGCACCGACCATTCATATGTGGCCGGATGGACTAAATTGACAGAATTGCAAGATGTTTATAAATTTTTTAAGACTCAATTGGCACAATGCAATAAGTTTTGGACTATTTTGAAAATTTTCCCCATATAAAGCAATTACAAGCATGTAGTTATCAAAATGCTTAACAAAATTTGAGACATCTTAGTAGAGTGAACAACATTTAATTCATCGTTTCAAGTTACACTCACCTTCGGATTGACTTAGTGGTAAGGGTGGTTCCATACTTGTGGCTTAGGAGCCGATGACCATAGCTGCAATTTATGCTAGGGGGGACTCATATTTAAGTAGGGGGCTATTTTATTCTCCTAGTCCCCCTCTATATAGCTGGTCAGTTATAGTTGCGCCCAAAATAATAATAAAAAAGCCAAATTCAGCATGTATATTGGATATGTAAATGCAGGGTGAGCACATAATATTGAAAATTCGATTTTCACTAACTAACTGATTTATCCGTGTTAATCTTCAAAGTAACTTTTGAAAAGTTAAAAGTAACTTTCATTTTCCGTTTTTTCCGGAAAAAATGCGTGCACTTCTCATAGCTTGAAACCAAGCATGTGCAAATACAATGTCATTGATATGTTCTGTTATTGATTGAGGGAATGTCACCAATTAAGCACGGTCCGTTTGAATCGGGAGAGCCATTCATTAGGACGAAATTATGATTATTTCAGTGGTCTAAATTTTGATCGGTTAAAAGGACTCTCGTGCCCTATTTCGATCAGCTCGAATGCAAAGCGTGCGCAAGAACAATGCGCGAGTCAGCATCAGACCAAAAGCGGGCGACAAGACAAGGAACAGGGATCGAACGTGCGACGTGCGACGTGCGAAGCCAGAGTCGGATTTTTAGTCCGGGGACAGGCATTGTCACGAGGTCACGTCGCGTAAGGCTGTCAATGCCGTGGGCCATTTCCGAGCCGGCCACGGATCACGTGGCCCCGCCGGCCCGATCGCCCCCGACTGATTGATGGATTGGACGTCTGCCTGTGTCCCGGCCCGATGCACATGCCCGTTGAACAGTCCCAAATCCTTTTTGTGCGCATCGTTGTGGGGGGGGAGAAACTACGGATGTCAGTGCATCCGTTTATGACGTCACAAATTTGCTACTGCCCCCGCAGGACGTGACACGTGTCCCCGAACGAAGAGAGACAAGACATCGTAAGATAAACACACGTGCAACATAATTTTTTTTTTTTTTTTTTTTTGGGGTCAGAGTGCAACATAAGTTGAGATTGCATCTCATTTACGAGGAAACTCATCCGAGGTTAGATGACCGCCCAGACCACGAAACAATGGTCGATACCGAGAATTGACGCTTTGTATATTTGTGCAAAATTAATAATTTAAAAAATATTTTTCAAAAAATAATTATTTAAAATGATTAATCAATGAAAACTTGATAAAACATTTCCGAATTTAGACTCAAATTAATTTATAATTTTTATATTTTATGCAAATGAAAATGAGTTGAGCCGTAATATCTTTGAAAAGCTAATACCCCACTTATTTCATACCGGATCATTAGTAAATATAGGCTAGAGGTTTTCTTTGGTCAAAATAAACTTCTTTCATTTTTTGAGATAGTTCCGAGATTACAAACTAAGTAAGCCTCTAAATAAATCATGTCCAATTATTGGAAGATAAAAAAACTGAGGATACCTTCTATTTTCTCTTCATTTGCAAATGAGCCATGTACATTGATCTTTGGAGTGTCTTTCTCGGGGGATTCCATTTTGTATGTGATACCACCGTATTTCTTCTCACTTTCCCTTTTCCTTGTGTTCCATCTCTCATAATTTTTGTGTGTTGGTTTTGTTGACTCCACGACCTAGTTTAGATTTAGACTTTGCCAATGCAATACAAAGTTATTTCCAGCTTTCGACGTTCCAAAATATCTCAACTAATAGATTTGGGGAAGGTGAGGTGTTCGGTGGGTTTTTGTGTTTTAGAAATGACTCTTCAATTCGACAAAGGCCTTGATTTGAAACTTTTATATTCGAAATAGAGGTCTTTAGATTTCGCTAGTCCACTCATAGAGTAGGAAAATATGCTCCGCCTTTTTTGGGTGTTGTTGACAAGAGGGCATAAAAGGTTGGGGTAAAATTTTTGTTTCGGGTAAAATTCTCTCTCTCCTAGGTTCTCGATTGTCGGGAAAGTGTTCTCACGCAAGCTCCACATGAATAGTTTGACTTTTTTTTTGGGAGGAGGGGTTTAGGTTCCATATCATATTCCATTGATTTTTGGGGTTTGATATAACGATGATGCCTGGTTCGCTTGTTGTTGGTTTACTAATCCTCTAAGGTAGCTGTAGGCACTCTTGACTATCCAGGACCCAGATTTAGTTTTAGGCTTTTAGCCCACAACTACCTTGCCTTTATATTCACTAGTTGTTCATCCCATTTGCATTGCACCCGCTTTATCAACTCGGCCAGTTTCTTAGTTTCTCATTGTATTTCCTCCCATAATACCCAATAACGATCACCGATCTTCTCTAATATTAATGTCTTCATCATTGCTCTCTTTTCATCTCATCGCTCTAGATAAGATCTCTTTGCCCATCTATATACTTTGCCATCCTCAAGAAAGAGAGCCTAGTCTTGCACTCCAAAAATTATAGTTTGAGAAGTAGAGACCTTTTTAAAACCTAAATCCATAGGCTAGAAGGGTTATGGAAAATTCACCAAGCTTGCTTGTCCAATACAGCCTTGATATAATCAAATCCCTTAATCTCATTTTTCCACAGTCTTTTCTTCTTTATAGCACCTCTCAATTCTTCTAATGAAGTCCTATTTTGGTTTCACTATTTTTCCACTAGAGTTGCAATTTTCTTTTCAACTGCTCGCCATATAGAGACCGACACTTTGAAGATTGACTTTGCATATTACGGAAGGGCTCGCACTATGGCTTTTATTAGAGTTTCTGTTCATATTTTTCACATTAACTTCTCTTTCCACCTTTTAAGCTTCATATTTACTCTTTACCAATATCGTAAACATTTTTTTTTTTGTTTAACCCCAACCTAAGGAGATTGAAAGAAGTTGAAGATGAAGGAGTTTGAATAAATTTTGTTGTATTTCTTCAACTTGAATTCTTACATGTACAATGTTCTGTATATATTATACAAAGTATGAACAATAAAATGAAATAACATATCCTAAGAAATCAATTCTATCTTAGATTGATTCACTCTAACCATTGATTGATTTAATGTATCAATCTCAATCCTGGTTGATTTCCACATCTCAAACATATCTTCCAACACTCTCCTTTAAGCTGATGGCTTATAAATGTTCAAGACACCTAACTTGCTCAATAGATATGTGTGTTGTGAAGATATCTGCAAGTTGTTCAGTAGTTCCGATTCCTCTTTCTCATTTATCCCTTCTTAGATCTTGTTTTGAGTGAAATGACAATTCACTTTTATATGTTTTGTTCTTTCATGTATTATGGGATTCATTATAAATTTAAGAGCTGCATCATTATCACAAAATAGTTTGGTTGGTCCCTTAACTTGTACCCTAAGGTCTTGGAGTAGGCCTTTGTATCCATACTACCTCATAGGTGGTTTTAGCTATGGCTCAACATTCTACATCAGCAGATGACAATGAGATGGTGGGTTGTTTTTTCGTTTTCCATGAAAGCAAAGATTCTCCAAGCAATACAGAAACCAATGATGGATCTTTGACTCATAAGGCAAGTTGCACAATTCGTATCACAATAGGCCATCATTTCTATGAAGTATCCCAAGTCTCGGGCATTTCTTCAAGTACTTTATGACCTTTAAAGCAGTACTTGGATGGGACTGTTTTGGATTATGCATGAAGTGATTGAGCATTTGTATTGCATAACATATATCAAGTTTGGTTGTAGATCAAGGGTATGCCGTCTTTGTAGAACCCTTAATGGTCTCAAACAAGCTTTCAGATAATGGCATGCCAATTTATCAATGCACTCACAGTCGTATGCTTTAAGCAATCCGAACATGATTATGCCTTAGTAAAGTGAACAAAAGGCATGTCATTTTTTGACTTGATGATATATGTTGATGACATACTCATTATGAGAAACAATGAGATTGCTATCAAGAGTTTTAAGGGGTTTTTGCATCCTACATTTCACATTAAAGATTTCGGATCAAAATAGGAGGTATGTATTATTTAAAATCAGGAGAAATTGGGTTACCTTTTCTCTCTCCTTTATGGCTTTGTGTTGCTGCAAGGTTGATTATGGTCCTTTAAGGTTCTCTTTGGCTACTTCTAGTTCATTCCAGAGTGTCAAGAGTTTGTCGAAACATGTCGTAATGGACATGTTTCCTTACTTTAGCTTTGATAGCTTTTGGGTAAGGGAGTTTTTTTTTTTTTTTTTTTTTTCGCTCGATCCAATTTCCGATACATTTCCTTTGTGCTTTCCAACATAATTTTCGAGTCCTCTTTCGAGGATAATTCGGCTGCAACGTTTGGGGCTATGCAATTTCCAAGCCATGTTTGGACGAGTTGATTACATTTTTTTCCATTGTTGCACAAAATGCTCATTGGTTGGAATTAGAATGGTTCCGTCAAGGAAACCATCTTTGTCCTTTGTGACAAAAGCTTGCTGGAATCCTTGTGCCTACGTCGAATAGTTTTCATGTCCCGAAAGTTGATGAGCAGTGAGCCATATTTCTAGTCCATTGGTAGCGGAAACGTATAGTAGGTCGCCAGGCTCCAGATGACCACTCACGATCGTGATTGGATACTACAAAAACCCGGATTGGAGAAAGGATAAGGATTTGTTCCACACTTGAAGTACCCGATTCGGGTGCTTGACTCGCATCGAACCATCCTGACTTGGTGGTTGGGCTTGCCCCGTTTATGGTTGGTGGGCCTCCATCGGGATGGGTCTTTACTTTTGTGGCCATGATTTCTTGGCCACAAACATTTTGGGTTGGCTCTTAGAGACCATGGATTGGGCTGTACTTGAATAGGTAGCCACTCGAAGGATTGACCCACAATCTGCTGGCCTGTAATGGGCTAGCCTGAGATGGGTTGCGCCAGATTCGACTGGTCCTAGAAGGGATGCTATTGTACATGTTGAGCCCGAGTTGGCTGCTCCTGACTTGGGATGACTTCAGCAAGTGGGCTTATATCTTCCAATAGACTCAGAATCTGATGGTAGATTTTGAGTCATGGTATTGGTACGAAAAAGAAAAAAATCCGACAGGCAATCAGAGCCAGGAATTCGAAAGCGCTATGATACCAGGAAAGAAATTGAAAGAAAAAGAAAGAAGTCAGAAGGTGAGGGAGTTTGAAGGAATTTTGTTGTATTTCTTCAACTTAAATTCTTACATTAAAGATGTTCCATAAACTTAGAACTATGAACAGTGAAAGGAAAGAACTTTAATGTATCAATCTCACTCCGGATTGATTTCCACATCGAGCATATCTTCCAATAGACTCCCAGATGTTCTCCTTTTTTCCCTAACTCAGGTACTCTTAATTTGTGCGCCATATTCTTTATAGAATCTGTGGACAGCACTACTAAAAAGATCGGTCGAGGCTCAATTTAGTCCTTAAATTTTTTTGAATGACAATTCGAAATTTTAAAAGCTTAATTATGAGGATCAATTCCACTTCATAGAATCACCATCTGGGAATTAAACTTCGATAAAGCCAATGGACCGCTAAAATTGACCCAACTTCAATCTGAGTTGATAATCCGATTTGCGACTCGACCCGATACATCTTCAATATCCCAAGATCCAGCAGTTACCCAGCAGCTCCCATGAGAAAGCTGATAATCTCGTGTTAAGATGATGGAAGATGTCGATCCGACTGATTAAGTCGGTAATCTTCGACTAAACATGGCAAAAGCCGACCAGAAATGACTGATCTTTTAGTTTCTCTATCTTTGTAAACGTCGATTAGGCTCGTCATTACAATGACGAGGCCCCCTTATTAGCCGGGAGATGAAGAGCAGGTAATTTTACTAACCTCAACGCGCGCAAGACGGTACACGATACATCAAAAGAACCATAGACCAACGACAACTAACGACGACAGCATAACATTCATATAAAAGACGTAGACAAAGGTAGCTACAACGTCCAACCACCCCCCTTCAAAATGTAAACCTGCATGCAAATCCCAAAATGACTAAATACAAAAGAAAAAGCTTCCTTATTTTCCCCTTCTTCATGATCTCATACGAACCCTTACATGCATCCCCCGAACGATTCCTCAATGATCGCTCAAAGGACCCCATCATGCACACTCCCTAGTCATCCTCGTCGAGCTCTTGATGGAGCCCTCGTTTTCTTCAAGTCCTCCCTCCACCAGCACCGCCACGCTCACCGCCAACTTCTTGGGCCTTGCTCTGCACCTGCTGGCCTGCCTCCTTCGTCTTCTGGCCCACGTACCCGGCGGTGTCCGCAAGCCGCCGCTTCGCATGCTCTGCCATCTGCTCCGGCGACGTGCCGGTCACCTGCCTTATGTAGTTCGCCACCCGTGAGAGGGACGACAGCGCCGTCAGCCCGAATGCCCCCGACGTGAGGAAGCCCGTCACGGCGAGCCCGACCACCAGCGCAGCCGGCACGAGCACGGGGCTGAAGATGATGAACAGCGGGGTGGTCAAGCAGAGCCCGATGAGGGTCCCGACGAAGGTGATCCCGGCGAGGCCGAGGAGGATGCCCCCCGCGGGGAGCATCGCCATGACCGCGAGGACCTTGCCCGCAGACGGTCCCCCCTCAGACATGTTGTAGCCCTTGCCACCGGGGCCAGTGTTGTAGCGGTGCTGCGGATGGACTTGGATCTGGTGGGGACGGTCTCGGTCCCTCTCGCGGTCGCGGTCCGCCATGGACGGTGGCCGAATGAAAGCTCTATGACACAAGTGAGAGAGAGAGAGAGAGAGAGAGAGAAGATAAGAGAGATGGAGAGTTAAAGTTGGAGGTGAAGGTGCGGTGATTTTATAGAGGAGAGAGGGAGCGAGGGAGATGGACACGTAGGTGGGGAGACGGTGAAGAGAGGGCGTGCATGAGGAACAAGTTTCAGATCGGGAACCGAAACCGAAGAGAGGAAGGGCAAAGCAAAACGAGTGAGGTGGCCGTCGAGTGCAGGAATCGAGCGACACATCGGGTGGCGGTGGTCATTCACTCCATTTGCGTCGTTTGTCGTCGTGTGGTCTCCTTCCTAATCTTTCCTATGCGCTACGTAGGTTCGGTTCCCAGTGTGCTGTCGTTCGAAAACTTAATGCTGTAATTGAATAGACGGGTCCATCTGAAATACGTCTCCACGAAACTGTAATTCAAGAACTCGATAACAGTGGAGAACCTACTCGTGTGCTTCGTGACCTTCGACAAAATCACTCTGATGTTCCTTGATGCGTAACTGAACTTATAAAGAGGTCTTGCCCAACTAAAAGTCAACTAATTTCTCCGACCCTGTTCTAGTAGAGCTGAGAATCGTTTCACAGTAACCAAAAGAAAGAAAATGGACGAACAAATAAACATGGAATTGCACGGATTCTAACTTTTTCATAACTGGATGACCTCTGGGGAAACCAACGCCCATGGATTCTCACTTTTTCTGGCAAAAATCAGATAGTCAAAATCAAGAAGAAAGAAAACAAAAGCTTTTGGAAATTGTGACTTTAAAGTACAGGAGGGGGGGTGTCAATTTGTTCTGTGGAGGATGAAATTATCTTGGTCTAGTAATAACTGCAAAATTTACGCCAGGCACATGAGAAGATTTACAACATATTATTAACTCTATTGCTCGCTTAAAGAAGCTCATGGTAGGGTCTAGAGCTGCAAATGGAGGCTTCACAGTGATACTTGTTCTGGTGGAACTCCGGCCTCGCCTTTGGCAGAAGCAAGCTCGGGCTCGGAATTTGGAATCCAGAAAGTGAGGACAGTAGATGCCGCTACGAACATGGCCCGACGAGGAGCCCATTTCAAGCATGATGCGACACCGATATGGCTATTCCAACATGCTACCTGGTGGATCAAGCCCCAAGAAGAATGTCAGCTTATTTCTATGACAAGAACACTTGCATTTTGCACCAGATTCGCTAGCTGTACTACGATCGACAGGAGAGATATTCAGTATGGTTTGTATATATAATAGTGCAATAATTGCTTATCATGGCGCTTCTCCAAGCAAGCATTTACTGACTTATATCCCACTTTAGTCTCGATGAGATGGCATGAACACATGCTTTGCTCTGTTCTCCTTTGTTATGCAATGCTAGAACTAGAAGTACTATTTCAAGAAGAAATTTCAACACTTTTCTATAATGAAGACATGATGATGGTTGTTAAGAAATGCCAAAAAGGTGACTCAGATGGGCATGCTCTGCAAAATGTCATTGTCCTAAAGTGTCCAAGATTCTTCAGCCATCAAACTCCAATTTACCTATTTGTGTGCTTAACTGGTGCCACCAAATGCTCTTTTAAAAGAAAAGAGAGCATTGGATTACTAGTCAAACTGAACAAAACAATATACCTCATTTCGCCTGCTGATATTCCATGCATGCAAAGTTCCATCTCCCGAGCCTTGTATAAACATAAAAGTGCTATTAGCATGGGTTTGAAGAGAACGAGTTTCTACTCCTATAGATTCATGTATATCAAAATGTGTTCCTGATCTTGAAATATCCACAATAACAAGTGCCAAGTAATCGAATAGTCTCCTCTAAGTTCTGCAGAATGGACTGATGAATTGGCCTCTAATTGCAGTGACGGTGCTGAGAGAATGGTTAACTTTCAACATCTCCATGATTTCAAAAGTTTGAAAGGATACCTGATACAACGTACTGGCCATCCGGGGAAAAACTTGCCTCTATCGGTGTACTTGGAGATGGTTCTAAATTGAATCCACATTGCTGCAATACATGCCATTTGCAATAAGTATTTACAGGACAGGTGAAAACTCAGAAAAGAGGACCGAGCTCTATCACAATGATTCTTAAAAAGGTCAACAGGACAACTACACTAAACCAAAACATGGGCAAAACTCCAAAACAAGGATGACTTATGAAGAAGGCAACCTTATCTCCTGCATATGCATCGAGAACATAGATGTTGTTGTTTGTGGTTGATAATAGCACTGATTTTCCATCATTGCTGAACTTGATATCACAGACCTCAGATGTATCTCCACCAACTAAAAAGGCGTCAAAGGGCCCCTAAAAGATGGAAAAGATACAACAAAACTATTCGATCAATACTCTGAGCTCCAAAACAACTATTCAGAAGTAACATTTCATTACAAAATATTGCAACCTTGTCGTAAGAGCGTGAATCAAACAATTTGATAGCACCCCCTTCCATAGCTACAGCAAAGACAAGACCCTGCTGGTCATATGCAACAGTAGGTCTGCCGATCGAAAGTTCAAGACCAAATTGAACATTTATCAATAGTTCAGGGACTAAATTGAGCCAATCGAAAGTTCAGAATTCCATTTGTGACATTTTCCCAAACAACTATTCAGAGAACATTTCATTACAAAATATTGCAACCTTGTCGTAAGCAATCAAACAATTTGATAGCATTGTCTGCAACTGGTCTGCCAAAGGGAATTCAGACTACAAAGGAGAATCATTGTACTGGGCAAGCTTTTATGCGTTACTTTCGGTAGATTTCATATTTAATTTTTTTTTCAATCCATATAACGCTAGGGTTTAGTTAATAAAATTTTAAGTTCAATATTGACTAGATACAACATTCCAACTAGAACTTTAAAAGTAATCTCAATTTTTGTAGTATAATGTAGGATGTTTATCTTTCTAACCACGTGTCCCCAACCCCTACCTTACCCCCACCCCACCCATGTAGGAATGCAACTAGAAGCACCAGAAAAAGAATCTTGCAAAAGATTTCAATAGAATATCATATTTGGGCTCATCTAGTATAATAGGAGGTAATACACAATGCATGAAATATTAGAATTCATGCACACGAAGAATTGTGCATTTACAGCCTAAGGTTTAAAGGTCTTATTTGATTCGTAAATTTTTGTAATAGCTAACACATGTAACGTTTAAACACAATGAACTGGGGAGACTAAAGAAAGCGAAAGAAAGGGCAAAAGTAATAAATTATTGACTAGGAAAGCATACAAAATAGTATGGATATAATTGGCATCTTAATACTATTCGTGATCATGTTTCATTTGATTAACCAAAGTACAGAATTATGATCCTTAAGTTCAATACATTTAACAGAAACATGTCAAGACAATCGGTTTTCAAAATAAAAATGCCTTGATCCCTATGTCTAAATTTGATATTTCAAAGTATCATTTGCATGGAAAAGACATCTGGAAAGTGGAAACAATTAAATAACAGGTAAAAGCAAAATTGATTAATTATCATACTAGTCAGGACTCCTGAGGTATTCTTATAATCCGAAGGATGTGCATTAGAAGCCAACACAATCCAGTAATGACTCTTTCTGATCGATGCTCTCCACCAAACTTGATTCCACTAACTCTACTTTAACCATTGATATTTTTTTCTTTCTGAAACTAGCAACCAACCTGGCAAGCATTCACACGGAGATCCCACATTCTCACGCTGTGGTCAAGAGAGCCTGACATGAAGCTATCATTGATTGGAGACATGCACAGGGAAACAACTCTACAGCAGAAATGAAAGATGAATCAGTATAACAAAATCTGAAGAAAAAGCTCAAGATAGATGATATAGGAAAAAATTGCAAGTATCAACAGCACTAGATGCCTAAAACAGCATCATGCTTGACTGCCCAAAATAGGAATACGGAATACAATAGCGGGCTAGTAGCCATCACAGATTAGACAAGCTCATTCTTTCTGCTAATGATGAAATTAAAGAGCTCAAACCTCTGTTTGTGTCCCTTAAAGTAGCGGAGGCATCGGTTATCATACATTGATATATATCTTAAGGACTCTGAACATTCAAAGAAAAAGAAATAGTTAATTGTTGCCATTCCCTGAAAATAACTGTTTAAATCAGATAGCATACTGCCCATTTAACAGCAAAAACAGACCTCCAGTATCTAAGTTTTTGGTTGAAGAGCATATGAGGGAGTTTGGATGATGAGTAAAGCACACGCGATCAGTGCCATGTTTCTTGTGAAAGGTGGTCTTGAGCAACCTGCAGCTCATCAACGAAAAAGCAGTTTTACCGAAGGATCCTTACAGAGAGAACACCTCAAGTTCCACCGCCGAATAGAGTACATCTCAAGGAAGTTAGCTAAGGATGTGAACTATGAGAGTATCTTCCCAATATGCTTTCAGGCATCAAAACACGATTCCGACATCTGGAAATATAAAGAGCCTCTGGCTTGGTAGAACAAACTCACCTGGCATTCGCAATATCATACAATCTCACAGAATCATCCTCGCCAGCCGTGACCAAAATATCATCCTTTCGGTGAAAATCAAGCGAATTTATTTTCCCAATCTGCGAGCAGGACAACAATCAGATCAGGCTCACACCGCATCAAGTAAATACCAAACCTTTACAAGGAAATTTCGCGCATCGCTCCTCAACTCTCTTCAGAAACCACCCGTGCCTTCAGAATTTAGTTCATCGCGGCCACATTACATATAATTTCGGCGATGGAAAGTTTCTCAATAGGCTATGTTAAAGGACTCTTTTTTCGCTACCAATGCGTCGTGCGTGAAGGAAACACCAAAAGACCGATTCGAAAAGCTTCAGCACACACATATTGATGAACGAATCGAGGTGTCAATCCAAATGACCATTCATGAAAAAAAAAAAAAAAAAGGAATCTTTTAACATGACCTTCACAACATCTAACAGTATCTAGCGGGGAACCAACTACACTGCACCGCTGATCCCTGAGAAAGACAGCATATAAAACCAAGAACAAAAAGGCGCTCGCGACCGAAAACACGCTCCGAATGTAATTCGCCGCAGTCAAGACCCTAAAAACCGTCGAATCAAAACCAACACATCTCCGGAACTCGCCGCGCGACCACAAACACACGCTCTCTCTCTCTCTCTCTCTCTCTCTCTCTCTCTCCATCTCTCCTGAAGGCGTAATAGACGGTCGAGCCACCGTCGAGCTCGCATTCGGCGGAAGGAATTGGAGGCGAAAGCATCGGAACTCACGAAGTCGGAGAAAACGGCTCCGATCGACATGCTGCGGACCATGTCGTCGTCGAGCGCCGCGATCGATGCCATCGCCGTCGACCGATCGCGTTCTTCCGCGGCTGCTCTGGTGGGCGCCCCCGCGCGAGAGCGAGCGAGAGAAGCGAGCACGAGAGGAGACGCGGCGACGGTGGCCTGGGGAGTTTGGTGTGAGCGCAGCACTTCGAGGTGGCGACGGCTTGGGGTGCTTCTTCGGACTGCGCCGGAAGCAGGAGGCTTTTTCTCCCTGCGTTCGAAAAGAGCGGGTCGGTTTCGTCATTAGGCACAAGTCCTGGGCTCCTTTTCGGAATACGGGCCTTTTCAAGGGGGCCCCAGACTAAATTTGCCCAGGAACAACGTCTTACGTAGCCCACGGCCCACGCATTTGTTGGAAGGCAAAATGTTGCAAACGGTGCTTAAACTATAACCCAATATATAATTTGATCCATAAACTTTTAATTTATTCAATATACTCTCTGAACTTTAATTTAATATGTAATATTGTTCTTGAATTTTTAATTTTTCGATATAATTTCTGAAATTTCCTTGAAATATATAAAAAAATGTTCAATGTTATCCCTGAATTTAATTTAATGAAATGATGATATTAGTTATTTTTATATAGTCTAAGAAGTAGTTTGAATATATACTAAAAATTTAGGAATTATATTAAATAAATTAAAATTTTAAAGATAACATTGCATATTTGATAAAATGGTAAGGGTTAGATTTTTTTTTTTTGTCCAGATAAGGGTTAGATTGAAAAAATTGAAAGTTCGAAAATCACGTCATACACCGAGCTAAAAGTTACTGGTTATTGATGTCATTATCGATGGTCGAAAGGACATTCTCAATCTAAAAAAAAAAAAAAGTCTCCTGCGGAAAACCAAACGTGTCGTCTTCTTCATCAGCTCCTCCTCCTCTTCCTTACACCACTCGCAAAAGCCCGAAAGAGGGTACCAGGCGGCCCCCCCCCCCCTCGAAGTTCGAACCCCTCGGATTCTCCATCTCTCGATGAACGCGTCGCAGTTCATGGACAAGCAGATCATGGATCTCGCGTCGCAGGGGTCGGCGCCGAGCAAGGACTTCGTCGATCTCGCCGCCGACCCCCGCGACCAGCACCGCGGCAGTTACCCCGAGGAGGAGCGGGACCACGCGGCCGGCCGCGGCGGCGGCGGCGGCGCGGAGGACGACGGCGACGGCGACGGCGACGGCGACGATGGGGTGAAGAGGGAGGAGATCGTGCCGAGCTACGATTTCCAGCCGATTCGCCCGATCGTCGTCTCCGGCTCGCCGGCGCTCAGCTTCGACGGTGGATCCGCCAGGGCGTGGGGGTCCCTCGATCCCATGGCCAACGCGAACGCCGCGCCTGTCCGAGTAATGATCTGGTTCAGTTTTGCTTGCGTGTGGATGTGGTTCAGATGGGTTTTTTCCTTTGTGATTGATATCGTCATGTAATTGGAGAGATTCTCTTTAGCTTTAGTGTTTGGAATGGTTGAACTTCTTTCTGTCGCGTGCGAGTCTCTGATTACTATGGAGTTTGTGACTGCACGGTAAATAGAGGCAGTAGAAGTTTGCAGGCATTAGAATACCTTTCGCATTGAGTATGTGTACAGGAGTCCTAATGGCACCATCAAGGGGCTTTGATGTTTAGTTGTAGCGGTTGCTATAGCAAATTGGGGAACTTACATGCTACATAAGGGAAGTAATTGGATCTGATATAAGAAGAATTCTGATTAAACGTTTTAGGAGAGAAGGAAATATTCTAGTATTAATGTTAGCCGCGAACCACCGTGAAAGCCTCTGTTCTTCAAATTTGCATGGAGACAGAGATTGTCCTATGGAGGGAGCATTTATACAATTCTCGTCTGTTGAGAATCTTTGTCAATTATGATTATGTTGGAGTCTTTTGCACATTGGCTGTGGCATGGCTACAGGTTTCCTGTTGCTTTGTAAATCCTAGTTTTGAGGATTTTGTTTAGTACAGTGTAGAAGGAAATACAGAATGACAAAAATAAATGGGGGGATTATATGGGAGGAGTCTCTTGGGATATGGTCAAGGACTCTTATATGAAGCTCAGAAGAAGAGACAGTAAGAATGGCGCGAATGCTTGTAGGGGAAAAAGAGGAGAAAGAACGTATGATTACATTATTCATGTTTCGGGGGTGTAGCTCTGTTCTGGCTTTCTTGAAATCCTGTTTGTAAATTGTTGACACGTCCAGCACATATTAATTGACATTTCGACGATGAACAATTGAATAGCATGTATTGTTGTGTTTAAGATTATTTCTTAGAAGTTACTGGCTTATTTATGTAGAGGAACCCTTTTTTTTTTTCACAGAACTATAGTTCACTGGATTCCTTTGAACCTGCAAAAATCATTGCTGAGAAGGATCAGCATGCCTTTGATGCATCAATGGTGTCTGAGATAGATCGAACAATGAAGAAGCATGCTGATAGCTTGCTGCATGTATTGGAAGGTGTTAGTGCACGGTTGACTCAGCTGGAGAGCAGAACTCGCAACCTCGAGAATTCTGTTGATGACTTGAAGGTGTCAGTAGATAACAATTATGGGACTACAGATGGGAAAATGAGACAGCTGGAGAATATTCTCAGAGATGTGAGTTTCCCATATTTGCTTTCTTTTCCTGCTTGGTCCGTGTTACATGTTCTAGATTCCAACAGTAAATCCGTGAAGGACTTGGAAAGTACGTTATGAGATGGCTTGATTGCAGGCAATGTAGATGAGTTATATTAGGTCCACTTAATTTGAGGACATTCCAATTTTCTTGCTTATGGCTGTCCATTCTATGCAGGTGCAAGGAGGGGTGCAGGTGTTAAAAGACAAACAAGAAATTATGGAGGCTCAGTATCAGCTCGCAAAACTGCAATTATCTAAGGCAGAGCAGCAGCAGGAGAATCAGAAGGCTTCACATGTGGATTCCCAACACCCAGTGCCATCCATTCCTCAGCAATCTCTTCAGCAGACTTCTCATGCTAATTTTCAACAACCTTTGCCTGCTCTGCCCACCCCTAATGCTCCTCTACCACCACCTCCTCAACAAAGTCTACCGCCTCCAGTTCAGCTTCCAAACCAGTTTCCTCAGCCACAGATTCCTCCTGTTCCTCAGCGTGATTCTTATTTCCCACCCCCAGCTCAAACCTCAGAAGCTTCGAATCAGCAGTTCCAACTTCCTCCCCCCAGCAGCCACCTCCACCTCCAGCAGGTCTGCCTCATCACCAATACCAAGCAGTTCCTCAACCTCAGTTTTCACAGCCACCACCTCCACCACCACAGCACCCAAGCATGGCACCAGTAAATCCTCCTCAACCACCAGTACCCCACCATCCCGAAGAGATGCCATATATTCCATCTCAGACCTACCCCCCAAGCCTCCGTCAGCCCCCTGCTCAGCCACCTAGTGGGCCTCCTCCGCCCCAACAGTTTTATGGGGCTACCCCCCAGATGTACGAGCCACCACCCAGCAGGTCTAGTTCAGGATTTTCTGCTTCATATAGCCAGCCATCTGGGCCTGGTGAGATGCAGTATGGTGGAGCTCCACAGTATGGTAGTGGCTCCCCTATGAAATCTCAGCAACATTCGCAGAGTGGTGGAATTGGTTATCCACAGCTTCCGACTGCTCGGGTACTTCCCCATGCTCTACCCACCGCATCTGCAGTGA
This sequence comes from Eucalyptus curtisii, assembly GCA_017140595.1. Classification (NCBI taxonomy): domain Eukaryota; kingdom Viridiplantae; phylum Streptophyta; class Magnoliopsida; order Myrtales; family Myrtaceae; genus Eucalyptus; species Eucalyptus curtisii. Next base: position 28,407,802 of record CM029503.1, on the reverse strand, counting down.
GTGGCAACTCAGGTTCCAGTGGAACTGGAAACAGGGTTCCTGTAGATGACGTGGTTGACAAAGTGACAAGCATGGGTTTCCCGAGAGACCAGGTTAGGGGTACTGTTCGGAGGTTGACTGAGAATGGACAGCCTGTGGATTTGAACATAGTGCTAGACAAGTTAATGAACGATTCTGATGTCCAGCCCCCTAGAGGTTGGTTCGGTCGATAATGTGGTACTGTGATGCTCACCTCTATACGGTTGATGGTTGCATCATGACTTGGCGACTTCGCTGAAAGGAGCCATTTTCTCGGAGATCAGGTTTCTTTGCGCAGTGAATGTTCTGTATCTTTGTTCATTCTCCCTTCTCCCTTGGCTTTTCTATTGTGCTGGTAATTGACGGCTCTAGTTTGACTTGGTATTCTTGCTTGCCTAGCTCTATCTATGACATTGTTTACACCTCTTTTTGTGCATACCCACTGAAATTCAAATTGTTTCCATCGCTTTTACCGTTCACAGTTATCATTCCTGCTCTTGTAAAGCTGTTTGCTTAGCTTTTGGATCTGTCGATTCTTATCGTGGATCTAGACACGCTCAAATGACTGTTTAACACTCGAGTATCCTTTCCCACACAGATGCCGGTTTGGGTTGATTTCCTGATTAGAACTGTCTGTGGGAATGGCATGTAGGCCAGTCGGCTTAGACGAATGAGATGCTTTTACCTTAGGAAATATACGTCCGAGGATGGTTCTTCTATTAACATAATGATTTGAAGCCTGAAGCCAGAAAAGCCATGTTGCTGTCTGGGCATCTCTGGGTGGGGCGCATGGTAATTCTATCGTTGCACTGTGATAATTTCGGCGAGTCTGTTCTGTTGTGCGCGTAAATTGCGTGGGTTCCCATGTAGCAAATTCCTATTTTCAAAACCTACACTAGAAATGTTTAGAAAAATGAGTCAGTGGAAAACTTAGGATTAAATTCAAGAAAATAACAAATGGCTTTCTCTTTAGAAATAAAAATTAATTTTCAAAATGTGATTAGATTTTAGCACGCGGGCTCAGATCCCTTGAGGCAAGGTTAGTGGGATGCTCGGGTCTCCCAAGCTCGAGCTTGAGTACCTGCTTCCTTCATTCGGGAGCCGCGCCCATGCCCAAGTCCATAGCAACTGTGCGTGGGATCCAAGCTTATGTGCCACTGTCCCAGCACCCGAGCTCAAGTCCTTGAGAGAAGTCCATATTATTTGCAACAAAAATCCATATTATTTGCAAATTACAATCAAACATGAGAAATGAATTCCTTTAAAAATACTTTCATTTTTCGGGTAATAGATGAAGTTTTAACAAAAGCATGTACTCAAATGAGTTATGAGATGGATCCAAATTTGCCTCTTCTTTGATAATGAAGTCCTTTAAAATTACTTTCATTTTTTCGGGTAACAAATGGAGTTTTAACAAGGGCGTGTACTCATAAATGAGTTAAGAGATGGATCCAAATCCGCAAGGGCCTGGGACCAGTTGAAACAGATAAATGCATGGTAAACGTTTCATAATAATATTCAGTCATCACAAACAGAACTCTAGTGATTGCACGAAGGATAATGTCACGTCCTTGTTTGGAAATTGAAGGATGAAAACTCAGATGGAAAATGGAAGAAACTTCGTACTTTTTGTGAAAGGATAGTAAAGGAGGTCCACAGTTCGTGGCATATTCTGCCCAAAAAAACAAAAGACTTGGAAGTCACTGAACTCGAAGGAAACTACAGCTGTCATCTGACATTATATATAGTAATACTTGAGGGGGCTTACGTCGAACCCCATATCCATCATACTCCTCATCAAGGATAAAGATACAGACAGTCACTACATATCTAGAATAAGTACTCAACCTTGGACAGTTTTCCAGAACCAGTCCATGGAACTTGAACAATGACCATGTGCTCCTCGTATTCGAAAGGGACGTCGCGCCCATCAACTTTGCAGGCTCTCGGTTCGACAGAGGCGTAGACCCTCAATTCCCCTGCTCCCCTCACCCTGACTTCGACCGAATCACCCTTATAGGACAAGGACTGAATAGCTCCGCCGGTGTTGAGCATGTTGGCCAAGCCGATTGCAGCAAACTGCACCGGTTTCCTGGTCAAGACGGTTATCGGAGAAACGGTTATGAGCTCGAAGTTGAATGGCTCCAGTGAGATTTCTATGTCTTCAGAGGGCTTTGAGAGAGTCAGCTTCTTGGACTTAAACATGTACATGGCAAATCCTTGTGCTCCTTCAATGGGTATAGGGTTCTCGCCGCTGTTCCATTCAATGTCCTTGATGCTGGTCTTGGAGGTCACCATTTTTGAGAACTGGGAGAAGCATTGATTTTGTCTCGATTCACGAGACCATCCTCCTCCTTGGCAGTTGAATGCACCGATGACCCCCGTATACTGTTGGAGAGCAAAGCCGAACAAAGCATAACGTGAGGATCGCCGCGAAGTTTTTGGAAAAAAAAAAAAAAAAATCGAGTCGATAGTACATGCGCAATTGGAACTGCTACTAATTGCACCGCATTTTAGAAGCTGAAGCTCGTTAATCTGTAATTGTCGACTGATGATCATCGGAATCTTACTTTGTTAAGGTTCCATATTTTGAGCATGGTCTTGCCATCATGGAGAGGATCTTCAAAGAGGCAATCCCGAGTCGGGAGGGCATAGTATTCACATCTTAGGATGGACCCATCAGGCAACACGAGGGTCTTGAGCAGCTGGAAGTCATGCTTTCCAACCGAGTCGCTCACATAGATAGGGCCACCGGAGATGGCTCGGGAAGCAGCATGGAACTCGGCGCACGGGTGCGTCGACTGGAACATGTCCCAATCCGGGTGGATGAAGTTGCCCATCCACAGGCTGTTGTAAGCGCAATGCACCATGTGACACCCTTGGAGCCAGAACGTGCCGTTGGGATCGCCTGATGGATCGGTGCACCAAAAATCATCACCTACATCGAACGTCGGCAACAGTGAATTGAAGCAATGGTCATTGGAGTATCAATCTCACTTACTCAGAGGATTAGAAAAAACATCAATCGACATAATTGGCTTAGGAAGACCGATGTGCGACTCTCGACGTACCGACACGACCGAGGGTGATAGCTTCCGTGCCGAGGAACATGAAATCGTTGCAGTGTTCCATGCTAGCAATCACACCATTTCCCTTGAAATGTTTATTAACAGAAGCTGTCAAGGCTTTGTAGTAGGCCTTGGCAAGGTCTACTCTCCCACCGTAATCTTCACACAGCATTTCCAGCAACTGATACGGGCACATCGTCACGGGAAACAACATCAGAGGATCCATTAGTAACTCAATGGAAACAATTCCAAAGGGAAGTTGTGTAGAGATACTTACGTGAATGACATCCACCTTGACGCCATCGATGCCCACGGACTCCAAGTGCGAGTGAAGCCCCTCGTACATCTGATCCGCGTGCTCCGGCGGGACCAGCCCCACCCCGGTGCTCACAATCTTGTCGACGGCCAGATCCACCATCGTCATCTCGAGCCCGGGCGACAACTTGGGCTTGATCACGGTACAATCCGGCAGGCCCGGCACCTCCGGCCTGAGCCCGCCCCAATACCCGCAGAACGCGTGCCACACGTAAACATACTCCACCGACCCGAACTCCTCCTTAAGGTCCTTAATGAAGGCCCCCATTCCCTTGGGTCCGCCGCGCCTCGCCCTTGGGCTCATGTAGTCCCTGAACTTGTAGTTCTCTTGGAACTTCAAGAGCCTGCAGGGCATCTGCTCGCCGGCCACGGTCTGGTTCATGCCTTCCTTAGTGATCGGGTCTGAGTCGTGGCCGATTGATTGCCACCCATCGTCAATCAGGACGAGCCCGGGCGGGCACCCGCCCTTGACGAGGCCTGCGACGCCGTCCCATATGCCCTGAGGGTGCACGGTGAGGTAGAACGCGTCCCAAGTGCACCACCCGAACTTGTCCACGATGCCCGGAGGGGTCTTCTCCTCGAGGAGCTTGAAGGTGCCCAGGTGAGCCCGGGCCACCTTCATGGCGTCCTTGACCAGGGCGAACGGGTCCTCGCCCGCGTGCATGTAGAGGACCGCCCGGAACTTGCTTGTGGCGACTTTGGTTGAGCCGCTCTCGACGCAAATGTCAACGTAATCGTCATCACCTAACGAGAAAGAATCATTAGAACGCACATGATTTGGACATTAGGAAGAGAATACATATAGGGAAGTGCCACTTTTTTTTGTGTGGACAGTAGCATGATTATACTATTCACAATTTTAGATTGATCACCAGCACAATTTCCGCAGTAAGTCCGTCAGAACCCTAAGAAGTGTCCATATCAATTTGCAGTTCTCGGATTGATTTGACTTTCCAGAACTACTTACCTAATTAATGACCCTAATAATGCGTTCCAACCGTTCCTGACGATTCCCTTTTACTCAACACCCCAAATGATGGACGTACTACTTAGCTGCTGAATAGGTAGGTGGTGAACCATAAATGTTTCGACTTCATGCATCCCCTACTCAAAGTCAACAGGTGAGCCAGGCTGTTTCATGCAGTCTAATAAAGAACCGGTCTTGGACTTTACTTATTGAAGTGCTTCGCAAGTTAGAAGTTCCCTGTGATGAGGATTTCGTAATGAATTCAGGGCAAAAACTTAAAAATTTACAGTTTTGATGTTGATCACATAGTTTTTACAGACAAGTTTATAAGAACTCTAATGCCCGTTCAGATAGTAATCCGAAAAGACATCTTTCTAGTATGCACTAGAATGCCCTTGTTGATGATTTTTACTCTGACAGAATCTAGTGTTCTTCGAACACTTGATGTTCTTAGTTAACATGGTGTCACATGTCTGAAAGAAAAGTGGCTCTATATAGTTTTTGGTTTCTATAGTTCAGTCGCTATAAATCCACACAAAGTGCACGGAGAATATAGTTATTTTACCGGGTTGAAGAGAAGCACGAAAAGGGCCCTCCAGGAGCGGAAGCAGCAGCACATACGGGCGGCCCGAATCCGACCTCTCCAGCATCACCAGCTGAGTCTCGCTCTCGAGATCTCGGCCCTTGGATCCGACCCAGTGAGTCGTCCACCACACCTTGAACCGGAATATGCTCATGAACCGGATGCCCTGCAGCCTCCCGACCGGCGCCACATGCCGGCTCTCGTCCTCAGCAGCGTCGAACCCCACGAAGCACCCCGGGGAACCTGCCACCGACGCCTTGCCACCGTAGGGCGAAGGGGTGGCGACCACGTTGCCGGGGACGTCGGAGAGGAACGGGTGGCCGTTGACCGAGAAGGTCCGGCCCCGGTCGTCCAATGTGATCGAGTGCTGCGCGGAGGCATCGTCGGACATGGGGGAGAGATCGGATGCGGCCTTGCTCGAAGCCATGAATGGAAAGAGGAAGAAGAACTCGGAAGATGAGCGAGACGCGAAAGTGCTTTGGGCAAGAAAAATGGAGTGCGAGTTTGGTAAGAGAAGCGCGAGAATGTGGGGTTTATATAGCGCGAAAGTGATTATTTTATGTTTGATGATTGAAAAGGTAAGGTGGGATTGGTCCCGATATTCTTGATTCTATAACGATTGAGGCTATTTTTTTGACTTCTTTTATTATTTTTTTGGCTAAAATAAATCATTTTTAAATTGACCGACTAAATTAGCTTTCCTTTTTTATTCGGATATATAGAGTCTATTTCTATGGTCTTTGATGTTTTATGGCAGGTTCTGAAGCTACCGCTAACGCCGCTTGCCTTGGCTTTTTGGCTATTGTTTCATATCAAGTTTTGTACTCTAGTTTCTGTTACACTAGTTGTCCTTTATCTTATCTCACTGTTAGCTGCTGATTTTTTTTTCTTTTATTTTCGCACCGGACTTAGAACCTAATGAAAATCTAGGGTAAATTTCATTTTTAGTTACAAGATCTTCTTCTTCTTCTTTTGATGAAGAATTAGAAGTGGGAATGGAACTCTTTCCTCTTTTGCTTGCTTTGTCTGTAGTTGAGTAGGCCACTCCCAATTGGAGAGACCAACGCAATTATGTATATCTGTAGTAGAATATGTATAGTAATGAGTGTGTAAAGGAAAAAGAAAAAGAGAGATCAGGAGATAAATCACTATGATCTTCGATATCCAGAAAATCAAGGGAGATTGGGAAATAAATTAGTGATCTTCTTAGATCTAGAAAATCACGAGAGATTAGGAGATAAATCTATGTGAACACGTGATATGAAATCTATGTGAACACGTGATTTTCATATCGTACAATTCCAATTGGGATTGCATTTGCTCCTACAAATAGGAGTCTTCCTCAACGAAGAAGTATATACAAAAGCAAGAATATCAGAGCAGCGTAGCAGAAGAAACAGTAAACATTGATTTGTCTTTTGAAAGGAGGTTATAAAGGTCAGAACTCTGCTAATCCGTGGCTCCAGCCATTGGCCCGTGAACTCTTTTGTGCATCTTTGGCCGGAAACATTGAATCAAATCTAGTGGTCGAGAGTAATTCGATCAGTTCACTTAAAATAAAAAAGTTGGGTTGTACTTAGAGCGTGAAAATCATCACGCCCTTTTGCAAGAGAGAATAAAATTCTTTTGGGGGGAGATTTTGTGGGTATGCTTTGAAGGAGTTCGGGAAGTTCTTGTCCATACAGGCTACTTTTGGGGCACTGCATGCATATGGAATCAAACGATAGGAGAGATTAAGAGCTGTGGGGTTGATTTGGTTGGCAGTTTGACAAATACGAGATCTGAGAAATTAGTTTGGCACACCTGTGTAGGGGAGATGCCGAGCATTACGCCCTCGAACGACATAAATGTGCTGAAAATCAAAGCACTCTCACCAAACGAATGCCAGCAACGTCAGAGCACATTGGTCATGTATGGATGCAGATATGTCTCCCAAGGCAGCGGTAAAAACTCTAGCAGATGTAAAAATCACGACGACTGCATGTTCATATGGTAAACTGATCATAGGATTATGTCCGCATCGTTTGCGTATAGTCTTCAATTTTCGGGATAAGTTCTTACAGTGATCAACCATAACGACTGAGTTTATAAACCATGTTTCTGTCTGTCAACTTGGATTGCTAAGGCTAAGAAGTTGCAAAGCATATATTCCCCGTCTCCTTGCCCTAAGCAGCAGTGAAGCGGACAGGGTACCAACTGCGCGACTGCATAGTTGCGAAGGAAACAGATAATGGTGGATGATACATGTGCCTTTTTGAGAGGGCGGTGTTGTACAGAATTCTAGGGTTTTCTTCAAAAATTATTTAGAAAAGGAAAGAAGAAAGAAGACGAACATTCTGATCATGTAACTTGCTAAAAAGCACAGCAGCCCCCCTTTATATTCGTTGGTACCAAATTTCATCCTACGCTCCAAATTCGTGTGATTCTCTTCCTCAACGCAGTTCCCTTCAAAAGGCTAACTTTTTTTTGGCTTCTGAAAGGGTTCCCTACCTATTATTGCAAAGGCTCGAATATTTTCAGACGATCGGTTTCACTTCCGTGAAGAGTAAGGAAACGAATACGATGTCCCTATCTCGATACCATGCCGTAGTAATTCGTTGGTCCTATGAACCTTTAAGAATGTCTCGTGGCGCACGACATTGGAAGAGATCTTAGATTTCGATTCGGGATATTGAATTTGAAGATTTAGAACCTCGTATCATCAAAACCCCGTCGAGCAAATGGATGCAAACCCGCAATTTGATCGTATTTTTCGTTTCTTCCCCTTTTGATAAACGTTCTTACACGTCCAAGAATATACATATTTGAAGGAGATGACCGAGTTCTGTGCTTCGCCCTTTTGTCCATCTTTTCAGATTGGATCTCCCTCAGCTTCGTGATTCCCCAACTAATCCTAAGTGTCAACGTTGATGATGTCTCTTACGTTGCTGCTCTCTCTCCTTTTTGCTTCTTCCCCTTTTACTTTGAATTTTCAAAAAGAGCATCAAAATTCACGCATCTTCCCACGTCTCACCACTCATTACCGACACTTTTCCATCTTGTGAGCCCGAGAGGGGGAGGAGAGGATGGTTTAGAACGCGGCTAGCTTGATCTTGCTCGATGAAACTAGGCTGTAATGGCTCATCTAAACCATAGCACTAATTGGTATGACGCATTTTTATTGTATGATCAGTAGGACAATATGCCCTAGGCTTGAGATAGCTCTAATCTTAACTTTGGAATCTAAGCTCACTTTGGATACTTGATATTTGATTTTTATTCGTTAGCATCATTCTAGTCGTCCTTGAAAATCCTTCACTTGTATTTCCTCAAGGACGTAAGTTTAATTGGATAAATGCCTCTCAGCATACATTAACATGATGGTTAATACCATAAAAAATCCAAAACTAGTACATTTTTAATAATTTTACTCGAATTAATTTTTTGACCATAAAAAACCTTAAATTTATATATCCGTGACAAATTTACTCAAAACTGATACATTTGTAATAAATTTCCCTATGGTAGTTTTTGTTAAATTAGATTAATACCACGAAAAAACACAAATTGTTACACTTGCGACAAACGAAAGGTAAAATTTCAAATTGATATACCTGTCAACTGTCATTCATCATCTAACTTAGTAATTTGAAAATTTAACAAAAATTAACGAATTGTTAATTTATCACAAGTGTGTTAATTTAGGGTAAATTTATCACTAATGTATTAATTTGAGATATATTGTGATGTTAATCTTAACCTTTTTATACAAAAGAAATTGTTGATTTGATTCGAGAGTTTTCCATTGATGTCTTAACCGATATACATACATCTATATGTATGTACTTTGGAATTTATGGACACGTTTAATCCATTTTGACTTGGAAAGTTGGAAGGGATCGATCATGGGCATGGTCCCGCCACATAAAGCACCTCGAGAATTTAATGAGAAGAATAATAAGATGCAAAAAAAGATAAATATTCAGATTCAAAGCTGGTGGACCCTTTAGATTTATGTGAAGACTTTTGTTCTGTTGAAGCCGCTAATTTCATGCCAAGTGGATCCACTTTGCCTTTTTGATGTCCCATTTGAAAGCTTTCAGCTTTTTATTTTTATTTATTCATTTTTTCTTCTATTTTTCGATGTTATACTGATCTTAACATAAATAATTCACGTTCTAGCTTTCAAATCAAACCTAGAATAGTCTCCAGATGGGGGTATGACAATGCTCGAAATGTTCCTTTACCTCAAGGAAAGGTTACTGCAAGCGGAATTAATATCAGGACGAGGTGACGAGCGCGTGATAGGTGGCGTGATTGATTTTAGTAGACTCAAATGCCATATGGTAGGCTAAGAGTTACGACTAAGAAGTACCAAATCGCTTGAAACTATCCGGAGCTAAGATATATAGACAAGAGTCAATTATGGAGAGTTGCTAATAGTTTCATCCGTCGAAATCTCAAAGTTGGAAGTGCCACAGTCGAAATGTGCAAAAGTACCCCGAATGGTTGATATGATGTATATTTATAGCGGGAGAGGCTAACTGCGCGTTTGGTAACGTTTCTGTTCCGAAAAATAATTTTTAAACAGAAATAATTTTTTTTTTGTTTCTGTTCTAGAGAACAATTTATGAGTATAAGAACGCGGTTGGTAACTGCAAAAAATTTATATTCTAAGAATAGAAATGTGTTTAGTAAACTTGTATAATTTTTCAATATTTTTATTATATTTTTCCTTTTTTTCTTCTTTCTTTTTTCTTCTTTCTGGTGAGGCTCGGCCTTGCCGGGCCACCGCTAGGACGACGGCAAGGCCGAGCTCGCCCAGCCAAGGCGAGGCCAAGCCTCGCCGGGGGCCGGCGACGCTCCGGCGAGGTCGCTGGCCCTCAACGGCTGGTTGCCGACCATGGCCAAGGCCGACGACTGGCCAAAAGAAGAAGAAGGAAAGAAAAAAGAAGTGTTTCTCATAATTGTTCCCAAGAACAAGAAACAAGTTTTTTCTACTTCTTGTTTTTGTTCCCGGGAACAAAAGTATAAACAAACGCATTTCTATTATTTTTTTGTTCCCCGGAACAAAAGAACGGAAATTTTTGTTTTGGGGAATAGAAACAAAAATAAACAAATAGGCCCTAAGATGGTAGGATGCCGATTAATGGTGGGTCGGTCCATGTTGGTGGAAACGGGGGCGACACGAAACCTACCTAGAAGGATCAATGGTTGGCTAAAACATCCCTAACGAGCTTCGCTCCACCCACCAACCAAAACTTTTTAACAGTACATTTGCTTCCCTAAAAATTTTATGATAGAAAAAAAATATTTTTTGTGGAAATATTTTTAAAAAAATTGATGAGTTTTCATTTGTTTGGTGATTTAGGATCCATTTGATAACATTTCTATTCTTGAAAAAAAATTATTTTTAAAAACACTTTTTTTCTAATTCTATTTTCGGAATAATTTCTGAGTATTTTAAGATGTTTGGTAATTATATAAAATTTATATTCTCGGAATAGAAATATGTTTAGTATGACCCAAAATATTTTTGTAACTTAGAATTTCTTTTGATTTATTAATAATTTTATTGCATTTTTTCTTTTCTTTTTTCTTTTTCTTCTCCTTCCTCTTAGCCGGCCGCCGATCGTCTAGATGAGGGTCGGCGAGGTCCCCTTGAGCCTTGTCGTGGCTTGGCAAGGCTCGGCCTCGCCCGCCACCATAAGGTCGGCCTTGCCCACCCAAGCAACGCCAACCGAAGCGACGTCGACCTTGCTGTGGTCGGGCGAGGCTGAGCCTCACCAGTGGATGGCGAGCTTGAGGTGACCTCGTCGGGGGCCGACAAGGCTCCAACGAGGTTGCTGGACCTTATATGGCCAGTCGCCAGCCAATGCTAAGGCCAACGACCGAAGAGGGGAAGAAGAGAGGAAGAGAAAGAAAGAAAAGATGAGGAAGTGAAGAAAGAGAAAGAACATTGTTTCTTATTTCATGAGTTGTTTCTTGGAACAAGAAACAATTTTGTTTTTATTCCTTATTTTTGTTCTAAATCTATTCTCAAGAATAGAAAAATTACCGAATGCGTTTCTATTCTATTTCTGTTCCCAGGAACAAAAGAGCAAAAACACGTGTTCCGGAGAGCGTTATCAAACGCTTCCTTAGAGAAAGCATTTTCCTTATTATTTGAAGGGGAAATCGTTTTCTCCTAATTTGAATTTATTGTTTTTAATCCATGGATTTTTTTTTATAAATCAATTAGTTTTTCTTCATCTAAATATTGGAAAGTGGCAAAACAATGTTTTTTTTTTTTCACTCTAACGCATTATTTATTTAACAGCACGACCGACTGCCTAAGATATTATTTATCATTTATTTTTTATCTATTGTTTGGTGGGGCGTGATTAATGAGTTAATTGGGCCTGGCCTACTGAAAATAGCTAAGACGGGCTTTCAATTGGGGTCCCCCTTGGTCCTTGCATAGGTAGGAGACACTCGCAGGCGACGACAGATTTGGAGTTGGACGTCCAATTTGGTCTGGGGGTAATTAAAGAATCTACGGCTACGTGTCATCCGCAGCGCCTACGTGTCCTCCATCGTGTCCGTCGGTTGCTTTGAAATTTTGAAACATTGTTGGCCCTTGGAGGGGGCAGAATTACCCACGTAACAAGTTTTTATGGGAACGGGAGGAGACAAATCACACAAGGGACATTTAATTCGGACCAACTTTAATTTGACGAAGATTTACATGCTTCGAGTCTAGTCACGTCGAAATAGACACTTAATTTTCAAGTTGGGTATGACCGTATTGGTCCACCTCATCTGCCTTAGCTACATGCATTCGCATCGCGTAATAAATTGAAAATCTTTTGCCGGGATGCGACAACGGACACATGTCACTAGTAGGATCACATAAAGTCTCAATCATCTATAACATCCGCCGTTAATACTTGCATAGACTTGTCCCGTTTGTACAGTTGGGTCGACGACACATACATCGATCATGTGAATTTTCTGAATGACGGTGGTCGTTGTGTATTATTTAGATGCGAAGCAAAAGAAATGAGTAAAATCATATGACAATTAATCAATGAGTTCAAATGCGTGATGATGGAGACATATCAATCCAATTCTATGCGAAATTGGCTAGATACAATTGGCTCACATCCACCTCCTTTGGCATTGCATCTAGAAAGGAAGAGCTTTGGGAGAGGGATACACTTCACTAGGATCTACTAAAGTTCAGTCATCTATTGCTTCCCGATTATGTTAATACTTGTCTATACCAGAATAGTAAGTGAAATGGATATCGTTGATCATGTGAATTTCATGTGGTCCCATTAAGATAGATATTTTTCTCCAATAATCATTACATATCATGTAGATGCGAAACAAAAGGGTCTAATCACATCCCATGTAATTAATAAGTTCAAATTTGTGATGATTTAGATTTGTTGATCCAATTTTGTGCGGAATTGGCAAGTTACGTTTAGCTCAAATCAAGTTACGATAGTAGACCGAAGTGGATGATTTGGGTTCGTAGAATCCAATTAAAACCACTATCAAATTAGCTGAACTAAATCATATCCCCAGGCCATGTTGGCCATATCAAGTCTAATTCTTTATTCAGTGATTTGTCCTAGTTTCCCCAACCACAAACCTTCCGGTCATTGCATCCGAGCACCAAATAGCATAAATTTCGACTTCCTGTCAAGCCATCAACCTTCATTCTCGTTATTCCCTAAAAGAAAATGTCAAATTGAAATGTCGAATCTTGCCATCATGGAAGGTTTGGTGTTCTACTTTCGCTTTACCGTTTGAAGCCTTGTTCGATGCACATGGGCAACGTGGATTACACGTGTTTATGGGATGAGGAGAGCCGAAGGATCGGGCCACCCCCACGTCGCCCAAAAGATAAATTAAAATGCGAAGGGGCAAATAAAACCAGATCGAACATCGAATGGGCCCAACCCAAGGGCCCAAATATCTGGGCCCAACACAGCATTAACCCACTTCGAGTGCTCAATTTTCAGCCCAGACCGATGATGACCAACCCACACGAGCGAGCGAGAGAGAGGAACACAGAAACTAGAAGAGATGGATGATTCGGAATTCTCGGAGCTCCGCTGAAGTTTCGCGCTGCTTGGCTCGATCACTTGGTGAGCTCGATGGTCAATTTAATTTATCTGGGTCGGTTGATTTTAGCAGATTTGCTCAGTCGTTCCTCCTCAATCAATTCAATGTTTCCGTATCCTGTTCTTTTGGTTTTCTTTGGCCATCTTTACGGTTCATTTTTTCGCTCGAATCATCGGAGTCGAGGCAGAGACGATGAATGCGTGCACATGCTCAAGGTGTAATGGAATACCGCGCCCTTTTTCTCTTTTTCTTTTGTAGGATATTCTAAGAGATGGGCATTCTTGAAAAGCAGGAAACAGTTGGGCATGCGGGCGCCGAGGCTGATGGGAATTGAAAGTTGCGGAGCGTGATATCTTAGGCATTGTCCTCGCTAGTTTAGCTTCATTTTTCTTTGCACATATGTCGTCTACTTGTGTTCTCAGAAGCGGCGTGACCATGATGGTCGTGTCGCCGTCCGGGCCGTCTTTCGCTCAAGCTAAGAGGTAGATTCAAGTTGAATGTCGTTGGGTACTTGTGTTTCTCTCTTTCTTGCTGTGGCTCTGACAATTTTGAGAAATGAATTTAGCTGTCCAGCGGGCGAAACGGGAACGAGTGTCGGAGCTGCGGCCTGGAGGCCGTTAAGATTACGGGGAGGTCCGTTTAGAAGTAGATACGCTTTGGTAAGATCATGCTTGAAGCCTGAAAATGGAGGATTTGGAGCGAAACCTTTAGGGATTGGCGAAAGAGATGGTCTCATCATTGTTGACCATGGGTCGAGGCGTAGAGAATCGAATCTCATGCTTAGTGAGTGATAAATTTGGATACTATCTTGTTTTGAAATTCTTAATTGAGTCTGTTGGTTTCTCTGCTTATCTCTGATAATGTTACAATAGCATCTTAAATTGCATTGCCAGATGAGTTCGTGGCCATGTTTCGAGATAAAACTGGGTACCCAATTGTGGAGCCTGCTCACATGGTAAAACTTTCTTTTCTGACATCAGTTACTCAGTATATGAAGTAAATTCTGCTAGCTGTTGACAACTTTTCATTCTTTGCAATAGAACTGAAGAGTCAATAGATTATCGATTTGCTGTAAGTGGATTTAGAAGCAAATATGTTGCTCTGTCTCTTCACGAGCTGGATAGTTCCTTTTGTGGATAGTTCTTTTTGTGGATAAAGATAAAACATTCTTACATTCGTGGGTGGTCAGTTCTTTACTTGTAACTTTGTTTCTCTAATAAATTGTACCCATGAACAAGGAAAAGATCTATTCAGGTTAACAATGTGATTGACCTGGCATTCATCTCTTATGACTTATTATTTGTAGACGATAGACTTGTATTTGCCTAAGTTGTGCTTTTTTGCCTGCGTTTACTTTGTTTTCTTCATCTGTCGTGGTATTCTGTCCATGAAAACATGATCATATGGCATGGTGTTCATTGTTGACTGCTTGAATATTTGCTACTTTTGATTCATTTCTTCACGTGCCTTGTCCATGCTAAAGGAAAGTGGTCCGCTGATATGCATTAGGTAAAGAGTCCTGGTTTTGAATCTCTTTGATCAATGAATGTAGTCTATAACAATTTCAGGCTTCAAAATAACTCAGTTTGGTTACTTTGTCTTCAATTTGTCTGATATATTGGGAAAGGCATGTAAGATTCTGGTTGTAGTTCTTGTATTTGCAAAGCTTCCATCGATGTCCTCAGGTTTCTGAGGTGAACCCATGCATGAGAAACTGTGTTCATTAGTTCATTCCATTCTATTAATCAGGAGCTGGCAGAACCATCTATAGAGGATGCATTCAGTTCATGTGTTCGCCAAGGGGTAACTCGTGTAATTGTCACCCCATTCTTTCTCTTTCCTGGGAGACATTGGCACAAGGTAGTTCAACTTTCCATCTTCTTTTATTTGAGCTACGTTTTATGGCTTCTCTGTTGTGCGTAGAAGATTTACGGAAGTGATATATATCTGGTTTTATTTCCAGGATATTCCTTCTCTGACAGCTGAAGCTGCAAAGGAGCACCCTGGCGTCTCTTATATTATAACTGCACCTCTCGGCTTGCATGAGCTACTTGTGGTATGATCAATATTCCTCTCTTTATTCATCCTCATTGCTGAAAGGGTCTGAAGATATGCGACACAGTTAGGAAGAGTTGCATTTGTGCATTAAAAGCAGCTGAAAGATACAGCTTATCCTGTCAAGCTGAGTTGCCATCCATTCAAAATGTTCTTTTCTATGGAAAACTTTTTAAGGTTACCATAAGGAAGAAGTTCAACATAAAACATTTGCCAGTAACTCTGCAATATAAGCAACATCGTTTCATCTTTTGTGCAATTTTCCTAGTCATTGTAAAGTGAGCTCATTGATGAAAGTAACTGATATTGAAACAATCTGAGCATGATCCAGTAGAAGCTTTATAATAAATCTTCAAGGTTGAGAATTTAGTTATTTTTTGATCTTTTGAAATAGGGAAAATCTTACACTGTGCATGTGGCTGTCTTGCTGTTTTGCAGGACGTCGTGAATGACAGGATCAAACACTGCCTGAGTCATGTAGAAGGAGATGCAGATGAGTGTGAAGCTTGTGCAGGTACAGGCAAATGCAGAATCTATTAGTTTAATGTTGCAACATTTTCCCTTCACTTGAAATAGAATTGAAAAAATCTGAGGGAAATGTTGGAAAATTGCTGCTCCACATGATTGTCCTCTGAGCTTGATCCAAGTGCCAGTGATATTATGTGGAAATCATGTGGTTCCCAAAACCAATTGGGTTAAGCCCATAAAGCAACGATTATGCCGAAAATTTCTGGGAGTACATGTTCCGGCATGTGTCCTTCACTTCATTATCATCTCTCGTCTTTGGCCTTAATAAAGAGTTCTAGTTCAAACTCGTGGAATGTGTTCTTCATCAACTTGACTAGCTCAGGTGTAATCATTGCAACAGAGCTAGATGCAATTACGTCTGGTACTTATGTAGATGGGTGTATCTGATATCATGGGGTTTCTCCATTGTAAGAAAAAACTTTGTGATTACTCTGTTCCACCTTTGTACATCGTGTAGTTACGCAGTCGAACTTAGTCTGTCCATCATTTTCAGGTTAACTTGTCTCTCAATCAACAAGCAATAAAATTGCTACATTTCACTATTCATGACAGGATGGTGCATGATGCATAGTTGACAACTGCGAAATGAAATTTCACTTTCATTGTGATGCTATTATAAGTCATGAAGCTATGTACAGATACGAACTGGAGAAGCGTCTCCTTGCAATTGAATGCTTGCATTGAAGCTGGTACTTTATCATTCATGGTTTTTCTCTTGGCCAATTTTCTCACCTATTGTATTGCTGGGCACTTTCTAGTTTCTTGAAGAGACCTCTATCGAATGCTTGATCTGCTTATTCACTTCTTATTCCACGTGTTTAAGCCAAAAAGTTCGATGAGTTTCCAGAATCTCGAGAACTTCTCCATTTTAATCTTCATGCTAGCATCGGCCCGTGCCTTAGCTTGAGCAGGCGTTTCCTCTTCAGTTGCTGCTGTGGCTGTGAAGGGTGTGGCTGTGAAAGGAAACGAGTACAATAATTTGATCAGGTTTGGAAGTCAGTTTAGAAGATGATCGGGCCAACGAAGAGGGTTGTCGTTAACATTACCAGTCGCGGGTTGTTCTTTGAGTTGCTTGGAAAGTGTCTTAGCTGCCATGAAAACATTTGAAGGTCTTTCCCAGCCGCCTCCAAACACGCCATAACCGTCCTTCGGCTGAGGCTGTGTCAGAAACTCGAGCAGTCCCAGCTCTTCCCTCTCCACCCAGTGTATGCAGTTCACCGGGCACGACTCCACCGACACCTGCCGAATGATCATTTCATAGAATCCGCGACATAGCATCAAAACGGAACGAAGATAGGACAGCTTATATACAGCAAAATAGGTCTCCTAGCTTTTGACGTCTTTTGCCATCAGATTATCACAGGCGGGTGAAGGATTCTTGATTGATCTCTCCATTAACACAAGCAGATGGAGTTCGGTTGTGAGGAGGAAAAAAGAATCAGTTACCTGCAGCTTCTGCTCATCATCCCCATACTGGACTCTCACTTTAGCGCATCCAAGTTCTTCGTCCATGACAAACGTGTTGCTCGCGTGATGCACGCATTCTCTGCATCCTGAAACCGTTGAACTACTGATTGAAACACAGGCACCTCGGCTTGACTGTGAATTTGGAAAAGGAAAATGTACAGCAGTGAGCGAAGGAATGACCTATGCATGCATTTGCATCTACAAACAGAGCCTGCGATCTAAGAGGCCCTTTCCACGAGCTATAACCTATATTCGAACGGACTCCTCTGAATCTTGTCCTTGCTTGACCGGTGATGGCATCGTAGTCTCTCCTTAGATCATCCCTCATCAACACCGTATAAGCCTCGTTCAGCAGCAGAGTATACTCATGACCCTACAAGCAACAAAAGCCCTTCAAGTCAAATTATAGATTTCGGCTCGAAAGAACGGCAAAACTTTCGCAAGATCTCGAGGCCATGTCGGAAATAAAGCGAATCCATGCGACCTTTTGGCCCGCGACATCAGGGTGATGCTTCTTTTGCAGCTTCCTATAAGCTTCTCTGATTTCTCGCGAGCTCGAATCTGCCGAAACCCCAAGCAGCTCGTAGTAGTTCTTTTCTGATCTAAAGCTCCTTTTGGCCCTTCCGCCACAACACGTGACGACTCCATATCTCTGCCTGCAGCTAGAAAAATGGAAATCAGGCGATGAAGATCGTTCCTTCCAGGATTACTCTGCATACTCAACAACAAATCTCGATCCAATCATATGGAAGATACATGGACTGAGCTTATCGAACAAAATTCACAGAGCTTCGATTCGGAGATCACCTCGAAACGGGCTTCCTGGTATTGAGATAGACATGACGAAAATCGGAGTGTTTCGGCGCTAGGAATTGGTGAGCAGGTCCTAGAGAGGCCGACATATCTCCTATGCTGGTGTTTCTCAGGTCCTTCGGAGTATGCTAGTGTTTGATACTTCCTCTTCTTGTTCTGCATAACCAGTGTCTGCTTTTTAAGTGTTGCCGTTGAGGCTTGGAGATATTTCTTTTGTTTCCAGGATAATTGGATATTTTCTCAGTGGCCTTGCAATTCTAGGATCGCCCACCAATCATGGACCTCCAGGTCAGCTAAAGTGCTCAAGTGGGGGACCCTAGCTAGAAACAAGCAGCTGAGAAATATCCTAATTCTCACCGTCTCTCTTCATATTTACTTATTTTCCATCTTATGTTAGGAAGTCATCATTAAAAAATATAAGCTGATGGATGAAAGGATGCACATATACATAAAAAAAGAAGAAGGTATATTCCCTGTGATGCGACATATTTTAATAATAATAGGTATAACTTGAGATTATTACAAATTTAGGTCTGTAAAAAAAAATAGAGTGACAAGAACTTTATATTGTTGTCTCCACAGCTCCAATTTGATATATGCAGGTGACAATTTCCCAGGCCTGGCTCTAGCTTTTTACGCTGGTTTGAGCTCTGTCTCTCTCTTCAATCCAGCATCTCTGCATCAGCCATAACTGATCTTGAGCCTCTGCCCCGTCTAATTTTCACAGAGCGAATGACAGCAACAAGTTTCGTCCACTTGCCGATCGGGGGCTCGCGATCGCCCAATCTCAATCCAACAAGTAGTACTCTTCCTCGTCCACATCCGGCTCATCGGATGGACCGCAGAACATGCCGCCCCACTGCGGGAAGTAGATGAGGGCGACGGGGAGGGTGCAGATGAGCATCAGGAGGCCCATCAGCGATATGCTGGTCTGCCTCGGCATCTTGGAGCCGGAGAACAAGAGCAGTTGCGTCACGACCGCCCCCACCGTCCCCCCGCTCCCTGTCATCCCCGATATCACTCCGAGCGACCTGCAACCAAACAAATCTCAGTTCCACATCGAATTTCATATGTAGAGGGCGGTCATGGCCACTGGACCTTGATAAGTTTTGCTCCTTTCCAGAGATAATTGGAAGAACAGAACTTAGCCTAGTTTGAAAATGTGACGCATCCAATTTACCATAGCCATGAATGTAACCGATCTCCTCTTTAGACTCCCTAACTACAATAAAGCCCGATTTCCGCTCGGCCTTATCATAAGGGCCCAGACCCCAACAAACCTCGGGTCCCATCCCTACGAAAGCATGTCGACATTTTCTCATTTACACATGCCGAACCCCGGAAAATATAAGGATGCGAAATCAAGAAAATGCTTTTTCCCGACACTTCCCTAACCGGAACAAAGTGAAGAAACAGACTCTTCAATGCTCAGTCACGTGCCCTAGAGAAAGAAAGAACAAAGAAAACCCTTAAAAGGACCACACAAACTGTTCGTCTCCATTTTCCTTTGCTCGAATGGCCGACGGTCAATCGACCTCAGCAGTCGAATCAACGCACGACTCTTGGAATTCGCGTGAGGGAATTTGCAGGGCTCGGGTTGCATTTTGATATTGGACCTCGATATAATCCAAAGTTTCGATTTGTCCATCTCGTCATACAGTCTGTCAGCCATACTTTTCTTTAATCCACACGACACTACTACTGGGCATTATTGTTGCTCTATAATGTGCTCTTCCCGCCGGGCGCTATCTGAAGCTTACGTGAAGGAAGTGTTGACCAATCACCCCCTCTTTCTTTCCTTGGCTAGCTTGCTGACGACCTAGATCAACTGTGGGAAAATTACCCAAAAAAAGTACTAAACTTTATTGTACTTGTGCAATTCCGTCTTAAACCTTGATGATTTGCTAATGTAATCCCTTACTTTTAGCCAATTTTGATAAGAAAACATTGTCGTGGCGGTCTAGTTAGCCGACCATTCTATGTGGTGCGATCAATATTATTATAGACAATTTTAAAAAATAATAATTATTTTGTTATTTTTTTTTCTATTTCTCATTTTTCTGTTTTTTTATTTCCTTTTCGCCGATGGCTAGTGAGAGTCGAGCCTCACCGGCCATAGGTAAGGTTGCAGAGGGCCTAGTTGAGGGTCGCAACCTTTGTCAATGGCCGGCATGGGCTTGCAACTCCTCACCAAGGTCCTCTGTGACCTGGTTGTGTAGGCCCTCACTCAGTGGGGATGAGGTTATTGAGCCGTTGCAGGCCGCCATAGAGAGAAAAAAGAGAGAGAGGAGAAAATTAAATAAATCAAATAAAAATATGCATAAATTGTCCACTTCAGTTCTGACGGTATAATGTAGGACAATTGGCATTTACGTCAGCATTTCAAGTCAAAATTGGCCAAAATGACTATATTGGCAAATTATGAAAAAATTTAAGATTTAATTGATTAAATTAAAAAATTTAAGACTGAATCGACATAAACACGATAAGTTTATGATTTTTTTGGTAATTTTCTTAATCATTCATAATAGTAAATATAAAGCATAGAGTATGATTGTCTATGTTGCGAAAAATTATATGCACAAGTGGCCAAATACACTGTTGACTCGAAACAATAGGTAGGTATGATTCTCAAATCAAAGGGTAAGGGCCGACAAGAATGCTTGTGTACAATTTCATTTACATCAGTAGTGTATGCTCGATTTTTCCTAGACTAAAGTGGCGTCGACTCTGTTTTTGTACTTTAACACATAATTTGCCTACAATTTAATAAGGATCTAGATGTTATGTAAATCATAGGCATACGATATGGACATATGTTTCGTCCTAAAGGAAAAGCCTGTCTTCAAAATTTTGATTTTATATAAATCATGAACTCCGGGGTGATTAAAAAAATCCATATTTAATTGATACTATGTGATGCGTAGACAATTTTATTTATGAGTATCGAGCGCGGTTCATTTATTTAGATATTTACGCATAATCTGTCGCATCATTTATTAGTTAACTGATTTCGTACGTCGGTTTTAGCCTATCTAGCATTGCCTTGTAGCAATTGATGGAGGCAATAAAGAGTTGGATTATTAATTTTTTAACTCGAGTCGGATCTTAGTTTAGAGAACGCTTAAGAGAGCTAGATCGGATTGATACTGACCGCTTGGAGACGAAAGGAACCACGCCGAACGTGAGCCCGGCGGCGGCCTGGACGAACACGCCGAAGCAACACATGACCGCGATGGAGCCCCAGAGGGACCCGACCCGCCCGAGCCACACGCACAGCAGCCCGGCCACCGTCTGCGCCGCCCACAGCCCCCACAGCCGCCCCCTCATCCCGAACCTCCGCCCCAGCATGTCGGAGGCCACCCCTCCGGCTGGCCTCGTCACGCAGTTCGCCGCCCCGAAGGTCGCCACGATCAGCCCGGCCGCCTGCAGGCTCACCCCGAACCGATCGTAGAAGTACTGCGCCAGCACGTTGTCCGCCGTCAGCTCGACCCCGAAGCAGTACCCGTACGTCAGGCCGAGGATCCACCCTCTGTAATTCCTCAGGCCGTGCATGAGAACGTCGAAGAAGCCCTCGTTCGAGCCCTTGCCGTTCCTGTACTTTTGGCTTCTGGTGTTACTGAGGTTGCGTTTGTAGTTCCCGCTTGGCAAGTCCTGGCCAAACGCTAAGACCATGATCGCGGTGACGATCTGGAACACCGCCGGTACGACGAAGGACACGCGCCACGCCGAGGACGACGACACGTGGAGGCGCTCCATTAGGCAGGTGTAGATGAGTGGCATCACCAGCTGAGTCAGCCCGGACCCCACGTTGGCCCACCCGGCGGCGACCCCGTTGGCGAGGCCGACGACGTCCCCGGCGAACATGGAGCTCATCCAGAACTGGTTCGCCACGAAGTTGGCGATGGAGAACCCGACGAAGAACCGCACCGCGACGAACCCCGCCGGGGTGGTGACGAGGCCAGCCGCGAGGATGGCCGGCGCGGTGAGGAGGGAGAGCGCGGCGGAGGCGGCGCGGGGCCCCACGAGGTCGCAGGCGGGGCCCATGGCGAGGCGGGAGAGGATGGCGCCGGCGAAGGAGGCGACGCCGGCGGCGCCGACGTCGGCCGGGGAGAGGCCGAGGTCGCGGCGGATGACGGGGAGGAGCGGGGGGATGGAGAAGGTGGCGAAGAAGCAGGCGAAGAGGGAGAGCCACGCGAGGTGGAAGGCGCGCATGTGGGGGGAGGCCGGCGCCGAGAAGGGGCGGAACGCGGTGGCCCTGCCGCTCGGGTCCACCGGGAGCTGGCCGGAGGAGGGGGAGGGCCGGGTTGCTTCGTGGGTCGGCTGCCGTCGGCTTCCATGGTGGGAGAAGAAAAGGGCGTTAAAAGGGACCTCAAAAAGAAGAGAGAATGCGTTTCCAGAAGGGGAATCGAAGAAGTTATATAGGATTCAGTAGAGAAATTCAATTTGGCATGGAGAAATCTTCCAGTAAAAAAAAAAAGTGGGGGCATCTTTCCTACCAAAAAGAAAAATTGTATATAAACATTATTCCCTATTGAGGTAGATGCATAATAAAAATCAGTACCATCGATGCTGCACTTTGGCCAGGAGAGAAGAAGAACAAGAGAGCATGGTCTGTGAGCAGAGCATCGCGCAGCAATCTGTCAATTTCTGGTGGAACACAACTGGGCCCTCCCCTTCCTTGTCCTGGACCTTGTCCTCTCTTCTACGTTGTAATTAATGAAGTCCTGGAATTATTCGATTCCGTCGCACGAAGCGAAACTGCACGATTTACTGGACGGCAGGAGATATGTCTCCCCACCTTTCGCCGGTCTAGATGTGCCGCGACAGCGAAGTGAATAGCCAATTCCTCGAAGGGACATCTCAAATTTTTTTTTTCTTAGCCGAGAGGTACGAAGGATTTGAATCCTAAGACTTCTAGATGAAATTGGAACAGGACGGGCGATTCTAGAGTGTACTAAAAATTTTAAAATTTGTTAAGTATAATTGAGTTTTAAAATGTGCATGTTTTTAAAGTTTAAGAAATCGATTGCATTTTAATAACAAATTTTAGGATTTAATTATATTTTTTAAAAGTTTTAACATTTATTTTCACTTTCGTCACAAAGTTTAAAACTTCCAATGCACTTATTCATTGAAAAAAAACACACTATAGGATATCATATCTTTGTTATCGAGACTTGTGCCGCTAGACTCGTATGTTAACATTCTTGAGGGATGATATGATTAGTATGTTTTTGCCCATTACGTCTATCTCTGCTCACCAAATTTTTTGATTGGGTATCGAATTTTGGCTCAAGGCGATCGCAAGGATGGAACATATGCATGGCGCGTGAATCATTGGAGCGATTCAAAGGTGTCTCTATAGTGACAACTCACTCTTTTGACATTGGACGGCGTGGCTGCGAAGCTGCCACACCTCCAAGTGGTGGCGGGCCTGTATGGGCCTGTAATCGATGTTACACATAATTGTGGAGGAGAGAGGTCAGGATTATGACCCGTGGAATCCGAGGTTAGGTCATCAAATTCGTAATTATCAACTTTTTAATTCAATTTAGTACCCAAATTATATTAAAATATTTAATATCTTTCTCGAATTTGAATTAATAGAAGAATAACATTAAACATTTCCATACAATTCAGGAACTAAATTGAACATTAAACAAATTAAAAATTTATGGACTACATTACACATTAGGGTAAAATTTAAGAACCATATTGAATAAAATAAAAGTTTATGATCACATTACACATTATGTCAAAGTTCATAGGTCATTTATGTTATTATTTCTTTGTGTAATTCAACAACGAAAATTAATTTATGAAAACTTGAGTTCTGAATTTTAGGCCGAATTATCTTACTTGCTGAAAATAGAATTGAGAAGATGTTTGATGATAGTTAAAAGTTGATAGCTTAATATTATTAACTACTATCATATGTAGAAAAAAGCCATAATTGGTAGGTTTTTATAAATATTTTAGGCAAAAGATTCTACTTACCATAAATTATTTTTTTTATTGAACGAATTGAGTAATTCCTTCCTTACTTACCATATCTAGTAGATTTTTTTTAGTTAATTGAATTATTTGAGTCGATTGTATTTAAAGCTATCAAATGATTTCAATCTCTTTAAGTGATGAACTACTAGCTTTCGTCACTTGATTGATTACTTACCATATCTAGTAGATTTTTTTTAGTTAATTGAATTATTTGAGTCGATTGTATTTAAAGCTATCAAATGATTTCAATCTCTTTAAGTGATGAACTACTAGCTTTCGTCACTTGATTGATTACTTACCATATCTAGTAGATTTTTTTTAGTTAATTGAATTATTTGAGTCGATTGTATTTAAAGCTATCAAACGTTTTCAATCTCTTTAAGTGATGAACTACTAGCTTTCGTCACTTAATTGAGTAATCAAAAAGGTTATTTTGGTTTATTGAAGTGTCGAAAGAAAAGCAACAAGTCCCTTCTAAGAATTGAATAAATATGCATTTAAATTGGAGCTAGTCATTTCACTATTTAGATCGACATTCAAATTCATTTGAAAAAAAAAATTACAATTTTTTTCCATTTCTTTCTTGATTTAAAATAATTATTACTTTCTTTTTCGAGAAATTCCAGAATAAAGTAAAATGAACGTTGACTCCCCAGTCTATCGTCAACTAACATAACGACCTCTTCCTGCGAACCCAGAAGGAAGAAAGAAGTAAGACTATGATCAGCTCCATGAAAAAGTTCTCGCCCAAAACCAGCTTCAACGCCTATGTAGATACGTGCTTCTCCTCATTGAAAAGCCTCCCCGACCAAGGCTCCGCCAGAGAGGTGACCGCGCTTCACGGCCACTTCATCAAAACGGGCGTATCTTCAGAGCGGTACATCGCCGTTAAGCTTCTCGTGCTGTACTTGAATCACCAGAGGTCGAGGGAAGCGGATCAGATCCGGAGGGACTTTGATGGGTCCGACGTGATCGTGCGTAACTGCCTGATCACCGCGAGCCTGGAGTCGGGGGACGTCGACGAGGCGCGGCGCCTGTTCGACGAAATGCCCGAGAGGAACGAGGTTTCGTGGACGGCGCTGGTCTCGGGCCTGATGAAGTGTGGCCGAGTGGATGAGTCGATGCGGTACTTTTGGAGGAGCCCCTTCCAGAGTGTGGTTTCGTGGACGGCGGCGATTAGCGGGTTGGTTCGGAACGGGTCGAGCTTGGACGCTCTGAAGCTTTTCAAGAAGATGCTCGAGTCCGGGGTCAGGCCTAACAGTGTTACATTCACTTCTTTGTTTAGGGCTTGCTCGTGCTTGAAGGAATTTTCTTATGGGATGAGTGTCTTGGGATTGATTGTTAAAGCTGGTTTAGAGCATTGTGTTTCGATCTCCAATTCGCTAATCACGTTTTTCTTGAGGATGGGTGAGGGTGAGCAGGCTAGGAGAATATTTGATCAAATGCAAAAGAGAGATGTCGTCTCATGGACTGCAATCCTGGATATGTATGTTGAAATGGGGGACTTGGGAGAGGTACGCAGAATTTTTAACGAGATGCCAGAAAGGAATGAAGTATCTTGGAGTGCGATGATCGCAAGGTACAGTCAGAATGGTCATCCCGAAGAAGCGGTGGACCTATTTCTTCAAATGGTTCGTGATGGATTCAAGCCAACCGTTTCTTGTTTATCCTGTGTCATTAGCTCTCTAGCTGACTTAAAGGCTTTGCGAGCAGGGATGAGCTTGCATGCTTGGGTTATAATGATTGGAATTGCAGAAGATGTATATATCAGCAGTTCTCTGATTGACTTGTATTGCAAATGTCAAAATACTGTGACAGGACGCTTGATATTTGACTCAATGTCGTCAAAGAACACGGTTTCCTGGAATTCAATGATCTCGGGGTATAGTTTGAATGGACAGATGGAGGAAGCTTTGGAGTTATTTGACAATAGTCCTGTACGAAATCAGGTCACCTGGAACAGCATAATAGCTGGATATGTAGAAAGTGGACAGTTTGATAAGGCCTTTGAGGTGGTCAATAAGATGCTTTTGTCAGGGGAAATCCCCAGTGAATCCACCTTCTCTAGCATTCTTTGTGGTTGTGCAAGCACTGCTTCAGTGGAGAAAGGGAAGAACTTCCATGCAAAAGCAATTAAACTCGATATGGAGAGCGATCTATTTTTAGGCACTGCTCTCACTGATATGTATGCAAAATGTGGAGATATGTGTGGGGCTAAGCAGGTTTTTCGTAGAATGCCCAAAAAAAATGAATGCTCATGGACTGCAATGATACAAGGTCTGGCTGAAAATGGTTTTGCAGAGGAATCCATTGCTCTGTTTGAAGAGATGGAAAGGAACTTCTCTGCAGCTCCTAATGAGCTCATGCTTCTGTCCGTTTTATTTGCTTGTTCTCATTCTGGGCTAGTCGATAGCGGTCTCCAGTATTTCAATGCGATGGAGAAAGTATATGGTTTAAAGCCGAATAAAAGGCATTACACCTGTGTGGTTGATATGCTTTCTAGATCAGGCCGCCTCTCAGAAGCGGAAGAATTCATTGAGGCAATGCCAATTCCGCCGGAACCAAATGCATTGGCTGCTCTATTAAGTGCTTGTACTAAGTACCGGAATGAAGCCATCGGAGAAAGGACTGCTAAAAAGCTGTGGCAACTGGGTGCGAAGGATTCAGCGGGCTACGTGTTAATGTCGAACATATATGCTTCAGCTGGAAGATGGATCAATGTTGAAAATACCAGGAAGTTGATGAAGGAAAGCGGGTTGAAGAAGAGTGTCGGCTGTAGTTGGGTCGAAGTGAAGAATCGGGTCCGCTCTTTCTACTCGGAAGACAAATCTCACTCTCGATCCGCCGAGATATACAGAATGCTAGATTTATTGAGATTGGAGATGTCCTCTTCTTTCGAGACACTTCCCTTCTGAAGTTGGAAACTTGCCGATGATTGAAGCAGCAGGTGATTCCAATGCACGCTAGAACAACGGGTCCAATCGGAAGCAGGCCAACCAGCCTTTCCAAATTAAGTGGCTCGTGGCGTCGATAACAGGACAGGAACACGGTCCTTTCCAGGGGAAAACGGGAAAGGAATTGTCATGCCAAAAGATGAGATGCCCATAAATAGAAATGCTTCCGCAATCTTGCTACCGGAGTTTGTCATTTTTCAAGGTTGATGCCGAAAAGCATGTTGATCCCCTGTCGTGAAGTAAGCACCTCATCTGACAAGCAGATTAGAAGAGCACATCGTGACACAGATGCAAATGTACTGGGAATCCCGTGACAATTCAAACCTAAGGGCGAAATCGAGCCAACTCGAGTCCACAAAATGGCCATTCGAGCTTAACTCAAATCGAAAATTCTTCGTCTCAATACTTGGCTTGTATTTTTGTACACGATTTATCAAGTTTAATCACAATGGCGAAAGGTATTTGATGTGGTTGAAATGAATCTGATGAGACTCGGCTATTATTATTTTTAAGCTCAAGTTACACTCCACTATTAAATGTATCATCCAATTTAAGATTCACAATTATACTCAA
Source organism: Eucalyptus curtisii (assembly GCA_017140595.1). Classification (NCBI taxonomy): domain Eukaryota; kingdom Viridiplantae; phylum Streptophyta; class Magnoliopsida; order Myrtales; family Myrtaceae; genus Eucalyptus; species Eucalyptus curtisii. Next base: position 28,380,367 of record CM029503.1, on the reverse strand, counting down.
TCAATCTTAAACAGCTCAAATCAAGTATGAACAAGCATAAATTGTGACTTTTTGGGAAATTTTTCCTGTTTGGGGGCGATGTTCCCATTTAATTCAGAAATGAAAACAATAGCTTAACTTTACAAAATTATGAAAATAAAATAAAATTTTACTCGTCAATATTTGGATATTTCTAAAAATTCAGACATTTCTTTAAATATCGCGAAACTCGAGAAAGGTAAAAAGTTTTGAAAATAGTCGTCAAAATATAGACTCGGCACACCGTTAAAAGAAATTCAAAAAGAACAAAAAAAATCGTTTCCCTCCACAAGACCTCACTTCCCCTATAAATACCTCGCGCTTCAATTCTCCCTCTTCGTCCATTTCTACATGAGCCGACGATTTCGGTGCTCTGCTTTCAGTTCTGCTTCTTCCTCCTGGATAGCGATTGAAGGAAATCCAGTGATGGATTCGTACACGTTGAAGTCCGTTTCGGATCTTCCACCGCCTTTCCGATCGATCTACAGTTTCAGGTATGCGACCTCGCCAGCCGAGTCGAACGATTCATCTTCGAGCGCTTGCGGATGCGTGGAACTGGCTCGTCTCTCCCACCGATCTCTCTTCTGTCCGCGTTCGGCGTTACTGCGCTCCGATTTAGTCGTCGCGAGATGGATTTTGAGTAGTTCGGTGGTTGGATCGTGCGAAATCGGCTCGTAGTTTCTGCATCGCTCGCTCGCGTCTCCGATTTCCGCTGTGTCTAGCATCAGTTTCAAGTGCTAGAATATGCGAATTCTGCTCTCCGCTCGTATTCTGCATCGATCGCTCTTATCTCAGATTTCGGCTCTGTAAAGAGTACCTAAGCTATGTCGATCATGAGATGGATGTGCGACTATTCGTGCATCGATAGTTCTTCTCTCATAATTGATCTCTGTGTGGTCTTCCTATGTTCTCTATTGATCGTGATGACATGGATGTATGTTGTGATTCGTTAAGTATGTCCGTTCCTTTTCTCTGGTAATTGTCTGATAGAACTTCGAAAATCAGCTGTAAGGAAGATACTCCTATGTATTTCTGAGCAGGGGTGTATTTTTGAATTTATCCTGCGATTTCAATTGCATTTCTTATGCAAACAGGTACTTCAATTCGCTGCAAAGCGAATGTTTCCCTAGTTGTTTCCACTCCGACATAAACATGGTTATCTCGGCACCGACGGGGAGTGGTAAGACAGTGCTCTTTGAGCTTTGCATTCTGAGGCTGCTCTCGAGATTTATAACCGACGAAATGAAACTCACCCCTGCCAAAGGAACACTTAAGACGGTAAGTCCCTACATGAGAATGCGACAATGTTATTATTATGTCATTGACTACAAAGATGTAGATTAATTCTTTAAAATATGGATTTTTTTATTTAGTTAATAAGCGACTCCATATGGTCATTGCCCAATGAGCATGTACTTTTATGAATATCCAGTTGAGCATTCAACAACTGCTGGAAAAGTTCTTTTTAGAGAATGATCCCTCGTCTGCAGTGTTACTGTGTTTCTTCTGCAACTACATCATTTTTCATGCATCAATGAGTAATTGCCTCTTGCTTTTGTATGGTTCGAGATATACATTGCTCCTTCCAAGGCTTTAGTACAAGAGAAGCTCAGGGACTGGAGCCGAAAGTTTGGATCATGGGGAATCAATTGCCTTGAGCTGACCGGTGATAATGATGCTTACAAAGCAAGGAACATACAGGAAGCAGACATCATTCTAACCACACCCGAGGTTGCAATGTAGCCTTAGAGACATGGTTTATATGTAATTGAACTAAGACCTCACATTCCATTCGCGCATTTCTAGTGAACTTGAAAAAGGATCGGAGAAATCCCTGTATGGTTAGCTCTTTGTAGAATATCTAGGATGCATCTGCATGTGGACAACTAGTCTTGTTGCCTGTTTACTTGTCATGCTGAAGCCTTAATTGATTTCATTTCCCTTCCCTGTAGAAATTCGATGCGGTGACTCGCTACCGCATAAAGGACGGAGGCTTGAGCTTTTTCAGCGATATAGCACTCTTACTCATTGATGAAGTTCACCTGTTGAATGATCCACGTGGAGCCGCTCTGGAGGCAATTGTTAGCAGAATCAAAATTCTTGCTAGCAACCCAAATTTGAAGTTGACTCCTCTTGCTCATGTGCGCTTTCTAGCTGTCTCTGCAACAATTCCAAATGTTGAAGATCTTGGTAATGTTTGTCCTTGACATAAAGCTGCTTGTGAATGCATGTGTTTATGCAAACCATAGTTTGAGGACTTTTAAAAGATCATAATGCACTGTCTAGTTCAACAAATTTAAGAGCTTCTGTAATTTACTGCAGCTGAATGGCTTATGGTTCCTGCTCAAGGAATTAAAAGGTACTAAGTGGTATCTATCCCATAATGTTTTCTGTCTATCTCATTCAATTTTTTTATGCTGTGATCTGTTTTCAGGTTTGGAGAAGAAATTATCTCATTCAATTTTTTTATGCCGTAATCTGTTTTCAGGTTTGGAGAAGAAATGAGACCAGTGAAATTAACTACCAGAGTTCTTGGTACACATGCTGGATTTGAGTGCTCAATTTTTGAGGAATACATGCTATCATTTTAAATTAATATTTACATTATGCAGTTATATTTTGACAGGCTACACCCCAGCCAAAAATGACTTTCTTTTTGAGCAGGCAAGTTCTCATCATACTCATAATTCCTTGGGTGAGAACAATCAGGGCCTGCACGACCTAAGTTCAACTTCTCAAGATACTTCTTTAACTATGAGACTCATATGCAATATTTTTAATGCTTCTGTCTTACTATTACTGTTTGCTACCATTTTCCAGCGCCTTCAGAACTTCATATTTGGTGAGTAGAAGCGACAAACTAGTCGATGCAATATATTTCTTTATCACAACTTTATCAAGTAGACTGGGGAACAAGATTGACGCCACTTTATTTATTGAAATACTTGGCAGACATTCTAATGCAATATTCCAAAGGGAAGTCTGCTCTTGTTTTTTGTTCAACTAGAAAAGGAGCACAAGAAGCAGCACAGCGACTTTCGCAGATGGCAATGACATTTGGTTATTCAAATCCGTTTATTAAGAGTAAGGAACAACAAGAGAGTCTGAGGGAAGCTTCATTGTCTTGCGGCGACAAACAAATGCAGTCTTACATCATTTATGGCGGTATGAGAAAATCTCCCTACTTCATGACACGTCATCATGTAGGTTTAATTCTGAAATGCTCTTACGAGCTGATGTTTACTGAAAGTTCAGTGAATTGTATGTCTGCAGTTGCTTATCACCATGGTGGGCTTGGCTTGAAGGATCGTAACCTTGTTGAAGGTCTATTTCTTAAGGGGGATATACAAGTTTTGTGCACTACTAATACTCTTGCCCATGGAATCAACTTACCTGCACATACAGTAGTAATTAAATCGACACGAAGCTTGTATGTCTTACTTATCCTGGTCACTATTTCTTAATCTTCATGTAAAAAAGTGCTTCCCACTAGATTTAACATTTTTGCAATCCATCCAGCAACAAGGAAAAAGGACACTACGTGGAATACGACCGATCAACGATACTGCAGGTAGATGATGTCTTGGTGCACTTAGAAAAAACTGAATCATATATCACTTAAAAATGGCCATATGCTGGAGATGCGGCAATGAGCAAATTTTGCCCGAGTAGTTCTGGCACATCTCTTGGAAGAATGTGTCTGGGAGGTAGTATGGCTTCTGGATTAGAAATACTTATCTCTTTGGTCATGTTTAAAGGAAGATTACATAAGGCAAAACTGGGAGCAAAATTACTTTCCCTTGGCCATGGTTATGTTGATTTTAAATTTTATTCCATTGTTTATTCATGGAGCGTTGACATTTCAACTCTCTGGATCCTAGAACGTATCTAAAAACTGGCCACTTTGATGCTATTGCCAATGCAGATGTGTGGAAGGGCAGGGAGGCCACCATTTGATGATACAGGAATGGTTATTATTATGACGAGAAAAGAAACGGTATCTTAAGTCGTCCATCTGTCTATTGTTTCTGATGATTGCATTTTATGGTGAATTTAATGTTCTTATAATTCGTCTGATAATCTGTGTAGGTTCATTTGTACGAGAATCTACTGAATGGATGTGAAATTGTCGAGTCACAGTATGATTATCTCATCCTTTAAATTGAAACGTTGCCTGGTTTTGTTTTCATTTGTCAAACAAGTACTATAACTTGAAATTTGTGGGTTTACCTTTTCCGTTCAGATTGCTCTCTTGTGTAACAGAGCATCTGACTGCAGAGATAGTGCAGCTGACTGTCACTGACATCACTCGAGCAATTGAGTGGATGAAATGCTCTTATTTGTATGTCCGAATGAAAAAGGCATGTACTGATAACAACTTTTTTGGGTTCATCACCGAGGTACACTTTGGCAATATGGGTTGACATTTCCTTTCATGCTTTAGGACCCTGGAAAATATGCAATCAAGAAAGGAATAACTATTAACCAGATAGAGAAGCATATGCAAGGTATTTTGATATATTGTTCCTTCCCCACCAACCCCACCCCCCCACCCACCCAAAAAAAGAAAAAGGAAAAAATTCACAAAAATATAAAGAAGGATAAAAAGAAATTGCAAATACAAAGCTTGTAATTTTCAATTCTACCCACTCTTTCAGAGATCTGCCTTCAGAAAGTACACGAGTTGTCGCAGCATCAAATGATCTGGACTGATGATGATGGATTTCTCATAAAGCCACTAGGTATATATCAACTTATAAAACAACATTGCCAACTGATGAATTTTTTATTGATCCTAATCCTTTTGTTTCTGTTCTGCAGAGCCTGGTCACCTGATGACAAAGTACTATCTAAAATTTGACACAATGAAGTACATAATGCAGGCTCCTGCAAATTGCAGTTTGGAGGATGCACTTCATGTCGTATGCCATGCCGAGGAACTTTCTTGTATGTGTGCTAATGTTGACAGTTGCGAATATTGACAAGCCTGGAAACTTGACATGGGATCTGCATTTTTTCCTGTAGGGATACAGCTAAGACGCAATGAGAAGAAGCTTCTGAATGACATTAATGCTGATAAGGATGGAAGGCTTCGGTTTCACATCATTGGTGATAAAGGAAAGCCAAAAAAGCGGATTCAAACCAGAGAAGAGAAGATCTTCATCCTGACAAATGATTTTTTAACTGGCGATCCCTTAGTTCATGATTTGTCCATGACCCAGGTTCATTGCCTGTAAATAAAATTTGTCTTCCGTGCCCCATGCCAGTTGAATTGATAATGAGTTTTCTATCATCTCACTGTAGGATATGAACTCTATCTTTCCAAATGGATCGAGAGTTGCGAAGTGCTTGAAAGACTATTTTCTGTACAAGAAAAACTACATGGGAGCAGTTAACTCCGCCAGATTGGCCAAGTCGTTGCATCAAAAGCTCTGGGATGACAGTAAATATTTGCTGAAACAATTGCCCGGCATAGGAATGGTGACTGCCAAGGTTTGCTGTTCTGCTTTTTACTTACTCCAGAGAACCAAGACTTATTTGTGTTTCAGTGTTTTCTTACAATGCTCTCTTCTTCAATGATGTTATGAAGGGTCTGCTTTCCATGGGAATTGATTCATTTGAGAAACTAAACGATGCTGATCCAAGGAGGATAGAGATAGTCACTGGACGCAAATATCCATTTGGGAATCAAATCAAGGAGTCTCTACAGTCTTTACCTCCAAAGGTTGAGATGAAAGCCGAGGAAATTGAATGTGATAGACAAGGAAAGGCTAAGGTGTCAATCACATTGACTCGCCTATTGCAGTCAGTTCTTTCAAATAAAGGACATTATGCTGACATGGTATGCTACTAGGAATCCATCCGTCGATTATGCACTTTTCTGACTAGTTCGTGCTTCCATTGCAACTGTGATTAGTCAATTTTTAAAGAGAAAATAATTACAACCAAGTTCCTCCTTTGCAGATTGTGGGTTCAGAAGAAGATAATTGCATCCATTTCCACAAAAAGATAAGGTGATTTTTTATCTACCTGTAGTCTTCAATGCCCATATCCAAGAATGACGATTCATTGATGATACTGTGCTATCAAGCAGCTATAAATAGCTTATACATCTGTTATGCTCTATTTTTCACCTTGATTTCAAGCAACTAATTAAGTACTTGTGAATTGGTGTTGACAGAGTGGCTGAGTTCAGCAGGTAAGCAAACTCAAGGCTCCTCCTAGAACATGACTTGAACAGCCATTGGTTTATAAGTAAGGTTCACCCATATTGGTCCAGGGCGAAGAAACCACAAGAATGCTGTCTTTACTTTTGAAAAACCCATGCCTCTGATATTCTATGATAGCACTTTCTTGTTTGGCATTTGGTGGGGCATGTATTATTCAGCTACAAACATCACTGCACCGCCACCCAACACCATGTGAATAACATTGTTAAGAAACAGGAGTTTTGTAGCTTTCATTAAGGATAACCAAGTTATATGCTATGTTATTGTACAATGTTAGCTTCTTGTTTGATTCTGCAGCCCCTATAACACAACAGTTTACATGTCACGTCCAAGGCGTGGAAAGTTGACCGTTAAGGCTGACCTGATTTTTGAAGAATACTGTAAAACCCTCCCCTCAATGTCATTTCTATTTGCAAAGTAATGAACACTGACATTGCCAACATGCTTCAATTCACATTTGCCGGTTGATGCAGTGGGCATTGATCTGCACCATACTGTTCAATTGAAGGAGAACCAACCAAACACCAACAATGAATGTGATAACAAGAAGCCTTCATCTTTCCCTCCATCAGGAGCAGTGGATACTATAAACTGCAACAGTAAAAGCACATCAAATGCTGTAGCGAGAAGCTTTCATAATTTGCAAAAGTCTAAAAGCAAAAGCAATTCTGGGTAAGTTGCTTCTCTTGCTTTATAAATACAACTAGATTGTCGTCTAAAACACCATGCATTCGTTTTTTAGTTCCAGCGTAAGTGTCTCTGAGACTCGCATTAATTACTTGTTCTGCTATTCCAGGCCCAGTTTTGACCTCATAGATGAAGAATTGGCAGAAGGTATTGCCAAGCAATTTACTTTTTTTTTTTTTTTTTGGTTGGTGACTCTTATTACCTCTTTCCAGTCCTCAGATATGTTTCTGCTTCTAGTTAATGAAGGTGAGCCTGCAAAGAGAGATGATGATGACAGTGACTGCAAGATCATATCCGAAACTACCGTCTTTGACCATATACGTGAAAAGGCCAAATGCTTTCCTGCACTGCCTGCATCAAGCTCTTCCTCCTCTCCATCGCGTCAACTGCTGGATATACAAAGAAAGCGCAGCCGTGCAAAGCCACAAAGGCTCCCTGAGTTGATAGAAATTCAGGAAGAGACAGAGGGATGGGATACCAATGACAACTTTAATGCATGCGACGCCGATGACGATTCGAGTTCAAAGCAACATTTTGCAGATGCATTCTCAGTGCCAGTGAGCCCCGAAGGTGAGAAACATGCATATTTAGTTCAAAGCATTCGTACTTCCAGATATTCATCTCTTTCGTGCAGAGTTTGAGACCATCTGCCTCCATTTCTAAAGGTGGATTTCCTTCCAAACCTAAAGAAAATGCATCCATGGCTTTGAATGAAGAAACGGTGTTCGATCACATTCGGAAGAAATCTAAGAACCTCCCGGTCCTCACTGGCCTGAACATGTTAGAATCCAAGCCCCTCATCGGGACAAAGGAGCACTCATTCGAGGAGCAGGAGCAGCCTCATCACATTAAATCCAGAGACATTCTTAGAGAGCACCCTAGCATCTCGAATACAGAGCCCATGCAGGTGGGAAAAGATCCACGCCATACACATTCACTCGGAGTTTTGAGGACGAGTATTGACATATCTTCGATGAAGATGCTCTTGTTTGATAGTCCCGCAGCGAAGAAGAATGCCTCGCAGGCCAACCCTCACAAATCTCCTGGAGTTTGCAAGAAGCTCGATTGCTCTCGCAGTGGACTAACTGCAAGTACAACCAAGGAAGCGGACTCGTGCCTCGGGTTCAGGACCGTCTTCTCATTCCTCTGATCTTATTTGCCAAGAAACAAACGCCGTTATGGCATTCTGAAAATTCCCATTCCTTTCCGTCCCTCGGTGGTCTCTCTGTCAGTCACCGAGCGTTCGCCATTATCCAACTTGATTGAAAAGCCCGCGTAATGGACTGCAGAGGCATAACGTGAATGCCTTGAGATCCAAAACGCCATAGGTGCGAACTTGCCTGCTCTGCTACAGCTCAACCCCTACGTACCCATGTAGAGAAGCTCTGCTCAACGCGAGAGTTGACCTGTTCAACGAGTTCAGTTAAATGAACCGTTTGAATCTGACGAACGTTCGTATGCATTGATAAGTACATTGAACTATGAGCTAAGAAGTTGCAAAACGAAGGACAGTTGGGTCGCGTAAAGCACTTCATTTGTTCAACGTTTTCGACATGTCCTTCGTTCGACAAACCACACTTTATGTACCCTCTTTAACAAAACTCAATTTAGTTTAATATGGTCGGGTTCGTTTTCGTCCCTGTCACGTTTGCATCGAGTGCCTTGACATAATCAAATACAATGTGTTCGATTCGTGCATTAACTTGACAACCGTGTGTTCCTTCGGTGATCCATGGACGTAATTTTCACTCAAATTGACACTGAAAACGGGAACAGATTTACACGCACTGTCCAAGCGTCCGACTCAAATTCGACCTCGCACATATTTTCAAGGGCAAATAAGTAAACTCGAGATGGAGTTTTGAAAAGAAGAAAGGAGCACACTGGTCGCTCGAATGTGGACGCGTGGATACCATGCGTGGCGGGATCGCAAAAAGAATTCGAAGTACTCCCAGAAACGTCCACGAATCCGATCAACCTCTCGGTTTCTGCTTCTCTCTCCACTTCACCTTCCTCAGTCGGCCGCTGCAGAGTTCTTCGTCGATCACCAGAGGGATCTGGTTTCCTCTCTCTCTCTCTCTCTCTCTCTCTCTCTCTCTCTCTCTCTTCTCGATTATTTCGTGAATTTGTCATTTTTTAGGGTATCGACTATCGAGGGTAATTCTTGGGCGTGCGTAATTCGGAAGAACATAGTCGTGGTTGCATGCAAGCGTGCAAGTTCTGGCTTGTTGTGCATTCGTCGTTGCGGCAAAGCTTGCTCAATCACGCGTGTAATTTTTTGCAGAGGAGGGAACAAATGGCTGCTCCGCACCAGGTGGCGCGTGCGACTCACAGGGGCCCGAGCGTCGTCAAGGAGATCATCTACGGGATAACCCTCGGCATTTCCGCGGGGTTGCTGTGGAAAATGCACCACTGGAATAACCAGAGAAGGACCAAGGAGTTCTATGATCTGCTTGAGCGAGGTGAGATCAGTGTTGTTGTTGAAGATGAGTAGGTTTTTCAGTACTCTTTGGACTCCGGTATCGGTTGGTGGATACTTTGGTGTACTTCACTGGGGGCAGTGTCTCGTGTGTCAAAGATTTCTCCAAGTGATCTTGTGATCAGAACATAGTGTAAGATAATTCGAGTGGATGGGTACTTCGGTCACATGATTGCTTGGAGATACATAGTTTTTCGAGTTTGTGATGGCGGTTGATCAATCAAAGTGACACAATCTGAAATCATGGTCCCCAAAACTTGAAAGGCAGTACTTGCATGTCGTCAATATTAAGGTGGTTGAGTTTTGAAGTTAATTATATAGGTCATTGTGAAAGTCCACGTCCGAGCTTGCTGAAATCGATAATGTTTGATTTGAGTCATTGTGATTTATTCAGTCTAGAAATTTATGAGCGCCATGCCAGAAGTTAAGAAACCTCCCTGAATGAGGGAGCAATTGATAATCCAAACCGACACAATATGATATCATATCATGATACTGAAAAGCAATATTTGCATCTAGTCAATATCGAGTCATTGGGTTTTGAACTTAGTTATAGATTGATGTGAAAGTTCACGTAACGAGCATGCTGAAGAAATAGAGAATGTTTGATTTGAGTTATAGTTATTCAAAGGGAAAAGTGCTAAAAAAGTCCTAAATATTTTGCATTTGTGCCAATTTAGTCCTAAACTTTTTTACGTTATGCCAATTTAGTCATTTTCGGTCAATTTTGGCCGGATTTTGTTGACTAGACGCCAACTGGCTGACGTGGCCTCATCGACGCTGACATGGATAACTTTTAATAAATATTTTTGAATTTTTTATTTTTATTTTTATTTTTTCCTTTTCCTTCCCCTTCCCCTTCCTCCAACTGGTCGCCAGACCTCAGCGACTGGCCAGAGGCGACGGCCAAGGTCGAGGTCAACCTCGCCAGCCATCTCGCCAGTGGCCATGAGGGTGGCCTCGCGCTAGGCCACGAGGCTCACCCTCGCCGAATCTGGCGAGGGTCGAGCCTCGCCCATGGCCGGCGCTCGCCCGCTCGACGCAAGGCCGTCCTCGAGGCCCGGGCAACAAGGTCGCCTTGAGGCGCGAGGGCGGCCTTGCGCCGGGCTAACAGGCTCACCCTCGCCGGATCCGGCAAGGGTCGAGCCTCGTCCATGGCGGCGCCCGGGTGGGTGAGCCTCGCCGGCCATGGGCAAGGCTCGACCCTCACCGGGCCGGAGAGGAGAAGGAAAAAGAAAAAGAAAAAAGAAAAATTCAAAAATTCAAAAATATTAAAATATTATTAAAAGTTGTCTACGTCAGCGCTGATGAGGCCACGTCAGCCGGCCGGCATCCAATCAACAAAATCCAGCCAAAATTGGCCGGAAATGACTAAATTAGCACAACGTTAAAAGGTGTAGGACTAAATTGGCACTAATACAAAACGTTTAGGACTTTTTTAACACTTTTCCCGTTATTCAAATCACTCATAAATGTATGAGCATCATTGATAAACCTTTCTGAATGAGGTAGCATTTGATCATCTAAAGTGACACGACCTAAAATCATGATCTCAAAAAGCAGTACTTGCATGTCGTCAATATCGATTGTCATCAATATCGATTTGTTAGGTTTTGAACTTAATTATAGATTACCTAATTATAGATTAACGTGAAAGTTCATGTCACGAGCATGCTGAAGTAGAGAATGTTCGATTTGAGTCTTAGTCATTCGGTCTATCCATAAATCTATGAGCGTAGTGTCGGAAGTAAAGAAACTTATGTGCATGAGGTAGCAAAGTTTGTAGCAAAGTTTACTCCCCGTATGGTTCAAATTTGTGTCTTCGTGGAAGACGTTATGATCTGGCCATCACGCTCGGGTTATGAAGTTGTTGGAGTGAACTGGAGCATTAGATGTTCATGGATTATTTCCCTTACTTACGTAGTTAGTTTAGGACCCAAGTAAGTCCAAAAACTGCTTCCGCCACCCTGAGGGCGGTCTCCGAGAGGAAAATAACCTCTTAGGAGAGGTGGGAAAGGGTGACTCCTAGGAAAGACTGGGTAGAGCCAGGTAAAGGGCTCGAAAAAGATTCCTTCCCCAGTGGGATTCCGCCACACTCCCTCGTGGAGTTGGACCCAGGCCTGATAGCCGCGATGCCGGCCCGGTGGTCCATGCGAAAGCATTCCCCAGAAGGTACAGCTAGATTATAAAGAAGCGTGCGGGAGCATGAGGCTTTCGGCTTGGCTTGGCCACTCAGAAAATTGTAATGAATCTTTCATGGTGAAACGAAGGAAAGAAATTTTCCCACGGATGAATTGATTCATATGTGTTAGCTATAGAGTCGGGACAAGCCCACCAGTATCACAACCATGGAAAAATATCTTTTTCCTTTAGGGCCGGTCAAGTGCCCATCTTGAACTTGGTTCGATCTGACCATTAAGCTGAAGAAGTAGTTGTCGATTATCGTCAATGTGGCCGAGGTCGAAATCATACTTAATGATAGAAACGCTTTTAATGGCTATTGAACTTGTTGCAATTTACTTGAGGGGGAAGCGCATGGGGGATGAATGAATATTGGAAGACAAGATGAAAGAGGACTGCTGTTGTATAGCAATTGATAGGTGGTGCTTTGATGGGCATCCCATCGACGTAATGGCGGTGTGATCTATAATAAGCTATTGCCGTAGCGCGGGCGGTTCCCCTTTTGTCGAGTCGTTTTCTGCTTTGCTCTTAATTGACGGAACAGCATGAAATTTTGCCGGGGGGGCGGTCCGCTCAATAAGCACAGTGCGCCCCAAAAAGCAGTTGGCCGGTCTCCGTCGCTTTCCTCTTTTGGCGATGGAGACGATTAGTACTGTCATCGCAGTTGGCATTCCCCTCCCAAGGTTCCTCATTCATGCCACGCAAGGTGCGGCGATGGAGACGATTAGTACTATCATCGCGCGGTCGGCATTCCCCTCCCAACGTTCCTCATTCATGCCGCGCGAGGTGCGTACTCCAGCAAGACGGGCAGGGAGACGGAACTAACCCGACCGGACCTAGTACAGTTCTAGCTGCTTCCAAGAGGAAGTGGTTCTTCCGTTCGTTTCGACGAAAGAACCAACGGCAGCTCGAACTGCAATGAGAGGACATCGATGAAACGTGAACTTAAGGCCATCGTGGTGCGGGAGGTCAACATTTTCAGCCGGCTCATCAAAGTCCCGAATGACAGAGAAATCCAGGCCTCGGGTTCACACGTCTCTCTGGTCCTGCAAAAATGGTCATAAATACACCAGACCTAACCCTTTGTGAAGATGTGAGAGAAGTGTGAATAGCATCTCATCTGTCACATCACTGTCACCCACGTTACGTTTTCGCACGTCTTTCGCTTTGACGTTAAGGTGGGGGCCCTTCATCATTCATCGCGTCCGTTTCGCCTGTGGTTTCAAAAAAGGAATTTTGAGCTGGACAGCACCTTTTCACCTCCCTAACTCGTCAAAGTCCGGACTGCACACCTGTAAATGTCCCTTCCCATTGAGGAAAATTTGACAAGGGAGTCGGAGAAGGACATAGGCGGCTCCACCCGTTTCAACTTTTCGTCGTTTCATCTTACGTGTTCCGACGGATGAAATCTTAAGAACATCTGCTGGACGTGAAAAAAATTTCATTCATTTGGTTGTGGAAGTGATTACACTGACGAGAAAGTTAAAACAATGCCGTTGTGTCGCGCCTTCCGGAAGAGGGTTGCAACAGATCACAGCATAGTTAGCTCACTGCTCGATGCTTCTTCCGTAAGTCAGTATGGAGTCGACCGCTCTCGTGAAGTTCCATTAAACCGAGTCGAAATTTGCTTGAGCTCACGGCCTTTAGTCCCGGTGCTTTACCTCATTTATCATGTAGAGCAGCCGACGACGGCACTGCCTGCGAGATTTGCCGGTTGGAGCAGATGCCCGTGTTCTCAAGCGACCGAGTATTGGCTCTGGAAATGTTGTGTAATTAGCAAAGAGTTCGCTTCTCCAATGACTCATGGTTTCTCGACTGCTTGTCGAGGCTTGGCATGCTCGAGCATTCTGAAGATGTGTAAGAAGCGTTAATCTTTCTCACTGCGCTCAACACAAGGCTGCTCATGCCGGAGGACCTATTAGAGCTGGCCGGTCCTGATGCGTTGGCATTTAGAAATGGGGGCTGAGTCGGCTCGGGGATCGCGAAATCCTGGTGAGTCAGCATCTGCACCACCTCGGCCATGAACGGTCTAGCGGCAGCCGAAGCTTGTGTGCAAAGAAGTCCTATCTGAAGGACGTTCGAGGCCTCTTGCGCAGGAAATTCGCCTTTCAAGCAGGAGTCGACGGCTTCAACCAAGTTGTCGGACTTGTAAAAATTCCACACCTTGGATGAATTGCAAGAACAAAGCGTCAGCAAAAGGATTAAGTCATCGGATTTAGAGGAAGATTTGAATTTCGTTTTGGACCTACCATCTGTGATAGAGAAACAAGCTCCTCCCTAAATGAACTGCTTTTCCTGCCGCAAATGATTTCAAGAACTAGCACTCCAAAACTATAGACATCGGCTTTTTCGGTGAGTTGTCCTTTGACAAGATATTCGGGAGCCATGTATCCGCTGCAATCCAATTGGCGATAACATTACCGATTGACAGTTCATTATAGAATATAAACGGAAGAGTGCAGTATCGAATCTATCTTGACATGTCTTAGTGTGGTTTCCTACGAGAAAACATGTTCTTCAAAGAAAGAGATCAATACACTCACAGTGTCCCTGCTATTCCAGTGATAAGATGTGTCTCGTCGGGTCCGAAACACCGAGCGAGGCCAAAGTCGGCTATCTTCGGAGTGAGGTTCTCATCCAAAAGTACGTTGCTGCCTTTGATATCCCTGTGGATGATCCTTTCCTTACACCCTCCATGTAGATAAGCAATCCCCTCGGCAGTGCCGGTGATGATACTAATCCTCTGCTTCCAGTTTAGAATCTGTATCTTGTTCTTGTCTGTGAAGACAACCCGACACTGTCACTTCTATCGCTACACGACCCTATTCGATCCACTTACATTACTCGTAATATATGACCTTCAAGTTGGAATCGCTTAAGGAGAAACAATTACCGGATATGTAGTCGTCGAGGCTCCTGTTCGGAACGTACTCGTAGACAAGAAGGCTCTCGGGACCTTCGATGCTACAGCCCAGGAGCTTCACAAGATTCTTGTGCTCGATGCCGCTGATCAGATTCACCTCGTTGAACAACTGATCGACCCATTGCCTGGTATTGAAGATCAATCTCTTGACGGCCACAACTTTGCCATTCGGGAGAGTCCCCTTGTACACGGAACCGGCACCTCCTTGCCCGAGTTTCTTCGAAGGGTGGAAGTAATTCGTCGCCTTCTCCAGCGTCTCGTACTTGAAATTCAGACTCGATTTGTCGCCAATCGAAATCTTATGGAGATGGATGTTACCTGGGAATCACGCAGCCGAAGCCGACAAGATCAGACGAGAACATCATCTAAAAATTCAAATGATCCTAGAAAGTAACATTTCGGCGGCTAGTCATACCTTCTTTTAGTCTCAACACCCTAGCGTAGCATGCATAAGCGGCAAACGTAGAGAGCATTATGCAAGCTCCGCCACTAAGACAACCGCTACCGTGATCCCGATCGAAGACGACCCTGAAAATAAAACTAGTTCACGGTTCATGCCTTGCAGAATAGCTCAGCATTGCTGAAGCAGAAGACATGTTTGACAATTCAAGACGTAAAATTCGTGGCGAGCAGGAGGACAACTAAGGATTTCGGGATGTGGGAGGCGCGAAACAAATCATTTCTTGAACGAACATATCCGTTTTCAAGATCTAAATCCAGAACAGAATCGCAATTCTATTTGAGCACAATAACAGAGAACAGAGTTTTCCATTGAAAAAGATGGTTTTTATCCACCTTGATCAGCTTCGCTCTCTCCTTGTTCGTTGTAGAACTTCACAGTCGAGTACCTCAAATAGCAGCCGGCGTTCAACCCCCTGCCGTCTCTGCTCGGCACGCACCGCCGGACCGCCGTTTCCGCCTTCTCCAAGCAGACTCCGCAGCCGTCGCTGCTGATGCTCTCCCAGCACTGCGCCAGCGCGTACACTCCTCCCGCCTCCGCCACGCCGAACCCTCCTCCGCCTCCCGCCGCGGCCCGAGTCGCGTTGCCGACGGCCAACCCCACGGCCGCCGCGAAGCCCTCCCTGGCCGGCCCGTCGACGGCGCCGCGGTCGGAGGTGCAGTTCGCGGAGTCGTAGACGGGGTCGACGGACTCGGCGAAGAAGTCGTAGCGGTCGTAGCGGAGGAAGCAGCCGTCGAAGTAGATGCGGGCGGCGGGGGAGGGGAGGCAGCGGGGGAGCTTGGTGCGGGCGGCGGCGAAGCAGAGGAGGCAGTCGGTCTGGGAGAGGTCGCGGTGGCACTGGGAGAGGCCGTAGCCCTTGGCGGCGCCGGCGCCGGAGGAGTTGATGACTTGGGTGGCGAAGTGGCGGGTGGTCATGAGCTGGGAGAGGGACTCCATATCCCTGACGAACGTGGGGACGAAGTTGGGGGCGGGGCTGGAGGCGGAGGCGGAGGCGTTGCCGCAGGAGAAGCCGGCCTCGAAGATGCGAGGGTTGGAGAGAGCGAGCGTGAAGAAGAAGGAGAAGACAGCGGCAGCGGCGGCGGCGGCGACGGAGGACGAGCCGGAGGAGGAAGGAGAGGGCATGGCGACGGCGGGAGACGGCGGCAGAGAGCGCATGCAATCAGAATCCATGCATGCTTCTTGCTGGCATTGAAGCTCTGCGTTTCTCACTAGAGACAGACAGACAGACAGACAGACAGACAGACAGATTTTCTTCGCAGTATTTCGTGCTCGTTGCTCCCCTGCTTTAGTGGAGAAAGGTAAGGAAGCCCACAAATTACTGCCTCATTTGAAATTCAATGATTCAATTATTTCTACATATGTATGTATGTATGCATGCACTCGTTGAACATTACCTATACCTATAAATATAATAAGTTTGCATGCTAGCGATGTCAATATAATTGAGTAGTTTCTATTTGGGCACACCCAATAATCAATCGATTCTCGTGATCTCTATAGATGATTGTGGTCTTTTTTTTTTTTTTTTTTTTTTTTTTTTGCAAAATCATCACGACTAGAGCATAAAAAGTAAAGTATTAGTAAGTACTTTTCTACCGACCCATTGATCTCAAGTTTCTTCATATATTCTCACAATAATTTAATTTAATTAATCACACGACATGCTGCGTTTTTTTAAATAAAGAATGGTGAAAATGGTACAAATGAGCCATGAATTTTGATGCAATATGCTATGTCATCCATTAATTATTATGTACTCATCATAGTCCATAATTTATTAGTAAATATTTAATCAAGTCATTAAATTATAAAAATGTTTAATGCTATTATATCGCTCATGAAAATAAATAAATAAATATCATTATATATAAAGATATTTTAACATAAAATATTATTAATAATAAATTCTTTTCATCAACTAAAGGTGATATAAACAAAATTATATCTTATTTTATTTTTTCGGGAAGCAAACGAAACCAGATGTAACATCGAATTCAATGGAAAGGCTGGGTTCCTGAATATTCGTACGAAGGAGGTTGACTAATGCTAGGATGCCCAATCCTATCTACCGGGTTAGCAACTCAGCAGTGCATTGCATTGCATTACACGGTTTGGCATGTTGCGGGTTAGAAAGGGTACGTTTGTTTGTGTTTACTTCTTTTTATGTTTGAGAATGTAAATAAAAAAAATTATTTCTTTTAAACGGTTTTTGAACAAAAAACGCGTTTGGTAAATTTGTTCATGGAATAAAAAAAACGAAAAAACATGTTTGGTAAATTTGTGTTCTTTTTTTATTTCTTTTAATTTTTTAATATTTTTATTTTATTTTTCATTTTTTTCTTTCTTTTTCTTTTTTCTTTTTTTCTTCCTTGTGGCCGGCCGCGGCCTTGGCCGCCGACGAGGGCCGGCGGCTTCGCCCGGCCACGGCAAGGCTCGTCGGCCCCCGGCGAGGCCGAGCTCGCCCGGCCACCGGCGAGGTCGGCGTCGCCGCGGTGCCTCGCCGGTGGGCCGGGCGAGCTTCAGCAGCCGGATCTGGGCGAGCTCGGGCTCGCCCGGATCCGGTGAGGCCGAGCCTCGCCAGGACCTCGTCGGAGCGTCGCCGGCCCTCGACGGCCGGTTGTCGGCCATGGCCGAGACCGGCGACCGGCCAAAGAAAAAGAAGAAGAAAAGAAAGAAAAGAACAAAATAGGAGAGAAATATTTCTTGGAATTGTTTCAGAAACAAGAAACAAGTTTTTCTTGTTTCTGTTCCAATTTTGTTCTCAGGAACAAAAAAATATATTTGGAACAAAAACGTAAATAAACGCATTTATATTCTTTTTATGTTCCCGAGAACAAAAAAACATAATTTTTGTTCATAAACAGAAATAAAGAACACAAACAAACAGGCCCAAAATCGCCTTTGCTTCCTTTTTTGGCCTTTTTTTCTGGTAGCTGAGAAGGGGACACGTGGTTTCTCGGAATGATGGCGGAAAAAGTGAGGAATTGGAAACCCGCCCGTCCTCACGTACACCGACATGCCACGTGGGGGTGCGCACCGTCCGTCTCCCTGTGCCAGGACAGCGGCTGAAAGCCCGCGGCGCTTTCGAACTGACCCCCGCGCGGCCAGCAGCAGCAGCAGCAGCAACTGTGCCACCAAACCTTGACTTCTCCTTCTAATCTCCCACAAAAAGGGCAATGATTCTAAGCGTCAACAGTAATCGTTGATAAGACTCATTTCTTTTTTAATAGGATGTGCTCCACACGCTCGTTAAGTAACTAAATAAAGATAATTTACGGTTATCGATGCAAGGCTTTTCTTGTGTTTTTAAGTAATTAATGGTTTGCGAATCAAAATATTTATCTATAGAGCATGCTAGGACACTTAACATAACTCGTTTTGTAAATGTATCGTGTTTACCAACTTATGTGTGCTTTCTCTATGCTCTCCCAACTGCGAGTTGTCGTGCCATTATTATTTCACGAATAGTAAAGAGTAATTCGTGACTATAGCTTAATAAAAACAGTTAAGCTTAACTAAGAGTAATGGTGATCACCAATGTCTAAGTAAGGGATTAATGAAAATATACTTTGATGTTGTCGAATCAAATCCAAAGTTCAATCACGAGCTAGATTGAAGAAAATCAAAGTAATTCGGATTAAAAAACTTCTGGACGATGTAGAATTGAAAATTTGTTTTTTTATGTTGACTCAATTGATTACATTTGGACCAAAAAAAAAAATTGATTACTTAGACTCCGTTCGTTTCACGTAAAATGTGGCGTTTCTGGAAAATATTTTCCAGAAAGTCATTTTTAGGGAAATGTAATTATTTTCCGGTGTTCGGATGAAATCTGAAAATGAAGTGGAAAATATTTTTCGTTGTTCGATAAGGAAAATATTTTTTTTTCATATACTCTTTTACATTTATTATATTTTTAAAAATGGATTTTTCATATTTTTTAAAATTGATTTTTAATTATTTTTAAATTTTAAATTTTATTATTAACTTTTTTTCTTTTTTCTTTTTTCTTTTCTTTGTTTTCCATCTCCTTCTTTCTTGGCGGGTTGCCGACCATGGTGATGGCCCGCAACCAGCCATCGGCGAGCCTCGTGCTCGTTGAGCCTCGAGCTCACCGATGAGCACGAGGCTCACCGCTCACCAAATTGGCGAGCACGAGCGTTGAGCTCGAGGCTCGCCAAATCGACAAGCGCGAGCTTAAGATCGACGAGCTCGAGGTTTGCCTGGCGATGGCCGACAACTAGCCAAAAAAGAAGAAGATGAGAAACAAAGAAAAAAAAAGAAAGAAAAAGGAATTAAAAATAATTCAAATTAAAAAATAATTCGAATAAAAAAAGAAAAGAATAAGAAGAAATGGGAGGAGGAAGTGAAGATTTGTAGATGTGTGAAATAAGAGAAATCAAGTGAGGAAAACATTTTCCCCTAATTTAGAAGACTTTTTTTCTTTTCATAGAAAATATTTTCCTCAAGAAATTCATTTTCTGTTAAACAAACGCTGGAAAATCCAGAAAACCTTTTTTCCGGAAATTATTTTCCGTAAAATGAATGGAGCCTTACTAATTATATGTGAGACAAAAAATCAATTCAATTTAATTTGATACCAAACTAATCGATTCAATCCGGTTTACTTTCGTCCTTTCCTTATCAGAAGGTGATCATTTCCAAATGAAATGAGTCTCATGACAGTTTGACAATCATTAACATTTCTCATTTGGAATTCATCTATTCACTCCGTGTCTCTAACTTTCCAAAGACGAAAAACATCTGCAAATCTCTTACCAATCACAATGCATCGATCTCGATCATCTTGAGAAGCTTTTGCTCTCCCAATCACACCCCAAGTCTCCCCTCAATTGTCTCCTATCCACTCTCGAAATCTAAGCCACTTTTCAGTTCTTTGATGTGCGCAGATCAAACCATTGGTGGTGCCCCTACAAAGCGACAAAGGACGATAACTTCCTTTGGACAGATATCGTGAAAGTCCAGATCGAATTATATACGGAAAGAGTGGGAAAGCAAACGAGACGTAATCCGCCGTAAGTAAAAAAAGTTCTTTCGTGGCGTTTTCTTCTCTCGATCCGCATCTTCCATCGTCCTCTCGCAACAACCACATACGCGGGCTTTCAATTTCCACGTTTGACTAAACTGATCCGCCTGTAACAAAGTGAGAAACAGAGAAAATCTATAGGAATTGAAGGGAAGAATTTCTGTGTTGTTCTATATTCAATGTAACACAATTCGTGTATTTAATTACAAGGGATGAATCAATAAAAGGAAACTAGATATTCTTCTATTCTTCTAGTCCTAAAATAGACAAGATTTACAATCAATTACAATTCGATACGATTTAGTGAATCATATCTTCCAACACTCCCCCTCAAGCTGGTGGTCTGTATATGTCCAAGACGCCAAGCTTGCTTAGAAGATATGCATGTTGTCTCTGACACAATGGTTTAGTGAATATGTCTGCGGGTTGCTTCGAGGTTCCGATTCCTCTTGTCTCGACAATTCCTTCTTGAATTTTTTCTCGAGTAAAGTGGCAATCAACCTCTATGTGCTTTGTCCTCTCATGTAATACAGGATTTGCTGCAAGCTTGAGTGCTGAATCATTGTCACAAAAGAGCGTAGTCGGTCCTTTAACTTTTGTGCCAAGATCTAAGAGTAGAACCCTCAACCAAACTATTTCACAAACTGTCTTGGCCATGGATCGATACTCGGCTTCAGCTGAAGATAAGGACATAGTAGATTGCTTCTTTGTCTTCCATGAAAGCAATGACTCCCCAAACTTGATACAAAAGCTAGTGATAGATCTCCTGCTCATAGGACATGTAGCATAATCCGCATCGCAATAGGCTGTCATTTCCATGTTGCATCTTCGAGAAAGGAGAATCCCTAATCCTGGACATGTCTTTAAATATTTCACAGTCTTCAAGGCTGCATTCATGTGAGATTGCTTTGGCTTGTGCATAAACTGACTAAGAGTATGTACTGCATAGCAGATGTCTGGTCTAGTCATGGTAAGATATATAAGCTTTCCCACAAGTCTCTGATATCCTAGTGGATCCTCTAGCAATGGATCATTAGAGGTAGACGATATACCAGCATCATAGTCAACAGAAGTCAGTTTGGCATTCTGCTCAATAGGAATAATAGCCGGTCTACAGCCTGACAGTCCTACTTCTGATATAATTTCCATCACGAATTTCCGCTGACTAAGGGAGATTCCCTGATCTGAACGAGCTATCTCAATTCCTAAGAAAAACTTAGGTGGCCCTAAATCTTTAATATGAAAGGTGGAATGTAGATACTCTTTAAGTCTCTTTATAGCAGAATCATCATTTCCCATGATAAGTATGTCATCAACATAAATCATCAAGTAAATAGATGACATACCTTTTGTCCAGGTGAATAGTGCATAGTCATATTTGGACTGTTTGAATCCAGCAGCCATGAGTGCATTAGTAAATTTGGCGTACCATTGTCGAGAAGCCTGCTTTAGTCCATAGAGAGATTTGCGGAGACGACACACCTTAGACTCCCCCTGTCTCCGTAATCCTGGTGGAAGATCCATGTAGATTTCTTCATCCAGGTCACCATGCAGAAAAGCATTATGAACATCCATCTGATGTAACGGCCAGTCACGGAAAGCAGCAACCGAGAGAAATGAACGAACTGTGACATCTTTCGCCACTGGCAAAAAGGTTTCATGGTAGTCAAAACCTTCTCGCTGTGTAAAGCATTTGGCCACCAATCGGGCCTTGTACCGTTCGACTGAACCATCTGCTTTGTATTTAATCTTGTACACCCATTTACACCCAATGGGTTTTCGATCAGCAGGTAAAGGTACAACATCCCAAGTGTGATTTTCCATTAATGCATGTAATTCAGCTGCCATGGCTTTTTGCCAACAAGGATCATCTCGTGCTTCATTATAACTAGAGGGTTCTCGTTCTTCAGAAATACGGCTTATACATCATAAATGTTCTGGTGATTGTCTATTGAATGAAACATAGGACGAGATAGGATAACGAGTACCTGATGACCTCGAAGAACCACAGATGTAGTCTTTGGTCCAAGTCGGTGGACGAGTAATGCGACTAGGACGTCGTGACGGCTCATCTTGCATTGGCAGCTCATGTTGCATTGGAGGCGATTCCTCATCAGGGCTTGCTTCTGAGATGTCCAGTGACTGAACTGGTTCTGCTATGGTATTTCCTGTTAATTGTGTTGGCTCTTCTGGAGGTTCTTCAATAGCATGACCCATAGGAATCTCAATGGGTGTTGAAGGAGATACTGCAGTTGATCTTGGAGGAGAAGTAATAATAAGTGTTCCTCCGGAAGGCAAGTCCTCTTCTAAGAATTCCTTATAAGTTGTCTTGGTATCTTCAGAGGAAGGAGCTAGGTTATGGAAAGGAAAAATATCCTCATGAAAGACAACATCCCTGCTAACAAGAAATTCTCCTGTGGATGGCATATAAATACGATATCCCTTCTTTAAGGCTGGATAACCCATAAAGACACATTGATGAGCACGAGGAGCCATCTTATCCTTACGTCCCACTGTAGTCACATAACATAGGCATCCAAAAATTCTGAGATGACTCAAATCTGGTTTCTTTCCATACAATAGCTCAAAAGGTGTCTTTCCTTTCAGAATGCGAGATGGCATGCGATTAATCAGATATGCTGCCGTGACCACACAATCTCCCCAAAAGTTTTCAGGAACAGATGCTTGAAACTTAAGGGCACGTGCAACTTCTAAAAGGTGACGATGTTTTCTTTCTACCACACCATTTTGTTGTGGTGTATAAGTACAGGAACTCTCATGCAATATTCCATTCAGGGAGAAAAGAGAGGCACACTCATTATTGAAGAATTCTCTACCATTATCAGTTCTAACCCGACGGATTATTTTCCCGAATTGAGTTTTTGACAGAGATAGAAAAGTTCTCAGATGTGAAAGAACCTGATTTTTAGACTGCATGAGAAATATCCATGTAGCACGGGAGAAGTCATCCACGATTGTGAGGAAAAACCGGGACCCATCATGATTCAAGGTATGGTAGGGCCCCCAAACATCAACATGTATCAAAGAAAAAATGTCATCTGCTCGAGAAGTGCTATTAGGAAAAGGAGCACGAGTTTGTTTTGCCATGGGGCAGATGGGACACTGAGGACAAGGAAAAGATGCACTGTGACCCAATCTTTTATGATTAAGAAAATTCATATCATTGGTAGCAGCATTACACAATGACTTATTGAGTTCAACAGGAGGTAAATATTGTGGGAAATTCTCCCAAAAATATAGCCCTTGATTGACTCTACCCAAGCCCATCAGTTTGCCAGTCGAAAGGGCTTGAAAGAAACAATTATTAGGATGGAATAGAATGCGGCACAAATTTTCTTCGCAAACTCGGGAAACTGATATCAGGTTGAAATGGAAATTAGGGACGTATAGCACGTTTTGAAGAGTAATGAGTGAGCTAAGATTCACAGTGCCAGACATGATTACTTGAGTAGTGTTTCCATTTGGAAGTTGTACTGATATGGGATAAGACAACTTTTTAACCTCAGAAAAGAAAGATTTATTGCAGATTATGTGGTCACTAGCACCTGAATCAATAATCCATGCATTATGAGAAATTGCATTCATCAGACAATAGGATGTACCTGTAAAGCTCCCAGTTTTATCGGAAGCATCCAATTTCTTCAATGCCTCTATAAGCTCCTGATATTGATCATGGGTGATTGATTTTCCCATTTGTTGACCCGATACCTGAAAAACTGTCGAAAATTTCCCCTTTTCTTTTTCTCTTGGTTTTCCATGTAATTTCCAGCAGTTTTCTATGGTATGGTGTGGCCGCTTACAATAATCACAATATAATTTACCTTTTCCTCTTGGCCCACCATTTTTTGCAGCTGAGGAAGACCTGTTCATGGGCTAGAAGACTTGCACCGCGGTTGGGCCGAATGAATTGGGCCCATTCGGATTATTATCCAATCCACCAAGAAAGGCACCGCGTGGGCCGTTTGGCCCATTGAGACCCTCGCGGGCCGTTGGATTCATTCGCGCCCAACATCAGATGCGAGCCATCCGATTGATTAACAGGATCTGGGCCGTCGAAAATCCTCCTGTTATGTCTAGGGTTCTCGTCGAAGAACCCTAGATCTGCCCCCGCTTCTCTTCCTCTCGCTGTGCTTCTCTATGAGGAACGAGGATGGCCTCTTGCTGCCAAAATGATTCCTTCTCCTCCCCTTCCATGATCCGCCGTTCGTTGCTGACTTTCCTCCTTAACGGCGAGTTGGTAAATCCGACCGAGGCTCGGCATAGGCTCCATGGTAAGAATTTCGGAATGAAACATCTGGTAAGCTTCATTGAGGATGAGGAGGAACCTCGTCGCCTTCTCCCTCTCTCTCATGCTTCTGTACTGCTGTTGTATCTGTTCGGGCCAATCGAATTTCTCTTCGGAGGCCTCTAATTCATTCCACAGTGCCGAGAGTTTATTGTAACTCCGGCAACTGTTGAATTCTCTTGTTTCAAATTTGATATCTGCCGTGTGAGATAAAAAATCTTCACTTGGTCGAGCTTTCCGTACATCTCCCTTATGCTTTCCCACAATTTTTGTGGGTCTTCTGTCGGCGGAAGTCCGGCCGCGACTTCGGTTGAGATGCAGTTTCCAATCCATGTTCTGACTAATTGGCTGCATCTCTTCCAAAGCCGCGCCGATCTTTCGTCGGACGGAATGGGAAAAGTCCCGTCTATGAAAACTTCTTTACCCTTCGTGATCAGTGCTCCTCGGAATTCGCGCCACCAGCTTGAGTAATTGTCGAAGCCGGTTAACTGTTGGCTGATGATTTTCAGTTCCAATCCGTCGGCGTTTGTTGTATAAAGTGGGTCGCCGGGTTCCGGCCGACCACTGGCAGCGAGGAATTGGTATGGAAAGAAACCCGGGTAGGGATTTGCATTCTGACTCGACCCTATCGAATCGACTACAGGCCCCGCATTGTGAAAACCCGGGTAGGGATTCGTTCCCATACCCGATCCAGTCGATCCGCCCGTCTGCTTTGCGCCGATGGTTGAGCTTGCCCCGTCATTGGTCGGTGGGCCTCCATCGGTTCGCACGTTGCCTTGGTAGCCCGGCAATGATGCACTGGGGCTTGGTCCCTGATACCATGGATAGGGTATCCACCGGGTAAGGAGGCCCCGAGAAGGGCAACCCCCATTGGTCGAGCTTTGAATTGCTGCCATTGCACGTGTTGCGGATGTTGCGCGATCCGACCCCCGCACGCCCGATTCGAAACCACAACGAAAGAGTCTTGGCGGCCCGCATCGGCTGTCGACTAGATTTGCGGTAAGGTCTTCGGCTTTGTCATGATAAATGGAAATTGATTCCTTCGGCAACTCTTTTGTAGGTTGAGTTCTTCCGGAAATAATTGAAGCTTCGATTCCGGCAACTCTTTTGATGAGTTCCTTTATGAGGCAATCGAGCGGAAGCGAAAAGAGGTCGAACCCGCAGGCTCGATACCATGTAACAAAGTGAGAAACAGAGAAAATCTATAGGAATTGAAGGGAAGAATTTCTGTGTTGTTCTATATTCAATGTAACACAATTCGTGTATTTAATTACAAGGGATGAATCAATGAAAGGAAACTAGATATTCTTCTATTCTTCTAGTCCTAAAATAGACAAGATTTACAATCAATTACAATTCGATACGATTTAGTGAATCATATCTTCCAACACCGCCGTGCGGAACAGCACGCAACGACAGGGAAAAGGCAATTTTGCGTTTTTTTAAAGAAGCCACGACAACTTTTGGCGAGTCTGTGGCACCCCAATCCAATAGGGTCGCCACAGTGCGCTTTCCACTCCGTTTCCTTAACTTGAAGGTTTATAAGTCCTGAGAGTTTGACATTTATTTTTAACCGTCCCGGCGCAACATAAGAGGTATAGCGGAAGCGATTTCACATCTTCCCAACTTAGAATTTCGAAATGATGCACACATACTAAACATTTTTATAAGATAAACCGAACACTTTTTATTTATCTAACTTGATGGATTACACGAGTTGGTACAATCCAAAGGCCAAGGCTTTACTAAAACTCGGCTAGACCCAAAAGTGACCAACTCTACAAATGACCATCAACTTTGATCCATCGAAAGTGTCGGCGGTCAAAAAGCTTCATCTCGCTACTCATCGCCCGGGTCGATCACACCCAAATTTCCGGTCCATCGGCTGGTGGCGGCAGCAGCATCCCCATCATAACACCGTCACGGCGGATGTGCACAGACAAAAACTCATGCACCACAGGGCCTCCAGGTAGGCCAACATCGTACATAACTAGGACTCGGAGCCGAACAAACACTAGCCCTCGCACACCGACGCAGATGTGCTCCGAACACGAGCACTCCACATCGACCGGTACACCGTAAAATGTGCCACGAGAGACAGGTAGCAGGGGCATCTTAATCTGAAATGTTAGTCCCCAAACGGGGTGAGTACAACCACTCAAGGCAGAAGAGATTCAACAAGCTATATCAAGCATGACTATCAATACCTAGTTTCATACAAGATAGACGAAGCGAGAAATCAAGGAACATATGAATATCAATATCATGAAATTCTTCGATATTATAAGCAAATTGCAAATCTACAAGCACCACATGCCATATAATCAGATTTCATATCATTTACCAGCAATTGCAATTTTACTAACATCATATACCACATAATCAGATCATACGTCATTTATATAGCCATCACAAGATTTCAATTCCTCGTAGGACCAATGTTTGCGTCCCTCGAACCTTCGCATCCACCCCGGCATCACGAATACCTCCGGCATTCAGCCACATAGGGCCACCGGGCATCTGGAGCGAATCACGCCTCCAGACATCTCGTACCCCACCTGGCATCATGAGGAAAACTTCCGAAGCTCACCATGAGAATGGTTGCTCGGCCATCCGGGTTTACGTACCGACAAGCATACAACCGGGCATCCCGAAGCTCCCGGGGTATACCTCCAGCATTCAGCCACATAAGGCCACTGGGCATCCACAAGGTATCGACTCTTTCGATCCTTTGGACTTCCCGACTCCCGGGGCATCATCAACCCGAGGGTTCAATGGATAACGATTCATATTTCATTTCACAAATGCATCATCATATGCCAAACAAGATATCTCACATACTTTTTATCAATCACAATATTCCACTATTAGCATCATCAAGTCACAAACCTCCCATCATCAGCATCATTATGTCACGTGGCAAATTCGAGAATTATACTTCACATAGGACAATCCCATAAAAATCTCGAAACAGTAACTTAATTTCTACAATTTGCACAGTTTTAGCAAGAATTCCAAATTAATTACTAAACGGACTCAGAAAATTACGAAATTTTGACACGTTATCAATAAGATCTAGAGGAACAAATATCAAGAAGGCCACTAGGTCAGATTCCATCGGCACCGAGGGTAGAACTTCGATTTTCTTCCTACCCAACATTCTGTAAAATTCCAGATTCCATATTTTTGTAGGAAAATTATTTCAAGGGTCATTCTTTGTTCGTTTTCTCTGAATTTTGTATATGTTATTCATGAAGATGTGCTCTAAAACTTTCATTAAGGGCTCGAACTCAAATTATGGCCAGATAATTACAGAAAAATTAAAACGTCGCCGGAGGTCACACTGATTTTCACGAAAACAGTTCACCAGCCCACATAACCCTTCCTATACATTAGATTTCGACCTCCCATCATTATACTCTTTGTCTATACACACAATACACTTCATCACAGCACGTTTATCACTAAAATTTCTCATGGGCAGAACCTCAAATTCACTTGATTTCACTTGCAAGTTCAAAAATCCAGCACCCACACTTCATGAAATTCGAAATCCAGCACATGCACCCCTTCCACAGCCAATCTTCTTGATCAAATACCCTCCTACACATCAAAGACTCCACATGCAGCTCATATACTCCATTCTCCTCACCTATTTCGCTTCTTTTCTAGGCAAAACAGCTTGCTACAACATAGATTGAAGAACAAATGCTTGCCTTGAAGTCTCTCACACAAGAGTGGTCCGAAATTTGGAGGTCCGGCGGTCACGGCTCGGCCGGTCGGCGACGGGGTCCGGTGACGTCGACGGCGGCTACACGGACGAGGCGGGACACGGGTCTTCCTCCTCTCCCTTCGCTGCTCGCACCCCACACACGAACCACCTCCTCCTCACTTGCTCGGTTCTCCTCTCAAGTTCTCTTGGTTTCCCTCTCTCCTCTCACTCTCTCTCTCTTGCCTTCGTACGAGACCTCCCCTTCCCCCTTTGTTTTGTTTTTCTTGATTAATCAATAAAAAAATACAAATGGACAGATGGCAAAGGAGGATGGACAAGTGTGGTACAACAAGGACAAGTGGATTACATCATGCAAGAAATGTCCCCCCTCCCCCTTTGCTTCGTACGACACCCTTGGGGTGTCTTTTTGGGCTTTGCTTGGGCCCGAATTCTTGGGCCCAAGAGTCCAAAAGAAATGGGGCCCTAATCCCCCCCTTTTTTTTATTATCATATAATTTCTACCTGTTGGGAATAACGGATCCCCAAAAACCGGATTCGACACTAAATCGAACCCTAAAAACGAATGCGGAAGACAAGCCCGGGAAAATCACGTATCACCGATCCTAAAGCACACCACGGATTCGAGCGTACCTTGTTAGCCACGATTAAACACCAATGCCGACAAGAGGAAGAGAATTTGGCCCTGTTTGATCCGATGACGTCAATTAGCCTTGAAGGGAAGATGGATTCGCCTTTTGCGTTTTCTTTTTGGAGGGAGAGATGGAGAGGAACGTACGTTCGTTATGCCAACTGGTGTGTTCCTCCCTCTCTCTTTCTCCTTTTATACATTCCCTCCAACAAAGGAACGTACCCCTTCATCCATGGGCCCTAATCCCGTGGGCCGGGCTTTCGAGCCCAACATGGGCGGACGGGCCATAAGCCCATCACATAAAACCATCATCTCCCACTCGCACATGGTGGGCTGAACAGGATTCTCTTTACCTCTCTTCAACATTCATACAGGTGAATAATCCGTGCGACCAGCATACTTTGAAAGCTCGTTGCTATACATCTGTTAGGAATATATAGCAGCTCATAATGGGCATCACATCCTGAGTAGATTTAGTATGCAGTTCCCTAGATCGATCGATCACATTTATATCTCTCTTGATCTCTTTCAAACAATGATATATATATATTGTATTCACAATTATGATTATCCCAAAGACAGTCATAATTGGTTAACCGGTGAATACAAAACTACAATGTGATTCTTCAAATTCGATCTTCCTCTTTCCTTCAAACTCTCAATTTCAGTTTAGCTTGCTTTTCTAGAAATGTCCCATTAGATCGAATCAAACTCATGACCATTGGCAACATCCTAAGATAGCAAACACTAAATAGAAATCTTGAGAATAAGTAAGAGTTATGAGGGCACTAAAATGAGGAACTCTTTTTCTCAAGAGTCTCACACGGCATAAAAGTTGAGATCAAACTTTTGCCACTCTTATCGGTTGTCTCATGCATACGTAGTATGAAATACGTATTACAGTATTAACTCTTTTCCCATAGAGCGTATGTCTACACTTTCGATACCGTACGGATGATAGTTCGGACATACCCAATGTCTAACTTGAGTTCACGTATCTACTCATTCACAAAATTCATCGAAACTCACATCGGCATTATAGACGAGATAAAGTAAAATATGTGGGGTATTTTACTTTCGGACATAGTAAGTATTATGTCCTCATCTTAACACCCGATTAAGGCGACATACATATTTTAAGCTTGAGCTCTCGATTATCACCTAGATAATAAGCTTAAAAACAGTCTCATCTCTATTTATCACACAAGAAATAGAGGCAATTACCCGTGTGAGTGGGCTAATCTTATATCTGTCCGACATACTTTCTCAACTTAAAGTAATGCACTGAGCATTAAGATGCATAAAGATCAAATAAAGATTCATAGGCATTAATGATGAAAAACACAAATTCATCAAATGTGAACACTTCAGGGAAATTACAATCCAGTACATCAGACTCTACGCAATCCTAGAGATTTCATATGGCCACAAAACACATCTCTAGGTATTGGCTTTGTCATAGGATCTGCTACCATTCTATGCGTAGATATGTACTGTAAGTTCGCATCATTTCGTGCAACCATATCTTTGACAAAATTATACTTGGTATCTATATGTTTGGTCTTGCCATGATATTTTGGATCTTTGGTGTACGCTTTTGCTGCTTGGCTATCACAGTTAACCAACAATGAATCTGCAGCACTTCTAATAACACCTAAATGATCCAATAATCTCTTAAGCCAAACATCTTCTTATACTCTTCTGATAATGCCACGAACTCAACTTCCATCGTGGACAAGGCTATACACTTTTGTTTCTTACTGCTCCAACATATGGTGCCATTATTGGGTAAGAAAACAAACCCGAGGGTAGATTTTCTTTCATCTAAATCTCCTCCTCAATCAGCATCAGAATAGCCTTTG
This sequence comes from Eucalyptus curtisii, assembly GCA_017140595.1. Classification (NCBI taxonomy): domain Eukaryota; kingdom Viridiplantae; phylum Streptophyta; class Magnoliopsida; order Myrtales; family Myrtaceae; genus Eucalyptus; species Eucalyptus curtisii. The sequence goes on along the minus strand of CM029503.1, from coordinate 28,349,813 downwards.
AGTTGCAGATCCTTTCCTTAATAACTCAGCATATAATCAGCAGTCCCCTTTAGATACCTCAGTATTCTCTTAACGGCTTTCCAATGTGCTTGACCTGGATTGGATTGGTATCTTCTCACCATTCCAACTGCAAAACATATGTCAGGTCTTGTACACATCATAGCGTACATCAAGCTTCCAACAGCACTAGCATAAGGAACATGTTTCATTTGTTCCTTCTCTTGTGGAGTCCTTGGACACAATCTGTGGCTCAATCCTTCACCTTTTGCAATAGGAGTATCAATGGGTTTACAATCTTGCATACAAAATCGTTCAAGAACCTTATTTATATATGTTTCTTGCGAAAGAGACAACGATCTCTTCGAACGATCTCTTGAAATCTTAACTCCAAGAATGTATGCAGCCTCACCCATATCCTTCATCTCAAAGTTGGAAGACAACCAACTCTTGATAGTATTAACAAGCTCCATATTGCTTCCGGCAATTAGTATATCATCAACATATAATGATATGATCACAAATTGATCCTTGGATCTTTTGATATATACACAATGATCCTCATCTATCATTGTAAAGTCATATGCCATTATGGCATTATGAAAACGTATATACCATTGTCTCGATGACCGCTTAAGGCCATATATCGACCTCAAAAGTCGACATACCTTTTCTTCTTGGCCTTTCACTATGAAACCAGCAGTTGTTCCATATATATTTCTTCCTCTAATTCTCCATTGAGGAAAGCAGTCTTTACATCCATTTGACGTAACTCAAGATCCATACTAGCCACTATTGCCGGAATAATGCGAATCGAGGTAAATCTCACTACGGGAGAAAATGTTTCTTCATAATCAATTCCTTCCCGTTGATTATACCCCTTCGCCACAAGGCGAGCCTTATGCCTTTCTATCGAGCCATCAGCTTTTCGCTTTATTTTGAGAACCCACTTGTTCCCAATAGCTTTGTGTCCTTTTGGAAGATCAACCAGTTCCTAAACTTGGTTTGACTTCATTGACTCCATTTCCTCTTCCATTGCACGAATCCATTTTTCCTTACTAGGGCAATTCGAGCCTCATTAATGTTTCTTGGCTCATCCTCATCTTGCGGAGCAATCATAAAAGTTTCCCCTTCAATGTCAAAACGTCGACGGGAATACTTTGGCGACTTGTTCGCCGTATGGGAGATTGTATACTTTGCACATCATTCCCCATTATGCTCCCACTTGGATTAGATAATGATGACGTCGTCTCATCATGTGGTTGCAATTGAGAATGAGTTGAATTCAATTCATCACTTCTCATATTACTCCCACTTGGAAGAACTCCACTAATATCATTATCTTGATCCAAGGTCTCAAATAGGGAGTAATCTTCCCCTACTTCGCCCTTCTTAGGAAATTCATCCTCTAAGAATGTGACATCTCGTGATTCAAATTCAGTTATACTCCCACTTTCCTACTCACCTATGAACACATACCCTTTCGAGTGTTCGAGTATCTTATGAAAATACTTTTCTTTCCTCCGGGACCCAATTTCCCAAACTTGTGAGAGGGCTCATGAGTATAAGCAGCACAACCCCATGGCTTAAGAAAACTTAAGTCCAGTTTTCTACCTGTCCATAACTCATATGGAGTGGAAGTAACTGATTTGGAGGGCACCCGGTTAAGTATATAGGCAGCGAGTTAACAACGCATCACTTCAAAAAGTAATAGGTAAGTTAGCATGCGCCATCATGGACCTAACCATTTCCAGTGGGGTTTTGTTTCTTCTCTCTACAACACCATTTTGTTGAGGAGTATATGGAATAGACAACTGTCTTTCTATTCCTTTTTCATCACATAATTTTCTGAACTCATCAGATAAATATTCTCGACCTCGATCGGATCTCAATGCTTTTATTTTCTTGTCTAATTGATTTTCTACCAAGTTCATAAAACTTTTGAAACAACTCAAAGCTTCAGATTTATGAGAAATCAAATAGACATATCCGAATCGAGTATTATCATCTATAAAAGTGATGAAATAAACAGCCCCATGCCTTCCTCTCACATTCATTGAACCACGTACGTCGAATGGATTAAATGCAGAGGAAATTAAGCTCTTTTACCTTTTCCAAATGGTTTCCTTGTCATTTTCCCTTCTAGGCAATGCTTACATATGGGCAAATCGACTTTTTCAATGTTGCCCAACAAGCCCTCTTTGGCTAGTCTATTCATACGTTGTTGGTCAATATGACCAAGTCTAGCATGCCACATAATCACATCATTATCATATAAAATGGAAGACGTGAAAAAGGGAATAATAAATATTGACTTCACCACAGTCAACATTCAGTACAATAAAACCATCCAGAAAGTGACCACAACCATAGTAGTTTGTATCCAAATACAAATCTACACCGCTATTACGGAAGTTCACACTAAAAACAAGCTTAACCAACACCGAAAAACAGATACTTAAATTTCGACGAATCTCCGAGCATATAGAACATCATGTAGGAACAAGGTGCGTCCACCACGCATGTTCAATTGGCAGTGCCAATTCCTTTAACCCTCAGCTTCGGAGTTATTTCCTACATAGATCCACTTAGTTCCGGTTGGTATCGTCGGAATTCCACGAAGGATTCTCTATCCTTCGCTACATGGTCTGTCGCTCTTGAATCTACAGTCCACAAAGGATTGGATTCAGCTAATAATACAGAACTTGACACATAAGCAAAGTTCTCAAATGTACAAGAGGTGTTTACCTTTTTCGGCTCACAACAATTGCGAGCATAGTGACCCTTCTTGCCACAATTGTAACACCTCACCCTTGACATTTTCTTCACTTGAGGACGTTTTCCTCTCTTGTGTTGGTTAACTCTTGATTTCTTGCAACAAGGACTTGATCCTTTGCAATCCCACATATTGAACGAATCAATACGATTGCGCTTAGAGCTCAAAGCCATTTCTGAGCTAGAACTAGCATTGCAAATATCTATTTTCGACTCACATGCGATTAAGCGGTCCTCTACCAGCTCAAGGTGGCGCACAAAGATCCTCAAGATCTTCCATAATATGGTCAAGAGCTTCTAGTGCTTCTTGCTTTTCCAGCACATATTGAATCTTCATATTCAATATTTCACAATTGTTGCCGTTCATATCAACAATTACGTTCTTAGTTGCTGAAACCATCGATCTGAACACATCAGACATATATGCACGAATAATTAATGCCTATCATTTATGCATCCACTTTGCACAGACCCATCATATCAATGAATAATTTCAAGTAAGGTTTCGAGAATCAAAAGGTCACTACGTTTCCAATCATCCTCCAAAAATCCTAACTTAAAACTATTATTAATATAATTGTCTTATGCAAAATAAATTCTATGAAGTTACAAAAACTTCTATGATCTACCCACAACAGTCAACAATAACAGAAAGCAAATAATATCTAACATCCAATAGAATAATTATGCTTTCACATAATACAACAATCAATTACACTAAGTAATATATTCAAAGAAGAAATATCAACATAGAAAGAGATATTCACACTTAAAAAAAATATCTCAAACTAATCTAAGAAATAAATAGGGAATGTCCCTTCTAATCTATCAATCAAAATATCTGAGAAATTTGTAGGCACATTTGCCAACCATGGAAAAACTTTTGGAGAGCTCTCATGTCGCCTCCAAGGCGCATTCACTCGCGCCATGTGGAGCTCAATCTAAGGGTTGAAGTTTTGGTTAACTCAATCCTATAGTACTCTCTAACAAAAGCTACCACTAGCCTCCTATAACCCGGGACCACGTTGACCTCCCATAGCCGATCTAACACTGCTTGCCATTCGGGTGGAAGAGTGTTCATCAAAGCCGGCACCTTCTCAAAATCCGGCATAAGATAACCATTACGAGATGATTTCTTGTATCATCCGATTGACCACGACCACGTGTGATACTAAATCACCGTCATGCCACCGATAATCAGCTAACTCTGTCATCAGCCTTTTAAGTCTTGCTTTTCCTTCGTCCGTTCTCGGGATTGCAGGTATCCGTGCATAACGCATCATAGTTCCTACAACAAATGCAGAACTAAAAATGGATCACTTATAATCCACAATGAACATAAGGGAAAATACATAATTTTCCATGATTCATGCAACAAATGCAGAATAAAAAATGGACTACCTCTAACCCACACAGACATAACTGAAAAAGAAACAAATTCCTTTTTTTTTTTTTTTTTTTTTTTTTTTTTCGGGTCAACGGTCAACGGTCGTCGGTCAACGGTCAACGGTGGTCAACGGTCAACGAGTCAACGCAGGTCAACGGTCGCCGGTCGTCGGGCTGGCCGGTCGGTCGGACCGGTCGGGCCGGGTCGGACGAACCGACCGGCACGTGCCTCGCGCGCGTGCGGGGCCGCGACGTCACGCGACGTCATCCGGCACGTGCGCGGCATGCGCCCGCCTCCATGCGGGTCGGGTCGGGTCGGTCGGCTTCCGGCGCGCGTGTGGGCGCGTGCGGCGTCTGCCGGGCGGCGGTCGACCGTCGACGGACTCGTCTCGACGAGTTCTTTCACCTGTGCCTTCGAAATTGATTTCAACTTACGGAAACTCGAAAAAATGGATGAACAAGGTGCTCGGGTGTCGGGATTTCTCGCCCGATCCGTGTCGGTCGAATATTTTCGCGAAAAATCAATTATAAAACATCAAAGGGATCGGGAAAACATGAACTAGGGCTCGATACCAATGTTGGGAATAACGGATCCCCAAAAACCGGATTCGACACTAAATCGAACCCTAAAAACGAATGCGGAAGACAAGCCCGGGAAAATCACGTATCACCGATCCTAAAGCACACCACGGATTCGAGCGTACCTTGTTAGCCACAGATTAAACACCAATGCCGACAAGAGGAAGAGAATTTGGCCCTGTTTGATCCGATGACGTCAATTAGCCTTGAAGGGAAGATGGATTCGCCTTTTGCGTTTTCTTTTTGGAGGGAGAGATGGAGAGGAACGTACGTTCGTTATGCCAACAGGTGTGTTCCTCCCTCTCTCTTTCTCCTTTTATACATTCCCTCCAACAAAGGAACGTACCCCTTCATCCATGGGCCCTAATCCTGTGGGCCGGGCTTTCAGGCCCAACATGGGCGGACGGGCCATAAGCCCATCACATAAAACCATCACTACCTAATTTGATTAAATAGTAAAATTTCAGATTACTTTATAAATGTGTATATATTCCAAAATAGCGCGGCTCGTCCAATACTATTTAAATTTGCACATAAAATTTTTAGGTGAGATCAAATCCCATCATTTTAGTTTAAAAGAATAAAATTGAAATACAAAATTCAAATGGACAAATACAAATTCATAATTGTAAATTACAAACAAAGTCACGGCTTGGTGACTGCCACCTATTTGAGGGTTACCTAAAATTTCGGATGCCACAGAGTCCATGCGCCGATTCAACTCTAAAGGCCACCTCAACAAACAAAATGCTATGTGAACTTAAATTTAATGTTTGACTTAGTTCATCGATGGACCTATCAAATGGATTTGTTGGATCATATCAGAAATGATTCGACCCAAATTAATCTATATAAATGCAATACAATTCTATACTAAAATACTTGTATATTTAACTCAATGTAGGAAAATTAATACACGAACTAAGGTGCAAACACGGCGTGAACCAGCACGAGATTGATAGATAACTTGAGTTTAATTAATTTGTGTACTCATTTAACACTCATATTAAACCCATTCATGATTCATTGTATCTAGTCTAAATACATTCATGAACAATTAATTATATATTATTAATCCATATAACAACCATATCCATCACATATCGATTAGAAAATTGGATCTATGAGCCATTTGGCAAGTCTATTCATCAATCACGCAGGTGCATGCATACCGAGAGTCCATGAACAAAGGTGAGGCAAGAGGCGTTGTACTTTTAGAGTTGCATCTACGTGCCCGACGTAATCGAACCTGCAGAAAAACATTATCATCGTCGACACAGGGATAAATCACACGTTCCCGTAAAGACAAAGCATTAGACAAGTATAACATCCCTAAGACCAAATCGTCCCCACCCCAACCCCCCTTAGAATGTGAAGATTCGAACCCCCCACCTCCCCTTTTCATATTAGAAGGCAAACCCCAATGGTTGCAAAGGGAGGACACATTATGGAGGCAAAAAGATTTGAGCATTCAAAACTACGTTGGCATGTGAATACCGTGATAACGCTGTGGAAATGCCTTTTATCTCTGCAAGCAAAAAAATGCTCTACTTTTACAAGCTTGGAGTAACCGTTCTTCGGTATGCCATCTTGGAAATCAAAGCTATGAATATACAGCAGCTAAAGAATAAATATATTGTCACAATAGCTACCTAACAAAAATTTTCATGGCTAGCAAAGTCCATTGCCTGATCCTGGGACCCTCGGTTTCGGGTAAGCACCTGAGATCAGCGCCCACTAACACAAAGGGAAAACTTGCAGCACCAGAGTATTTCACTCATCTCTAGAGGCTTGATGAAGAGTCGTTAGTGGGTTGGCACCAGAAATTAGGACCAACTAACACAAAGAGGGAGCTTTGTAACATGGCATTTCACCCGGACGTGGCTTTGGCAGAAATGCACCTGAGCAGCTAGAGCGAGATTTGTAAGAGTTTTCCTAATGTGGACTACATTAATTGATATTATAATTTACCATTTTACAGGGTTGGTCTTAGGTGAGAAAGAATGTTTCTTAATTAGTCTAATATGGGGCTGGCTGGTGTGGGTCGAGTTGAGCATGACCCGTAATGAGGGAGCCTGATTGGAAACTCTATAAATGGTGCTCAAGTTTCTCCTCTAACCCTAATTCTCACATGTATCCTCACATAATGAGCGTTTACCTAACGCTAAACGGTGAGGGGGCCGTCTCATTGAGCCAGTGATACAGAAGGCAACAGAGGAGAAGAGCTTGCGCGTGGAACATCAGTTTTCCGCTTCTGCTTTAAGAACGATGAATCCCAAAACAAGTGCGTTAATATTTCTACTCAATTATGCATGTTCTTGTTCTAGTTATGGAAATCTTGGGAATGTGCGTTTTGCATCCAACATGTGGTATTAGAGCAACCATAACCCTAGAACTCGAACGCATAGAAGTTTTCCATAATTTGAGATTTTCGAGATTTTTTCGTTTAATAAAAATAAAATTAAATTATATATTCTAATTGGGCTCGATGAGACGAGCAAAACCGTAGGTGGCACGTCGCCGAGGGAGGCCCCACGCGCCCTCACGCACGGCCACGCGCCACTAGGGCGTTAAGCACGCGCCCCACGCGCTCCCACGTCCAGGGCGTGGCTCGTGCATGCGACGCACGCGGGTGATGACGTCAGCAACCCAGACTCGATTCGACTCGATTCGCGGCCGACCCAACCCGTTGATCGATCGACCCGGTCAACTGTTGACCGAACCGGTCAACTGGTCGGACCAGGCGGTTGGATCGGACGGTCAAGCCGGGAACCGGTCTGACCGCGACAGGTCGGACCAGTTTTGACCGGTCTCTTCGCCTCGCGCGTGAGCTTCATGCACCGCGCTCTCAAGCGACGCATGCGGGCTCGTGGAGCCTCCGTTCGGTGCGTGGCTGGCGGCGTTAAATTCGTATGGCCATTCTCTATCTTGTGGTGTATTTATTTTACATGTTTGATGATTTTATGGATGTGAAAATACATACATAACCCTAAATACGTGTATTTTTAGTGTATATTTGCGTATTTTTCTTGTATTTTCTGTGATTACGGGTGTTGGGTTACTAGTATGTTATCACATAAACATTATAAATTTGTGATTCATTAATAAAAATTAAACTTTATTGTGAATGGAAGCTGGCTTAATGAGATATAATCATTATGGAATAGTAATTGAATTATGTATTGAGGCGATGAGAAACTATAATAACTTTTGTTGCTCAAGCATAGTTCTTTATACGCATCTTGATGTATTTTTGTTTCTTTTGGTAATCTTTGAATGATGGACATTTTAAGAACTCATGACCAAACTGATTGTACATCTACTGAATGTGGGTAATGCATGTCAGTTAAGTTATTGCATATTGTACCTAAAACTCATTTGGTTACTTGTTAATGTCTATCAAGTTCAACATTTTTTTATGGTTAAGAAGTATGATAACATTTACGCAGAGCAATAGTATCTATTGTTATAATTTAGATATTTGGTTTTGTGGTTTGACTCAATTTATGGGCCATTGGTTGATACTATGATAATTTGTTACTTAAAATTGACTAATAAATCAGCTATTGGCCTTGAGTCATGTTTTGCCTTATGAAACTCATGAGCGATAGTGGATCAGCTGTCAAGCTTATTGATCTGGGATACCCTATATTGCTATTGATGTTAACTTGTGATAGATCCTTTGGATCAGCATTCTTCTTTATGTTGTTTTGGTAAATCTGTAATCTAGGTGCACAAGAGACGCTTTCTTTTATGTTATGAGAAGTTTCTTATGTTGCTATGATCGGTGATTTTCCTGGATGAATAAAGCAGTGTAATTAGCATGATATGTGATTTTGGTGATTTACTGCCCCTATCACTAAAGTTAAAATAACATATATATGGTGTATGTGAGTAGTAAGATTTATATCCCTGGTATGAGAGAGTTTCAAGGATTCAATTGAGTAGTGACCGCCAAAGTGGCATGCTTGATTGGATTTAAGAAATTTCGGTCTCGTATATTGATTGTGATGTCTCCTGGTCTAATGTGTAGTCATACTCCCAAAAGAGGTGATTGTGTATTAGTTCATGGAGGGATACATGATGGTATGGTGGAGGAATGACTAATCCTAGTGGTTCATATGCCTAAAGGTGATTAATTCACGAAGATTTGAATATATTATCATAACTGTTATCATGTGGGGAGTGTACAATTGCATGTCATGTATTCTGCCTAAATGTGATTATATGATTTTGCATGTAACTCTCTGGATGTGTACTTGTACGTCAAGTTACACAGTGCTCACATAATACTAATTACATACATTGCTTGTTATTTTAGTCACATTTTCTGTAATTAATAACTCAAATATTATTGAGTTTTTTACTGGTTCAAATTTTAAGTAGTGGACATATGATTTGCTGCTTGGGAAAAGAGCAATAAAATTCACTTACTGTCCATGAAGCGTTCCATTTAGGAACACTTGAAAAGTGGCTTGTCTACTAACTGCACTGCTAAAAGATGATAGATGCCTTAGTGGCTTGAAATTATGCTTAGTCTAATATTGAAATTAGGTTACATCTGCAAGGACTTTTTAACATAATGATATATACGTCTCGTTTATGGTTGGAAAAGTCGTTTCTAAAAGTTTTATGTCTAAGGAATAATCTCACACGTGTCTAAAGGAAGAGTAGAAAAGTTGACAGTGTTGATATTCTGTCTACTCTTAACGGTTATCTAAAGACTTCTATAGATTATTGTAGAAGTAAAACAACTGAGGTAAAGAATAAATTGGTTAGAATTAGTCTTAAATGTTGTCGGGTTTAATAGTGGCAGTGAGTATTTTGGCAAGTACGACAATGCGGAATAACTTAAAGGGTCATTTGCCAAATACTTGATAAATTCTAGGGTGGTAATTTAATTACTATGCTTGAAAATCCTAACAAAAAGATTTGGCCAAAAGGCATAATTGCACCATAATGAACATGGTGATGAGTATAATTAGTAAGATTAATTTATCCGGTCTTCTGTGGGATGATATTATGAAAGCAACTTTTTTACATACAAAATGTATTTCTTATCAAAGTTGTTTCATAAACTTCTTTTAAGTTGTGGACTGGATATAAATTACTTGAATCATATTAAAATTTAGAGGTGTTATACAGAAGTGAGGATGTCTAATTCACTATTAAGTGCGTCGGAATTTACATTTACTCGGAATTATTTTGTATCTTACCTAGATTGTTCAAAGGGATATCGATTTTATGGCCTTAATAAATGTACAAGAATTATGGAATCACATATAGTAAAGTTTCTAGAGATCGACGTAACTGTAGAGGATAGCAGCTCTTAGACTATTAAAGATAGCAGTACGATGGAGGTTACTGTGTCTTTATCTTTGCCTATACAAACAATTGTGGTACAGACAATTGTGGAATCTCCTATACCATAGACTAAACTTGTTGAGATTCAAGGTACTATTCTTGATATAGTTATGATGAAATTTCTCAAGCCTCTCAAGTGCAGAATAAAGTGGTTGTAGCTATACTCAGGAGATTTGTTAGGGAAAGACGATCAGTTATACCATCAGACTACATAGTCTATTTGTGAGAGCATGATTACAATATCCACTGCATGGTTGATTTAGCGACATATATATAAATGTCGTTTCTTGTTCTCAATCAAGTATGTGATTAGATGCCATAAAAGATTATAAAGTCTCCACTCTGAAAAAGGGGTGGATAGTTTATAGTGAAGAAATAATTATTTCTTTCTAGTATCTTTTAAAGATTTTTTCAGAGTGAACGTGGCATTAATAGCTCTTTTTTATATGGAGTTACGCCAAATAAATACAAAATCTATATAGTGCAATCGGAAGATTTTGTAGCACATGTTTTAAGTAAACTTGTGTGTAGACTGAAAAGTCTTATTCATGGTCTTAAGCAAGTTTCCAAATAATATTATTAAAGTTTTATAGTGTTGTTATTTTGTTCAATTGGGAACAAAGTAATTCAGTAGATATATACTGCGAGGTCAATGGGAGGAAATTTATTTTTCTCATACTCTTTGTACATGATATTTCGCTTACAAGTAGTGACCTTGAGGCATCTCTTGTTCTTTGCACTGAGGTCCGTAAGGATTGTTCTCGCCATATTTTATTAGATTTATCTCGGAGGACATTTGCTGATCGTATTTTGGAAATATTCGATATACATCATTGCAAGTCAGAAATTGATCATGTCGTTAAGGGTGATGGACCGAATCCATTACATTGTCCTTATTTAGATATTGAGAAAATCTAGTTAAATGGTGTATCTTGTGTTAGTGCACTTAAAAGTATAATATATGCTCGAATTTGCACTAAACTAAATATCGTCTTTGCGACGAGACTTTTAGGTAGAAATCAGTCAAATTCAGGACGCGATCACTGGGTTGCTGCCAAGAAGGTTTTAAGGTACTTAAAGAGGACAAGTGATTGTATGCTAATTTATAAACATGTTCAGTTCTTACAGTTAGTAGGGTATTTAGATGTAAACTTTGCTGACTGTTAGGATGACATGAGATCAATAACAGAATACATATTTATGTTAGCAGGAAGTATAGTAAATAAAGTTATATGTCATCTTCTACTATGGAAGCAGAGTTTGTAACATTCTTTTAAACTGTTACTTGGGCTATTAGGCTCGAAAACCTTATTAAGGAGTTGACCGTTTTTAATTTTATGGATTGACCCATACGGATGTATTGAGATAATAAATTTGTATTATTAACTACACAGGTCTCAATGGGACTAAATATATGGCAATCAATTTTTTTTTATGACCCAGGGAAGCCCCATACGTCGCGGGCGGCTGGAGTAAACCCTGAGGCCCCACGGGAGGACCCACTACCCCCTTAGAACGAGTAAGACGCCAAGCGTTTCCGCGGTGAGTCGAACCCTTACCCTCCGAGAAGGGGTCAGTAGGTCCCCCCACGATGGGGAAGACTTACCAGCGGAGCCACCGTAGCCGGTGGTGGCAATCAATTTTTTTACCATAAAGAAATGGTACAAAAATGTGACGTTATAATATAATATATTTCCACAGATGATATAGTTGCAGATCCACTAACTAAAGGCCTACGCCCGTATGTATTTGAGCGACATGTCATTAGCATGGGCCTAGGAGTATCTTGGGATACTGTTGTTTAGTAGGAGCTATTTTGGCTTTAATCTAATAAAGTTTATAACTATGTTCGTTACACTTAGTAACGGTTTGATATATATCAACTTTTGCATTCAATAAAATATTTTTGAATGTGTTGTTATTATGTTGAATACATATTGATAAAGTCTCAATGTATTGTATAAATCTTGAGTGAAGGCTAGGGGCATCCGGTTATTAGCCTTATGCATATGCCTTGTTATACATAAAGAAAGGTTAACCGTAAGGACGGAGCATATGTAGGTTCATTGGAATCATAAAGACATTCTCTAGTGGCACAAGTTTTTTGTGACGCTTAAGGTAAGAGAATGGTGACTAACAAAAGGAATCCTTTTATGAGAGATATTATCCATTTGCCACACTACCATATTGAATCTATATCAATAAAGTTGAAAGCACTTGTGATTAGGGGTGTCAACGGTTCGGTTTGGTTCGGCTTTTCAAAAAAATTGAACTGAACCGAACCGTTAGAAAAATCTTCAGAACTGATCCGAATGAGACTCGAACCCAACCGAAATTTCGGATCGGTTCGGTTCGGTTCGGTTTTTCGGTTTTTGGTTTTCAGGTTTTCGGTTTTTTTTTTTTTTTTTTTTTTTCTATTCAACTCAAAATAATCTAAATTCAATATGTTACTGCACTTCAAGCTTAGAGGATTTTGCAATTTAGATCATATACTTCATTCCCTTTTTTAAGCATTGGCCAAATAATGATAGAATGCACGGCCATTGAGGGAGAGCAGGCTAGAGTGAATAGAAGGGGGAAATTGGGGGGCTTCTCTTCGTTCTTATAAAAAAAAAATGATAACACAAAAACGAAAGAGAAAAGAAAGCTTTAGAGGGAAAAGTCAAAAGGAAAAGCTATACAACAGCAACTACAGAGAAGAGACAGAGAAGGAAGGGACGTGAAGGACAGGCCAACAAAAGGAAAAAACGGAGCATTGTTCATCTTCTTCCCCCGCACTCGCTGCCCGCATTCGCCGTTCGCAAGCCCAGCACATGCGGCCTAGCGGCCGGTCACCGCCGCTCCGCCGGTCTCGCCCGCGACGTGCAGCCACCGTCGCCCGATCGCCTCGCCCGCCCGCTCAATCGTGCCGAAACGCTGACCCCTGCCACCACCGTTCCTGCGCTTGCGCGACCTACAGCCATTCGTCTGCAACCCCCGACGACCGCCGCTGCTGCGTCGGTCGCCCCTGCCTCTGCTCGTCCGCCGGTCTCTGCCACGACTTGTAGCTGTCGAGCTCCTGCTTGCCGCCTCCGAGCATCTTCGCTTGCAACTTTACGCCAGTAGATCCCGAGCCAGTCACCCCTCACCCACGAGCTCACACCATCGCTCCGCCAGCGACCCGCAAGCCCGACACCTGCAGTCGCGCCACCGCTTACCCGTCCCCTGCAGCTCCCCCCTCCGAGCGATGGCACCATAGTTGCTTCCCCTCCGCCGCACTTGAGAGAATAAAACCAAATTTTTAATGGTTTGATTTTATTGGTTCGTGGTTCGGTTCGATTCGGTTAACCGATAAAAATCGAACCAACAAAAAAATATTGGTTTTTAATGAGAACCGAACCAAAAAAATCGAATTTTTCGGTTCGGTTCACTTCACTTCGGTTTTCGGTTCAGTTCTTGACACCCTTACTTGTGACCATAAAAGGCTCTGTGTGTATACATGCAATTACCGCCATGATTCAGTATTTGAGATTGACTATTAAGAATTATCTCTAGACCAAGGTGCGCACATACAGTACAATTTCAATTAATATAATCCAAGTGGGAGAATGTAAGAGTTTTCCTAATGTGGACTACATTAATTGATATTGTAATTTACCGTTTTACAGTTATCGTTTTACGGGGTTGGTCTAAGGTGAGATAGAAGGTTTCTTAATTAGTCTAATATGGGGTTGGCTAGCGTGAGATGAGTTGAGCTCGGCTCGTAATGAGGGGGCCTGGTTGGAAACTCCATAAATAGTGCTCAAGTCTCTCCTCTAACCCTAATTCTTACATGTATTCTCACATAAGGAGCGTTTACCTAACGCTAAAGGGTGAAAAGGGTGAAGGGGCTATCTCATTGAGCCAGTGATACAGAGGGCAATAGAGGAGAAGGACTTGCACGTGGAACATCAGTTTTCCGCTTCTGCTTCAAGAACGATAAATCCCAAAACAAGTACGTTAATCTTTCTACTCAATTATGCATGTTCTTGTTCTGGTTATGGAGATCTTGGGAATGTGCGTTTTGCATCCAACAAGATTGCCACTACAATCGATTGATGGCTCTTTCCTTTGATCCGGCAGGAGGATATACAGCTCTAATCGTCTTTCAAGAGAGACATAACAGGAACTCCCTTGCTGGAGAAGCTTGTACACACCACTCTCAGCAAATCACCTACTTCATAGTCCGCCTTCCCTTCTCCCTGAATGGAATGAATGTTTTCGCAGTTTCAGTGAACATGCTGGATTCCAGAAGTGAAGATATTTTGACTAATCATCTCAGGCCCTAGACTAGAGAAGAAATCGATGTCTCAGAAAGATTTTGCAGGGAGGGTAGTATCTGATTTATAATGAGGATATGTAATGCTTTTAAAACACCTATAACCCTTCAATTATATAATTGCAGTCCACCTAGAGTCCCATTGTGAACTTGAAATCCCCAGAAAAGGCAAATGGCGACCTAATTATGGGAGAGCTTGCTGAGGAAGTGCACTAAACAACACTGTCCATCTAACATCAAAATGCTAAAGGAGCAACTGTAAACACAGCAATTAAAGATATGATGGGCAATTATCAACAAGTAGTCCATGTTCATACACACCTCAAACCGGTACATTCCACGAACACCATTACCCAAATCAAGGACTAACCCTCGTCCAAGAACTTTATGGACCTTGGCAGTTACCCTCATCCCAAGCTTCAAATTCTTGGCAGTGGGAGCCTCTTTCTCAATTTCTTCATCACCTTCTCCAGTAAAAGTGGACTTTATTGGCTTCTCTTCTCAGTAGAACTCGCCGACTTCTTACTCTTCACAATTACAAATAGAGCGAAATTAGATGGAGTGTCCAATAAAGTGTCCACATGTTATCTCCTATCAGATTCCCATTGTGCTTACCAACTTAGAATTTTTCAGGGTTTCAAGCAGACCAGCAGATTTCTCCTCTTCCTCACACTCAGCAGCACTTCGAATTAAGATAGATGGTGCACGGGATGCATAGCTCTCCATGCTTTGGGAAGAACTCTCTTCCTTGGAATCTTGTTCTTGACTACTAGGCCCATCTTCGATAGACGGCCATATAGGCACAGCTTGCTTAACTACATTATTTGGCTCTGATGCTTGTCGGGGTGAAGTTGCTATGAGGTATAATTTAATATTGCCACGGACGTCCTGCCCTATGCACATGACTGTCAGCTGCTGGCCCACCGAAATAACATCCGAAACTCGAGATACCTGATCAATTGGGAATTTAAGTTTCATGTCAACGTTATCCTATTCATACAAAAAAGTGAATATTTTAGAAGCAAGCTGATACACTACTAACCAATGACTCTTTGTTTGAGCCATTGCCACAATTTCACATTCAGAGGGGTAGACGAGTCTCAATGAAAATATCCACAATCCAACATTTTATCAATACATATATAAGGAGCACACTGGTCGCTCGAATGTGGACGCGTGATACCAGGCGTGGCGGGATCGCAAAGAGAACTCGAAGTACTCTCGGTTTCTGCTTCTCTCTCTTCACTTCACCTTCCTCGGTCGGCCGCTGCAGAGTTCTTCGTCGATCAAGCATGCAAGTTCTGGCTTGTTGTGCATTCGTCGTTGCAGCAAAGCTTGCTCAATCACGCGTGTAATTTTTTGCAGAGGAGGAAACAAATGGCTGCTCCGCACCAGGTGGCGCGTGTGGCTCACTGGGGCCCGAGCGTCATGAAGGAGATCATTTACGGGATAACCCTCGGCATTTCCCCGGGGTTGCTGTGGAAAATGCACCACTGGAATAACCAGAGAAGGACCAAGGAGTTCTGTGATCTGCTTGAGCGAGGTGAGATCAGTGTTGTTGTTGAAGATGAGTAGGGTTTTCCAGTACTCTTTGGACTCTGGTATCGGTTGGTGGATACTTTTGTGTACTTCACTGGGGTTAGTGTCTCATGTGTCAAAGATTTCTCCAAGTGATCTTGTGATCAGAACATACAGTACGATAATTCGAGTGGATGGGTACTTTGGTCACATGATTGCTTGGAGATACATAGTTTTTCAAGTTCGTGATGGCGGTTGATCAATCAAAGTGACACAATCTGAAATCATGGTCCTGAAACTTGAAAGGCAGTACTTGCATGTCGTCAATATTAAGTTGGTTGAGTTTTGACGGGACAAGCTTACAAAGACGGGATCCGCTATCTCGACCATGATTCTTCTACTCCCATAGGGAAAAAGGTCCTTTTCCTCTAGGGCTGGTCGAGTGCTGATCTCGAACTTGGGTCGATCTGACCATTAAGCTGAAGAAGTAGTTGTCGATTATGATCAATGTGGCCGAGGTCGAAATCATACTTAATGATAGAAACGCTTTTCGAATTAATGGCTATTGAACTTGTTGCAATTTACTCGAGAGGGAAGCGCATGGGGGATGAATGAATATTGGAAGACAAGATGAAAGAGGACTGCTGTTGTATAGCAATTGATAGGTGGTGCTTTGATGGGCATCCCATCGACGTAATGGCGGTGTGATCTATAATAAGCTATTGCCGTAGCGCGGGCTGGTTTCATTGGCGGTTCCCCTTTTGTCAAGTCGTTTTCTGCTTTGCTCTTAATTGACGGAACGGCATGAAATTTTGCCAGGGGCGGTCCGCAGAGCTCTGTTTGGTAACCATCCAAACAGTGCATGATTCTAATTTTTTGTTTCCAGAATCAGTTTGAGAACATAATCGCATTTGGTAAAATTTTTGTTCCCAGGAATAGATTTGGAGTGGAACCAAGAATAAAAAATAAAAAATTGATTCTTGTTCCGGGAACAAATTTGAGAATCAAAACCAACTCTTCTTTTTCTTCTCTTCCGCCATCTCGCAACTGCCGTCCACTACCATCCGCCACCGATCGCCGTCCACCGGTCCGGCGAGCTCGCCGGAGGCTCACCGAGGCCGGGCGAGGTCCGGCGAGGCTCGCCCGCTCGCCGAGCCGGCGAGGCTTGCCCGGGCGAGGCTCGCCTAGCCCGCTTGCCCGCCACCGGCGAGGCGGGCTCGGCCTCGCCAAATCTAGCAAGGTCGAGCCTTGCCGGGCCGGGCAAGCCTCGCGACGCCCAGCCTCGCCAGTGGTTAGGCGGGCCTCGCCCAGCCCTGGCGAGGCTCGCCCAGCCCCGTTGATGGCCATGCAAGCCTCGCTCAGGCCCGGCGAGGCTGGGCAAGCCTCACTCAGCTACCGGTGAGGCTTGGCCGACGAGGGCCAGCCTCGCTGAGTGCCGGCGACGCTCAAGTGAGGTCGCGGGTCCGGCAACCAGCCACAAGAAGAAGAAGAAGAAGAATAAGAGAAAAAGGAAAAAAAGAAAAGGAAAAAAAGTAAAAATTTATTTAAAAATTAAAATAAATTGATTTGAAACATAATCAATAAGCATGGTACCAAACGCAATTCTATTCCGAATTAGAAATTTTGGACGATTCTACCAAACGCATTCTTTTACTCGAAATCGGTTTCCGATAATAAAATAAAAAATAATCATTTCTGGTGAAATGCGTTAAGAACAAAATCGTTACCAAACATGCCCTAAGCACAGTGCGCCCCAAAAAGCAGTTGGCCGGTCTCCGTCGCTTTCCTCTTTTTGTGATGGAGACGATTAGTACTGTCATCGCGGTCAGCATTCCCCTTTCAAGGTTCCTCATTCATGCCACGCAAGGTGCGGCGATGGAGACGATCAGTACTATCATCGCGCGGTCGGCATTCCCCTCCCAACGTTCCTCATTCATGCCGCCCGAGGTGCGTGCTCCAGCAAGACGGGCAGGGAGACGGAACTAACCCGACCGGACCTAGTACAGTTCTAGCTGCTTCCAAGAGGAAGTGGTTCTTCCGTTCGTTTCGACGGAAGAACCACCGGCAGCTCGAACTGCAATGAGAGGACATCGATGAAACGTGAACTTATGGCCATCGTGGTGCGGGAGGTCAACATTTTCAGCCGGCTCATCAAAGTCCCGAATGACAGAGAAATCCAGGCCTCGGGTTCACACGTCTCTCTGGTCCTGCAAAAATGGTCATAAATACACCAGACCTAACCCTTTGTGAAGATGTGAGAGAAGTGTGAATAGCATCTCATCTGTCACATCACTGTCACCCATGTTACGTTTTCGCACGTCTTTCGCTTTGACGTTAAGGTGGGGGCCCTTCATCATTCATCGCGTCCGTTTCGCCTGTGGTTTCAAAAAAGGAATTTTGAGCTGGACAGCACCTTTTCACCTCCCCTAACTCGTCAAAGTCCGGATTGCACACCTGTAAATGTCCCTTCCCATTGAGGAAAATTTGACAAGGGAGTCGGAGAAGGACATAGGCGGCTCCACCCGTTTCAACTTTTCGTCGTTTCATCTTACGTGTTCCGACGGATGAAATCTTAAGAACATCTGCTGGACGTGAAAAAAATTTCATTCATTTGGTTGTGGAAGTGATTACACTGACGAGAAAGTTAAAACAATGCCGTTGTGTCGCGCCTTCCGGAAGAGGGTTGCAACAGATCACAGCATAGTTAGCTCACTGCTTGATGCTTCTTCCGTAAGTCAGTATGGAGTCGACCGCTCTCGAGAAGTTCCATTAAACCGAGACGAATTTTGCTCGGGCTCATGGCCTTTAGTCCCGGTGCTTTACCTCATTTATCATGTAGAGCAGCCGACAACGGCACTGCCTGCGAGATTTGCCGGTTGGAGCAGATGCCCGTGTTCTCAAGCGACCGAGTATTGGCTCTGGAAATGTTGTGTAATTAGCAAAGAGCTCACTTCTCCGATGACTCATGGTTTCTCGACTGCTTGTCGAGGCTTGGCATGCTCGAGCATTCTGAAGATGTGTAAGAAGCGTTAATCTTTCTCACTGCGCTCGACACAAAGCTGCTCATGCCGGAGGACCTATTAGAGCTGGCCGGTCCTGATGCGTTGGCATTTAGAAATGGGGGCTGAGTCGGCTCGGGGATCGCGAAATCCTGGTGAGTCAGCATCTGCACCACCTCGGCCATGAACGGTCTAGCGGCAGGCGAAGCTTGTGTGCAAAGAAGTCCTATCTGAAGGACGTTCGAGGCCTCTTGCGCAGGAAATTCGCCTTTCAAGCAGGAGTCGACAGCTTCAACTAAGTTGTCGGACTTGTAAAAATTCCACACCTTGGATGAATTGCAAGAACAAAGCGTCAGCAAAAGGGTTAAGTCATCGGATTTAGAGGAAGATCTGAATTTCGTTTTGGACCTACCATCTGTAATAGAGAAACAGGCTCCTCCCTGAATGAACTGCTTTTCCTGCCGCAAATGATTTCAAGAACTAGCACTCCGAAACTATAGACATCGGCTTTCTCGGTGAGTTGACCCCTGACAAGATATTCGGGAGCCATGTATCCGCTGCAATCCAATTGGCAATAACATTACCGATTGGACAGTTCATTATAGAATATAAACGGAAGAATGCAGTGCCGAATCTATCTTGACATGTCTTAGTGTGGTTTCCTAAGAGAAAAAAAGTTCTTCAAAGAAAGAGATCAATACACTCACAATGTCCCTGCTATTCCAGTGCTAAGATGAGTCTCGTCGGGTCCGAAACACCGAGCGAGGCCAAAGTCGGCTATCTTCGGAGTGAGGTTCTCATCCAAAAGTACGTTGCTGCCTTTGATATCCCTGTGGATGATCCTTTCCTTACACCCTCCATGTAGATAAGCAATCCCCTCGGCAGTGCCAGTGATGATACTCATCCTCTGCTTCCAGTTTAGAATCTGTATCTTGTTCTTGTCTGCGAAGACAACCCGACACTGTCACTTCTATCGCTACACGACCCTATTCGATCCACTTGCATTACTCGTAATATATGACCTTCAAGTTGGAATCGCTTAAGGAGAAACAATTACCGGATATGTAGTCGTCGAGGCTCCTGTTCGGAACGTACTCGTAGACAAGAAGGCTCTCGGGACCTTCGATGCTACAGCCCAGGAGCTTCACAAGATTCTTGTGCTCGATGCCGCTGATCAGATTCACCTCGTTGAAGAACTCATCGACCCATTGCCTGGTATTGAAGATCAATCTCTTGACGGCCACTACTTTGCCATTCGGGAGAGTCCCCTTGTACACGGAACCGGCACCTCCTTGCCCGAGTTTCTTCGAAGGGTGGAAGTAATTCGTCGCCTTCTCCAGCGTCTCGTACTTGAAATTCAGACTCGATTTGTCGCCAATCGAAATCTTATGGAGATGGATGTGATCTGGGAATCACGCAGCCAAAGCCGACAAGATCAGACGAGAACATCATCTAAAAATTCAAATGATCCTAGAAAGTAACATTTCGGCGGATAGTCATACCTCCTTTTAGTCTCAACACCCTAGCATAGCATGCATAGGCAGCGAACATAGAGAGCATTATGCAAGCTGCCGCCACTAAGACGACCGCAACCGTGATCCCGATCGAAGACGACCCTGAAAACAAAACTAGTTCACGGTTCATGCCTTGCAGAATAGCTCAGCATTGCTGAAGCAGAAGATCTAGATCACGCGTTCGACGAATTCAAGATATAAAATTCGCGGCGAGCATGAGGAAAACTAAGGATTTCGGGATGTGCGAGGCGCGAAACAAATCATTTCTTGAACGAACATATCTGTTTTCAAGATCCAAATCCAGAGCAGAGTCGCAATTCCATTTGAGCACAATAACAGAGAACAGAGTTTTCCATTGAAAAAGATGGTTTTTATTCACCTTGATCAGCTTCGCTCTCTCCTTGTTCGTTGTAGAACTTCACAGTCGAGTACCTCAAATAGCAGCCGGCGTTCAACCCCCTGCCCTCTCTGCTCGGCACGCACCGCCGGAGCGCCGTTTCCGCCTTCTCCAAGCAGACTCCGCAGCCGTCGCTGCTGATGCTCTCCCAGCACTGCGCCAGCGCGTACACTCCTCCCGCCTCCGCCACGCCGAACCCTCCTCCGCCTCCGGTCGCGGCCCGGGTCGCGTTGCCGACGGCCAACCCCACGGCCGCCGCGAAGCCCTCCCTGGCCGGCCCGTCGACGGCGCCGCGGTCGGAGGTGCAGTTCGCGGAGTCGTAGACGGGGTCGACGGGCTCGGTGAAGAAGTCGTAGCGGTCGTAGCGGAGGAAGCAGCCGTCGAAGTAGATGCGGGCGGCGGGGGAGGGGAGGCAGCGGGGGAGCTTGGTGCGGGCGGCGGCGAAGCAGAGGAGGCAGTCGGTCTGGGAGAGGTCGCGGTGGCACTGGGAGAGGCCGTAGACGGCGGCGCCGGAGGAGTTGGTGACTTGGGTGGCGAAGTGGTGGGTGGTCATGAGCTGGGAGAGGGACTCCATGTCCCTGACGAACATGGGGACGAGGTTGGGGGCGGGACTGGAGGCGGTGGCGGAGGCGTTGCCGCAGGAGAGGCCGGCCTCGAAGATGCGAGGGTCGGAGAGAGCGAGCGTGAAGAAGGAGAAGAAGAAGACGGCGGCGGCGACGGCGACGGAGGACGAGCTGGAGGGGGAAGGAGAAGGCATGGCGACGGCGGGAGACGGCGGCGGAGAGCGCATGCAATCAGAATCAATGCGTGCTTCTTGCTGGCATTGAAGCTCTGCGTTTCTCGCTAGAGAGAGAGAGAGAGAGAGAGAGATTTCTTCTCTGTGTTTCGTGCTCGTTGCTCTCCTGCTTATGTGGAGGAAAATAAGGAAGCCGACAAGTTACTGTCTCATTTGAAATAGAATGATTCAATTATTTATACATATGTACGTACGATACATATATAAATAATAAGTTTGTATGGGAGCAATGTCGATATAATTGGATAGTTTCTATTTGGGCACACCCAGTAATCAACTATCCTCGTGATCTCTATAGATGATTGTGGTCTATTTTTTGATTGCAAAATCATTACGACTAGAGCATAAAAAGCGAAACATTAGTAAATACTTTTCTATCAATTGATTGATCTCAAATCTCTTCATATGATCCCACAATACTTTAATATAATTAATCTTATGACATGCTACATTTCTGAATATAAAGAATGTTGAAAATGATATAAATGATTCCTAAACTTTAATGTAATGTGCGATATCATTCTTAACTATTGATTTATTCATTATGGTCCTTAAACTATTAATAAATATGAAAATGTCAAATGTTATTATATCACTCAGGAAAATGAACAAATGGAAAAAAAATCATTGTATACGAAGATATTTCAACATAAATTAGTGTCGGTAATAAATTCCTTTCACCAACTAAAAGTAGTGTAAACGAAACTATATTTCAATTTATTTTCTTGGCAAAGCAAATGGGGTCTGATGTAACGTCGAATTCAATGGAAAGGGTCGGTTCCCAGATATTCGTACGAAGGAGGTTGGCAAATGCTAGGGTGCCTAATCCTATCTACCGGGTTAGCAACTTTGCATTTGCATTGCATTACACGGTTTCGTACGTTGCGGGTTAAAAATTGCCTTTTCTTCCTTTTTCTTTGGCCTTTTTTTTTTGGTAGCTGAGAAGGGGACACGTGGTCTCTCGGAATGATGGCGTAAAAAAGTGAGGAATTGGAAACCCGCCCGTCCTCACGTCCACCGACATCCCACGTGGGGGCGCAGGGGGGGCCCACGCACCGTCCGTCTCCCTGTGCCACAACTAACCCCGCCGCGGCCAGCAGCAGCAACTGTGCCACCAAACTAGTTTTTTTGTTATGATCATAAGCGTGAGACTTATTTTTTTTGTAAGCATTTCTTTTTTAATAGAATGCGCTCGAAACGCTCGTTAAGTAAGTAAATAAAAGAAATTTACGATTATCAGTGCAATGCTTTTCTTGTGTTTTTAAGTAATTAGTGCTTTGCGAATCAAAATCAAAATCTCTCTCTATAGAGCATGTTAGGGCACTTAACATAACTTGTTTTGTAAGTGTACTGTGTTTACCGACTTATGTGTACTTTCTCTGTGCTCTCCTGACTACGAGTTGTTGTGCCATTATTATTTCATGAATAGTAAAAAGTGATTCGTGACTATAGCTTATTAAAATAGCTAGGCTTGACTAAGAGTAATAGTGATCACCGGTGTCTAAGTAAGGGATTAATGAAAATATACTTTTATGTTGTCGAATCAATTTCCAAACGAAATGAGTCTCGTTACTCTCGCTTCGAATTCATCTAGTCACTCCGTGTCTCTGACTTTCCAAAGACGAAAAACATTTGCAAATCTCTTACCAACCGCAAGGCATCGATCTCGATCTTCTTGAGAAGCTTTTGCTCTCCCGATCACAACCCAAGTCTCCCCTCAATCGTCTCCGAGCCACTCTCGAATTCTAAGCCACTTTTTACTTCTTTGATACGCACAGGTCAAACCATTGGTGGTGCCCCTACAAAGCGACAGAGGACGATAACTTCCTTTGGACAGATATCGTGAAAGTCCAGATCGAATCAAATACGGAAAGAGTGGGAAAGCAAAAGGGACGTAATCCGCCGCAAGTCAAAAAAGTTCTTTCGTGGCGTTTTCTTCTCTCGATCCGCATCACCCATCGTCCTCTCGCAACAACCGCATACGCGGGCTTTCAATTTCCACGTTTGACTAAACTGACCCGCCGTGCGAAACAGCACGCAACGACAGGCAAAAGGCATTTTTGCGTTTTTAAAATAGCCACGACAACTTTTGGCGAGTCCATGCGCCTTTTTTTAACTCTAAAGGCCACCTCAACAAGCACCATGCTATGTGAACTTAAATTTAATGTTTGACTTAGTTCATCGGTGGACCTATCAAATGGATCTGTCGGATCGGTTCGAAAATGATTCGACCCAAATTAACATATTTACATGCAATACAATTTTATATTAAAATACTCGTATATTTAACTCAATGTAGGAAAATTAATACACGAACTAAGGTGCAAACACGGAGTGAACCAGCACGAGATTGAGAGATAACTTGAGTTTAAGTAATTTGTGTACTCATTTAACACTCATATTAAACCCATTCATGATCCATTGTATCTAGTCTAAACACATTTATGAACAATTAATTAAATATTACTAATCCATTTAACAATCAAATCCATCACATATAGATTAGAAAATTGGATCCATAAGCCATTTGGCAAGTCCATTCATCAAACAGGCAGGTGCACGCAAACCGAGAGTCCATGAACAAAGGTGAGGCAAGAGGCATCATACCTTTAGAGTTGCATCTATGTGCCCAACATAATCGAACCCATAGCAAAAACATTATCATCGTCGACACCGGGATAAATCACACGTTCTGTAAAGACAAAGCATTAGACAAGCATAACATCCCGAGAAATCCTGACAGGGAACATGTAAGCAAAATAAAGTCAAAACCCACACCTAAAACTAAATCGTCCCCACCCCAACCCTTTAAGAAGTTAGAGATTCAAACCCTCCACCTCCCCCTTCCATGTTGGGTGGCCACTAGGGCAAACCCCAATGGTTGCAAAGGGAAGACACATTATGGAGGAAAAAATATTGAGCATTCAAAACTACGTTGGCATGTGAATACAGCGAAAACCCTGTGAAAACGCATTTTATTTCCACCGGCAAAAAAATGCTCTACTTTTACAGGCTTGGAGTAACCGTTCTCTAGTATGCCGTCTTGGAAATCAAATCTATGAATATACAGCAGCTAAAGAATAAATATATTGTCACAATAGCTAGCTAACAAAAATTTTCATGGCCAGCAAAGTCCATCGTCTGATCTTGGGACCCTCGGTTTCGGGTTAGCACCAGAGATCAGCGCCCACTAACGCAAAGGGGAAACTTGCAGCACCAGAGCATTTCACTCATCTCTGGAGGCTTGATGAAGAGTCGCTAGTGGGTTGGCACCAGAAATTAGGACCAGCTAACACAAAGAGGGAGCTTTGTAACATGTATTTCACCCACACGTGACTTTGGCAGAAATGCACCTGAGCAGCTGGAGCGAGATTGCCACTACAATCGATTGATGGCTCTTTCCTTTGAGCCAGCAGGAGGATATACAGCTTTAATCGTCTTTCAAAAGAGACATAACAGGAACTCCCTTGCTGGAGAAGCTTGTACACACCACTCTCAGCAAATCACCTACTTCATAGTCCGCCTTCCCTTCTCCCTGAATGGAATGAATGTTTTCACAGTTTCAGTGAACATGCTGGATTCCAGAAGTGAAGATATTTTGACTAATCATCTCAGGCCCTAGACTAGAGAAGAAATCGATGTCTCAGAAAGATTTTGCAGGGAGGGTAGTATCTGATTTATAATGAGGATATGTAATGCTTCTAAAACACCTATAACCCTTCAATTATATAATTGCAGTCCACCTAGAGTCCCATTGTGAACTTGAAAAACCCAGAAAAGGCAAAGGGCGACCTAATTATGGGAGAGCTTGCTGAGGAAGTGCACTAAACAACACTGTCCATCTAACATCAAAATGCTAAAGGAGCAACTGTAAACACAGCAATTAGAGATATGATGGGCAATTATCAACAAGTAGTCCATGTTCATACATACCTCAAACCGGTACATTCCACGAACACCATTACCCAAGTCAAGGACTAACCCTCGTCCAAGAACTTTATGGACCTTGGCAGTTACCCTCATCCCAAGCTTCAAATTCTTGGCAGTGGGAGCCTCTTTCTCAGTTTCTTCATCACCTTCTCCAGTGAAAGTGGACTTTAATTGGCTTCTCTTCTCATTAGAACTCGCCGACTTTTTACTCTTCACAATTACAAATAGAGTGAAATTAGATGGACTGTCGAATAAAGTGTCCACATGTTATCTCTTATCAGATTCCCATTGTGCTTACCAACTTAGAATTTTTCAGAGTTTCAAGCAGACCAGCAGATTTCTCCTCTTCCTCACACTCAGCAGCACTTCGAATTAAGATAGATGGTGCACAGGATGCATAGCTCTCCATGCTTTGGGAAGAACTCTCTTCCTTGGAATCTTGTTCTTGACCACTAGGCCCATCTTCGACAGACGGCCATAGAGGAACAGCTTGCTTAACTACGTTATTTGGCTCTGATGCTTGTCGGGGTGAAGTTGCTTTGAGGGATAATTTAATATTGCCACGGACGTCCTGCCCTATGCACATGACTGTCAGCTGCTGGCCCACCGAAACAACATCCGAAACTCGAGATACCTGATCAATTGGGAATTTAAGTTTCATGTCAACGTTATCCTAATCATACAAAAAAGGGAATATTTTTTAAGCAAGCTGACACATTACTAACCAATGACTCTTTGTTTGAGCCATTGCCACAATTTCACATTCAGAGGGGTAGACAAGTCTCAATGAAAATATCCACAATCCAACATTTTATCGATACAGATATAGATAAACGGTAAAAGTAATAGCGGATATTCTCCAGCAACTTTATTGAACAATTTCAAGGTAACGAGATAGAGTACCTTGACATTGTTCATACATTTGACCAATGCAACAATTAAGGACAATTCTAATGCTACCAATTATAACTGAACAACAAATCATCTGTCAAATGGGGAATAATCCTCCAATTTGCCAACTTTTATATAATGCTATCAAGAAGATCAAAAGGTCAAGAAACCATTAGATTTCAAAGAAAAAGAAACAGGTGGGTAGTTGATACACTCCTCCATCTTACATACCGGTTCATGTGATAACTCAGAAATGTGCAGTAGGCCTTGCTGGCCACCATTTAACTCCACAAAAGCACCATATTCCTTAATTGAAGTTACAATGCCTTTGTATGTACCTCCAACCTCCATCTCACGGCCAACGGTAAATTCAATCTGAGGACATGAGAAGTGAGCAACTGTGATTTCCTTATCCAAAAATGTCATAATAAGTCAATTCATCTGGTACAGAAACCCAAAAACAATATGTAGAGAATTGTTGGGTCAAAAAATGTAAACTAACAGACACATCAAGACCATTTTGTGTAACAAACAATGCAATCTATTCCATGAAGCAATTCACCATGCTTTAAACAAGTGAAACCCCCACTCCCACTCAGTTTCTAATGTCGAAAACTTTAGAAAAGCATCTCTAATATGAACTAATCAAAATAATGATCTGGCTTCCAGCTTAAAATGCCACCTGGAAGGAACATTTTGACGTTTCAGTCAAAACACTAGAGGTGCCCATGAGTCTTAGCACAGAAGGTGAAATATTCCCAAAGAGATAGAACTTTTAAACTAAAAATCTTCAAGCACACATTGGTTCCAGACAGAACAGCATCTAAATTTGAGAATCCAATCATTGCTTTATTTTTTGATGTCACAGCACAATACAAGAATATTAAACACCAGGTAAACCTGGCTCTTCCATATTTAAGCCAAACAGACATCACATGACATACCTTTTCTTGCACCTTCTCCATTACAGTTGGGTTCTTAGCAACTATGGTCAGTGTTCCATCACTCACAGATAATCGTGCACCTGGATATTTTAATATTGCCAGTTACAATGAGCAACATAAAATAAAGGTCAAACACAAAAAAAGAAGAAGAAGAAAACACAAAAGCAGCAAGATAGGAAGTGTCTTCTCAGCAGGATATGTATGAACATTCAACTAGCTCCAATGAGCTTACCAAATCACATGAGAAAATCCACACGGGATATTATACATATTTCAAGGTATCAGCTAATAATTTTTGCTCGTGAAATGGCTCATTTTCGCTTTTTTAACAATTAGCATGGACATGGCCTCCTCACTAATAATCCTTTATGGTGCTAAACATTACTAAAGAAATGTATCTTGTTGGACAAAATAATCTACAGAAGTCCACTTGTACGGTACCATGTCATAGACTGGTAAGGAGCGACATTCTTCACCAAGCTAAAGTATTGTTAAGAAATCAACAGCATATAAAATCTTAAGAGGCAAGGCTTCCACTGCTCCAGAAAGGAACTTCTCTAATGCAGCTTTTGGCGTTGCTTCTAACTTGTGGTTTGTTGATGTCCAAAAGCAGAAGTTGGTGAAAATAAGCCACTATGGAAATAAAAGTGACAAAATAAGATGGCTATGCTCCTACAGAAGTAATCAATCTTTCATGAAGCTGGTTGATGTATGGTTACCTTTCCAATGGATAATTCTACAGACATTTCATAAAACCCACAAGATTTAAACAAGAACTAAAAACTAAAGCAAAAGTCAGTCCAATCAGGCTCTCGGCTGATGTGATGTTTGGTTTTGCCCCTTAGGCATGTCTTATTTATTGCCATATAATGAACTTATTTTATTTATCAAATATATAGCCATCAGATGATAAAGTCACATTGGCCAGGTGTCATCAGGATATCCTATGCACACAAAATTATTGCAGTCTCTTATAGAGAAAACTTAATTCTTGAACAAACCTGTTTCTTCCTCAATCCTTCTCTTTAAAACACCAAGAGGGCCAATCAAACGACGGAGAGCTTCATTGCTGAACTTCAGAGTTGCTGGATTCAAATAATGAAATTTTAGTCAAAGCATGACATTTCATACTAATGAAACATCGGGCTATGAACAGTCAAGAAGTAGACCTAATTGAGGAGTATTTCTATCATCTTGGGTACGTGGTAATCTGATTTCTCTCTCCATGTGGTCCAAAATTTGCAGACGACCTTTATGAGCAGGTTCTAAACATTCACAAATGATGTCCAGAGGTATTCCAGCTGGTTTTATGTCCAGTTGAATAGCCGTAACTCCCTTTCTAGTGCCAGCAATTTTGAAGTCCATATCTCCGAGATGATCTTCCAAACCCTAGAAAAGGACTTGCTCATCAAACACCATGAGGAAGATAGCAATGATCAAGTTAACTTGCAGGACCATTCCTCACAAAATGCAGGAAAAAAAGAAGCATCTACACCATAACTACGAAAGTTAACTACGACATACATGAAAGTACACAAAATTTACAGGAAAAAATAAACCTACAGGTGGACAAGGTTTTAAAATATTCTCTATCGAGTATCAACTAAAACTATGTTGCTTTACATAATCAGCACCAATGAAACAAACAATAGTAACCCTTACAAGTATATCAGTAAGTATCCGGTAATCAGTTATTTCCCCCGTCACTGGATCAACTTCACTGACAAGACCCACTGAAACACCTGCTACATGTTCTCTTAATGGAATGCCAGCATCCATGAGCGCCATACTACCTACAAAAGAGAAGACATCATACTCAGAAAATAATGCAAACACATATTCAGACAGGATTGCACATTTTTCAAGGAAGCCATGTGTAGTATAAAACTTTTCTGAAGTAGTAGAAAATTAATGCTCAGATACCTCCACAGACAGTTGCCATTGACGTTGAACCATCAGAGGCCATGACTTCTGAATTAACACGCACAGTATAGGGGAAGAAATCTTCACGAGGTAAAACTGCAAGGAGAGCTTTCTCAGCTAGAGTTCCTACAAATAAGTGACCAAGATGGTGTTATTCTGAGATCCCAAACATAAATCATTTACTTCTACAATTTAAAAAGGTACCTCCAAAAGATACAATGTTAGCAACATGCTATTGATGGTGAAAGCTTTACAAAAATGATAGAGAACCAATTTTTTTTGTTGAACTGGCTCAAAAAGGAATTAACATTAGAAGCATTAAAATGTCAAGATTGTTAATTGACGGTAGTTCTTCAAGAGTAAGGGAATGAGGAAAGGCTCCAGATCCATGAAACTCTCATATAGAGAACGTGTTGCTAATCCAATATTCTTTGAACAGTTGCAAAAGCCAAGTATGGCTCCGCAAAAAGCAATAAGCATTGAGATGATACCAACTGGAACATGGACCATATTTGCAGTTGAGTTCAGGATCACATCAGAGTGCGCATAGAGAATCTGGAAATGCTCTTTTGTCCAACCAAAAATATACTTTCAGAGTTCTCTGATGGCATTGGTTGCAGAGTACGTGCAGAAATCACAAAGTTCTCTCATGAATGTATCCAAATATATGGTCCTTCACATATATCACAAAGTTTCTGATGATTACATGATGCGGCTGCTGATACTCTTTCTTAAGATCAAATGCACACCTTTAGTGCAACGTCAATGATAATTAATGTATTTTAATTTAGAAAATTAAGAATTGTCAAAATTATTAAAGACATTTAGGCACAATTAATTACCATTTCTTTTCCCAATGACACTATAAAATACTTGACTTAGAGGGAGTTATGAACAGGAAGTCATCTTAAACCTCATCTCAACAGGCTAAAATCTTTCAAACAGGGGTTGATCAATACAATGAGAAATGTACTTTTTTTCATAATTCGATAGGCAAGTAAAAGAAATTACCATGCCCAACTTCACGTCTATTTAGCCCAACTCTTTTGCCAACCTCATTAATTGAAAATGGCGGAAAGGTATAATGAAGCATAAAACGCTTGCTTGGGGGACCAACAATTGAATCCAACTTTTGAGAATCCCCTGGGGCACCAATTGTCACAGTACAAAGCACCTGCAAATATCAAATGGAAACTCATGTAAAGATTTAAATGTAATCCAGGCCACTATATAGCCAGTTCTCCTTTTTTCCTTCTTCTTAATTATATCCAATGACCTGCGTATCTCCGCGAGAAAATATCGATGATCCCTGCAACGTACGTAGATAGCCAGCTTCGCAGTACACAGGTCTGACTTCGTCAAGGCGTCTGCCATCAACTCTAAGTCCTTCTGCAATTATCCTCTTGCGGACAACCTGACGTGTTTCACGAAATGAGGTCGGCAATCACTGGAAAAAGTCAACAGTGCAATGAACAGTATATATGAAGTCTAACACCCATGACAGACCATTTATCACAATGAATATTCAGTATCCTAATTAGCATTCATGTGATCATTAGAAAGAAAGAATTGCAAGTTTATGGTACATTAGAAATTAGAGCTTACCTTCTTCCTCACAGTATCTACTGCTCTAGGCAACACCAATAAGCTTTCTTCATCACCTTCTTCTTCAAGTGCTTTTTTTACATCTCGGGTTATGTTGTCCAAGGCTTCTCCACGTTCAAACTGATATGCAAAATGCCAAAGACCCAAAAAGCGCGAAACATTAAGTAAGACTGATAATTTCTAGATAACTACAAATAAACAGAAATTGTAACCAATAAAGAAAATTTAGAGGATGCTACAGATCCCTCCCATTCATTATGTTGAGCACCTTGCCATATGAAGGATCAGTAAAAACAGCTTCAATAGGAGCTTCTGCCAGGTTGCGAACTTTTTCGAGAGTTCTATCCAAGATCATAGACAGCTTATATTCCTTCTTAGTTTTGCCAGCTTTCGCAGCCAATCTCATTTGAGGTTCAAGGTACTTCACAGCCTGATGCAACAACAAATACATATTAGTTACACATAAATCAAAAAGAAATCAGAAAGAATTGCAGGTGTGCGATTCACCTCTGGATGCGCTAGTCTCAAGCCAGCTTCTAAATCTTTCTCTGATATCTCATGAGCTTGCACGTCTATCATCAAAGTTTTGTCCTTTGTGCATGCATATACTAATTTCACGTCACTTAAATTGAGCTGAAAGATAGACATTTATAATCCGTTAGCACGTCACCTAAGTTTTCTATTATCAGAAGTATGAAATGTCATCCTCCAAGACAAACAAAATATGGTGCATAAATGGAAGTAAGGGATATCGTGAGTTTCAAGATAATTAGTCCCACAGCACAGGTATCAATTAAAACGACTTATTAGTTGACATCCCTTACCATAAATATATAAATAAATGAATGAATAATGAGTTGACATGAGCTCAAACAGCACATTACCAGAAAACCACAATCACCCTTTCTACTTTCTGTTGCATACCCACAATCCTTGGATTTTTAAAAATATATTTTGAAGAAATATGAACAGACAGTTGGGATACTAATTTGAAGTTGATAATCAAAATTGTCTAGGTGATGAAAGTACGATGTGAGGGAAAAAATTTAAAGGGAGAGGGACGTGTGCAACCCTGAAATGTCTAAAATAGGCAATAGCTCTCAACAACAGATATGATTAGTTGATTATCAAGAGAATTTGCAATTGATGCAAGAAGCACCTCCTCCATGGTAGGATTAATGATGAACTCCCCACAAATCCTCCCTATGCGTATCACTCCAATTGGACCTCCCCAAGGGATATCTGATAACATAAGAGCAGCAGATGTTGCATTAGCTGCCATTACATCTGGATCTTGTTTCCCATCAGAGGAAAGAACGCTTGCCATTACCTATGCATTACAAAACATAATTAAGAGACAATAAGAACGCAATTCTATGTACAGCTGAAGAACATTGGAGGATTAAAGAGCAGTTTTACCTGGACTTCATGAAAAAACCCAGCAGGAAATAATGGTCTTATTGGTCTATCGATAAGTCGACCAACTAAAAGTTCACGCTCTTTGGGAGCACCCTCTCGCCGCGTATATGTTTTTGGGATCAGACCTTGGGCATACTGCTTCTCTTGATAATCAACCTTTGAGAGAAAATGATGAACTTCATCACATATACAGATGGAGCAAAAAATGCCACTTTCCCCTCAGTTATTGAAAAAAAAAAAAAAATTCTCAACTATGCATAAGCACAGAAAACTGCTAACAAGCTCCAGCACTGGCAGGACAGGATGATTCTGAACCATCAAGACCATAGCATTTCC
Source organism: Eucalyptus curtisii (assembly GCA_017140595.1). Classification (NCBI taxonomy): domain Eukaryota; kingdom Viridiplantae; phylum Streptophyta; class Magnoliopsida; order Myrtales; family Myrtaceae; genus Eucalyptus; species Eucalyptus curtisii. Next base: position 28,317,143 of record CM029503.1, on the reverse strand, counting down.
TTTTCATTTGTGGAGGCTATAGAAAGGCAGGTCATGACCAATGCATTTTTTATTTTGCCAGTATCTAACTTGTGGAAATCGTTTGTTCAGCCAGCTGGTTAATGTTATATAGTGTGACAAGCAAAATAAAGGAGCCCATCACACGAGCATGACTTCAACAGAAGCCATTTCATCGTCACACTGCTATGAAACTGAAATATGACAAGTATTCACACGAGGGCGTGCAAATTGCGCAAAATAATTATGCCCATACCAATTATTCAATCACGAACGAATCAAACCAAGCTCAATAAGGCATGCTGAGCTCTCAATATCAGCTCGAACATACAATGACGGGCCAAAATGCCCAAAACGAGCCACGAACGTACTAACATCTTCAATGTCATTCTCTCCCAAGCCCAAAATATCAAAAAAAACGTCTTTACGCGGACAAATAATCAGAGAAATAGATCAAACACGCCAACGAGGAAAACAATAAAGAGTCAATTGGGAGAAAATATATATTGATCAAGCTAAGGAAAAAAAAAATGCAAGCACGGCACTTCGCGTTGAGCTACAATCCAACTAAACAGGAAGCGCCACGGAACTCACAGTGAGAGGCAAGAAGCTCCCGACAGCATCGCCCCTGGAGGACGCGACGGTGGACAGGACATTGGTGTCGTCCATGCCCAGCACGACGGCGCCGTTCGCGAACCGGGCGAGCTTCCCGGTCTCGAGCGTGATCAGGCGGGAGCCGATCTCGAACTCCTCCCTGAAGCTCTCCAGGACCTTGGTACCCGCGGCGGGAGGCGGCGGCTCGAGCTCGGGGTCGGAAAGCGAGGAAGAGGTGGAAGAGAAGGAGGCGAGGCCGAGGCCGCCACCGCGGGTCGGGCGGAAGCTCAGGGACCGCCAGGGGAGGAGGTTCGGCTTCCTGGCTCTCGTCGCGATGGAAGCCATGGCCATTTCGGCGACGGTGCGCGGTGGCGCGCGGCGGTCGCGGTGGCGGTCGGCGGAGGTTTAGGGTTTAAGGGAAAAAAAAAAAAATTAGAGCCAGTTCCCGCCGGTCAGTGAGGACCGAGGAGTGAGGAAGACGAGGTACTAGAAATGAGGCGAGGGTTTAAGGGGGGAAAATCTGGTGCGGACGTGCGCACTACGGGATCCTTCGTGTTCGCGCGTCGCGGCCAGGATGTGGAATTCATCTTCAATCCGGCCATTGCATCGCAAGGGAAATGGATGATAACATAAATAGTTTATGAATTTTAATTTGATGTGCAATATAATCTCTTAACTTTAACTTAATCTCAGATGTAATCTCTAATTTTTTAATCTGTTTAATATGATTTCTTTATTTTCGGTACATATTTAATGTTGTTCCTAAACGAAATGAAAATGTTCAAAGTAGCAATTTTATTAATTTAATAATAAGGATAATATTAGACATTTTTATATATTTTATAGATTAAATTAAATATGTACCAAAAGTTCAGCTACTACATTAAATAAAGTAAAGTTCATTTATCATATTACGAATTGAGTAAAAGTTCGTGAATCATTTGTGTCGTTTTCCTTAAATAAATACACATCTTTAAAAGTGTTAACTCGATGGATGTACAATTTTTTTGTTTTCAAACTTTTGAATGGACTTGATGATACTCCTAAAAAATGAATTTCAATGTAGGGATAAAAATTGTTTGAGGATGAATATGGTCGATTTTGCCTCCTTAGTTACTTGGCACCCTGCTACCCTCAAGACAAACTTTATAAGGAATGCAATGTGGTCTCTAAAATTTAGATTAATATTTAATGTAATCCTTAAATTTTTAGTTTGTTCAATATAATCTCTACATTTTTTGTATATATTTAATGTTGTTCTTGAACGAAATGAAAATATTTAAAATAGTCATTCGATTAATTAAATATCGAGATAGTATTAACATTTCACATATTTTATGAATTAAATTTAATATGTATGAAAAGTTCATAAATTATATTAAATAATTTAAAATTCATGAATCGCATTATATATTAGGCAAAAATTCATTGACCATTTATGTCATTTTCCGTAAATGAATACGCATTTGATGCTATCGCCTGACATCTTTGATGGTGTTACCCGAGCAAACAAACGTGCGCATTTTTTTTTTTTTTAGAGTTTTAAATGAATTTGATAATACTCATAAAAAATGAATTTCAAAGCAGGGATGAAAAGTGATTGGGCATGGATATGGTCGGTTTCGCCTCCTTGTTTGCTCGGCGCCCCGCTACGCTGGGGGCAAACTTTTTCTCATGACAAGGATTGCAAATGTAATAAAAATGTTCACTAAAAAAAATTTCCTCCTCCCTCCTCCCCTCCTTATTTACATAAATTTTAAAATCCTTTTCCCCCTCTTTTCCAAAATTCCCCAAAAATAGTAAGTTTTCCATGACTCTGCAATTTTTCGCTTTGACAACGCATGGACTTTCTTTTTGTCATGCTTTTCCTTACTTTCTCGTGAAGATATTCCAACTAAAGCCATATCTTTTCTTATCGCGAGAAGTTAATAAACAATACGCTTTTATGGAAAAATCGATTGTTCTTCTTTATTTATGTGACTCGAAAAATAAGATTACTAAAAGAGCCCTCCAAGAGAGTCGAAACAAAAAAAAAAATTTAAGGATTAGTATTAGGAAAAATCCCAAATCAATACATTTATGCCTCGCTAATTTCTGTGTCATACTATCTTATGAAATTATTCATCTTGTACCATAAACCTGTGACCAATCGATAATTTTTTATTTCATTTTTTGTACTCCTTAAAAAAACGATTAAGGACCGGATTGACCTAATGGGTTCGGTCCGATTTCCAAGTCAACCCAGGACCAACCAATAATTTTTTATTTCATTTTTTGTACTCCTTGAAAGAGCAACCAAGAACCGTACCCACCCAATGGGTTCGATGATGAGCGTGATCAACTAAGAAAGGCAAGCGGTGAAGGTTAAGTGGGGTGAGCATCGAATAGAATAAACATCGAATGTCGAGCGGGGAGCAACAAGTCAAGCGAACATCGAGCGGCGAGTGGCATGAGTGACCCAAAGCGAGCGAAGTGAGTGTCAAGTGGCAAGCGGAGAAGTTGTTTCTTTCGATTTTGACAAATTGAATACTAAGAGAAAAAATAAGACAGAAGAGAATGAATAATAGAGAAGGATACCATAAGGAGCTGTTTATGTCTTTTTGGACGCCGAGATGACTCATCACAAAAACATTTTCCTCATTCGTAAATTATAACACTATAAAAAGATATTAAAAATCTAAGTTATTAAATAATAATGTAAAATTACTTGAAGTCCTCACTAAAGAGCTATTTAATACTTGTTGACCCTATATATTTTAATATTTTCTCAATATAAAAAAATTATAAATAATATATTTAATATATATGCATATATATAGAGTCAGGGTTAGTCGAGTTGGGCAATACCAAAACTTATCCAAAACTAATTTCTACGTGACAAAAAAATCTCAACTTCATATGCTAATATCACATTTACCTCTAACTAGTATATCTGTAACCAATGCTCACCCCTATAAGTTTCTCGTTTTCTCCCCTTTGAGCTACACATATGGGCCTCTTGCTTAAAAAAAAAAAAAAAAACTACACAATTGGCCAACAGAGTAGGCGGCCCGGACAGGCCCGGCTCCGGGCCCATGAAGGGATCGCGCCTTGAGGGGCCCGCGAGAGGAGCCGGGCCGGTCCGAAATTGCCGGAGGCGGCGTCCGCGAGAAACGTCGAAAGATGCTTTAAGGTCGGGACACGGACACACAGCATCCCCCGCTCTCTTCCCGATTCCCAGTTCCCCTCGCCGGCGGCGAGATTTATAGAGCCGGAAACTCTAAACTTCTCGGCCGCAATGCTAAAACCCAGGCTCCGATTGGGAGGCGCCATGGCCGGCGCGACCATGCTGTCGTCGAGGTTCCGATCGAGCCCTCCCGCCGCGGGCCCCAGCCTCTCGCTCGGCTCGTCTCCTTTCGGCGGCGGCGGCGTCGCGCGGAGCCGCCTGCGCTTCTCCGGCGGCTTCGCTCGCGTCTCGCTTCGGTGCTTCGCTTCTTCGCCCTCGCTCGACAGGATCCAGGTCGGGAATCCGATCGTCGAAATGGACGGTGAGTTACACCCCGCCGCGCGCTCGCGAAAAGTCAACTCGTGTCGAACGCGGAGCGCGCGTGCCGTAGCGCTCTGCTCAGGAAGATTCGAAACCGATGTGAAATGGAAGGAGAAGTTACGACAGCATCGGTTTTCCCTAAACAGTTTTTCTGATTCTCCTGCTTTCTTCGTCCCTGGACGGGGAAAATGGAGAGTAGATTTTCAAGTTGTGCTTCCATTTTTTTTTTTTTTTTGAAGTTTTCAACTCACTGTTCTTTTCTTTTCGAGTTTAGGTGATGAGATGACGAGGATCATTTGGAGCACGATTAAAGAAAAAGTATGAATTGGATATGTTTCAAATGTATGTTCTTTGTTTTTTTATTTGGCTTGCTTGCTTGTTTAATGTCTCCTGGCCTTATGGTCTACATGATTGCAGCTTATATTCCCTTATTTGGATTTGGATATTAAATATTACGACCTGGGGATATTGAATCGGGACGCGACCGAGGACCGAGTCACTGTAGAAAGTGCCGAAGCTGCTCTCAAGTAAGTAGTTTGAAATGGGTGACCGATGCTGAAGCTATTGCTAAGACATTAATTGAATTGGTGAAGCTTTGTGCTTCTTGTGTAAATTATGTGTTGGATGTTACCTGGTGCTTCACCGCATTTTTTGCTTAGATGGCTCTGGAAGCAGGACTTTGATGTTAGAATAATATAACGTAGACAGCAATAATATGAACATTGCCAATGGTGGAGCCTTGCACATTCTGCTCAAGAGTTGTTGTTGTTCTCTTTGTTGATCTCATGTTAAGTTTTAAAGTGTCGTCTCTTTTCTCAAATCCATGTGGAAATTTAAGAGAAGGTTTACGTGCGGTTTAGCAGTTTAGTTGTCTATTTCTTTGAGATGGAGATTGAATTCTATTAGTTTTTGTGTTGCAGGTACAATGTGGCTGTGAAGTGTGCTACAATTACGCCTGGTTTGTTCTCCTGCTTCAAGCTTTTCAATCTCTTGCATTGTCACCATAATGCCATCATAAACTAAGATTTCATAGACTTCTCAAGTTGTTTCTCTGCTACCCTTAATGTTTGGAGTGGAGAACAAGTGCCTTAATGTGCAATCTAGTTGCGGTTAATTTATTTAGACAAAGTTACAGGCTCTAACTCATTTTTTCTTCCTGAATGTTTTATTTTTCAGATGAGACTAGAGTCAAAGAATTTGGCTTGAAGTCTATGTGGAGGAGTCCCAATGGCACAATCAGAAACATCTTAAATGGTCTGTTATATTGAAGGAAGACTCTTGTCATTTATGAAAATTTGAATGCTGAATTGCAAATAAATTATTGCATTTCTTATGTACGGAAATTGGAGGCTACATCGAGGGTTGATGAGTATTTTATTGGGACAGCATTTAATATGGAAGTAGGGATATTGGTAAAATGTAACAAGTTTTGTCAAACGTATTTTATAGTTATAGCCTATTTGACAACCCAGTTAAGTACTGAAAATTGACAATTTAGCACTTAATGAGACTATGCATGCTGGATAGCCCAATTACATTTTTGATTTAAAGGATTCGATTATGTAAAAAAAATTAATTAAAGTACTTAGTAAAGGAAGGGATTTCACTCAAATCGTTCAAAAGAAGAACTAATCAATGGTAATTAGAATCTTTCAAATTATATTGCTAAAAGCTACCACTAATGATCACAATTTCATGTTTGGTAATAGGTCAACAACATTTAGGGTCATTTTTCATTCCTCATCAAACAACTTTTCATTTTTATTTCAGCACCTAAGATTGTCGACATTTTTAAGTTCAGTGCTTAAGTTTTCAGTACTTATGAATGTATTTCAAATAGAATCGTTTGTGTTCTTTCATGGGCAAGTTTCTTCCTGTGATAATAGAATGTCCCTTCATAGTCGTTCATGAGAAAAGTTGATTTGTGCTGACAATATGGTAAGTAGTTGAGTTTCACGTGAGCAATAATCTTTTATTTATTTATTTATTTATTTATTGGGACACATTCAGTTCTTTTAATGTCTCTCTGCCATTTTAAAGAGAGAAGTGGATCAGAAGAATCTTTTGGTGGCAGAATTTGTAGAACTAAGGTGCTGACTTACTGCCATTTGACTGCATGAAATGGAAACACGAAATTATCAAATATGTGTAGATGAAAGATAATTTAAGAGAGAGATAAATTAGAAGATTTTTTTAAGTGTTATCTAATGAAAGAAAGTCCACAATCATTTGTCTACTTTGTTGAGCTTCTTGATTTGATATGTTCTATGAGTCTCTTTTAATTGACTATAACGAAAGACCACGAGAATTGGGTTTCAGTGAAAATGACGTGAGGCAGAGCCCAACATGTATGAGCATCCATTTAGTTTGCCCCCACTCGATGGGATGAGATTTGGTGGTTGTGGTTTTAGTTCCTTTAATTGCCACCGGAGCATGAAAGCTGTATCCTCAGGCTGCTGTAGATATATCTGGCGTCTCTTCCATCATAGAGATTTGTTCTCCAATCCCTTGCATCTTCAATTACTGTCCTAAGAGAATACATTTTACCTTTTCAGGCACTGTGTTTCGTGAACCAATCCTTTGCCGGAACATTCCCAGAATTGTTCCTGGTATGCCTTTGCTTCTGGTGTAGAATTAGAGTTTGGTGAGCAGTACAAAACAGTTTTAATCTTTCTATCAAATGCACAGGTTGGAAAAAACCCATTTGTATTGGTAGACATGCATTTGGTGATCAATATCGTGCTACTGATACTGTTATTAGTGGAGCAGGAAAGCTCAAAATGGTATTTGGTAAGATGAATTTGACAATTTTTTGTATTTAAAAGGCCTTTACTTCTCGATTTTCAATGACGTGACCATTTTTTATGATACTTAGTCCCAGACGATGGGAATGCCCCAGTGGAGCTCGATGTTTACCATTTTAAAGGTCCTGGTGTGGCCCTTGCAATGTATAATGTTGAAGAGGTTTGTCTGTTTTTCCTTTTATCGTTGTAATATTTAGATTATGGCGTGTCAGATTTTAGAGACTCATTGCTGTATTCTTGTCAAAATGTTCACAGTCCATTCGAGCCTTTGCCGAGTCATCAATGTCTATGGCATTTTCGAAAAAATGGCCTCTCTACCTGAGCACCAAAAACACCATTCTAAAGAAATATGATGGCAGGTCAGTCACTTTTGCATATCATTCTTATACTTCTGGTGTCATTATACATTTTCTTTTGACCTGTTATGATGTTTGTCAATTTGATTTCCATACGCAAGAAATTCACATAGACGGATTGTTACAGATTTAAGGACATATTCCAGGAGGTATATGAAGAGAAGTGGAAGGACAAGTTCGAGGAACATTCTATATGGTATGTGTCTTACATATTCTCATTTATGGACGCACAGCACATATTCCTATCAGATTGACTTTAATCTTAGGGGATTGCAGGTATGAACATCGTCTAATTGATGACATGGTCGCTTATGCACTAAAAAGTGATGGTGGTTATGTTTGGGCTTGCAAGAACTATGATGGAGATGTGCAGAGTGATTTACTTGCTCAAGGTATGTTTAATTTTCTATCATTGGGAGTGGCTGCATATGGCTGCCTTAATTTAATGGAAGAATTGTAGTTAACAACCTATCGAATTTTTTCAACCAAAAAAAAAAAGAAAAACTATTGAACTTTGCTGTAGATAGTGGGATGAGATTGTTGTGCTGTAGATAGTGGGATGAGATTGTTGTGCTGTAGTTAGTTTACAGGAAGCTCATGAATCAGAAAATTTGGATACATCCTCCATGAACACTTCCACCCACCACTCTCCAACCAAAAATTTAAAAAAAAAAGAAAAGAAAGAAGGAGAGTACACGTAATAGTATGGGGATTAATAGTGTCAATGTAAGTAATTATTGAATTTTGCACTTTTAATCGTTCTCGCATAATTTATTTGTGTTTTCACCTAGCTTTTTCCCTTCTGTTCAGAAAATTATTTATTTAGATAAATTTTATCCAGAACATATTATGATGAAATACGATTCCTGGGCAAAGTGGAAAATAGAATTTGGATAATTGAATATAACTTTAGTTTGAAGCTACTGAATAGAATGCTGTGGAATGGTAAGTGTGCAATCTTTTTGGACCTCTAGAGCATCCAGTAGTCCCTAAATACCTGGAATTCTTTGCTGTGAAGCTGTCCTTTGTAAAGCCATTCTAGCTTTTGGTTGCTTTAACAAGGATCCGCTGGTTATCTTTGTCATAACAATTGCAGATCTGATTTGAAATGGATGGGTTTGATAGTTCTTTACTGAAGAGGTTTGTATTATATGCAGGATTTGGCTCTTTGGGTCTCATGAGCTCTGTCCTGGTGAGTTCACTATTTATTGTTTCTGTCCAATTACTTTGATCTTGAGAGCGTAGGAACTCTTGATGACAATGGTTTTTTGCAGTTATCCTCTGATGGTAAGACTTTGGAAGCTGAGGCTGCTCACGGGACTGTAACTCGTCATTTTCGTCTACATCAGAAGGGTCAAGAAACTAGTACCAATAGCATTGCTTCTATATTTGCATGGACAAGAGGATTACAACATAGGTGCATTCTGATACTTCAATTTGTTACTTACCCTCCTGTTCACCTCTGTCTATAATGGGTTCTGTTAGTTACTTGCTATGTCACTGGAAGTATTGCCTGGTGGTTCTGCGATCTATGTCCTATAGAATACTTCAAATATATTAGTTGAGCCCTGCTGCAATTGTTTTCCTGACACCGAATGGAATGTATAGTGCCAACACGAGACTATTACTTTTTCACAGGTAGAGATAGCAAGGTTATTGTTGACTTGCATTTTGTGAATGTTTGTTCGGAAGGGAAAGATGGACAGGATCACTAGACTTTTGGTCCAAATGTTATATTGATTTCTTAGTTTGAGATAAGTATGCTGTGGAAGATTATTCCTTCAATGTTCTGTGTCTGCATTTTTATGATCATACACATTTACCGTTCTACTTATTTTCCCCCTTCACCTTTGCTGCTTGTATGCACTCTGGTTGCTTGTTGTTCTATTGTTGTTTCAACTTATAAACCATCATTTGCTAATCATGATATTCAGAGCCAAACTAGATAACAACGACAAGTTAATGGATTTTGTTCACAAATTGGAGGCTGCGTGTATTGAGACCGTGGAGGCTGGAAAAATGACCAAGGATCTTGCCATCTTGATCCACGGACCAAAGTAAGCATGATCTTTACTCGATACTATGTCAGCTTCCTCCGGAGTTGTGTGATGTGAAACTATTATGGTATCTTTTCTATGCCATTTTCATCTGATGAATTGGTTCACGGTTTATGCAGGGTAACCAGGGAGTTCTACTTGAACACAGAAGAATTTATCGATGCTGTTGCACAAAATCTGGAGGCAAAGCTGCGGGAACCTACAGTAGTCTAAGTTTGAATCATACGTTGTCCGTGTGAGATATTTTTTGGGAAGTTAGCATTTTTTGACAGAGGAGACATTCATGACCACAGTCGAAGCACCTATTACTTAGGCACGGGTACCTACTGAAACAAGTTGATTGATGCAAAACGGAAGGCGGAGGCAATTTCTGTTCTTTCGCGGACAAATCAGGGTGAGGTGTAACTTACTCTGACCTGTGTCGTTTTGGCCATCTCGAGGTCAGTTTCTCGAGAAGTCCTTCATCCTCGTGCGACGTGGTTATGTTATGCTAGCATTCCGTCGCCTTTGTAGACGAATAAATCGAGGAGAGACTTTTTTGTAAGCGTTTCGGGAACAAGTGTTACTTTACAAAAAAAATTTGGAACTACTCTGCATGAAACAGCAATTTGCCCTTCTTTCTCTGTTCCTAGTTGGGGACTGCTGTGTCGACAGTCCTGGTCGGAAATCGAACGGTGGCTTCAAAAATGGAGGAGCGAGGGAGCGAGCGAGCGCCACATGCTCTCGCAAACAGGACCATTTCGTCGTCTCATGCCAGCCATCCATTCGTTCCCAATTTCCAAATACGGGACGAAAACGGAGGTTCATTCGAACCCCACCAAATCTATCACGACCACAATTTTCCTATTTTCGTTCGCATTATTATCCAAATCCTAACGCCGAAGGACGTCTCCCCCATTCGATCCCGAATGCGACCTCTCACATCTGAAGGTCGCTATTTCCCATATTTCGCCAGAAAATATCTCCCGTTTCGTAGTCGCCATTGATCCAAATACGAAACTACCAAATACGAAACTCCCTCTGGATTTTCTCTTTCTTTCCATCTTTTCCTGCGAAAGCTCCATCTAACGAGGGTCGCTGTTTTTTGCGCTTTGACTTCAAGGGGTTGGAGCTCGCTACCATCACTGTCCGTACAGGTGGGGAAAATGACCGGACGAATGCGAATTGCGGGCTCTACTTTTTCGTCGCATCCACGAAATGCCACGTGAACTAACCAAGAGAAGGTAATAAAAGAGAGAGGAAAATGGAAAACAAAATTTGGGGGAGGTTGTTCGTTTAACCCTTTTTTAGAGAGCTCGCTAGGTTGATCCCCTGTTCTCAATGACATGCAGCGTTAAAACAGAACCCATCTCTCTCTCTCTCTCTCTCAAAATGCAGAGCACACTGCTTGCTCAGTCTCCTTTGACGCCATTCCTCAAACCTCGAAGCGGAGACATCCTTCGGTCCCCTTCGACTAGCAATGCATCGCCGCTGAAGTCGCTCGAGCGCGGGGCCTGTAACTCCGGCCACCTGCCTTTGAGGGCGGTTTCTCTGCTCCGTTCTGCCTCGCGACCCCATGCGCTGGTCCCGGCTGCTTCTTCTTCTCCTTCATCTTCGCTTCTTTTTCTGAGATGGAAGGAAGATGGCACCAAGGTCAGGGCTGCTTCGGCGCCCGGGATAGCGGAGGACGGTCCCACGAAGCTGGTCGGCGTCGCGAGGACGCTGCGGCTCGCTGTCATGTTCGGCGCTTGGTACCTTTTGAACATCTACTTCAACATTTACAACAAGCAGGTCTCTCTCTCTCTCTCTCTAGAATTGTGTCAGCATCACTGGTTTTGGGTTGGTTTAGCATAATGAATACGATCTGTGTACGAGAATATTTCGCAGAGTATGCCGAATATAGACGAGATGTATATTAAAACCGGTTTGCGGAATGGGTATATTGAACGTCCTACAGTCATATCACTTAGCAAGTAGCATATCGATCTCGCAAACCCATCATTTCACATCCTAGTTACCATTCACGACTGATGAACACTCTTGTATTCCGAGGAAATACCACCTGAGACATGCCCATCAAAACAAAAACTCGCACAGCCATTCACTGTAGTTCTTCTAGCAACGAAAGAGCCCGAAGCAAGAGGTCACGGAGGCAATGTCCATGTCAGACCATTACTGACCACAAAACTTGCGGTTGGAACCTTACGACCTGTTTGTCCGGTTCCTTGCTGTAATGTTATTACCTTTTTAGAAGCTTTCGATGCAAACTAAGAAACAAGGTCGAGAAAATGTCGAATAATTATAGCGGTAATAATAACGACGATGATGAATATAACACACCAGTCGAGCATATATTATCTCTATCTATAGTTTCTACTTATTACTCACGGTTTTTCTCTAAGTTCATAAGAGAAAGTATTTATTTTTGGAAAGATTATGAAAAACAACGTTCAGTTTTACGCTTAAGCATTTGATATATAAATATTTTGAAATTTCTCAAATATTCTGTGATAAATACAAGTTAAAGTGATGATGTCCTGAAAACTTCACAGAAAGTCAATAATAGAGATCACCCAAATCGACCCCAGTCGGCATTGGTTTTCAGCTCTAGGACTAGGCCGTTAATCTTAGTTTTTGTTAAGAAGTTAGGTCTAGAAGGACCGCCCAATGATACTAATCTTTCATTTAGATCTGTTGACTAGGGTTGGCAGCCCCCTCTTCTGCCCCCTCTCTAAAGGAGGTAGAGAGGCGGACCGGAATTGCTGGAATAAATAGCGTGAATCAAATGGTAAAAATGAATTAAAATAAAAGGCAAAAATAAAACACAAAGGTCCCCGGCTGCGTTATGCTAAAGTAGAATTCCTCCCTTTATTTTTTATTTCTAACCTGGGAGTTAAGCTTGCTCCAAAATCATAGAAATTGTGCAAGTACACCCATAGAAGTAAAAGTAAATTTTGGGATCTTTTTTGATGATGTGAACCGTTCATTATAAGCCATCCATAGTGAGTTGGATTCTTGTGAACTGAATATTGAATATAGAAAAGTAGAATTTTTAATAATCATCAGATATCATAGAAGATAGCGATTAATATGGTGATATAGAATTTCGAAGCAAAATCCAGCCTCATTTAGTGCATTAAAATTTCTCTCACAAGTAAATGTCTATGCATACAATATAATGCAAATGATTTTCTAGAACAAGTTTGAGGTATGTTTGTTTTAAGGAAAATTTTATGAATGAAGGAAGATGATTAGTTTTCATTTGTTTGGCGGCTTAGGAAAAATCATTTCCTTCTTATAGAAAGGGAAGCATTTTCCTTCAATCTTAACTTCTTGTTTTCAATTTATAGAAAATGGTTTCCGCGCTTCGATTAGTCGTCACCCAAACACCGGAAAGTCGAAAAGCAAGTTTCCAAAAACAATTTTTCTTTGAAGAAACTGACCCTTAGACTTCATTTTAATTCAGATTTCCAGTTTTTGCCGACAATTTTCCTTGTATTTGGTAACTGTACAGGTCCTGAAGGTATACCCTTTCCCAGCAACAGTGACAACATTTGAGTTTGGGTGTGGGACAGTGATTATTCTCCTGATGTGGGCATCTAGACTCCATCCATTCCCTAAGCTCACTCGATCTCAGGTGAATGCTGTGTAACAATTTGAAAATGAGTAAAGAAAAGAGGCCAAACTGTTTTCAGTTCATCTGATGATGGTAGTTGATGATCTTCGCTTTACCGAAAACATTCGAAAAAACTTTCAGCTTGCAGCAATTCTACCACTGGCTGTGGCACACACAATGGGGAACCTCCTTACCAACATAAGTATTGGGAGAGTGGCTGTTTCTTTCACTCACACCATCAAAGCCATGGAGCCTTTCTTCACAGTTGTTCTTGCTTCTCTGTTCCTTGGGGAGGTATAAGTTTCTTTACATTGGTCACTTAACTGATGCACAGTTTCCAATTTGGCAGTTTGCTTTCGGAACATTATCTCTAAGGGCCCCTTTCTTAGCTTACCTTAGAGAAACTACTGGTATATGCTTCGACACTGACAGTCGGTAAATCGGTCTTTTATGTGCTGGGTAATGATACTTCATCACAGCATTTGTTTCTCATTCCTAGAGCCTGTCTTTTTTCATTAAGAGCATTCAGTGTCTGTGCAATTTAGGGAGAAAACAAATTAGGATAGCAACCGAGCACGGGATCAATCCTAGTTGTGATCAGATTTTAGAATTTCAGGACACAATGAAACTGGGACGAAATGACCCGATTCACAGTTCCTCAAACATGAGGATATACAAATTCACGTGCATGACTCTTGCAAAAGAGAACGTGATGCTTGACAGAGAAACATTTGTTGTGTTCTCGTTCTTAAGTTCTTGAAATTTCTGTCCTTCCTATCTTGAGTTTCATGCCTTCTGAAAGAGCCATGTGGATCACAACCTATGTACTGTATGATGAAATCTACTGATATGTAGCTTGAATTCAATTTGGGCTAATATTGCCCCCAGAGGCCATCATTCTGGGTTGTTTCCTCCCTGGTGCCAACTGTATGTGGAGTGGCACTCGCATCTTTCTCTGAGACTTCATTTAACTGGTGAGCTCTTCTTCTGCAATTCTAGTTTCAACATCATGTTAAAAAATTCTTGATGTATCTCTGTGAAGCTTTTGACTGCAATCAGTGTCAAAACGGAAAGCTGCAGCTGATGTTACACTGATATGTCGATTATGTATAAGTTCACCTTTCGTGTATCAATGTTAAATGGAGTTAAAGTTGGACCTGCTTTACTTGTTCTAATTCCGACAATGATCTCCCTATTTTCATTTGAAACAGGATTGGCTTTGGCAGTGCAATGGCTTCCAATTTGACGAACCAAACGCGTAACGTATTTAGCAAGAAATTCTTGGTCAACAAAGAGGTAATGTCCATTTATAGCTAATACCAGCATCGATAATCACCATAGCTTCTGTAATTCCCCAATCCACATAAGATGGTAAAAAATTTGTGAAGTGATCCATAAGTAGAGACTTGCCCCTAATCATTGCAATTCAATTACATTCTTAGAGGGCTTGGCCCCTTGAATGGGCCAAGTCATTGTGAACTGTATCAGAGCAAGATGGCGTAGTTCATGATGTGCCGCTTTTCTAGTCAATTTTAACTTTTGATTGGCAATGGGTACGGGGGCTAACCGTTACTTCTTTCAGGAAACATTGGACAATATCAACACCTTCTCAGTGATGACGATAATGTCTTTCATGTTCCTGGCTCCCACAGCTATTTTCATGGAGGGTTTTAAGTTCACTCCTTCATACCTGCAATCTGCAGTAAGTGACATTTCAGAGAACTGAAGCTAACCCACTGAAGTACATATAGAAAGCACCTCGGATTTAGTAGTTTACGGTTTCCATGTCAGGCAATTCAAGGTTTGAACATTAAAGAGCTGTGTGTGAGATCTCTTTTGGCTGGATTCTGCTTCCACAGCTATCAGCAGGTGAGCCTCAGGCTATTCATTTCATCCTAAATCGTGTGCTTTTGTTCAGTGTTAGCTGCGGCACACCTGATTGGGCGGCACTGGTCTCTGGGGTCCCGAACCTCAGAACTTAGTGTTGACCGAGAAATTTGGAGTTACACCATTTCTTGTGAGAAATGTTAGATCATGATTTATAAACGTCTAACCAGAGCCTAACTATGAGATTCATCTCCATGTACATATCTAAAAACAAAGCTAAAAATTTACCTGTCTGATCTTGTATGAGGTTCTCCGCAAGGTCAACCACGTGAAATATTACAGTGAGACCTAGTATATCACGTTCACCTTCCCAATCCGAAGTTTGAATTTGACCCTTTTCATGCACTGTTAAGACAGAAGGTGATGAAGAACCAACGTGAACTCCAGTTGGAGTTGATGCACGAACATGATTTTTTTTATATGACAGTCGTCTCCATGTTCCTCCTATTTGGCAGGTCTCTTATGGGATACTACAGATGGTATCACCGGTCACTCACTCCGTCGGAAACTGTGCGAAGCGCGTGGTGGTCATAATCTCTTCAGTCATCTTCTTCCAAATACCGATTTCGCCCATCAACTCCCTCGGTAAACTCTTCGAATCAGCAAATTCATTGGCCCTTTTATATCGTTTAGCTTTTGGCCACAAGCAGATCGCTTACGATGATCTCTTCTTATTTGACCTCGAGGAATAATCCATCGCGACCGACTTGTGGATGCAGGAACTGCGTTGGCTCTCGCCGGAGTCTTCCTGTACTCAAATGCCAAGAGGATGACGCCAAAACTGAAGGTCTCATGAGGCGTGATGTGCTATGTAGAGGGAAAAATAAGTAGTTCATTGAGAACTTCAGCGGTTGTTCCTAACAAATACCCACATAAAAAGGGGAAAAGTGCCAAAAAAAATTCATAAACCTTATGTCTTTGTATTGATTTAGTCTTAAACTTTTGTGCCAATTTAGTCATTTTCGACTAATTTTGGCCAAATTTTGTTGACTTTGACGGCGTTACCGACGACGTAAATGTCGGCTACCGACGTTGACAATTTTTAATAATATTTTAATATTTTTATCTTTGATTTTTGATTTTTTGATTTTGATTTTGATTTTGATTTTTTTTCTTCTCCTCTTCTTCCTTCAGCCGGTCGCTGGACTGAGGCGACGGCCGGCGAGGTCCACCTCGCCAATGGCCGTGAGGGCGGCCTCGTGCTGGGCGCCCAGATCCGGCGAGGGCGAGCCTCGCCCATTGCTAGCGAGGGCGAGCCTCACCAGCTCGGTGCGAGAAGGCGGCCTCGAGCTGGCCTCGCGCCAGGCCACCGGAAGCTTCCGACCAAACGACAAGCTCCGCGTGCCGTCAAAGATCTCTCTCTCTGGCATGACCGTCGAGATTCCCTCTGCTTCGCGATCCTCTCGATCGATTGCGGAGTGATCTTCCCGGATCGGAGGAACCCGCGCAGTCCGCACGATTCCGAGTCTGGCGAGTAGTGCGCCCACACGCGCTCTTGAGGCGATTCGCATGAGTGCGCCACCCGTGGGGGCCGAGCTGCCGATGGCGATGTCTGACGATGCCAGGGGGCTCGTACTGGCCGTGGCCTTAAGCGCATTCATCGGCGCGAGCTTCATCCTCAAGAAGAAGGGCCTCAAGCGCACCGCCTCCGACGGTACTCGCATAGGTTGGCTTTTTTTCCTCCCCTACGCATTCATGTTGCTCCGGAATCGCACCTCGGTTAGCAAGTGCGGTGGCTGGAGGAAGAAGAGGAGAAGAAAAAAAAAAAAAAAATTTAAAAATATTAAAATATTATTAAAAATTATTCATGCCGTCGAGCCGATCGGCCATCGCGTTAAGCAATCGACCGACGCTCAATCAAAAAAAATCCAAATAAAATTGGCTAGAAATGATTGAATTAACACAACGTAAAAAGATTTAGGACTAAATCGGCACAAAGACAAAATGTTTAAGACTTTTTTTGGTACTTTTTTTAAAGACAAAAGGTTTAAGACTTTTTTGGCACTTTAAAGTGAGGATAGTCTCATTCTTTAGTGTCCCCGTCCCAACCACAGTCAGTCAATGCACATTGTCTTTGGGGTTTCAGTCTCTGATCCTTTGAATTCGATGAATAGTCACGTTAGGTCCCGTCGGATTTTCAATTCGAGTACAAATGTCATCAACAATCTCTTTCGATTCGAGGATCATCAACTTTGACGAAAGTGCCAATCCAGCGCAATTAACAACCCCCAGGTCGACACTGTTGTCGTAATTCCCCAACTAAACCGTGCTAATTCAGAGAAACATACACGAAGAGCGTACAACAAGGCTCTGGTACCTACTACAGACATTCCAAGTACAGATAAATTCTCCATAGCAATTCAACTTGAAATGCTGGAATAAATTGGACCCATTCCAATTTGTCGCTGCAGTTAGTGTAGACAAAACTCCCCATGGGAATTGCAAGGAGATTTATTAAATTGAAGAGGAGAACAGAATTAGAAACATGAACAGTTAAAGATGTTTTGGGCTCCCCTTCAGCGATTCAATTTTGAGCCAGAGAAGAACTAAAACCCGCCTAAAAATTGGTTAACAGTTGCTCAGTCAGGTGCTTTACATCATCAATCAGTGGCCTTTGGACATGATGCACTTGACCAGATCCAAAATCCGAAAATAATCATAGAAAAGCGAGGACTCCTTGCCTTCCAGCCCATCCCTGCTGTGCCTGTTACTGCCGGCGAGATTGTTGCATGGGCTTCCGCCAATGATGAGATCGAACCCGCCAAAGGAGTTCATAAGCTGCTCCAGCCTATCCCCATTCAACTGTTGAACATCAGCTATGTGGGTCAAATTGCCCTTCTGGTTCGTTTGCTCCCACCAACTCCTCATGATATTTCTGTTGACTTCAGATATTTCCACGGAGACCACGTTTTTTAGCGTGATCCCAAGCCGATGAAGAGCAACTTCTGCGCCACCAATTCCTGAGAAGAGAGAGAGGAGGTTGATTCCAGCAGGGAACAAATCCTTCAGGACGGAGAGATGATAAGCCACAGTATCAACCTGAAAGTATGCCAGAATACGCCTCCATAAGAATTAATGCACTGGATCAACATGGAATAACTATGCAATGTATGATGCAACTGAGGTATTCTTGGTTCCAAGCAAACAAAAGGCAGCCAAATACCTACCTGGAAGGAATTGCCCAGCGATTTGTATCTATCGGTTCTGCTAATCCCACCTCCTCTGGTGTGATTTTTTGGGAAACCCAAAAGCATTTCCACTTCATCAGGCTCCAACGGAGCCAGCTTGTTTCTTCCCACCCAGACGAGGTTCCACTTGCGGCATTCATCAAGGACATACTTTTGGATCCTCGGAGCAGGCTCTGACTCGCCATCATGATGTTCAAGGGCCTTTCTGATCCTCTCTGTAAGCTTTGCACTGCCAATGCATGTTTGTAAGCAATTCAGCTTCGTCCTTGTGTCCCATGAAGGCCACCACTTCTTCGTCAACGGCAATGCTTCATGAATCGTGCGCGGAGGGAGTGGAAGAAGAGGAAACCTGTTATTGATAGGCAGGTTATGGACATAGCC
Source organism: Eucalyptus curtisii (assembly GCA_017140595.1). NCBI lineage: Eukaryota > Viridiplantae > Streptophyta > Magnoliopsida > Myrtales > Myrtaceae > Eucalyptus > Eucalyptus curtisii. The sequence continues at coordinate 28,298,758 of CM029503.1, read as the reverse complement.
CCTTTTTCTTGCAGTAGCACAGAAGTACTTCGAGTCTACAAATTCTGGTTCCACATCATATAAGAACCGAGAAATGGTGTCCCAAACTCCCTTGGGAGCAAGTGCTACGTTTTCATAGTAAAAGTAGGGAGGTCCAATAGCTGCCTCAGGAAGTGCTCGGTGAATTATTGTTCTCGACTCCATGGGTACCCCAAACCCGACCATGGGATTTGGGAGACGAATTGGCTCCTCATCTCCATGCAAGAGCTTTTTCTCGCCTCTTCTTTTCTTGCTCCAAGCATCACAATTAGAATGTTTCCTCTTCTTGTGCTTTGTAAAGTTATTGAGCAGTCTGGGCTGCAACAACCAAGAAAAGAAACACCACTTTAAAACACATCCATAATAGCCAAAATGAGCATGGATATAATTAAATAGGGTAAATCACCTTCTCTTCAGGTCCTAGAAGGGCATCTGCTTCCTTTGACATCTGAGCAGCACAAATGAAATCTGCCAGCTCGGCTACTGAGGCATCAGGACCTACCAACATTGAGAGGAAGAAATAAGTTATCTTCTTAATCTTACCATGGATTGTCATGATTCAGCTGAAGACACTTAAAACAATAATTTGAAGACATACAGAACTAGATAGCATCACAAAGAAATGAAGTGCAAATCTTGATGCCATTACAGAGAAATATTCTGTAAATTGTCCTGTTAGCCATAGGAGGAAAAAGAGTGAACATGTACCAAGAGTACAACTTTTATATAAGTTTGTTAATGAACCATAAATCTTCTAGTGCAGATTATCATAAGAGGAGTGAAGAAGGAACAGAAGTGAAAGCAAGAAGAAAACTGAACCTCTGGAGAACTTCCCTCTCAAGTTGAAACGAAAGGAAAGGAAATCAAAAAGTACAAACTCATCATTTCTTTGTATTATAAGAGAATAAGTTCTTGTTTAAGCTGCACTAATGCACTGAGCAGAATATTAGAAAAGCTCGCATTTTAGATTTGTCATTAGGAATCCATATTTCTCAATCTCATAATAAAATCCCCCCAAATCCACTAGAAATTTATTTTTCTTTTTGTTTGCATGTGACAAGATGTCAAAATCTTACAAAAGCGGAAGAATAATATACAGACCACATCTTTCTATGGCGATGGAAGCTTCTTCCACTGTGTACCCCATATCCGTCAAGAACAACAATTTCTTCTCTTCAGACGAAGGATTGATGACTTCCTGCAAGACCCATATAATTGACAATGATCAACATTCAAGCCCATCCACCATAACTCTAAATTATGTTAACTGCTTCAGCAAAATTATAGTTTCAGCATCGTTCCACATACAAACAAACACTTCCAGAAGAAGAAGAAGAATCAATTTTCACGATAATGAAAATAAGGCACAACTGGGAACTGGTTCAAAGCACATGTTAATTAATGCACTTCGAGGCAGCATAGTAATTGTGTGCTTCCCCATTCAAGAGGGAATGACACAATTAATAGCATGACGTTACATTAACATATAAGAGTCACAAACAGCAGAGGACTTGAACTACCAATAACCCTATTCAATCTGTTTCCTCATGTCCAACCAATGTTTGATTGCCCCTGAATTTTAGAGGTTCAACAAGCCCCCAGAGCAGGCACCAGGTTCCAGTTAAACCCACCAGTCCAAACAATCTGAAATTTGCTTTTATCGTGCCCAAAACCGAACATTCAAGACATTCCTAGGTAAAACATTATCATCTTTAGAATATAATCTAAACGGGACATTTTGTTAGTAAAGAAGGACTAAGACATTGAAACAACAGGTGACAAACGAGAGAAACCTTCAATAAACCAACAGGTCATTATAAACCTTATTAGTGATCATATCCATTTCCAGGAATGTGCAATCGATAATATAATAATACACGTGACACATATGCATTTACATATCATTGAAAGTGAAATGAATAAACAGGATAAGTAAATCACATGATTAATCAACTTAAGATACCGTAGAGTACTATGGTATCACACACTGGAATCAAGTCAATTATCTCTGAAGTGATTTTAACTATTCTACCCTGTCAAAAGTCTTTTAAAAGATCTAGCAGAATGGCATAGTGGGATGCACCCATAGCCTCCTTTCAGATTCCACATGATTCTCCTTTTCATTACCAATGAAAAAGTCATCCATTTAACAGGAACGCAACTCAATTTAGGGTTTTGAAAGTAAGTTGATCAATGGTAGCCGAAAGTTGAGTGACTGATCCTCTGACAAACAGCAGCACCATGATGATTAATTGTTAGTTTGGTGCATCTGTGGAAAAAAAGCCCAACTATCTTTGCTTATAAATTGCCCCGACACAACTTTAAACAACAGTTATAGATAGACACCATATGATGCATATTGTAGGGTCAACATGTCTTAACTTCTACTAGTTTTGAGCCTAAAATAGATAGGTTCTGTCCCTAAACTATTGGAACTAAAATAAAATTTGTGATTATTAACTTTTTTCTCATGGCCACTCATTTCCTGCGGTCAACAAAATCCAGTCACACAAAGCACACATGCTAAATCAACCAATTGTAAGCATATGCAGCATGAAGAATAGGCATATCTGATGATATGGAAAAGTGAAGAAAAGACACATCCCTGCGAAGTACAGTACAGATAGCTTTAAAAATAAAGGTAGAAATAAAATAAAAAAATCAACCTCGCTTTCGGAATAACTATTGTCATCTGAAGAATCTTCCAAAAAGCTCTCCTCATTGTCAGAAGAGAAGTGATCAGAATCCATAACTTCCTCTTTGACAACAGAAGATTCATCAATATCTTGCTCTTGAGGAGAGTTTTCTAGAACCTGCAGTCCAACCGAAAAGAAACAATGAAAACACAGATGGATAACTTGTACAAGGCACCTAAATGCTAACAGATCAACTTATCATGCCATACTTAAGGACCAAGCGATTTATAACATGCAAGTTGGAGTGCTTTTTCAAGATAATCAAGATATCCGTAATTTATCAGCCAATCATCTGCATGGTTTCTGATGTCTGTTTTTGGCAGTTGGACCAAAATTATGTAAATGAACTTTCAGATTTGTCAAAAGAACAAAACTTATAGAGAAGGGAAGCAGATCCCCACGACAATGAATCAAGTTCTGAACATCAAAAGGTCTGTTTTGACCAAATCCAACTCTAAGTGTGAATCTAGCTTGGACACGGTCAGAGCATGAAGTTAACCAAATAGATTCGGCAATATAGAAACATCTTGCCAGAAGAATTCGTTGCTTCAACATCATCATCATCATCATGAAAGAGATTAATTGTTTGATGATTTTCTCGGGCACACATAGATAATAACTTTGTCCTCCTCTCCCTTCACCTATAAAGGAATTCCTATATAGAGAGTCATCCATACGCACTGAAAGGCAACAATAAGTCCTATAGAGGCACTGCAGATTTTGCAAAATAAGGTTAAGAATCATGACTGCTTAGAACATATTCATCAATGAATATCTATGGACAGCCATTTCTAAACTGAACTATTTGAACCGGAGGAATACAACATTATCTAGAGAAATGTCCAGAAGCAGACACAGAATAAAAGCTAGCTTTAGGCAAAGACTTGGTGCAATCCTGTACTCTACAAGAGATGTGAGTCAAGTGCACAGAATCTCATGGTCACAAATTCAAAATAACTTCGAAATTTTTGGCCAACCAATATATTAAGCTAAACATTTAGTGACCATAAGCAATTTGAAACCTTTTTTTTTTAATAGATAAATCATACTCTATGTTGGCTCTCTCTCATGTTAGGATTTCAACTTCCAATGAAAATAATAAGTGGACAGGAAACAAGCTGAATGTATGGATAATCGCGGCCATGAAATATGCATTTAGTTGTAGGGAAGCAAGAAAAATCGGAACCTCTCTTCTCACCTTATATGTCAGGAGAGATTCCAGTATTGCATCAGGATTTCCCTCTCCTGTGCAATTATTTGAGAATAATCAGAAACACAGGAGAGAAAATGAAATATTTCAAAAAGAGGCAACCATAGACACCCACCGATTTCGTCAATAGCCTTTGTAACCAATTTCTCTGAAAAGCCCATCCCCACAAATTCACAAAACAACTTGGAATGGGATGTACCTGCCAATGAGCTCGCCTTGGTGCAAAAGAAAACCATAAAGGGGTTTTAGTTTAGGTAAAGAAAACACATTCAGTGAGTCTCGCGCATTCTCATGCACGATAAGTTAAAAACTGCAAGATAGTCAGGAATTCAACTTCAAAGCACCAACGGACGAACGCCAGACAGTAAGGGCAAACAATCTACATAGTCGACCATACAGGTGATTTGGCATGCTATACAAATAAATACTATGTAAGTTGAAAATCTTGCTTCAAAACTAAATTATCATGCTCACTTAACAGAACAAACATACCTTAGTTAAACTATATAATTTTTTTATTATTTATGCATTAAGTTTTGTATGACAATCTTTCACAAGTTTTACAAAGTCAAAACTGTTTAACATCGCCCAGTCATTTCCTCATATTTTCCCAGGACATATATGGATAAGCAAGCAATGAGAGAATGAGATGGGCTGGAATAAGTCGACATCATTTGTGAAGAAAGAAAGACCGTTTTGCACATTACATCTAGATGAAATTACAAGGTCCCTAAGTATACTAATAAGCACAGATGATATCTAAGAACAGAACTCTTAAAAGTCAGACAGAAACCAAGATGACAAAACCTTATCTGAGATTCTCAAATGGCTGTTCTCGCTTTCAAATAAAAATCAAACATGTTAGGCTAATGTGTCCTTAAGAAAGGCAAGTGGTCAATAGCGGAACAAAAACAGAAAGCCTTTTCCATGAGCTCACAGTATAAGGACATCAAAAGACATGCCTTTTTTCATGTAGGAAAATATCGATGCAGATCCGTGTCATATTCTTTCTCTAAAACCCTTTAATGTAGTGAAGGCAGTTCATTATCTTTGAGAGCTAAAAGATCAAGAAACTTTGCCAGGAAAAGGACCAAAGAAGACAAATTTAGAAGCAGCCCATGAAGTCTCTTAAAATACATACATATTGGAAGAATATTTCCGTGTGGCAAAAGTATGATCAGTAGTCATCCCTTTTCTGAACTTAAATTTCTCCAACTAACAAACTTAATCGAAAAACCAAATATTGAGCTATGGCAGAGCCAGTACCAAAAGAAAATATTCCAAAGCCAACCAAATATTTACCTCTCCAGAGCCTGAAGCAGCATCTCCACTGGGAGGAGTTAAACTTGAAGAAGAAGATGCCGCATAATTCTCAACTTCAAGCTCATCTTCAGTGTTCCAGTCAACACTATCGTCCCCTTCACCAGCTGCATTTCCATCCTAGAAGAAACGAATTTTAAAAAAGAAAAAATTCATAAATTCGTAGTAAGATTAAAAAAAATCAAGAATATGAGAATTGACAGAGAGAGGTGTTTTTTTATTGCTTCTTACCATCAAGAATGAAGACTTGACTAGATCAGAAACAGGAAAAAAAATAAAATAGTGAATGCAGACATATAGAAACGTACCATAACTTTGTATTCTTGAACTTGGTTGACCCGAGGATCCTTAGACAAGTGACTACCCCAAAAAATGGAAGCTGTTAATTAAACAATATGACTACCTTAAAAGCTGATTAAGGTATGGATGTGAGGATATACATCAAATGCACATTCTGAGTAAGAAAACTAGTAAACACAAGCGGGCACACTGATATCATCAGTTTAACATGCGGAGGAAATCAATGCTAATCAAGCCATAATCACAGACAAAGACTGAGAGCCAACAGGATCAACTATCATTATCAAGAATTTGCGCAGACAAACCGATTTTAGCGTTTACACCTTGGCCACCATGGCAAGTGCAGAACAGGGCTGAACTAGACCGAAGCGCTCACGTGAATATCTATTGAATCTTATTATGCAGCCATTTCATGACACTTAGCCTAGGCAATCCCCGCCTAAAGCTACTGACTTCCTAATGCTCCTGCTTCGGCCCAAAAAAGAGAAAAATCTTCACCATCAAGATTCATGAAGCGGGACTTCGCTCTCGGATCTAAACTCTCATTCAAATGCAATTTCTCTGCGCGCATGTCAAGACTACACGCCCACAATTCGACATGATCAAGCGCAATTCCAGAAGCACGGCGACGATCAAAACTCCTCGTTCCCCCTCACTCCACCGAGCACTCCCCAGCAAGCGGGGAACGCGCGCCGGACAAAAGGCGACGCGGCCGAAGCCGCGAAGCTCCGGCGAGCGACAGGCGCCGGACAATCGCCGAAACCAGAAGCAAAGAAGGAGGGAGAAAGACAATCGACGCGGGATCAAGCGGAGGCCGAGAGAGACGGACGGCGACCAATCGCCGGAGCTCTCCGGGGGGGGTACCTGGAGAGCGGGAGGAGGAGCCGGCACCGGCGCCGGAGGACGCCGGATTCTCAGGCGGGAATGCAGGTCCGGCTCGTCGGCCGGAGAGGGGGAAAACCTAGAATCCTCGAGCAAGTCGTAACGCTCCCTGGCGGATACCGAGGGGCGCTCGAGGCGAGAGAGAGATGGCAGGAGAATCTGGAAAGCGCTCGTGAGAGAGAGTTTTTTTAGAGAGAGAAGGAGAGAGGAGCTTCGTAGTAATGCGCAGACGGGAAGAGCAGCAAGAGAGAGAAAGAGAGAGAGAGGACGTCAGTTTTTGGTGCGGGAATCGGAATTTTGAGAGCCGGCGAGTGGGCTACGCGCGCCGCGGGAGGAGTGTCCGGTGCACTCGCGCGCTTGAATTCGCATTTTTCCGCTCGGTTTCTCTTTTCTTTTTTTTTTTTTTTTTTTTTGGGGAAAAAATGTTTCCATTTGGTTTTTCGATCTGATTTTCTTTCAAGTAAAGTCGGAATTTCTTCTCTCGTTTGATTTGTTTTCTTTTCCAATTTGAAAATTATGCTCACTTATTAAGTTCCATAATTGCGTTTTCGTGATTCGAGCATTATTTTATTGTAAATGCTAGTTTTCATGGTATGCATTCATTAGATAGTTAATGATGTTTATCTGTTTGTTGCATTCAAGTACAAGAATATCAATTTAAGCTAACGGGGGAATGAAGAATTTCTCTTTAAATCCAAATTCATGGGTCAATTGAATTTGATTGATAATGACATTTTTTTTTGTCGGATGATTTGATAATGCATTTTCCTTTTTAGTTATCGTCGATTGATGATTAACTTTCTTTTGATTTGTTATTGATAATGAATTTTCTTTTCTTGATATGTGATTGATAATGAAATGACATGGTGGAGGAGGGCATCAAATAAGTGAGTACTACATATTCTGTAGTCTCGAGTGTGTGAAAAGTATTCAACTTTTCACTCCCCCCCTTTTTATTTAACACAAATGCTAGCTGACACCATTTTCAAGCAAATCGTACCAAGTGTAGGGGTAATGACACCCTTTGCTTTTTATTCGTTCCCTTATTTTTGACGTCATTTTTCTTTGAAAATAATCGGGCACTTTTATCATCACTGGGCATCTTTCTAGGCCCGGATCTAATCAAAAAGTGTCCCTAGAGCACTTTTAAATGATCATATAATAAAAGTTACAGGTCGTTATATATTTATTTTCATCGCAATATGTATAATTAATATTTTAAAAATCATACTTTTTATAACTAGATATATTTAAATTTAAGTTTTTTTTTAAGGTTTTCGTGTCGACACATCTTTTGTGTTTGTATTTATTGTCTTAAAGCTTGTGTAGCTTTCCGAGAGGCGCTTTTTGAAACTTGACTTTACTTTTAGGCCAAAATACACTTCACCCATTTTACATCAAAGATCATTCCGCCGATATGTAAGGCCGTGAATTTTGATTATTTTCATAGATTAAGTTTAGCTCGAATGAAATATTAAGATCGGAAAATTTCAATTCAGTGAAGTTCAAGAAATATTGAAATGAACAATCAGTTTGATTTTATGATGATTTTATATCCAAGCGACCAAACACAATCTTGTCATGTCCCACCTTATCGTCCTTATCTCTGAACACCATCTATTCTTTTGATGTGACTTTATGGGAGTGCCCCATATTGCCCCTCCTTTATCCCATGAACAATCCAAAATTAATGGGATAAGAATGTAAATTCATGCACACTCAAAAAAGGGCACAACTTTCCACATAGCAATGCACCCCTGCTTTGACCAGGGGCGCTTGCATACGGAACTTATTAATTGCATCTCATCATATTTGTGCTTTGTTTGTATCGCTTACCAAAAATAAAATTCGCTAAACTGTTATTATGATTTAACTTTGGCAAAAATTTGTTATGAAAAATAAAATTCGAACGATTTAAGAAAACTGTGGAACATTGTGATATATTTTTAGAAGGGTAAAATGAGGCGATCATAGCAGTCGCCTCTCTCGGAGCGTTCCCACGAAAATCTTGGATGTGGTCAATCATGTCATCATCTTCCGTGGTGGGTGAAGTTGCTGATGCAAAAAGTTGGTGTAAAAAGGAGAAAGAAAAGAAAAAGGTATGACTTGGTAAAGTTTTAAAGTACATGCATTGAGATTCTGATCCTGAGGTTGTCTGTAATTCCAGAAGGGCAGTTTGAATTTCCCTTGGAAAACGATAGACCTTCCCACTTGCAATTTTTAAAGAGCTGGACACGACAGCAAGTTACACCAATTATTCAAATGTAAAATGGCGCACATACTTGCTCAATTGGACTCCCAATTTATAATCACCTTGGCTGTCAACTGAAATATTTCCTTTCATCAAGTAGCACACGGTTCATTGATTTTATATCTCACTATATAACATGTTACAATTCGGCCAAAAGAAACTTATACTACAAAGTATATTGCAATTGTTTTGATTTGATTACTGTATTTGCAAAGCTACATCCCCTTTGTACATCTTTCGTATTTCAAGTACAACTATAATTAGGTAACACCAAATTCACATGAGCTTGCTGTGCTATCATTAAATCACAAGGGTTTCATGGAAGACTCTAAAATCAAAAGTTGTGATACTAGATTTGCATGAACCCGATGCATCTTAATTTTTCGAAAGTTTAGGTGAACAAAGATCATATACATACAATATACGATACTTCAACATCCTCTCTCATGTGTGGACGTACATGCGTAATAAGTTGGGATAGAACCCAACTTTGATTCAATATTGAGATGTTCAACTCAAAAACTTAAATTGGCAAATGGAGGAAAATCATATATATATAAAGAATATACAAACTAAGGCCACGTGTAATATCTAAACATGTGGAGTATTTACCATATTAAAAAAAGAAAAAAGAAAACGAGTGCAAATGCAGCCAAGAACCCTGTAAAGAATATTGACCAATATAAACGCCACATATCACATATACACGACAAGCTCGATTTGACTTTGGCTGAATCAGCGAGCACAATCATCAACCTAAGGCCCTATTTGGTACCATCCCAATAGTGACCGATTCTAATTTTTTGTTCCCGGGAGTAGTTTGTGAATATAATCGCGTTTGGTAAAACTTTTGTTTTCGGGAACAAATTTCTATTTTTTTGTTTCCGGAAGTAGATTTGGAACAGAATCAAGAATAAAAAAAAATGATTATTGTTTCGGGAACAAATCTAAGAATCAAAACCTATCTTCTTCCATTTTCTCTTCTTTTTCTTCTCTTTTCTTCTTCTTCATCGACTGCCATCCCGCGGGTGCTGTTGGCCGCTGTCCACCATCGCCGATCACCAGCAACCGGTCCGGCGAGCTCGCCGGGGTTGGGCCAGGCTGCGCAAGCCTTGCGACGCCCAGCCCCGCCGGTGGCGGGCGAGCCTTGCTCTATTGCGGGTGGCGGGGCGAGCTTGGCCCGGCCCGGCGAGGCCGGCTTGGCCACCGGCGCGGCTTGATAACGGGAAAAAAAAGAAGGAAAAAAATAAAAAAATTATTTAAAAATTATAAAAAAATTGATTTGGAACATAATCAATTAGCGGTGTACTAAACACAATTCTATTCTAGAATAAGAAATTTTGGGCTGCGCATGACAATGCTTCTTGGCTGGGGAAGAGTTTTTTTTTTTTTTTTTTCAGAAATAGTTTTTTTCTATTTCTATTCCGAGAACAATTTCGATTAAAAGAACGTGTTTGGTAACTACACAAAATTTCTACTCTTGGAATAGAAAAATAATAGAAATGCGTTTGGTAACGCAAGTTTCTTCTTTTTATATTTATTCATTTTTTATTCTTGCTCACGGATCGCCGACCGCCAATCACACCCGTCGCCGGCCGCTCGGCCCGCCCTCCGCACAGACGATGACCGCCGGCCGTCGACCGACATTCACCGCCGTTGCCGCCACAGACCCATTGTCGGCGGGCAATGGCGATCGAGACCGCAGCCATAGCGCGATCGGGCGATCGGTGGTAGTGGCCGCGGTGGCTCCGGCGATTGAAGGTGGCCGCGGCAAGAGAGAAGAATAAAAGAAAAAAAATTGACTTATTTCTAAAAATTGTTCCCGAACGTAACAATTTTTTTTTTGTTTTCGTTTCTGCTCCAAATTTATTCCTAGGCTAACTTTCTATTTCCCAAAATAGAAAAAATAACTTGGCGTTACCAAACGGCTTTTTGTTCTTTTTTTGTTCCGGGAAACAAAAGAACAGAAATTCTAAGAAATAGAAACGTTACCATGCGCTGCCCAAACGGCTTAAAATGCTTATAAATTGTTCTCGGAAACAGAATAAAAAAGAATCATTTCTGATTAGAATCGTTGCCAAACGTGCCCTAAGTGTTTGCTGCCTACAAACCAAGGAAAGGAGACTGCTGCCTCACATGCTCTGGAATTAATTTTTGTCTGCAGCTCAAAGGTGTTTACCCCTCTCTCAGTTCTGCAAAGTTGAGACAAAAACCGGAAAGCAGCAAATCGTTACACTAGTCCGAACCATTACAGTCACTTGTGACCGAAAGGTTTAGTAGCATTGATTGTGTACCTTGAGGTTTGAAGTGGAAGAGAGGTAGCAATGGTCTCCCATTTGGGTGGGAGACGGGCATTAGGATCACAAAGCTCGTCAAAGAATGGGTGGACACAGGCCTCTAGCTGCAAATACCAGATAGAAGAGACGTTACAACTTCGAAGAGAGAGGATTCTATTGATTAATTCGACATGATCCTGTTTTGAAACACTTTTGATAAGAAAGAAGATGAATCTAGGTCTTGCATCCAGAAGCCAGAAATTTTGGCGTGCACAAGAAGTATTTCATCTGATAAGCATAAATAAGAGAAAAGAGAATACCAGAGAGGCCCTGTTGATGAGAAAAGTTAATTATCTTACTTGCTAAATACCCAACTTTCAGGGGATAAGAATAACTGCTCTTGAACAAGTCTTCACATACTGGTCTTCACATTTGAACCTGAACTTTGGCTTTGCAGTTTCTATCAGTTGAAAACGGAAGGGAGAATGAAACACCACAAAGGAAAAAGACAGATGGAACTTTGTGAAGCCAAATCTAGCACACTACACTTAGAAGAAGAGATATGCATCTGGAGGTAGTGAAAGATTCAGATCATCCATAAAATATACGAAAGTAACCCTTGGTTTCATTTCTTTCCATTGAGAACTCACTGATCACACCCCTCAAATAAGGATTTAAAGAACGATTTCTTCAGGGAGCGTGCGCTATTGGAATATCTGCATTTTAGGGTGTAGAACTCCATCTTTCTAATTTAGGAAAAACTGAATGCTATGCATTTAAACTTAGGATAAAGGGAAGGACAAGTATTTGAACAGAAGGTCAACGAGGTTAAAGCAGAGGACTCACTTTGTGCTAGAGATAAGCCCTAATCTGTAGAAACTTGAATTCAGTATAGTTTGGGTTCACACATTTAATTTCTTAAGAAGTTGGTGTTCCAAGTACCAAAAAAGGAATGAGATATGTAAATATCAAGTACTGCCAGTGATGCAGAACAATGAGTTAACAGAGGGTAAATCCTCTCAATTGAACAAAGCCTACCGACCATTAAAAAAAAAAAAAAAAAAAACAAAGCCTTGAGAATCAACTGTAATGATCTCCACTAGCTGGCAACTCAACTTTCACCTGGAAAGAGAGGCCATCATATATGCAACAGCCAAGGGTTGTGGGAAAAAGAGGCAAAGAATTATAGCCACAATCACATAGGCTAATGCAATTTAAGAGAATCAAAACTTCAAATATTGTAAAGAAACTGTCCCAGAAGAAGCTGAGTGAGGATGTATGTCAATTGCAGTTTTATATTCAGTTTCCCCAAAAATGAGTTCAGGTGCTCAAGGATAATGCAAACCAATAAAAGATATTAGGCCCGCCGTTGACCGTTTCATAAAGAGGTTGACATAACTAAAATTCAAAATGCAGTTCTGCAAATGCAGCAAGTGCCAATACATCAAATAACACCAATGCGCCTCCATGCTGCATGCAGTCCCGCAATTGTCAAATGACAATATTTACATTTAAACTTTCCTTGAATAAGTGAAATACACAGGAATGAGACTGAAGACCCTAGTGAATCATTTATGTTAATGAGTATGTCAGCTCGCCTAACAACAGGAAGGTGATTACAAGCATACAGCACACAAATGATAATTGAGAGGAAGGCATTTTGCCACCTTAGATTCAGAAGTCAAGTTCACGGTTTAATCACACATTGTTTTCCTTTATTAACTCGTATACTAGGCAAATCATTTAATGGAAAGAGAGAAAACACAGCATAGAGAAATTTCTTTACAGAATGATAAATCACAAGGCAAATCAAAAGCATTCACTGATTTGCCCTGCTGTAATTCTTTGCTAATTGATAGACCATCTCAGGAACATATTCAAGCACCAAATTGACATAAAGCACGCCAAGAGATGACAGGACAAAGAATGCTTTAAAAGCACAGCAATCCTCTCTCTCTCTTTATCTAAACTTTTATCAGTAGTATTATGAAATCCACATTGGTTCATGAAGGCAGCGAGGGCACATTCATTGGAAGTTTACCTGTTTGGCTTGACCATTTTGACCCCAATGGTCGAAACTACAACATGACCAGTTTCATCCCATCCTCATCCATGACAGCCGCTTGCATTTCCTGCTATGTAGAACTGTCAACCATAAGGAGAAATGATGCACAGCAGAAATTTGTAAACTTTGGGTGCAGCTAACCTTCACAACCTCATCATCTTTGATCTTCATTCCATTCAATCCCTCAAGAACCTTTGGGTGCAATTACCAGAGAATTATGTCTGCAGGGTGCGGTGTTTCAAACTCCCGCATCCATTTTTACTTAGAATTGCTGTTCTAATTCCGAATGAGGACAGGAAAAAACCTCAAATCACGTCCCCTTAATTACAAATAAAGATTTGACACAACCAAAGACCATAATTCACCAACTCTATCAAACAATCAAGTCATATTCTCTATACAGACAACCTTTCTAAGACTCAGAAAGAAACCGATATTTCCGGCACTCTCGTCAGCAACATGTTCGATCATCGGACAGGGAAACAGATACCAAAGGAGCACAAACTTACCATTCAATCATCAACCGGAGTCAACAGCCTTCCGAATCTCTACGTCTTCCCAGAACCATCGAATTCATCATGATCCGTCTCAGTTGCAGAGCCAAAGTGCAGATTCACAGCACTGTCGTAAAAGCTATAGCTTTCCGACAACGCCGGTCTCCCGGCCACTCCATTGCCCTTCAAACAGCCGAATCAGAAGAAAAATCAGCTCCGGCCACGACGCAAAACTTGAAGAGATTTTCCAGTGCACCAGCTGAAACGAAAGGCGGCCATCTTAGTCCCGGACAAAGCTGAATTCTCCAGTAGGAGGACACTGCAAGAACAAAGGATGCGGGCTTCAACTTGATCCCGCAACGACAGTCGGTTTTGAGGTTCGAACTCCGGGGAGACGCGTGACGTGCCGCTGACGCCAGCTTCGGCGACTGGAGGGGTTATCGGGTGCATCGCGCGCAGGAAACGGTTCGCGCAGGGCCCTCCGATCGGCGCGGTTGCTAATCGCGAGCAGCCATGGTGACGGGAGGCTGGTCAAGGCTGTCTTGGAAAGGAAAAGGGAAGATCCGACTGGTGGACAATAATGACGGCTACGTGAGTCGGTAGCTTGTCCTTTTCGACCGTTAAGCTGTTTTTGTCAAAGTGTTTCCAGACCAATTCCAAACATCGGCACGGGTAACAGATTTTGAAAGTACAATTTCAATTCTTAAATTACAAGAGAAGTACATATATAATTATATACATATTTTTATGTAATTCTAGGATATTGTGAATGCGCAGGCCCGACTACTTTGAAACCCATAAAACATTTTATAAACATTGTAAATCGGCTAAAAATACGAATTTTAGCTTCTATTATCATTTCAATTGCAAAAATTAGGGATGATAAGAGAAAAAAAAAAAGGGACACCCTAAAGATGCGAGATTCCAAGCGAGGTTCGGATTGAACATCGTCTTAGGTAGATTGCAAGGCGATGATGGGAATATTACTAAGATATCCGTCATTTATATTAATTATAGCGTGCACCATTTTTTTATACATAACTATGTTTTTACCCTCGAATTAAGATTCTATGCTAGATCGAATGAAGCGTTTAATCCCTCGACTTGATATCTTAAGTTGACCTCTTTCTTGTGGCTTAACCTTGCTATCGAGGTTTCAATTTAATCCATCGTGTTCATCTGCTGCAAAAGTGCATTTAAACGTGTGATATCATATGGCTTGAAATGAGGTACTTCATGAAGATTTTTGCATTTGAATATCCAACAACGAAAATTGCCAATGATATGAGTCAGGGAAAATGAAAATAGAATTTGTGGCAAGTATGTTATCTCACGCATGGCCTTTCCTCGGCCTTAAATAGGGACTGCTTGTTAACCACCAAATTCCTTTTCATTTTTTGGCTTATATCATAGAAAATTTTAAAGTAGCAGAATTCTGATGCATAGGTTCCACATTGTGGCAAGTGCATAGCATACTATCAGGATTGATTAGAACATTTCTAGTTTTAAAGAATCATGTCAGGCAGAAGGAAGAGAGGAAAGATGGTTTTAAGGATTCATAGCAAACCACACAATATTATTTCAAAAGAGGATGAGTTTTGCCCCTTAATGGATATATACGCTGCCTTATATAGGCATAAAAAAACACACTAGAACTTTACGGACTTCACTTGGCCGATAAAAGCCAATTATGTGTGCATGCTAAGCTTTTCAATTGGCTTCTACACTCATTATCCCACTTTTTTGGCTCCTGTTAGAGTGCTACAGTAATATGAATAGTACGCTACAGTACCAAATAATGCCAAACAATACATGAACAATGCCAAAACAATACGTGAACAATGTACTACAGTATTTTGGGTCAATTTTTTTGTCTCCTTCACGTGACTCTTTTACTTTGTTTTGGATAGGTCTCTAATAGAGTCTTCTTTTTCTTCACTTATTATGCCTATGGATAGGCTCTTTAGTGCTGTCGTTCGAGTCATCCAAGTCTTCTCCATACTTCTGTCTCCGATATTTTTTGAGCATTCTTTCGATTTCCAGAGTTTCAAGATGTTTGGTACATGTATCATCTAAAGGTTGGTATGAGCTAGACGGAATGTTAGGAGGATAGGGAGTGTTTTTTTTTTTTTCTATTGTCTAATCATTTCGAAGAGCTTTTCTACTTCTTCAATTACTTCAGCCAGCCATGGTCTTTTGGATGTCTGGTGAGAACTTGTAGGAGCATTAGCAAAACTTGTTGGAATAGAAGGTTGGGGTAAATACCCAAGCTTGATTGATGGACTTTTTCTGTCAAGACCTAAACTGAGTGTAAGCTTTAATTCACTATGATCAAAAGGATCTTATGACAATGGTCCTTCCATGTATCTTGTGATGATGAAGCTAGATCTTGTGAATTTGCTGGTGACTCACAAGTGTCTAAGACATCCATTCCGTAGTATTTTCTTAAGCAAGCATCGATCGCTAGTCAGGTCACGTGATAGTCATCACCGTGAACCCAAGAAACAGGATTATCTTCTATTGGCCAAGCTTTTGGTAGAATAAGTTAATTGTATTGGCATAATATCTCGCGTAATTCCCAATACTGTCGATGATAAACTGATATTCTATAGGAGAATGTTGCAAAAATCTTATTTTGAACATGTTGGGGCTTATATGCGGATAGTCCAACATCTGCTGGAGTTTTACACATATCTCCACTAAGTTGAACAAATACCCATCGCCTGAATAATAAAACAATTGTATAAAATTCTGGTCAAGCCTACATGCTCTAAGATGGGCTTAAAAAATGTTTTTCCATGCATCCAATGGTTTAAACCAACTAAGCATATCCCCAATATATTTATGCTCGGTTTCTTCTTGAATAATTCTACTGATAATAAGAGGCATTTTGATAGTTGGAAACTCAATGTCAATGTTATAAAGACTAAACAAATACCAATAAAACTATTTGAGTTTTTTGGAAATTCTTTCTCCCGGAAGAGATGAATAAATAGGAATTCGGGATGCAATCAATTTGGCTTGAGGAGTAGACCACCATATTCATTAAAAATATGAAAATGATATTGTCACATAAATCTTCCAAGGTTTTCGAGAAGACCATTATCTTGGATAAGCCTAGGGATTTATGGTGAGTATGAATATGAAGGCAATTCAGACTTGATTTTTCGAGCTTTGAAACTACCTCTTCAATTTCTTACCACATACATATTTATGGATATGGTAGCTGCAAATTCTTTTGATCTGGACAAAAAATCAACAAGTACATTCTTTTTTCCTACAATATGTTTGGTCTCAAAGGAATACTTTGAAAAATATTCTGCCTACCTAAGAAGTTGTGGATGTGGAATTTACTTCTCTTTGAACTTCAACATTTGAAAGAATGAGGACATGTCTATCTCCACAAGGAAATGATGTCCTATAAGATGGAATTCAAACTTTTTTTATACCATATTTTACTACCAAGATTTCTTTGAACGTAGAGTGATAATGCATTTCCGCTTACTTAAATTTCCCACTCTTATGTCCATAGACTCGTCATTACCATCTATTTGTAGCATTCTTTTTTCCTATGGATGGGATTTGCAAAGGAGGAAGATGTTGCAAAATTTCCGTAAGTCTGTGCACATATTTAATTTGTTGTGGTCCTTATGCAGGAGCATTTTTCTTGAGTATTCGTTGTAGTAAACTTACAAGTTCTGTGATTTTTGGAAAAAAATCCTAGAGATAATTTACAATCCTTAGAAATTGCTGAACTTGTTTGTGAGAGAGATTTTCATTAGGAAACTTTTGCAATTCCTCAATAATATAAGGACCGGGATAATAAGTCCCATCTTTGAGATGCACTCCAAGAAATTCAAATTTCTTCTAGGCGATGATCCTCTTCTTTTGAGATAGCATGATGCCATGTTTTCGCACCAAGTCTGCAAATTGGGCTAATAATTTACAATGCGAACCCTCATCTAGGTTATAGAGGAGGATATCGTCAATATAAATCTGAGCGTTGGTTAGGATGGGCTGGAAAATTTTGCACATATTCTTCTGAAACAACAAAGGAGTTGTTTTGAGGCCAAAAGGGAGCATTGCCCACTAGAAATGTTGATTTGGATGCAAAATCCAGTTTTACTCAATTGCCAAAATCTAGCTTTAAGATCAAACTTGGAATACACTTTAGCTTAGGTGAGATTGGAGAATAAAGAATTCCTATGTGGTAGAGGAAATTTAGCAATCCTACAAGAATTGATTGAGAGACTGATAATTGATAACCATCCTCATCTTTCCTTTATTCTACTCCACTCGTTTGTTGACATAGAATGCTTTGCAGGTCCATTGAGAACCTAAGGGCTCAATTAATTCTCGATGAAGTAAATCCAAACATTGATTTTGCGCTAAAAGCAAATGTTCTGGATTCATTCCAGAGTGACTAGTTTTTGAAGGATTGACATCCTCATTTTTCTTGAAAGAAAGAATGATGAAGAGGTCAGGATTTTTCCACAAAGTGGTTTGAGCATTTTTGGACAAAGTCCGAGTCAGAGTCTGTACATGCCCTGAGAAGGGTTTGTAGAATTTGGATCTAAAATGCTCATTTGAATAGTGAAGAATCTTTGGATATCTACAAATTCCTAGAACTGCCCTTTGAACTGTAGTCCATTAGGCATAATTCTAAGTTTAGGAATTTATGTAATGATATCTTTATCGAGGGAACTCGAGTGAAGGATTTTAATAGTGACTGAACACTAGGAAAGAACTGCATGGTGATGAGTTTGCTTTGTACTCTTGTAGCAAAGGTATCTCCAGAAGAAGAGTTAAAATACTGGGTGCATTGGAAGTATGTTTGTATCAAGAATAGAAGCACTAGCTCCAGTATCGACAAGAGCAATACGAGGAATAGGCTTGTCATACTCAAATGGGCATATTTTTACAAGAAAATATGAAAGGATAGAAGGAGTATATGCACAAAGATCTTGAATTGCGGGAGGTTCAGAGAAGAAGAATACATCTTCTTTTAGTTCTTCTGATGAGCTTTCGGTGTGACTAGTATGTGACTATGTTTGGATAGCACACATAGTGTGTTTGGTTGGTTCATCATCCAAGGAGAAGACTGATTCAACATCATCATCATCCTGGAGTGATACTCCAGTTGCTTTTCTATCTTATGGATTAAATAAGAATTTCTTCCTTTAGCCTTTGGACAATTCTTGGCAAAATGGCCTTTCTTATTGCAAATGTAACACCTATCAAATTTTCTACGCCTTCCAGAAGAGTTTTATTTAGAGCGTCTTTTTCGTAGGAATCGCCATTTATGCTTTTTCTTCATACATCCTAAAGAGAATCTTTTAAAATGCCTTCGTTTTTTGCATCGATCTCCACACAAAAAAAAAAAAAAATCATCATAGGAGTCTTTCTATGAACACTTGATTTTTAACTCAGGCTTTTGATAAGCCCGATCAAGTTCATCGTTGCTCTTGAGATAATTTCTAAAAGCCTTTCTTAGGATGCAAAGATCATCAAGAGTAAGATGTATCTCTTGCTGGAGTTCTCCAAGGGGAACATTGGCGACAATTTGTTGTTTATTTTGAATGGATCTTTCCATCATTTGGCTAATCTCCTTTGGAATGGAGGCCAAAAATACTTGCTTTAGATTGGGATCAGCTTTAAAAGCATAGAATAATTTAAGCATTTCTTAGAAATGCTTATTGAGATGCTTTCTTCGTAAAGAGTAGAACTCTCCTTCAAAAAAAATTCTTTTCTTCTAAGTTCAAGGAGATCTTTTGGTTTACCAACAAAGAATTGATGGATAACCTAGATCACATGATGAAAATATGTTTGAAGCAAAAATGTCATTTGATCCTAGTCAGAAATAGATCTCCACCAATCTTTTAAGCTTTCAGTAAATCTGTTCATGAACTCAGTCAATATATCATACCGGTGTTCAATAGAAAGCGCTTTGGTGTTGAGCCAAGCATAGAATTCTTGCAATCTATCTAGCCATTTGGAATATGGAATGTCATCAAGTGTAAAGTAGTGTTTTGAAGTCGAAAACTTCAGTTCAGGATTTGAGTCATGAAGGTGTATTACTTCTGGCTCTAATGAATTTGATTCTATATCTACTTCAGGGGGTCAGCCATAAACATAGCAGGTGCATGAGATTTTGGTGTTTGTGGCTTAGAGGTTGAAGTAGTTTTAGAGGAGAGAGAATCCAGTTCTGAGGGTATTTCAGAGGTATTTTGCTTGGCAGAATCAAATAAAGCAATAGTTGGTTTATTTTGTTTGCCTTGATCTCGCAGGAAAGCCTCGAGTGGATTTGAGACCGTATAAGTAGAGAGAGGTTCGGGAAAAAGATCAGGAGCTGGCTTCTTTTCTTTACTAATCTTTCTTTGCTTTTCCATCTCTCTGATACGATTTCGAAGGGTAACATTATCCCTTTGATCTTGCCTTGGAGCTTCGTCAATAATTGAAACAATTGATGTAGCCCTAGAAGGGCCTACATCCATTGAAAATATTTGCCAAGGTTGGGAAAAAAGATCTGGAGGAGGAATAAATTTTCCATCCTGCAAGAGCTTGATTTGTCTTCTCAGATTTTCCATTTCAGCTATTTGGTCTTCCAAATAATGATGAGAGACATATCATCCAGATTCTATCCGTTGAAGTTTTTTCTGGAATGTCTCAAGCAATTTATTTATGACCAAAGCCGTTTGATCAACCTTTTGGTTGACATGATCAAGACGAGCTTGGATAGTTGAAAGTTTGGTGTCAATTGTCTTGAGAATATTATTCTAGGCCAAGGCATTTTCCAACCACCAGTTTAGGACAGCTTCATCAACTGTAACTTTCTTTTGCCTTCCATGGTCATTAATATTCGTAGGATTCGGGACCTTAAGGATATGACGGAATCGATTATAAACATCTGTAAATTCTTCTAGCACTAAGAAGGAGGCACTGTAATTAGATCTTTCCAAAGGTGGAAAGTCTGAAGATTGAAATATATAGATAGATAGAAGGACAAGAGGTGGTTCTGGTTTTGGGGAACATGAGGATTGAGGTGCTTTGGGTATTTCCAGAGGAAAAGAATTCTTCTTAACCCATCTGTGAATAGGTTTATAGAAAGGTGAGACAACTGGCTTTTGAGGCAAGGGTTTCCTTTTGGATGGCGACTGAGGAGGTGGAGGAGGTTCACATGGCTCAGAGAAATTGGAGGAGGATGTGAACGAGGTGGTCCATATGAGACCATAAATAAATATTTTCCTCCATCTCCACCAAGAGGTCCGAGTGGGGTCTCCGTCAAGGTGCCTCTAGTAAAGTTTATCTTTTGAGTGTTTCTTTTTTCTAGACGGCTTATCATCTCCTTCGTCATCTAGACGATTTGTGCAAAGTGAGCACTGACAATCTAGATCCCAAAAACAATGTCTTGTATGGGGATTTTTATAATAATGAATAGAGTGTCCCTCCTGATCAAAAGATTCAATAATGGATTTTGGATCTGGATGGCTTTCGTAAGCTAGGACATGATCTACACAAGGTTGCATCATAAAAACAATAGGAAAGATAGAAGATGTGGATTCTTCATTTTTTTTTACTAATTTGATAACAACCGTGTCATCTTTCTTCTTGGTAAACTGGGACTCTGTGGATTGGATCGGCCTAGAGTTTTGGTGGATTTTTCGTAGTTAGTTACTCCCATGTCTAGGAGTAACTTAACTAACTGATCTCGAGGGATCTGTCTAGGAACATGGATACATGAGGTTTGGTCATTATCCACCGAGATGAACAAGGCATCTTCAGAATCAGAGAAGTTGAGATCAATGGCATGATTCTGGACTCGATAAACCATTTGGTAATGTAAGATAGCAACAATAGAGTCTGGAGTTTGAGGAGCTCTAGTAATTTGCAGTTGGACCTTAAGGGCTGAGAGAAGGCGTGGATCCGAGAGAGCCATCTTGAAGTTAGGAAATAGTGTAACAAGCACTCTTCTTGCATTAAGGGTAGTTTGAATGGTGCCGATGCAAGCATGCTGCTAATCCAAAAAACAAGTATCTAAGAGAGCCATTTGAGCAGCAACGGGTAACCCCTTCCTTCTGTGAAAGGATAAAGCAAGTCTTATGACACCAAAATGAAAATGCATATAACCTAGCTGTATCCATTGGCGTGTAAAATCAAAAAGGATTTGAAGGGTGACAAAGTGTTCCTACTAAGTATCTGAAATAGGAGGCTAGTCGAATTTCAAGGACTGAACATACTCTTTAACCTCTTTAGGAGTATGCTTGATAAGCCACTTAATAGAATAGATAGGAGAGTGTTGGAATTCAAGTCGGCGGAAGACAACTTACCTGATTCCGATGCGCAAACAGCAAATAGCCCCGGAACGAACGTTGAATTGCGAATAAATCACGAACAACACTACCTCACGTTTGTCTGGATGCAATCACGAGGAAAACACCCGATTTCCACGGCGTAAATGCCGATTGTTCTTGCAAAGATTAAATGGAACGCCTTGATCTTCTTTGATGGAAATAGAGAGAAAATTTGGTACGAATGAATTGCCAACCAACCCAATGGTTGTGTTCGGGAGGCTTTTATACGTCTCCCTTCGTACCCCTCCATTAGTGACTTTCCATCGTAATGCATCAAGACGAAACGGTGCGTTCCGTTCACACCCCATCATGGAAGTACCAGCTAAAGCTAAAGTACTACATCTCCCACTCGGACATGATGGGTTTGGTAGCGCTCTATCAAGAATATAAGGCATTTAACATTCATCAACTTTACAAAACAATTCATACGGCAAATAAGCCGTGCGACCGGAGTACACCTGCACTTGGGAGCTCAAATTATGCACCCGTTAAGGATAACATAATGGCTACAACCCCGAAAAGATATAAATAATCGATATCTCACGGTGCCCCCGAGACATATTTTGTTACATCGGTCCAAGTATACCTATCCCTTAAAGGCTATACTTGACTATTCTCAAAACACCATGTATTTACAATTACATCCGCAACTACATAGGGCGATATAATTGGTCGACCAGTAAATACATGCGATAGATGTAAAACAACAATAGTCTTCCTTCGCACTCATGTCTCTCTCAATTTCGAACAATCTGCTTTCCTAGACATGTCCCATAGGCCATATCTATTCATGACCGCCCGTAACATGCTAAAGTAGCAACATTGATCTTTCACTTCGAGAACATAGTCGAAGTAACATAGGGCACAAAGTTGAGGTAAATTATAAATTACCTCAAAAGCTCACACAATGAGTAAATAGGGATAATTTTACTCACCTTTCCTTGTCGGTCGTACAATGCACATGTAGTATGAATTACATGCTATAGTGGATTACTCTTTCTATAAGAGCGTATGTCAATCATCAAATATATCCACCATACAGATCTTAGCCTAAACATAGTCACGTGCTTCTTACGTACTCATGTTTAGCCCGAGTGCTATATCGCTCGCTTTCTATAGCGCCCAATTAAGTACTCGCATCCGGCATCTTACGGGCATACATGATTGTGGGACTATCATGTTCGGTCTTGTTATAAACCAATCACGAGACCTCATCTTGACTCCAATCAAGGCGACATATTTTATGTACCAAACTTGCTCTTTAGCATTTATTTGTACATAACGTCTCATCTCAACGTGCTAACTACAGCACTTGAGGCGATTGCTTGTGTGAGTGAGCCAATCATCGCCGTTTGACATACTTTTCAATAATATGTGTGTTTGTGTTAGTCTCATAGTGGATTTGTACTTATTGATAAAACATCAAATCACTAATAAACAAACAAGTACAATACATCTTTCCACAAATACATAAACCAATGATCCTCTACAATAACAAATATCACATTCTACGCAATCCTAGTGACATCCTATGGGTCAAGAATATGTCTCTAGGAATAGCTTTCGTAAATGGATCGCAACCATTCTATTGGTTGAAATGTATTGCGGGATCACTTCTTTCTCGCGCTATAATATCTCGATGAAGTTATTCTTTATGTCAATGTGCTTTGTCCTTCCATGATACTTGGGATTTTTCACATAGGCAATGGCGGCTTGACTATCGCAATAAACCGTCACCGGTCTTGGAACTTCGGTGATGGTGGCTAAATTTTCCAAGAAACGTTTTAGCCATACTTGCTTCTTGCACCGCGGAACATGCAATAAATTCTGCCTCCATCGTAGACAATGCCGTGCATGTCTGTTTCTTGCTATTCCAAGAAATCGCACCTCCATTGAGCAAGAACGCATATCCAGAAGTCGATTTACGCTCATCCAGGTCTCCACCCCAATCGGCATCTGAATAACCCAATAGGCGTAAATCATTCCTTTGGTAACATAGTCGATAGTCCATGGTGCCCTTCAAATATCTCAGAATCCTCTTCACCGCTTTCCAGTGTGCTTGACCAGGATTTGATTGATATCGGCTCACCAATCCCACGGCATCACATATGTCGGGTCGAGTACACATCATAGCATACATCAAACTTCCGACTGCACTAGCGTAAGGAACAGTTTCCATCACTTTGATTTCTTCTGGAGTCTTAGGACACATCTCAATACTTAGGCATTCACCTTGCATGACAGGGGTATCAATGGGATTACAATGCTGCATATTGAAACGCTCAAGAATCTTCATAATATAAGACTCTTGTGATAAAGGAAGGAGTTTTCTTGATCGATCTCTTTCGATCTTAACTCCTAATATATAAGCAACTTCTCCCATGTCCTTCATCTCAAAATTGGAGGACAACCATTCTTTTATGGTGATAACCAAAACCTTGTCATTTCCAGCCAACAGAATATCGTCCACATAAAATGATAAAATTACAAATTTATCTTTGGACCGCTTGACATATACACGGTGATCTTCTTCGATCATCGTGAAACCAAAAGTTATTATTGCTCGATGAAAACGAAGATACCACTGTCTAGATGATTGCTTAAGGCCATATATTGAGCGATTAAGCTTGCAAACTTTATGCTCTTGACCTTTAGCTATGAAACCTATTGGTTGTTTCATATAGATTTCCTCATCTAATTCTCCATTGAGAAATGCCGTCTTTACATCCATTTGATGTAATTCAAGGTCCAAATGTGCAACGATGGCTAGAATAAGGCGTATTGAGGCAAACCTTACAACCGGTGAAAAAGTTTCCTCATAGTCTATACCCTCTTGTTGAGTATAACCTTTTGCCACAAGGCGAGCCTTATACTTTTCAATAGATTCATCCGCCCTTCGCTTAATCTTGAAGACCCATTTGTTTCCAATGGCCTTACGATTGGGTGGTAGATCAACCAAGTCCCGGACATGGTTTGCCCTCATTGACTCCATCTCATCTTCCAAAGCTTTTCTCCATTCTTCCTTGTCGAGGATGAGAGAGCCTCTTGAACAGTCTTAGGCTCGGCATCGTCTTTTTGAGCAATCATAAATGCTTCCCCTTCAATCTCAAAATGACGACGAGGAATACTTTTACGATTACTTTTACGCAATTGAATTTCTCTTGAATTCAATTCATCAAGCGATGCAACACTCCCACTAGGTCTTGTGTGTTGAGGTAAATCTTCATTTCCCTCTACAATATCAGTGGGTGTGTTATCAGGATCTTCCATCTCATATAATTGGAAGTCCTTATCAATCCCACCTCTACTAGGAAAATCGTTCTCCAAGAACGTGACATCTCGTGACTCCATTTCGGTCACACTTACATCAGCTTGTTCACCTATGAACACGTACCCTTTGGAGTGTTCGGAATATCTTATAAAGATACATTTCTTCCCTCTAGGACCTAATTTGCCATGTTTATGGGAAGAATCATGAACATAAGCTGCACATCCCCATGGACATAGACTACTCAAGTCTGGTTTCCTACCAGTCCATAATTCATAAGGGGTGGAAGTGACCGATTTTGAGGGCACACGGTTAAATATATAGGCAGCGATCAATAACGCATCTCCCCAATAGGAGATAGGTAAATTTGCTTGCGCCATCATAGACCTAACCATTTCCAATAGGGTTCTATTCCTTCTCTCGGCTACCCCATTTTGTTGTGGAGTACCGGGAATAGTCAATTGTCGTACAATTCCCTTTTCATCGCAAAGAGCCTTGAATTGCTCCGATAGATACTCACGTCCACGATCGCTTCTCAATGCCTTTATTGTTTTGTTCAACCGATTCTCTACCATCGCTATATATCGTCTAAAGCAGTCTAATGCTTCGACTTATGGGAGATCGAAAAGACATAACCGAAACGTGTGAAGTCATCTATGAAAGTGATGAAATATGAGGCTCCATGCCTCGCCCTCACATTCAAAGGACCACAAATGTCGAATGTATGAGATGCAATGGAAATTCAGCTCTAGTCCCTTTACCGAATGGTTTTCTAGTTGTTTTTCCCGCGACAATGTTCACATACGGATAGACTAACATTAGTGAGTGACCCTAAAAGGCCTTCTCTAGCTAATCTTTGCATTCTTTGCAATCCAATGTGACCTAATCTAGCATGCCAAGTACTTGCATCAATCTCAACATTGTTAGAAGACGCAATTAAAGAAAAACAACCATCAACATTAACATTGTACTGATCATAGTCAATGTCTAACACCATAAAACCATTCATACATGACCCGAACCATAATAAACTGTTCCATACAAAATGTCAACACAATCACCATGGAAATTCAATACATAACCTAAGCTAAGAAGAACAACTACGAGACCAAGTTTCGTCGAATATCTCGGAGCATAAAGGACATCATGCGGAACAGGTTTCGACCACCACGTAAGATTAATTTACATGTGCCGATACCCTTCACTTCAACTCTTGAGTTATTTCCAACATATATCCATCTTCTTCTAGGCGGTATCCGACGATACTCCACAAATGCTTCTCGGTCTCTAGCTACATGGTCATTTGCTCCCGAGTCTACAAATCCACATTGGATAAGACTCGGCAAGCATTACGGTACTAGAAACAAAAGCATTACTCAAAATAATGGAGTAATGGGGTACCTTTTTCGGCTCAGTGCATTCACGAGCAAAGTGACCCAACTTGCCACAATTGTGGTACTCCATCTTGGCCTTGTCCTTCTTCCCACCACGCTTCTTGCGTCGGAAGGTCTTAGCCCTCTTGGGTGCCGATCGATCATCTTCCCTTTGTTGTTGAACTGAAGATTCCTCTTGCGCTTGAAGCCCGAAGCTTTGCGTGAACTCGATTCAGCAACATAAGCATGGGTAGAGGATCTCGCAGCCTTTAGGCGCTCATCCTCTAATTCCAAATGACGCGCAATATCATCAAAAGTGACGATGTTCTCATTATGCGTCATATTGATCTTCATATGCTCCCAATTATCAGGAAGAGACCTTATAACAGCCTAAACTTGCTGTTCATCGGTAAGGGAGTGACCCGCCGACTTCACTCACGGATCATGTTTGACATCTCCCGAAGATGCTTTGCCTCATCGTTACATTTGAGCGCTTTCGGAATGTGTCAAACTTGATGGTGAGTCTCATCAGCTTAGTGGCGAGATGTACCCCCAAACTTATCCTTCAAGGCAACCCACATAGCTTGAGCTTTGTCATAACTCTCAAACTCACACATGAGATCATCTTGCATACAAATTCAAAGAACGTGATGCGAGCAATGCTGTTTTTCTTTTTCCAAGCTTGATAAGCTTCCGGATCTCTCATGTGTTGAGCTAAAGTTCTATGCTCAGGTTCATCCATGGTATGGTTGAGGGTTTCCAAAACCTCTTGCTCCTCAAGGATGTACTGAACCTTTCGGTGCCAAATATCATAATTGTCACCGTTCAGCTTCTCACCCTTATTGAGGTCAACCACAATGGTCTTGGATGCCGAAGCCATAATCAATTGCTATAACACATTGACATAATAAACGCAGAATCAATACTAGCACACTATACAGAGTAGCACACATATTTAATTTACAGCAAAGACAAACTAAATTAATGATAATTCAACAAAAGACACAGAGGCAAAAGTTCACTATGTTCTCAATCAACTTCTATGTACAATTGTTCTATTATCATTAATTAGTTTAATTTGCACAAATTTTAAGTTCTAGGTGAGAACTCCTTTCAATTCTACCAACCTACGAACTCCCACTAGGAAAAATAATTACATGACCTTATGTAATTTCTACATTTTTCCTTAACACAAGAACATAGCATGATAATAATTAACGTGTAAACAGCAATCATGCTTCAACTATGCAATTCAACATGTAATGGATTTCCTACCATTGTTCTTATTTTCTAGCAACTAGAAAATTGCAAGTATATTAAAATATATACATGATATCATTGAACCAAGCTCTACACAGCATATATACATCATTTGCACACAAGCTAGCTACTGCATTTCTCTAATCACAAGAAAATACAAGCTACAAATGAATAAGCTGCATTAAACCCCAAAAAAATACGCGTACATAGAGTTCCCAAAGCATTTTCATACATTTATAAAATTTAAAAGTATAAAATAATTATGTCACTGTGTAAAGGACAATCATACGAACCAAACGAGACCGACCACACTCCAATCGGAGCTCACACGCTCCCCCACGCGCCGCCTGAGTGCGCGGCGCGTGTGACGCACGCCCCAGCAAGCCGAACGGCTCCTGGCCGGTCCAACCGGTCCGACCTGTCCAACCGGTGACCGGTCCGACCGGTTTGACCGCCGGACCGGTTGACCGGTAAACGGTCGGGTCGGGTCAACGGGTCGGGTCGGGTCGGGTCGCCGGTCGGCCAACTGTCGTCGTCGATGACGTCATCCCGGCGGTTACCGACCGTTGGATGACGTCACGGTGACGTCACCACGCGCCGGTTCGCCGACCGGTGCGTGCCGATTCGCCGGCTGGCGCGCGTCGCGCACGCGCTGGTTCGCCGACCGGAGCGTGTGGCGCACGCGCTGGCTTCGCCAGCGCTTCAGGCGCGTGACGCCCACGCGCAGCGGCTTCTGGCCGCGCGTGTGGGCGCGTCCGGCGTCTCCCGGCGGCGCTCGACCCATCTCCGGACTCGTCTTGACGAGCTCTTTCACCCTGTATATTCAAAATTTAATTTTGACCAAAAAATTGTTTCGAAAAATGGCCGAAACCTCACGGATCACGTGACCCCGAACCCGTTCTTCGCTCCGGTTCAATTTCGAGTTTTTCATGGGGCAATTCCGACTATCAGAGATCCAAAACAGTATAGAATACAATCTCTTGATCTCAATATCAAATGGTAATAAAGAAAACTCGATGAAAAACAAGGCAGAAATCACAACCTGGCTCTGATACCAATGTTGGAATTCAAGTCGGCGGAAGACAACTTACCTGATTCCGATGCGCAAACATCAAATAGCCCCGGAACGAACGTTGAATTGCGAATAAATCACGAACAACACTACCTCACGTTTGTCTGGATGCAATCACGAGGAAAACACCCGATTTCCACGGCGTAAATGCCGATTGTTCTTGCAAAGATTAAATGGAACGCCTTGATCTTCTTTGATGGAAATAGAGAGAAAATTTGGTACGAATGAATTGCCAACCAACCCAATGGTTGTGTTCGGGAGGCTTTTATACGTCTCCCTTCGTACCCCTCCATTAGTGACTTTCCATCGTAACGCATCAAGACGAAACGGTGCGTTCCGTTCACACCCCATCATGGGCGTACCAGCTAAAGCTAAAGTACTACAGAGAGAAAGAAGATGATTTAACAAAAGCAGAATACTGATTTATAAGTGAAAGATGAGTCCCGGAGATTTTGTTGTCTTCGTTGAGGTAGGAAACCTCATAAAGATAGTCAATCTTAGAGCCATTAGAAGTGAGGAGTTCAAGATGAGGACTAAGAGAAATAGGAGCATTTACAGTGGAGGATGTAGAAATTTTAGAGGATTCAGTCATGATATGCAAATTTCTCCCCCCTTCTGCACATATAAATGTGCCGAACAATACCATGGCTCTAGTACCAGATATTGCCAATGATACGAGTTAGGGAAAATGAAAATAGAATTAATGACAAGTATGCTATCCCACACGCACGGCCTAGGTACTTCACAGGATGAGGGCAATATGTCGAAAGCGGTCTCCACCTCCTTCGGGTCGGATCGATATTAATTGGCAATCTTGCAAATGCGATGGGTACCCGATGCCATGAGATTCGAACACGAGATCTTCGTATTTTGGATAAGTTCTCCTCTCAGTTTAACGTCCAAGACAAAAGCTAAAAACCTTAACAATTGAAGGAACACACAGCTATCGCTTCAATTTTCAGGAGGAAATGAAAAATAAGAAGGTAACTATCTCATCAAAGAGGCGGAATTATGTGCTTGAATCCATTGAAATGAAGTGCACTCAATCAAGCCACTCGAGATCATGCAAGAACCAAGAACCCGTGATAGGACTGGCCGGAGTTGGCCGCCACATCGATGGCGATTGGACCTGCATCAAATTAAGAACACAGGAACCTCACCTCCCATCATCATCGTCACCGCCATCGTCATCCTCACCCTGGTGGGGACTTCTTCAGAAACGTCTGAGCTCCAACACATGATGCAACAAGACAAGCCTTCCAGTCTCATTCGTTTCGCTCGTCATGCCTGAGTTGAATATTGAAAACAGGCCTTGGAGAAATTTAATATCGCTCGCCAAATTTAATGATGATAACGTTGATTATACATTGCTCGAACGCATTGATGAATCGCAGCTGGTGAAACTTGCAAGTCACCCTGTTGTTTTCCGTATGTCCTGAACCTTCATACCGGAACACGGAAGAAGTTTCCACATCGAAGATTGAGGCCACGATTAGCTTCAGGATATCGTTTTCTATTGTTGTTAATCATACTTGAATTAGCAGATCACGGGTCGCATGAAAGCATGGCAGACTGTGCTAGCATTGCCTTCATCAGCATTTTGGACGTTTGCCGAGCTCTGACCCATTCGAGAACTGGCTCAAGAGTCGGGCACACGGATCATTACGTGGCGTCCGCAGCCCTGGGTGGGGCCGCCGGAGTGATTCATCGGTAAAGATCCACCGAGAAATGGTCGTTAGTTTGCGCATTTCTCTTGGGAAGCAGCGTTGGGACCGCATGGAGACCACCGGAAGTGCTGGATCTTATCCCAGCCTGCCTGGTGGCGTGGTTCCAAGCCTTTGATCGGCTGGCACAGACGAGGAAGCCGACGTTATAAGCCGTGGGATCGAGCCCCGCTATTCATTGCAGCTTCTGAACTCATTAACGCATGCAGTCTCCATCCAAGACTCATGCACGTATCGGGTCTTTACAAGTGGACGGGCTTGATTCGAGGATGAAGTTGTTAGTTTCACATGTTTAACAGGAAGATCGAGACTGAAACGATCCGTGTGGATTTTTTTAAGAGGATCTTCAAGGCTTTGCGTACTTACGTTTGATGGGTCGTTGCTAGATGTCCTTGTTACGGTTTACAAGTAGGACAAGCACATGATCACCAGTTTGAACGAACCTCAATCTAATAAGTCAAAGATTGCTTCTGCTCGTGCTTTTGCTTGGAGACGGACAGCTTTCGTTGTCTTCGAGGTTTCTCTTCCTTCGTCTTGAAGTTGGTACACATGGACGCTACTATTACGATATGGATGCATTGATTGGAATAGACGGCGTAGAAAAGGGTAACATCTTCTCGACAAATTACAGCAAGGAAGTCTTTTGGAGACTCACGGGGAAAGAAGCAGATGAGCAAGGAGGACCCAGATGACCTTTATCATCACGTGCGAACCATCTTCAAGATTTAGCTTCGATCTACGAATCACGTCATGCTCACAAGAACTTTAAAGTTGAGATCGAGAGGGTGCATTTATGAAAGAGTTCTGCATACAAGAATCGCCTAACTCGATGCGAAAGGCAGTGGATATCTATCATGAAGACCTTAGAATCTTGATAATATCACCGTCACCTCTAGCAAAAACGTCCTATGGATCTTACCTACATGGTGTCAACTATCCGAGTGCCAAGCCTCTATAATTGCAAACAGGGTCTTTGTATGTGTCAAATTAAAGTGCGAGATGGTAAACCTAATGCATACATAAGGCCTATGCTTCACATGAAAATCTTAGTCCGATGCTGCTGGTCCCAAAATTGCCATAACCGATTAAACGGTCTCCTTTACTGCAAACAGACGACAAAAAATTAAGGCTTGTATGGAAGTGTCTCTGTCGCATGCACTGTTAGCACCCCCACCAACCCTTTTTGCCCCTTTTCCTTTGCCGCTTTTGGTGGCTTTCTAAGCAACCGTATTTGCTTGGCAATCTACGACAACCTGGAAAAACCGTCACAACAAACACTGAGGCTGTAGAACACTCATATTGATGTCAGGTAATATATTGTTTTAGGTTACTAGATTCTCACGTCTTGGCCCTCTTTGGGTGATCTGTCCAAATCCTTTGCATTTTTTAAAATACACTGAATCCAGACCGACTCCACGTGTCTATGCACTGCTTGATGTAGCAAATCCATGCGTCCATAAATAAGTGCCTCCTTACGTATTGCACCCTGTATTTGGAAGTAGATTGTTCGATCCATAAGGTTCCTGACAAAATTCATCACAGACCACCCATTCCTAAGTCTGAAGCATATCCTAAACTAGAATAAAATCCAATCTAACAAAACTCAGATACCACTACCTTGGAATCACAATTCCAATCTACAAGCGGTCACGTTGTCGCAAGAATTCCTCTATAGATCTTGTGCACTGTGCTACACCACTTGGAGCACAAGGCCTGCGTGGCCACGAACTTTATTTGAGACCGGGAGCATAGTTATGAAAACCTGGCTGATCTCATGCATAAGGATCAACTCCAACAAAAAGTGAAGAGCAAAGTGGGACAAAAAGGAAAAAGAGAACTTTCAAGCTTTTCCTAAACAGTATCCATACACGAGAAACCAAAACCAAGTGGGGGCAAAGCCATATTTTAAGTGGGAGAATTACCAAAAAAATCCTAAACCTATTACAATTGTGCCAATTCAGTCATAATTTTTTTTTTTGCCAATTTAGTCTTAAACCTTTTACAATTGTGTCAATTCAATCCATCCGGCCAAAATTGGCCGGCCTGTGCTGACGTAGCCGTCCGGCAAACGCTGACGTGGCATTTTTAAATATATTTATTTATTTATTTTTTTGAATTTTTAAATATTTTTTTTTCTTTTTTTTCCCATCTTCTCTTCCCCTAGCCGGCCGGCGCCGGCCGAAGGCGAGGGCCGGCGACGTTAGCCTCGCCCCCGCTGGCCACCGGTGAGGGTGAGGCCCCACTAGATCCAGCGAGCTTGACCCTCGCCAGATCCGGTAGGGCCTCGCCTAGTCAAGATGAGGGTCGACCTCGCTAGTGGCCAGTGAGGGTCCTCGCCAAATCTGGCGACGACAGCTCGAGAGCTTCGATTTCTTGACCGATCGCTGGCTCTGCATAACCACGGGGCCATTCCCGCGAGCGGCTCCGCGATCTCATTGTTGGCCCTAACCGCGTACGCGGCCCCGGATAGAATCGGCAAAAACTAGCATTTCCTGTGGTGCTGGATTCGCGACGATCCGAGAAAAGAAGAGAGGGAAAATAGACAAGAGACACGCGAGAGATACATACACGTCGGGCTTGCGGGGGTGGGGGAAGGAAGGGAGGGAGTAGTCGTCGTCCATCTCGAAGTCGAGGACGCAGTGGCTCATCCTCCTGTCGCGGCCACAAGGAATCAGCTAGGGACTGTGAGGAACGAATGCGCGGTGTTCATCGGCACGCACGCGAGCTTGCCAGATTTGGTGGGGCCTCGCCCTCGCCTATGGACGGTGCCGACCGGCCAAGGGAAGAAAAGATGGGGAAAAAAAAAACGAATTCAAAAATTCAAAAAAATATTTAAAAATTTGAAAAAATAAAATAAAAATAAAATATTTAAAATGCCACGTCAGCGTTCGCCGGATAGCCGGCGTCCACGTCAGCACCGGCCAGCCAATTTTGGTCGGATAAACTGAATTGACACAATTGTAAAAAGTTTAGGACTAAATTGGCCAAAAAAAAGTTTATGACTGAATTGGCACAATTGCAATAGGTTTAGGACTCTTTTTGGTAATTCTCTCTATTTTAAGCTCTTCCACCATGTTCTCTCATTTGATTATGTACGAACAAAACTGAGTAGAGCTAGCTTGTAACCAGAAGAGGATAAGAGCAACGTCCAAGCAGAAGCAATAGGATGTCAAACATGCAAAGTCTTAATAAAAGATTTGGCTGGGTGTCTTATGTGTCAGTGTTACAAGTTCGCAAGTAGATACTGAAGAATCCAAGATCATCAAGGAAATGAATAATCAAATCAATGAAGAGAGCAACTGAAAATGCACGGTACCCTCCAAACTCTTTCTTCTCTTTGTTACACTGTTCCACACATGTGTGCACAGTGGCATAAGTTCAAACAAGCCGCTCCGTCCAAGTTTATATATACACATATGGAGCCAATGTTCTCCCTCGCTAGCCATTTGGACAACGGAGTACTTCTCCCATTTGAACCTCTTCATCTCGTTTGTTCATCACTTCACAAAAATGACAAGTATTGACCTAAAGAACCATGCATCTCTCGTTCTAGTTGCCATTCTTATATTAAGTGGGGACTTTGGTGCTTGCCATGCTAGAAAAAGCCAGTCTTGGAGGCAAAGCAGAATTCACCTGTCCAGTACAATGGATAAAGGCCACAGTAGCCGCCATAAGCACATTACTCCACCAGCACCTGCACCTGCACTTAAGCCTAAGCCACCAGCGCCTACGCCCATGCCTATTCCTGCGCCACCAGCCCCAGCACCAAGTCATGAGAACTCTACAACGTTCAACGTACAAGATTATGGTGCCAAAGGTGATGGACACACAGATGATATGCAGGTAATTCTGAGAAACCATCCACTATCCATTTAAGCTTCTAGGAAGAGTTGGGATTTTGCCTCACTTCCCTCAATAATATTGCATTAAAGAAGCTATGAGGAACTTGAACAGTGGAAAGGGGGATAGCAGCAAACTAGAACCCTCTGGTTCTGGTTGGGTTCTCGAAAAGAGTGATGAATTCATGATAGCTTTTTAGACTTATTTGACACCGCTTGGACTCATTTATCTGACTACAAGAATTTTAAATAAGTTTGATACAACTAATAGCAAAGCGAGGTTTCAAGTTCCTAGTATCCAATATTTCTAGGGAAAAACTGCATATGAAATGCATCAGTGCAATAAGCAGATGTGTTGATGATTCTGAAAATTGTATTCAATATCTTTCATCTACCAACTCAAAATTGGGACTAATCTGTCATTATGGCAGGCATTCCTCGCAGCATGGGCAGCCGCTTGTAAAGTTGAATCATCGACAATACTTGTCCCATCCGGATCGGTTTTTCTCCTCAGCCCAATTTCTTTTGCAGGGCCAAATTGTAAACCTAAAATTACATTTCAGGTGACTGTCACGTCAACCATCATACCAACAAATCTCAACGTAGCAGAAAACAATTTAACAGCTAGTATTTGTTGGAAAATGCATTTTTACTTAGAAGCTAGTAATTTTCCCACAGTTAGATGGCAAGATAATTGCACCCACAAGTGCCAAAGCTTGGGGATCAGGTCTCTTACAATGGATCGAATTCACTAAGCTTACCGAGATAATTATCAAAGGGGAAGGCATCATTGATGGACAAGGCTCGGTTTGGTGGAACAATTCATCAGTCTATGCTGGGACAGACTCCATAGGCCAAAACAGAACCAATGGATTGAATAAAATGGTAAGCGCCCAGGTTTGACAGGCTCTCACATGAATGATACTATTTCCAAATGCAATGGCAATTACTATAAAAACTAATCAAGTCTTTAACCATGACAAGCAGATTAGTGCGGAACTGAGTAAAATGCCAACGACCAAGCCAACGGTGAATGCCTCAACAGCTTCTATGCGAACCCATTAACAGAGATTTCTGACCCCATGCATAACACATAACTTGTGCATGCAGGCACTCAGGTTCTATGGCAGCAGTGATCTGACAGTTACAGGCATTACAATACAAAATAGCCCTCAGATGCACCTCAACTTTGATTCTTGTACAAACGTTCGGGTTTTTGATATTAGCATCTCATCTCCTGGTGACAGCCCCAACACAGATGGCATCCACCTCCACAATTCCCAGAATGTGCTCATTCACAGCTGCAACCTTGCTTGTGGTAATTCCTCGTTTAGAAAAGCATGTTATTTCACAGTGCAAACACAATCGACAATAACTATGATTAGCACGAGTTCAAACATAGCCAAAGTCAATGAATATGACAACTAAATAAGCCTACCTCAAATTATATAATTAAATGTTGCCGACGTTTTGAATACTGTTAAAACTTTTTCCAGGTGATGATTGTGTTTCCATACAAACTGGATGCTCAAACATATATATCCATGATATAAATTGTGGACCAGGACATGGCATCAGCATTGGAGGGCTAGGGAAGGACAACACGAGAGCTTGCGTCTCAAATGTGACTGTGCGTAACACCGTAATGCGTAACACCATGACTGGTGTGAGAATAAAGACATGGCAGGTGAAGGCACCCAAATCCCAGTACAAGGCTTCCTAGTTTTCATCTAACACCTAATATGCTCAGCTGTGCTTCTTCTTGAGGTTACAGGAGAGATCAAATTAAGTAACCCAAGTTGTATAAATTTGAAATATTGTTATGTGATCTAATCTTTATTCCTGCAGGGTGGCTCAGGTTCAGCAAATAATATCATGTTCTCAGACATCCAAGTTTCCGAAGTTGAAACTCCAATCGTGATAGACCAATACTATTGCGATAAAGAAATATGCAAGAATCAAACATCGGCTGTGGCAGTTTCAGGCATTAACTACGCCAACATACAAGGAACTTACACAGTACGACCGGTATACTTTGCATGCAGCGACAGCTCGCCTTGCACAGGGATATCTCTCGCGACCATACAGCTAAAGCCACACCAAACAAGCCACCATTTGTATGGCCCTTTCTGCTGGGAGACATATGGAGAGTTGAAAACCTCCACAGTGCCACCGATTGACTGCCTGCAGAAAGGCAACCCATCGAATGCCCCTTCAAAGATTGTTTCGTGCCAGGCTTAGCATAGGTAACACGCGAAAATGCCCAAAAGGTTCCTGCAATTCTTTAGCTGGGCTCAATAGGTTAAGTGAATAGCATAGTCACTGTACAACAATATTATACATGCAAATCAGCATTTTTCGCACAATTCTGTATCCCATAAACCTTTCACTGGGTTAGCACTTTGTTCAGCATGGAATTCACCAACATCTGCACAACTACATTCCTTACTGAATCGCAGCACCAAGCCACACTCCAACTAAAGAAGCTCCTTAAGCATCGATGGTACCAAGAAGACGACCATGAACCGATCGAAGTAAAGAACTCTGCCTCAATCACTCAATTTACTCTAACTAATACCGAACCAACTATACCGACACAGCCCAATTCTACTCTGTAATTACATCAATTGTCAAATGGACCTACGGAAATTGCACGAGAATCGGCATGTGCTCACTTCAAGCAGTCCCAGAACTAAGAAGCAACGGTGAGCCAGTAAATTCAGCAATCAATGCCATCGAATCGGAGAACAAAACCTGATTGACATGAACTTGGCGGGCCATCAACTTCCCATTTTCCGGGAGTCCATTCAGGACACGCCAAGGAAAAACCAAAGCGAACCGAAGACATCCCATGCTACGGCAAGAGATCGTCATGCTCTCCGACAAAATCCCGACCGACATTGCGCGATACCGATCGTTCCTAGATTAGATTAACCTCGGTGTCGATCGGAGCCTTCCCGAAGGAAGCGCCGACCGCTCGAAGGCGCGCGGTGGCCGGAGATGCTCGTCGGACGGTGGAGGAGGAAGAGAACGGAGCGAGAACCGGGGAGACTGAGGCTGAGGACGACGGGCGACGCCATGAATCGGAAACAAGCTTTCTTTATTCGCCTGGCCGGCAAAACTGGAAATTGAAGAATCGAAAATCTTGATCGGGGCAGCTGAAAAGTAATACCGAAAATTCGAATACGACTTCAAATAGAATTCCCAAAGGGTGTTTGTTGGTAATTAAGAATAAATCACTAAATAATTTTCATTTAGAATAATAATACAAACAATCCCTAAACTTTGATTAAAATGTAATCTCTAAAGTTTTAATTCCATGAATTTTTAGAATATGTTTAATTTAATTTATGAACTGTATCAGTATTAAACATATTTATATAGTCTAGGGACTTAGGGACAATATTAAATAAATTAAAAATTCAAAGATTACATTATATATTGGTATCATTAATGTCATTATCCCACATTCATTTCTTTTTGAGTATGATGGTAGATTTTAAAAAAATATAATTCACAAGATTTTATTAGTCCATGTCACGGGATTGACTATATTAAATATTTGAGATAATGTCACAAATGGTCCATGGACTTCTATTTAATGTGCAATCTCGTCCCCGCTTTCGATTTGCTCAATTTGATTTCTGAACTATCGATAAATGCCCGATCTAATTCATGACTATTTGAAAATTGACAAATTTCATCGTTCTGTTGGTTAAAGTTAACGGAATTAGCCATTTTGGTATATTTTTTTTTTCTTCTTCTTCTTCTTCTCTCTTCCCTCCGCTGGCCATGGCGAAGGAAAGCCGGCGTCCGGTGAGGGTCGCCCTCACCTGGGTTGGCTAGGGCTACCCTCGTTGGCGTCAGGCGAGGGCCGCCCCTGTTAGCGTTGAGCGAGGGGTGCCCTCACCAGATCTGACGAGGCTCGCCCGGGCGAGGGTGGCCCTAGCTAGCCTAGGATTGCCCTTCCCTCTGCCATGGCCGGCAGAGGGAAGAGAGAAGAAGAGAAAAAAAAAAAAAGAAGAAGAGAAAAACAGTCATTACTTAACGGTTTGAACGGAAGGACTAAATCGAAAGTTCAGGGACAATATTGCACATTAAATAGAAGTCCATAGACCATTTGTGACATTTTCCCTAAATATTTAGCAATAGTTCGGGATGATATTAAAACAGATTAAAATTTTAGGGGCGGTGGTGCAATTTGACCAAAAATCAGGGACCGGGAGTAAAGCGATAGATGGGAGCCTCCTTCTCGATCGTCAATCCAGGAAACGACAGCGTAAGCCGTCGAGGTCAAACGCGTCACAGCATTTCGTGCTCTCCTCCCACTTTCAATTCGAGAGGTCACGATGGCACGACGCACTAGAAAAACAGAGCGAGAGGAAGGAGAAAAATAGAGAGAGAGAGAGAGAGAGAGCGAAAGGAGCGAGAGAGAGCGAGCCTCGTCGTCGTTCCGAAGCTGCGTCTCCTTTCTCCTTTCTCCTTTCTCCGGGACAGATCGTCGCTCCTCGTCGACCAAGGTAAAAAGGTAAGCAAAACCCTCTCGATCCGCGTCGCGCTCCTCGATCGAGCACAGATCCAAATCCGATCCGTTTTCTCCGCGAAACCCCGTCTTCTCCGATTAGATCCGCGCCGGCCGTCCGTCGATCTGATCGCGGACGCATCGGACGCGCCGTCGTTTCGAGCGGCTTTAACGATCTCCGCGCTCGCGATGCCGTCCTCGTTCTAATGTTTCAGTTTCGATTTTGTTCGGTTGTGGTGCGATGTGTTTCCGTCGGCCGTTGCGATTTCTCTTTGACGTGGGGGAATATTTGGCTTCGTGATTCGGTGGCAGGTAGGGCGAGGTGACCATGGGGCTTACGTTCACGAAGCTGTTCAGCCGGCTCTTCGCCAAGAAGGAGATGCGGATTCTGATGGTAGGTCTCGATGCGGCCGGTAAGACCACGATCCTCTACAAGCTCAAGCTCGGGGAGATCGTCACCACGATCCCGACCATCGGTGAGTCTGATCCAGCCCTAGTTTCATGCACAGCTCGTAGATCTTAGCATTTGGTATGCGTAGTTTTCCTTCACTTTTTGTTCTTTTTCTCCGTTGTCCGTGCACTGATCGTCTAATGCGTAGAGATTGGTTGGCATGAATCTTGTTTGGTACCTATGCACACAATGGGTTGCATACGTATCAAAGATGATAATGGTGTTGAAGCAATATGGTTGCATTAATGACATAGGAACTGGATGTGTTGACTTCTTTGCCTGTTGGATTTAATCAATTTTCATATGAATGATGTGGGGAGGTACTCTGTGCAGGATTCAATGTCGAGACGGTTGAGTACAAGAACATAAGTTTCACTGTGTGGGATGTTGGTGGCCAGGACAAGGTAAAACGCAGTTCCTTCTTTGTGTATACATACATATATATGCATGGCGTCAGCTTACTGATGTTTATTTTAATGTTTAATAAGATTGCAGTGAGGATTTAAGATTTACTTTGCTGCACATTGTGTTACGTCTATGTCAAACTATTTTGTCTTAGTGAGCATAAGAGTGAAACTTTACTTTTTTACAATAATTGATAGTAAAAGCAAAAAGGTTGATAAATATGGGTTCTCTTGGATGCTTAGCAATTTTTCATGATGGCGTCAAAATATAAAAGTTCGAGTTAGGGGCTAACCGATGCCCCCATCTATGGAATTAATTGTGTAGCGTAAGCAGCTGTTGAAAGAAAAAATATTGTTGTATGTAATAAGGAAGGCATTAACATTGAAACTTTTTAAAACCTGTCAAGATGATTACACATGTGCTGATGCAGTTTGCTTTCATGCCTAGATCCGTCCCTTGTGGAGGCACTACTTCCAAAACACGCAGGGCTTGATTTTCGTTGTTGACAGCAATGATAGAGATCGAGTAGTGGAGGCAAGAGATGAACTGCATAGGATGTTGAATGAGGTAAACCCTAATTTTCTTCACCTTGCTTCCCATATTTGTCACTTGACTTCTGCACTGCTAAAGTTTCTGTTCAGTGTCATAATTGCCTTCGTATGATAACTATATTGATTGAGTTAGTTGTTGCCTCAAATTGAATGTATCTTGATTTAGGAATCGAAATTTGGTCTGGTGCTATGGCTATGTTAGGTAACAAGTGTATATTCGCTGCTTTTCTTAGAACTTTTTTTAAATTCAATTTTCACATTATATGTGTAAAAGTGTTGCCCTTCTTTTTGAG
Organism: Eucalyptus curtisii; assembly: GCA_017140595.1. Classification (NCBI taxonomy): domain Eukaryota; kingdom Viridiplantae; phylum Streptophyta; class Magnoliopsida; order Myrtales; family Myrtaceae; genus Eucalyptus; species Eucalyptus curtisii. The sequence continues at coordinate 28,258,137 of CM029503.1, read as the reverse complement.
ATTATAGTCATGAAGCTGAGACTGTGAAAAAATTTTCTACCAAAATCACTTTGGTGGCTTTTAAGCCAGCAGGACAGAATACAGTTTTTTGTTATCTGTTTATCCAACATGCAGCATATACGATTTCTAATGATCTATAAGCTGTAATAGTTGGCTATCGCCTAGCTAGCTGATGGTTAAGCAGAAGCTGGAAATTCAATCGACCTTTACCATAAATATTTCCTCATTCTCTGAAGTTGAACATAATTCCAGGATGAGCTGCGCGATGCTGTTCTGCTTGTCTTTGCCAACAAGCAAGATCTTCCTAATGCAATGAATGCTGCAGAAATAACGGATAAACTTGGTCTTCATTCTCTCCGTCAACGCCACTGGTAAGAGTTTTTTTTTCTTATTTATGTGGGGTCTGAGTTTTTTTCTTTTCTTGTGAAAAGAGGAATTTCTTATTGTTGCTACTCCTCAAACCATGGAAAGCTATGGAGGTAGAATTTGTTTTAGGTTTTGCATGCATTTGGAGCATCTGGAAGAATTCTTGAGGAGTGGAGTAATTTGATAAAGATTTCTTCATGTCGAGGCATTTTTTAACTTTCTTCTAAATCTTATAATCATGAGACATCTGTGGATTTGATTGTAAAGTAGCTGGAAGTGACCAGAAAACAAAAGGGTCTCATTAGGTTGAGCTTTTTACTACTTCAGAATTCTCAGCATATTATAAAGGATCTTGCAACTTCAAAGGATAAGTCTTTTCGACTCCTGCTGATACTTATGATGATGCATCTCAGGTACATCCAGAGCACATGTGCAACCTCCGGTGAAGGTCTCTATGAGGGTCTGGATTGGCTTTCCAACAACATTGCCAGCAAGGTATGTAGCAAATCACCCCATGATTTGTTAGATACTCCGTGGACTGTGGCCTTTATTGTTTGCCTAGGTCACTCACGTGAAATTAGATTAAACTGAATCAGGAAAAAATGGCATGAGTCAGCATCTGAGTTCTTTTTGGGGGGCAAAAAACTGTTCAGTCTTCTTTTTTTTGTTTTTCTTCAGAATTCGCTGCTGATTTTTCTTTTCGTTTTTCTTCAGGCTTGAGGCATTTGTGGATTTTGGTTGGCAGACTTGCTGAAGTAATTTGATCCTGGGACAGAGTTGATTTTCCTTTGCTGAGTGTTTTAATCGTATAATCATGTGCTAGAATCCTTTTATGTTATGCAAGTTTGTGTAGTTCTTTTCTTAAGCTAATTACACCTAGATGTAAACTCGAGGTCACATCATGTCTGAACATTCAGGATGAGTAAATTTCTTGTGCTGTTGGGGAGGTCCATGAATAAAGTATGTAGATTTGGGTTCTACTTCTACGTATTATATAGAAAGAGTTCATGGTCACTATGGTCTTACGATGTTTCATGGACTGAGAATATCTGAACCATCGGAAGTATTTTAGGTTGAGTAATTAGCCGTCTTAGCAATCCGTTGGATACACAAGTCATGAAGTTGGCTCTTTCTGCAGGCTGATTTTCTCTTTTCCTGATCAATGTTGGGTTGTGTCCTCTGTAATGCAACTTGCTCAGGGAATCGGAAGGTAGGATGGCTGAAACGTTATGCTTGCATTTCTACAATTCAGGCAGCGGCATGTCCCGCGGTTCATGTACTTTTCCCTACCAATAGGAATTCGGTTTGCCTGGCAACTCTGGAAGTTATCGAATGGTTTCTAGTTCACTAGACCAGGCCAAGCACCGTTTTGAAATTTACAAAACGGATCCCACGAGAGTCAAGTACCATGATCGCCCGATTATCGTCGTGACTCTTCTTCAAAGCCATCTCTTCTTAGCATTTTAGCAAGTGGTTTTATCCATGAGCAGCCAAAAAAGGAGCAACGTGATGGCCTGAGTACGTTGCCTCACTTTTTATGCCGGTATTGTTATACTCCAGTATTAGAGCAAAGGCAACTAAGCTATGGGGAATACCATGTCCATAGCTTAGTTGTCCGTCCGCGCATATAGCCCTTGGCCGTAGTTACTTCCTTCGGCAGACTCACCCACCATATTTGCTTTAGGCTTGTAATACAAGGAATAGTGTACAGTCTTTGTGCGGGCATTCGTGTTTCTCTACCGGTACAAAGCTGCCCTCTTTCAGGATGTTCGGTCACAACCACCGTTATTAATTTCCAGACAATTTTCCTAGAAGTCCTAAATTAATTGTATGGCAATTAATTCAATTTTTAATTTTTCAAGTATGCTAATTTAGTTTTAAATATTTAAATAATTTATCAATTTAGTTTAAGACCTTTTAATTGTGCCAATTTAATCCTAAATCTTTTGAAAATTTACCAAGCTTTTAATGAATAATCAATATAGCTCTCCTGGCTAATTTTGGCTAGAAATTGTTGCAATTTAGTCATTGCTCGTTGTATGTGACGTGTGCAGCACAACACCAACGTTGATGATTTTTTAAAATAATTTTTGAATTTTTCACTATTTTTAAAAAAAATTCTTCTTTTCTTTTTTTCATTTTTTCTTCATAAAGCGAGCAGAGCCGTCGGCCATGGCATGGTTGACATTCCCACTTGCCCATGGGTGAGGGTTGCGGCCCTTGCAAGATCTAGTGAGACTTTGTGAGCAACAAGGGTGTCATAGCCCTCATCAACCATAGCAAGGGTGGGCGAAGGCTACAACCCCTTCATTGTAGCCCATAAGGGCTTGCAATGCTCTTGCCAAATCTGGTGACACTAGGGCGTCACGGCCCTCATCCCATTGAATCTGTGAAAAAGGAAAAAAAAAAAAAAAAGAGGAAGAAAATAAAAGAAAAATTAATAAAAATTAAGAAATAGGGAAAATTGTCGGAAAAGTCCTAAACTTATTGCACAATTCAGTCTTAAAAACTTTCGAGTTTGCTAATTCAGTTCTAAACATTTTCACTTCTTACCATTTGAGTCCATCCGGTCAATTTTGATTGGAAATTATTGACGTGGACGGCTAGTGCTAATGTGGCACTTTATTAATAATATTTTAATAATATTTTGAATTTTGTATGGTCTTTTTTTTTTGGGGGGGGGGGGGGTTTTGGATCTAGGGCCAACAAGGGTTGGTGGGGGGAGGGGGTTTTGGATCTAGGGCCGACAAGGGTTGTCGACCAACCCTTGTTGGCCACAAAGAGGGCCAACGACCCTCGCTAGCCATAAGCAAGGGTTGACCAACCCTCCTCGATCCGGGCGAGGGCGTTGTGCCCCTCACTAGCTTTGGACAAGGGCTACGATGCCCTTGCTAAATCTGGCTAGACAGGGGCTTGACGACCCTTGCCGGCCTAAGGCCTCGCTTGGCCAGATTTGGTGAGGGGTCGCGGCCTTCATCATTTCTAGGTAAGGGTTTGCATGCCATCACTTTCACCGGCGAGGGTTGGCCGACAAGCCTTGCCGGCCCGCATCCAAACCTCCCCCCCCCCCCTTCTTTTCAAAAGTAAAAAAAATAAAAAATAAAAAATTCCAAATATTATGAAAAAAGTGTCACGTTGGCAATTTTTAGCTAAAATTAGCTAAATAGAATCAATTGGCAAGAAGTGAAAATATTTAGGACTAAATTGATAAAATTTAAAAGCTTATAAGTGAGTTGACAAAATGGGCTATAGGTTTAGGTTTTTTTGGACAATTTTCCTTTAATAAATATCGACGCTAGTGCTACCCGCACTACTTAGGATGACTGGCACTGATTAAACCACCACGTCGGCGTAAGTCATAATGACTATATTAGCAATTCTTGAAAGGGTTTATGGCTAAATAAACAAATTCTCGAAATATTTAAAGTCATATCGACACTTGAAAAGTTTAGGATTGAATTAGAAAATTTTCGAAATACTTTAAACTAAATTGACACTGATAAAAGAGTTACCATTGAATTAACTGTCCCATCATAAGTTTATTGTTTTTTGGATAATTTTTCAGTCAACTTCCTTTCGAATCTCAACGCAATGAAGTTGCTAATCCGCTTCGTAACCGAGCTTAACACGGGCTTTGTCTTGCACTCGATGAGACATCGAAACTCCTCTCTTTAACTGCACGCACTCATGTACATATGTGTGCCGGGGGTGGCGACTGGAGCGCATGTGCGGGTTGAGGAAGTGGCTCCAGATCGAGGTCAGGCGTCGTGCTCATATGCCGCTGTCCCTAATCCGAATATCCCGCCGATTAGATTGGTCGAGCTTATCGTAGGACCTTCGCAGCCACTTGTTCCTCCAACACCCATCTCTCACTTCAGTTCTAACAAGATCTTTTCTAGCAACTTCCTAATTAGATTAACAGAGCAAAAGATCAGTTTCCCCCCGCGGGACAGGTCAAGCCCTTTTCCCCCTACAGTAGATAAGGTTTGGCCGAAGTTGTACTGCTTTGAATGCCACTTGATTAGGGGCTCAAATAACTTCCCCCGATCAACTTTTTGAATCTTCTATTTTGGGCTAGAGAGATTATCTTCAGTTTGGCAAAAGAAGAAAAGGGTATGTAATTAATGGGAACTTTCTCCGAGGGTTGCACTTGCCTTCGTGGTCAAGCCAAAAGGTTAGTTGTACTACTCGATATTGATCCACATCTTAGGAATACACTCAACGATCAATATATCTGGTCCGTTGAATTGAATTTTGTTTTTATTTTTGGGTGAAACATATAGAGTTATAGTGCTCTTTTTTGGAGAATCCGGATTATTATCCTCACAAAAAAATCCCCCTTCCTCCCCTTCGGCAAATGAAATTTTTTAATCAGTAGTTCAAATTACCTTTAATTGAGAGTTTGTATATGTTTAAAGAAGAAAAATTACCCAAAAAGTCCTAAACTTATTTTGCATAAGTCAATTTAATCTTAAACCTTTCAATTGTGCTAATTTAACCTAAACATTTTGACGATTTGCCCATTTAACTCTAAACCTTTAAATTATTCTAGTTTAATTCTAAATCTTTTAATGATTTGCTAATTTAATTATAAACCTTTTAACAATCTATTTATGTAGTCATTCGGGCCAAATATTCATGTAATGGGTCTATGACTAAATTGACAAATCTTTAAAAAATTTAGAACTAAATCGATAAATCGTCAAAATATTTAGAATTAAATCGGCACAATTGAAATGTCTTAAATTAATTTGCCCCCGTACGTTAGGTTTAAGATCTTTTGGATGATTATTCAAATCTTTTGGACGGTTATCCCCGATTAAGGAACTAGCCAGCTACTCCAAGAGTACTAATGCACGTGGGGCGGGAGACTTGATTGTGGTGAGAGAGAGGAAAGAGAGGTTGCTCCATGGCCACATCATCACAATCCCTCCCAAGAGACTAATGCTTCCACTTGACTTTCCCTGGCAGCATGTCTAATTAAGGTTTTGTTGTACTTTGGGCGTGTCTTAATCCCGATATTTTCTTCGATGGGAGTGGATGATAGCTGTTCGTTGGGCGCTCATGTTAGGAACAGGTCATGTTCCTTGGGGCGTGTCCTTAGCCTAAACCAGTGATCAAATGATCTAATCAATCCTCCCTATGCCTTTTGCTCTCTCCACGCCAGCTTGTGGCTCCAGATCGTTCGAGCCTAACTCGTTGTTTTGATCCATGATTAGACTCCTCGGATCACGCGTGATGCGATTAGACGGTCCTGACTAGTGGGGCTTTCCTTTGCCCATTGCCACTTTAGATCTCGTGGCTAAAAATCATTAGCCTGATTACCGCAAATAGAGGAAAAAGTGTTGCAAATGTCTTCAACAAACCTATTGTGTTAGTACTAATTCAATCATAAACCTTTTGAATCAATGTCAATTTAATCATAAATATTTTGATTTAGTGCTAATTCGATCATTCCAGCTAATTTTAGCTGAATATTGTTGACGTGAATACCGGCCGGCCAATATGGCACCACCGGTGCTGACGTGGACACAATTAAAATGTTTAGAACTAAATTAATACAAATGTAATAGATTTAAGACTTTTTTGACACTTTTCCCCGCTAATGGATCTTTACAATTGAGTGTTGTGTTTTTTGTGTGTATCTTATTTTATTTTATTTTTGCATTTTTCTTGAATTTTACGTCGGAATGGGTGCAAATATTTAAAGGATGTTGTCGTAATTGATAACTTGTGTTGTGTTTATTTTGAGGAAAATTTCGTGATAAAAAAAAAACTTTCGACGAAATCACTTTTTGGGAAAATGTTCCCTTCTTTTCAGGTTAAGATTCATTTTTCATAAATTTAAGCATGCATATTTATTTGTACCGTAAATGATTTTTGGTTGACCGGTTATTTTCAACAGACCAAATGCGTAAAAATCTAAAAAGTAATTCATGAAATTTTTTTACTCAAACAAACACAACCCTTAATTAGCAAATTATGGATGGGCAAAATGAATGTGCTAGACGGGGGGAGCTTAAGTTGGAATTATGTGATGACTTTAGGGTTAAAAAGTTAATAGTGATCAGGACATGTCGCTTGAAAAGAGGGTGCGATGATCAAAGACTAAAGAACCTTGAATTTTCAAGTAAGTAGCTCTTCAAGAATCCATTTATTTCACGAAACATCAATAATTTGGAAAGTATTTTACTAACTTTAATCATTGTTGTCGCTTTGGAACTTCTATTCACATTTGACATTTCTTTTAGGCTCATTGAGTTTAGAAACATTTCCATGGAGATTTCATGTATTTATAGAGTTGGACATTCTTTCATATATATTTTTCAGGTACTTATTTTTTCTCGGTTTGCTTTCCCTTTCTGTATATCATGCTGAAGATTTTATACTTGAAGATACCACTGTTTTCGGTACATAAGATTTCACCAAAATAGAAATTGCCCTACTTTTTTGTGCGCTTTGGACTACTCATTTATGGAATTGGAATGTGACCAACTGGGTTTGCAATGAAATTTAGAAATTGATCGGTGATCCAATTTGAGCGCCTCTATAAAATGAACCTAAGTTGTAGGAAAAAATTAAGGGTGATGACAACAAGTGATTAGATCGAGTTGTTCTTTATAAAAAATTATGTTGATATGGAGAAGACGAAAATTGTTCTAAGCACCGATAAAATCAGAAGATCCAATCGCTTAAACTGACTCGACATGTACAACTCATCACATACCCTTGCAATTCAAAGTCCACATATTCAAGCAAAATTATTAGTTGGAGGCCCTTAATTGAGCAATTATACTTGTCCATCAATAAATCATGCTACTCGTTTTGCTTTAAGCACCAGTATTACAGAATACATCTTAGAAGCATATGATCAGAATTTGTGTCCAGGTGATTGGAATGGTGAAAAATTCATGGGCTTTTTTCAAACTTAAAGGGCCTATCTTTTCCTCACTTTCTGTTGTTCTTCATGGCCTGCTTTTCTCCATTGAATTTGATTCTACAAGAAACTCCTATTCAGATCATTCTTGTTTTATTGTCAGTGTTGATTTGTTTTTGCTGAGGATTAAGAGCGCAATTGGAGGCAGACTAACATAGGAAACTATTTTGAATTTGGGAAAAACTTTAGGTTTATGAAGCAATTAAGAGCATCGGTGATTAATTAGGATAACAATTCGAAACTAGACTTGTACAATCGAGAATGTCAATGTTGCTCACCCGTTAAGTTCTTCGACCAACTATGAAATTTGGTTACCCTAAGTTTTATCTTCTTTTCTAAGATCTTGGATGTTTCCTCAAACCATATGCCTGATGAATTACTTCCATTTGGTATTTCAGAAGATGATATCCGTCGCTTGATCTTGAACAAACTCGAACTCAACCAGCCAGCACGTCCAGGACAATAGATTCTTAAGTTTCAGATATATCTTATATTTATTTATGTTTACGAAACCATTAGACAACAAAGATATATGTGTGTGTACATATTAGTAACCGAGAGTGCATGTGAGCTCACGATTTTATATGCATAAGTTGTTATGCACTAGCCCGCGAAATGGTCAACTTTTACCGTGTTGTTGCGTATCTCATGCATGGCACGGACGCTCTCATGCGTCACAACCTTGCCAAGGTGACGAAATGATATTTCTTTACGCTAAACTACGACTATCGTGGCAATTAGAATATGTATACACACGTCTAATACCTCACATTACTTAAAAACCTCACGTACGAAATAGAGAGAGAAGGAGGAAAAAATATGCCGCACGCCGCTCTATAAAAACCCCAACCCTAGTAACATTATCTCATTAAACTCCTTCTCTCGCTCCCTCCTCCTCCAAACGTCTCCGTTTCTCTCCAAGCTGAAACATGGACACGAAGCCAGGCGACGACAATGGTAAGTCCCAAGATGTCGAGGTGAGAAAAGGGCCGTGGACGATGGAAGAGGATCTCATCCTCATCAACTACATAGCGAATCACGGCGAAGGCAGTTGGAACTCTCTAGCCAAAGCTGCTGGTAAGACCATATCGTTCTTGTCGATGCGGTCAATTATAGCTCCCTTTCACGCATCTTCTAAGCCGCTCTAGTGTTTCTTGAGATCGCTGAACGTTAACGCATAAGGCACGCGACGGTTCGTGGTGTGTATTTGTGCGTGTTGGTGATGAACTGATTTGACGGGTTTATGTTTGTAGGTCTAAAACGTACCGGGAAGAGTTGTCGGCTCCGGTGGCTGAACTATCTGAGACCCGACGTCCGGAGAGGCAACATCACTACTGAGGAGCAGCTCCTGATCATGGAACTGCATGCTAAGTGGGGAAACAGGTGAGATGCACATAAGTCACAACTTTTCGTTACATAGGTTCTACAACATAATATCCATCGATCATATTGAAACAAGTTCCCGTGGAATCACGAAAAAAACTAAACTCTCATCTTCAATGTTTGAGTGACAAAGAAGATCCTTCATACCTTCCTCTTCTAAATCTCTTTCCTTCTATACATAATGGCATTAAGTAGGTCACCTTCCTAAGAGCCCCTAAAATGTACATAGGGCATGGAACTTTATCAAACACGCACGAGAGAGAAAGAGAAAGAGGCTCACGATCCAAAGGAGAACTCTTGGCCACAAGAAAGATTTCAACACATGGGTTTATGGGTTTCATGGCTAGGAAATTTTCCTGCAGAATTCTTTCCTAGGATTTCATGGCCACCAGATTAGATCCCACGTTCTCTTGAATTTTCTGAACTTCGTTGAAATTCCAACATTTTAAAGGCAGTAAGCCATCTTAGGCTTGGCCGAAATAATTACGCTCCAATCTCTTTGTTCCCTGCTCTGTTCCTCTTGTCAATCCATTCCTCTTTTGTTCTATTAGAAGAAGATGCATGTCATATTCTTGGCGTTTGCTGATTCTCCTCTATTGCCCTTTTCTTCCAACTTTGTAGTACGGAGACATGCATCTAACTATTTTTCATACTACAAAAGAAATTTCAGTCCACAAAAATTTTGATTATCAACCGCGTTTTCTCTCTTGGCACTAAATTAATTTCACAGAAAATGAAGTATATGTATAGATTTACAAATGAACAAAAACACTTCTTTTAGGCCAATTGCTTTTCTTGGGATGGATTATACTTAAGAGTTGCACGAGGATAATATACTTCATAAACTCGCTCAATTTTTTTTCATTTGATTGCTAAAAAATTAGAGTAATTCTACAAACCAATTTGCTATATCCTCTTCTTTTCCTTTTTAGCATCTTTTTCCCTAGATGCAAGATTCCCATGTACCTAATTCTTCGGAAGACGCAGCTGTCATTGATAAGATGGCATGTTGTGCACCCCAGCCATTCAGGTTTCACGATAAAGAGTTTCTAATTTTGGCTGAACCACTTTTAGTTAGTCACATGTTAATTCTCTCTTTTGGGATTGGTTGAAGTTGACATAAACCCTACCCTTTTACCTCTTCTCGACATTGTTGGGCCCCTCCGACCTAAAACACCCGCACAGAGAGAAGGTTGTCTTTCTCTTCTCTATTCCTCACGTGGTCGAATGTCAAGTGTCTATGCACTTTCTCTGTCCGCAACTGGATGACGAGTGAAACCTCGGTATCCATGCATTTGTACGTGTGTTTTTTCACTGCATTGAAACCTCAGCAAGTTATCGCGGCTTGGGACAAACGCATTTTACGTGATCTATATTAATCAAGAGATCGATACAGAATAATGGCTACGAATACTACTGTACTGCCATTGAATACGACAGCCTCACCAGACAAACCTTTATGTACAGTGTATATAGTCAGTGTCCTATCTCTTCTTCAGGTGAACATTGAACAAGAGAAAAGCTAGTACATACCTGAGAAGTATGTTCTCAAGACATCTCTACCCTTTATTAGAAAAGTTGATGGCGGCTGTTGCTCATAGGTTGCGATCATAAGATTCATCTTGTTGTCGTTTTCGAGCAGTTCAAATCTTTATCATCGAAAAAACTGTTACAGTGATTGGACATCATCCACTTTCTCCTCAGCGAGGGCCTCACATAGTTTCTCCACCTTCTCCTCCTTCACTGATGTAGCACTTGCTCTTTTTCTTTTAGAGTTTTTTTCTTGCACACACACGGATCGAGATGTGCGTGTTTTAACTCGTATATTATAATGTCGCACCAGCTTCGAATAATAAACGATGGCTTTTAAATTATGTTCTGTGAAGATGAGACTTGTCGCTGTTATAGATAATGATTATTTTCAGTTCATTGCCTTTTCTTTGATGCCACTCAAAATTTTAGTTATAGACATATAGTCTTGTAGAGTCAGTTTGTAGCAGTTTCTTGTTGGCTCTTAGCGCCAGACGTCCGTGCTCACCGCCAAATGCAGGTGGTCTAAAATTGCAAAGCATCTTCCCGGAAGGACAGACAATGAGATAAAGAACTTCTGGAGGACTAGAATCCAAAAGCACATCAAGCAAGCGGAGGCTTTCTCTGGTCAGAGCTCCGAGATGAGTGATCAAGCAAGCACAAGCCACATGTCCAGCATGCCAGAGCCAATGGAGACCTACGACTCACCGCCGTCATTCCGAGGCAACAACAACATGGAGGCTTTTCCGGTGAATTTGCCGGTCGAGTCGAATGAAGCCTACTGGAACATGGACGATCTTTGGTCTATGCAGTTACTCAATGGGGATTGATCACGGGGTGACGTATGATGCAGTAATCGAAATGGTTCGTTTACATTAATAGCTAGGTTTGTTTACATAAAAAGGACATTAGCTTTTATCTCACATATATATCTACATACATGTGCTAGTTTAGAAGTTATCTACAAATACGTGCATGAGTTGTAAACGAAACTACCATCTGCAGTTTGCATCCCCGCTATGTAATGACTGAAATAATGAAGCGAGATTATTTGGCTTTTTGCTTGCATCTCTCTGAACCAGGTGAAGAGAAGCTAGCCAGAGAAGAAAAAGAGAGGGATGAGGTAATCTAACTCGACGATAACCGATGATGGTGGTTTGTAAACGTGTATGTCATATCTGAGTTCAGTTACTAACTGGATATATGAGAGCAAACTGCACCGAACCTTGATGCCGAAGCATTAATGAGAGAGAGAGAGAGAGAGAGTTTGGTGGGAGGAACTATTCCTTATTCTATAATGAGGACATTTGACAAGTGAAGTTCTACATTCATCGGTATAGACAAACCTCGTTTTCGTTCGTGTAAACGCTTGGACAGAACCAGCACGCGCACCCACGGATCATTGACCATCGTTCACGAGCAGCTTCGCAAGCGTTAAAAGCTGCCGAACCAAAGCTGTGGAGAGGCAACACGTGGCGAGCCGACCTGGCTGGTTTGGGCAAGTTCTATCGCTTGCTTTCGACGAGGGGCGATCCATTTCTGTGCATGGTTATGCGAATGCGAGGGCCGACGTAAACCTAATTCTTGAGCGGCTGAGCGGGAAGGGCTCACATGCATGGGTTGTTCGCGTCAACCTGGAAACCCAGAACATGTCTCCACATGCAACCTGGCGACTTTCGAGGATCCACCCATATTGATGATGCTGCTATAGTCATCTCCTTAGTTTCTTACAGCGAAATACATTTGACTAACGGATCGAAATGCTAAATTTTATGGCGACCTATATATATAATCGTGTGCTTGTGTGGATAAGATCAGCTCTTGGCCTCAGTTGGTACCTTTAGTCGCAAGGAAAGAACTCGAGCTCTCGTGTCACTCTTTCATTTCTAATTCGACCACATGTTTTGAGTGCGAGAAATCACCATGAACGCAAACGCGTGCGTGGCATGTGATTTTTATAAAGCTGAACACATGGCGGGTCGGCCACGGAGTTCGAGTGCGATGGAGAAGAAGAACAATTCATTGATGCCCGATTGTTATTATCGCAATTATAGCGGGGAAATTACCATAAAAAAAAAATCCTAAACCTATTACACTTGTAGTAATTTAGTTCGAATTTTTGATTGTGTCAATTTAGTCTTAAATGATTTCACATTTTAACAATTGAGTCAATGTAGCCAATTTTGTCCGAAATAGCTGATGTGGAGGCCAACCGTTTTACATGGCATGGCAGTCAACACTAACGCGAATATTTTTAAATAATTTTTTGAATTTTGTTATTTTTTGGCTTTTTTAAAATTCTTTTATTTTTATTTTTTTTTGGACTAAGGGTCAGCAAGGATCGCCGACCACAAGCAAGGGCAATGCTTGATCTAGGCATTGCGGCCCTTGTCGAGGCCCTTACCAACCACAATGAGGGCATAATGGCCCTTGCCTAATCTAGGCATTGTGGGCCCGCTTAGGGTCGGCGAGGGCCGTGGCGCCCACGAAGCCCATGCTTTGGTCAACGAGGTTATTGCAACCCTTGCCTAGGTCCTCACTAGCCACAACGAGGGCATCGCGCCCTTGTCAGATCTAAGCAAGTGTCGCAACCCCCTTGATGTGGTGGGCAATGGCTACCTTGTCCTAGTGCAGAGTTGGCAAGAGCCACAATGCCCTCACATAGTTCCCTCACCTATGGGTAGTGACCCTTGCCAGCCCTCAATCCAAAAGAAAATTAAAGAAAAGAAAAAAGAAGAAAATTCAAAAAATAAAAATAAAAATAAAATATTATTTAAAAATGTCCAAGTTAACATGAATCGTGCTACATATAACGGTTGGCATTCACATCAGCGATTTTTGACCAATTGGTAAGATTGACTCAATTGAAAAAATGTGAAAATATTTATAACTCAATTTGTATAATATAAATATTTAGAACTGAAGAGGTTTAGGACCTTTTTGAAAATAGTTCCCAATCATAATTTGTACCTTTTTTTTTTTTTTTTACTTTTTAACGTTTTACTTTATTAAAGACCTCGCAAAATCGAGTTGGTGAAAATGTAAATAGGAATTCCACAGATGGAGTTAAAAAATACTTGCACTATGATCACGTGGGAAAATCAATATGTGACTAAGAATTGAGTGGTAAGTAGCTTAATATTTAAGGTGTGCATGACAACCATTCTATTTATCTGTTTTTCTATTTTTTTGCTTTCCAGAAGAGGTTTGGAATAGTATGTATGGTAATGCAATTTCATTTTTCTATTGCTAGGATAAATTTTTAGTCCGGAAATAGGTTTTGAACAGAAATGAGAAGTAATTTTTTTTTTTTTTTTTTTTTTACTTTTCTATTTCTGGAACAAAAATGCAAAATAAAACTCTTTTCATCTCCCACAGTCGCTACTAGCTGTTCACCCACCACTAGTTGCCTCCCGCCGTCATCGGCTGGTTGCTTGAGAGACAGAAATTTTGTGTCATTATCAAATGAATTTCCATTTCGAGAATAAAAATTTCGTGTCGTTATCAAATGCATATTTCGCTTAAAAACTCGTCTAGTGAATAAAAATAGAAAAATCAATTCTCAATAATGTTCAATTTATAAAATATCATGGTTATCATGCATGCTCTCGTGATAGGGTATGGAGTGGTACTCATGGAGTTCTTTACATAACAGTGCTTGCGCCGGGCCACGTCAAAGTTGGGCAGGCCGAGCCCTTTCAAGTAAACACGTTGCTGTCCACCCATTGAAACATCTTTGTAGCCGAGTCCTTTCATGGCAATCACACGTTCCAAGCAGCTTGCGGCGGTGGTTGTGCGACCAACAACTTTGGAAAGAAAGTTATAACACTCGCACGGTGGTAGGATTATCTTCATGGGATCAACAATAGGAAAATTATTCAGAAAATTTTAAATCTATTGTGTTTTTATCGATTTAGTCTTAAACTTTTCAATTTTGCCAATTTAATCCATCCGGTTAATTTTAGTTGGGAATCGCTAATATGAACACTAGCTGTCTACATGGCACAAGGATGCTGACATGAACAAACATAAGTAATATATTACTATTTGTGAATATTTTCTATTTTATTTATTTCTTTCCTTTTATTTTTTTTTCTTTTTTCTGTCTCTCTCTTTTTTTTTTTTTTTATTGTTAAGGACTAGCTGAGGCCCGACGATCCCTGCCAAGTGGTTGGCAAGGGCTTGTCGGCCTCTTATGAGATAGGCGAGGGCTCATGAGCCTCTCCTAATTGAGAGCGAGGGCTGCAAGCCCTTGCCCAGCCTTGTCTGCGTCTGAGGTCACACGACCTCAAGCATTGTTTGGATCATGTAGAGTAAGTTTTCAAATGCAACCTAAATCCAAATAGATGCAATCTGATGCGCAGAATGCATCCCAGGAAGTCTCGATGACAGAAGATGCATTTTGAAATGATCATTGCTGGAATGTCCCGGATGTTGCCCAAATGGATCTTCTTCCCTGACCACGGGTTTTGCCCTCCATCTTTAGTAATTCGTTGCTCAATAAAATTATCAAGATGGATGCTTGGGGTTAAGCCCGTCATTGACGATATTCGGTCCTCAATACCCAAGAAACAGACAGAGATGGGCTCCAGGTCGCATTTCTCGGTCCATTCGATCTCGTTGACATCACCAAAAAGATTTACAGATGCCCGTTCTCATCTCCCGTCAAATCTAAGTTCTTAAAAGATAGGCCCTGGAGGCCCTTATAAGAGCGAAAGCTCCCTTCCTTCACTGAGGCTACCTCTTAACCAAATACCAAGGATCCATGGGGAAGCCCTTCCTTTGGTCTCCCGAAAATGATAGAAAAGCAGGTTAATTTCGCCCCTCCTTTGTGGTCATCTAAATTATCGATTCAATTAGTGATTGATACATGAAGAAATCACTCCGTTCTAGAGGGGTTTGTAATTCCAATCTTGCAGCCAATCGATTACTGACGCTCTTACTCAACGGCCGACCGGCATGTGCTGCTCAAATAAATTTTGATTGAGCCGCCGCCGATTGTAATGAACGAGTTTGCAACATGGGCGAATTTACGAATTCCTTATGGAATGTACCAGTCGGTACCCACGTTCCTAAAATCTATATATTATTTTTACTTGGTTTGTATATCTGAAATGCCTTTTCATCGCTAAACTAAGGCAGTCGATGCCTAGTACTGACACGTGCTAAGTGCTTAACCCATCCAGCCGGCAATGCTTTATCTTCTTCCTTTCTGAATTAAGGGAAAAGGGTTCTCTCAAATCGAAAATTTCCATATATTATTTTCACTTGGTGGGTATATCTGAAATGCCTTCTCATTACTAAACTAGGGTAGTCGATACCTAGTACTAGCATGTGCTAAGTGCTTAGCCCATCCAACCTGCAATGATTTATCTTCTTCATTTCTTGATTAAGGGAAAAAAGTTCCCTCAAATCGAAAATTTCCATTTATCAATGACAAGAAAAAAAAAAACGAAGGGATAATTAGGATAGGAGTCATAACACTTATCAAGATAATACACTTGAATCATAGCATCTTCCTTTCATACATTTTGTCCGCTCGAGTCTTATCGTTATGTTTAAAAGGACGGAGAAAATGAGACGTCATCTATAATAAAAGGGCACGTGACATTAACGATTTGCAAGTATCTTAGGAGTAAAATGCACGAAATAAAAGTTAAAGTGTATTGTCCGATAGGTTTTAGGATTTGCGTTGTAATTAACCCGGAAAGAATGTCGAAAAAATCTAGGGAAGCATATAAGTAGCTTAACAGGAAAAAAGAACACGGAGAATTGCGACATTTTTCTCGGGTCTCAAAAAGGAAAAAAATAAAACATAAATTTTATATATTAATTCTACACGCAAGAATATAGATAGCTAAAATCGACCTTATCTGAAACTACCACTTTTGATTTGTTTCCCTTCAATATTTTGGTTCTTTTGTTTTCTTTTTCCCCATTGGCTAATGGCTGGAAGAAATATATATCTACCACACACACAAAAAAATGAAGAGGATAAACTTCATGACAATTTACTTATTTATTTGTGGTGGAGATATGAGGAGTACTCGTCCCAAACAATTTTTGTTTTTTCTTTTGGCTTTGATGCTGGCGAACATAAATTAGAAAATTCAATTATCCACAATCCTTGGCTCTGAGATTTTATCTTCTTCCCATCCCTTCTTCCATCCAAGCTCCATCTTCATCGATCGTCTCCACCTTATCCATGACAGACAACTAGCATTTCATAATTTCATAATAGCAATAGTTACTACGATATATATATATGAACAACTTTATTTATATGAATATTATACAAGAACGATAAAGAGAAAAAAGGCGTGAATTATTCAATTAGCAATATGCACATAGGTGCAAAATTCCCTTACGAAGAAAAAATCTCTGTCGATATATTCTAGAGTTAGCGATGAAAAGTTGTCTGATAAATGCAATACTTTGCAGCCTTTAGACAACCCGAAGATAACCCTAAGCAAGAAAGAAATTCGGACGATAACTAAAGTGGTTAAAATAATGTAGAAATACACTTAAAATAAAAAGAGTGGCCTGAAACCCATGCAAATGATAGGCTTCGAGGCCGACGAGTTTTCTATTCGAATACTGCACGATACCCAGAAATGTAACTTTTCCAAATGATATTATAGAGTTCCGTAACTCTTCCTTAATAAAAAATTATGAGCCATTCACCGATTGCTACGCGAATCTTAACTTGACCTCAAGAAAGTCCTAATGATTATGTCTGTCTCACAATTAGCACCAATTCAATTTACTTAAATGATATAAAATCTTGTAACTACATGAAACATTATGTCTTTTTATTCGTATCTACTTATCATCAATGCATACAAAAAGAATAAGAATAATATCTCATGGCATATTGGCGCGTTGCACATGCACGAAACTTTTCAAATATGGTAATTAGTAAATGATTGATTTATATATTATTGTTTATGTTGTGTTACTTTACAAGAATCTCCTTCTTCTTTTCTTTTTTTTGACAAAATTATAAGAAAGGCGCAATTCTAAGTTCATCTTATATATAAGTGATATGGACTAAAATAGTTAAAAATTATTCAACCTTGTCGTTGCAAAGGAATTTTATATGTAATCAACAACATTGAAAGAAAATAGCAAAATCTTCAAAGGAAAAACCCCAAAAACATGTTGGAAATTTTCAAATATTAATACTTTCCAATATCGAAACTCATTAAAAAAAAAAAAAAAAAAAAAGCCAATGCATTGAATGACACAAATGTTTCTGTTTTTTTTTTTTTTTACACAAATCTTAATTTGAGGGAATGGTCTCGTACAAGAGAACTACTTCTTGCAAGGGGAAACGAATGACGTCCTTCTTGCAAAATTAAAAGAGTCTCCTTTCCTTCTTTCTTCTTCTCGGTATTGTGTGCAGACCAAGCATAACCTCTCCCTCTCTCTCTACATCTCTCTCTCTCTCTCTCTCTCTCTCTCTCTCTCTCTACATCTCGCTCTCGCTCTGTTGCGAGAGTTGAAGATGGGAAGAGCGTTCGTGTACGTCATCCTCGGAGGCGGCGTCGCGGCCGGCTACGCGGCCCTCGAATTCGCCAACCGCGGCGTCTCCCCCGGTGAACTCTGCATCATCTCCGAAGAGCCTGTACAATCTCTCTCTCTCTCTAGATGTCTCTGATCAATTTGGCGACTTGTGCTCTTGGAAGCTTCCGTTTCGCGATCGCTTCGTGTTTTCTGTTCGTGGGTCGTTTGCTGGTCAGCTCAAATTTGAGTCGGCGCCGGTCCTTATACTCGGGATTCGGTTAAATTCGGGGACTTGACTCGTTTGGCGAATTGGGTTAGCTGGAAAGAAGCATCTTTGTCCGTCGTGACTCGCTGATTGGCTTGACTAGCGGGAGGTTTTTATCCGATTGCTGTTTTTAGATGAGATAGCTGACTTATGAACCATTGCGTATCGCAACCTTCATTTATCTTTTTCAGCATTTGAATCCCCTTCTCGACGCTAAGTACATAAGATTAAATTGGTAGTGGTTCAAATTAGCATCTTTTGTGTGGTTCGGCTTGATTGTTGTGAGGATTGAAAGAGGCTTTGCAGTTTAACGTGTAGCATTTACGGCATCGTCGAGTTTATGCATCAATGCTGGCCTAAGGCGAGAATGGATCCTTAATGAAAATCTTAGCACTTGTTGGTACTCTGTACATTAATGTGCTTCATCCCCATTGCAAAAATGTCAAGTGGCGTGCCTTTGCGGTTGTCTGTTTGATACTTCTCTATCCTTTCCCTTGGAATTGCATCACAATTTTCTAACTCTTTTCTTCCAGGTCGCGCCATACGAGAGACCTGCATTAAGCAAAGGCTATTTGTTACCAGAAGGTGTAAATTCTGTCCTTCCTTTACTACTAGAGCATTGACTGTACCGTTGAATCATCTTGTTTGGATATGCACTTAGATTTGTAATACTGATCGGGATGAATCTGTAAAAGTCATTGAGTGAGTTTGTGAACTATGAAGGGTCTCTAATAATAAATGCAAATTACTTATTCGCCTAATGCTACTTGTGTAATTGAGCCCTCATCTGAAACGTGTCTTTTCCATGCCAAATCCTTCCTTTCCAACCTTGCACTATTCTGGTGTTTTACATCAACAGCTGGATTTTTGTATGGTAGATCTAACCAATTAACATAAGGATAATACTACTAATATTTAAAAAGCAGTCAACTGTACCGGTAAATTGATTACAGATCAATCAAAGCAAAGTGGTACGGTGATGTTGACTTCATGTAGGAAAAACCAAAAAGAAGGTCGTTCTTCCTGGGTGCCCTTTTCCTTTGATTCCTCTTTGTTTCTTGATTGGCTTTGTTTAGATTTCTTATGGACATCATTTGAGATAAGTTGGGTTCAGACCTACTTGATTCTAACTAGAGGAAGCCATCCACATTTCTCACCCATCTAAATGGTTATCTTGATTTCATTCATCCCTGAAATTTGTTGCGACATGCAGCTCCTGCACGGCTTCCATCATTCCACACTTGTGTTGGTGCAAATGAAGAAAGACTAACCCCTAAGTGGTACAAAGAACACGGTAAGGTTTTCATACAATTTGGCCCTTTCAGTTCTGCAAAAGCCAGCATTTCCTTTTCATGTGGAGCAGATCTGTGTTCAACATATTCGTCATTTTTTTCATAGTTTCTAGAGGCCTTCTTTCTCACTTAGTTAATGAACTTCTGGATCTTCTGTTCCCAGGAATTGAGTTGGTGCTTGGAACTCGTGTTAAGTCTGCTGATGTGAAGCGGAGGACACTATTGACAGCTACTGGAGAGACGATAAGCTATAAAATTCTTATCATTGCGACAGGTGCACGGGTACTGGAAGTGTATTTTTCAGAAGTTTAAACGTCTACCATGGTTAAAAGCATTGAAAAGAGATTATAACACAGATCTTGGGTTTTGTGGACAAGCAATGTTAAACTCGTCTGTGTAACTGGCATTGCCTTTGGCCATTTTCTAGGGAAAGTCTCATGCCACGAAATATACCTTCACATTTCAGGGGCTAGTTTTTTTCCTCTGGCTGAATTTGGTGTTGGAGGGTTTTGATTGGAAAATTTGTGAAAGTACAGGGACTTGATTAGACAAATTATATGTACATGGATGTGTTGAAAAAAATGTTTAGATACAAGGACAAAAAGTAAAATATTTTCCTTATATTTTCTTGCTTTAACAGTTTTCTGTATGTTAATGTAGGCTTTAAAGCTTGAAGAATTTGGAGTGACTGGATCAGATGCTGAAAACGTATGCTATCTACGGGATATAGCTGATGCAAATAGACTTGTTGATGTGATGCAATCATGTACCGGTGGCAATGCTGTTGTCATTGGTGGTGGTTACATAGGAATGGAATGTGCAGCATCACTTGTGATCAACAAAATAAACGTGACAGTGGTTTTTCCTGAAGCACAATTCAGTAAGTATTTTCAGAGATCGAAATAGTTGTTTGGCAGAGCAGAATCGACACAAGTTGAGTGGATGTACAAGTTATGCATTTTCTGCACTTGTCCATTTTGAGGGGTTATTCTTTAGCAATCACAGCATGGGCATGTCAGTCCTCTTAAAATGAAAAGGCAATTACTGCACGGCTTGCTGACGACAAAAGTATCTAAGAAACTTTGCACGATCTTAGTTTTCCCTTATTACCATTTTCTACTTTTCATTGGACTAGATATTCTCCTGAAAGTCTGATCAATACATATTTCTTGCAGTGGCCCGCTTATTTACACCCAAAATCGCAAGTTTCTATGAGCAATATTATGTGTCCAAAGGAGTGAAGTTCGTTAAAGGAACGGTACTGTCATCATTTGAGATTGATTCTAATAAAAAGGTGACACTTTTCTTCCTCCCTTCTCTTCTTATGGATAGAGAGTTTTGACTTGGCCTCTGCAATTGCTTTCCACTGGCCACTTACACGAGTCTAGTCTACTTGTTGAGCAGGTCACCGCTGTCATTCTTAGGGATGGTAGTCGGCTACCTGCAGACATGGTTGTGGTTGGGATTGGAATTCGTCCAAACACGACCCTGTTTGAAGGACAGCTCACGTTGGAGAAGGGTGGTATCAAAGTCAATGGACGGCTGCAAGCAAGCTATGAGTCAGTGTATGCTGTTGGAGATGTTGCCACATTTCCAGTCAAATTAATTGGAGAAAATCGTAGGCTTGAGCATGTTGATTCAGCACGAAAATCAGCACGACATGCCGTTGCTGCGATAATGGACCCAGAAAAAACCGGGGAATTTGATTACCTCCCATTCTTCTACTCTAGAGTCTTTGCATTATCGTGGCAGTTCTATGGGGACAATGTAGGGGAAGTCATCCATTTCGGTGATTTCGCAGGAAGTAAATTCGGTGCGTATTGGGTTCACAAAGGCCACTTGGTGGGTTCATTTCTTGAAGGTGGCACCAAGGAAGAGTATGAGGCCATAGCCAAGTCCACCAGGCACCAGCCTGTAATCGATGACTTGGCCATGCTGGAAACTGAGGGTCTGGACTTTGCATTGGCTGTTAGTCAAAAACCATCTGCTTCGCCTCCTGTGGAAATTGGGAGTTCCACTTCCACTGTTGTTTTGGAGAAACCGGTCTATGTTTGTCATGCAACAGTCGGCGTGCTGGTGGCCGCAGCAGTTGCTGCATTTGCGTACTGGTATGGGAGGAGACGTCGAAGGTGGTGAGGACCTAATTTATCATCTCAGTTCTTGTGAGTTACTCACGAATCGATACCCCTGTTGTAGCAATTGATAGAGTAGGATACCCAATTTACTCGACTACATGCGATCATTCCTCCGAGCCCAAAGAGAGAAAAATGAAGCTGCTTTGTTTTATACTGTGGAGTACAAGAGCAGATATGCACATAAGGGTTGTAAACTATTATCCTTAACGTGATTTCAGTTTACGACTTTCAGCATCTGATATCGCGGGTCTAGTTTGATGAGCATAATGTTGCGATATCCATTGCTAGAATACACCCGCCCTAGCATATGTGGGACAGGATATGGCGAAATCTGTGTTGATTTCTCTCTATGCACAGTTGCTCGCTCGGTCCTCATGTATGGTTCTATGATTCTATTAGTCCGGGGTTTAATCCTGTCTGATCGAATGAATGCACGGCTGTGATTCGATTTCGGGTTATTTTTATGATGGGAGTCGATGAGATTTGAGCAGGGTACCTCACAAACATTTATTCGAAGTACTGAAGTAGTGAATTCTGCAACGTCACAGGTTACGTGCGTACCAAGTCACTAGCCGAGCTCTTGTCTGGTTTTATCACGCTCGCTGGTTCACCTGGGAGGAGTTAAAAACTCTCTTTGTGGGATTTTGCGAGGGTAAGTGAACACTCGAACATGTCTCGTGATGCTTCCTAACGAGACGTAGATTCAAGAATACCCTTCGGTTTCTTATTTCCCATCTCGCATCGTTTCTTACACAAGGACAGGGTACTTTACATTATGTCCTAGGTAGCAAGTTTCTATATCAATTTTACGTGCAGGAACATATAACCCACGGAATCGATGGCTCACATCAAAACATCATATGATTTCCCAAAGACCCTATATGCACATATATGAGTTTAAGAGGGATCTCGCTGACTTGCTGATTAATGGGATTCAAAATGATACGACTAACATGATTTAAACAAGGAATTTATTATCTATTGTTACCCTTGACATCCATCTCCCTCATCAATCATCGTCCTCAATGACGAGGGTCCAAGATCTCGTAAATGCGCATGTAAGGATCCCGACCCTCTCGTCGATGGTACGAATACTGTAGCTTCCTTCATCCCCCCTCCCCCCGCCCCAACCCAATCCAATGATTTATCATCTTTTATCAGTACGAGGCTGAATTCATTGTTCACATTTGTCCATATTTAGCATTCATTGCTATATTAAAGTGATAGAACAGGTAATAGGTACATGATTGATTCCGTAAATCAAACGAATTAGAAAATCGACTATGAGAAAAGAAAACCAGAAAAGATAAAATGATGAAAATTGAAGAACAAAATTCATCGGAAAAAACCAAAATATCGACAACTTAACTAAAATAATTTTTAATGGCGAATGAGAATACGGTTGTTGTTTTTTTTTTTTTTTTTTCTCCCCCTAACGTTTACCGAGTAACGTGTGCTTATCTGTTCATAAAGCCCGGACGGATGAGTTCATTGCCACACCCTAACGCCGTCTCACCACGCAGTAATATTTGTCAAGTCGCGAGGGCAGTTCCGTCCAAACAAAAAGAAGCCCATCGCGGACAGTGGTCTTACTCTACTCTCGCTCCTCCCCTTCGCCTTCTCTCTCCCAGCCTTATCCTATCGTCTTCTTCTTCTTCTTCCTTCTTCCTTCTTCCTGCTCTTCCTCTCCGCCCTCTCTCTCTCTCGCGCGACAATGGCAGCAACGGCTCTCTCCACGCTCGCCTCCCGCTCTCCGTCCGCTCACCCCGCGCCCCTCTCCTCCGCTCGCCCCCTCAGAGCCCAGCCCTCCGCCCTCCAATTCCCCCTCCGGCCCTCCCCGATCACCCGCCTGGCGCGCCGCCCCACCACCGCCGTCCGCCCCGTCGCCGCCGTCGAGGCCCCCGAGAAGATCGGGAAGCTCGGCGACGAGATCTCCGACCTCACCCTCGCGGAGGCCCGCGCCCTCGTGGACTACCTGCAGGACAAGCTGGGCGTGTCCGCGGCGGCGTTCGCCCCGGCGGCGGTGGCCGTGGCGCCGGGGGCCGGGGGCGACGCGGGAGCGGCGGCGGTGGAGGAGAAGACGGAGTTCGACGTGGTGATAGAGGACGTGCCGAGCTCCGTGAGGATAGCGGTGATCAAGGCGGTGAGGGCGCAGACGAGCCTGGCGCTCAAGGAGGCCAAGGAGCTGATCGAGGGGCTGCCGAAGAAGTTCAAGGAGGGGGTGTCCAAGGACGAGGCGGAGGACGCGAAGAAGCAGCTCGAGGAGGCCGGTGCGAAGGTCGCCATCGTCTAGCGACGGACCCACTTGGAGGCGATTGATACAGAGCCGATTGGAAGTGATGGGCTTTTAGGGTTTAAATCGAAGTGTGATTTGGTGAGAGGGTTTAGTGTAGCTATAGTGGGAAGGAAATGATTGTTCATGGGGGGGCCTGAGCTGATGTTGTATTTGCATTTGTAATGAGAATTTCATTTGTGCGAATCTCCAAATTCTTTCCTTTTTTCCGTTCGTTTCGATCGATCTTTTTGGTCTTCTTTTTGTTTGGGATTTCTTTCGATGCAATACACAAGACAACAACATTGATTTGACAAAATTGCAGAGGAATTTGATCAATTAAAAATCACAGAAAATGAAGTTCAGGATTCAAGTGCCAACAGCCATACACGAACGACACATGATTTGCAAACTCAGATACATCCTCGATTCATGGCCCAAAGTCTCCAGCCGAGAATCAACGACCAGTGGTCATCCACGAAATGGAAATCAATCAGTCGTCAACAGGGTCCTGAGGAGCTTCATCTGCGGGCCTTTTGATGGTTATGACAGGGCACTCAGCATGCTTCGCGCAAAATTCACTGACGGTGCCGACAAATACCCTGTGATGTTATGTGCATGACAAGATCAGGCAATGAGGTGTTTCGAGAAATATGCATGACATGAGCTAACTCTAAACAGACGATAGAGATGTGTCAACATGCGAGATGTGACAACTAGTAAGAGAACTTTCACTCAGCCAGCAAGTCAATGATGAGGTCATGAGAGGAAGATCAAGCTGTCTTGAAGCCTATGGAGACTCCACAGGGGCAGGCTCTCGATTTATGAGATGTTCAGCTGAAAGCAGAATCCAGAAAAGAGCTCGATATACCTTTGGAAAGGGCCAAGACCCCTGCTTCCCATAACAAGAAAATCAGGCCTAACTCGCTTCACCTCATGACAGATGACCTCTTTTGGATCTCCTTTTTTGATCCATGCTTCACATTGTACCTAACATGAACACATCATAAGGAAATGGTGAATATTATTGTTGGCAATGTTTATTCAGGAAAAAGAGAGGAGAAAAATCTCCAATACCCCGATTTCATGACATCTATTGACAAAGCACTCCAGTAGATGAATTCCTCTTGCCTTGTCCCTCTGTTTTATGCTCTTAAAATCGTCCGGAGATGCATATATACTATCCATGTCATCAAAACCTATGGCAAGGGCAAAGTGAGAGGCCATATATCAGTGAGGATGCAGGATTTCCCCAAACAATTCGCCTAGGCAACAAGAACTGCTGAATCAGAAGGCACAACTGACTTATTGCCATACATATATAAATGCCACTTGCCACCCAGAGTCTGACAAGCAAAACCCCACATTGATCGTTCTATGGAGTACTTCTTATAGAAACGATTAAAAAACCTGTCGGCTGGGAATGATTTTGTTTATCTAATCGCTCAGCATTCTAAAGGTAGATAATACTCTCCAGAACCAATAAGCAAGAGTTCTGAGCCTGGACACCCGGTCCAGCTTCACTCTCAGAGCACATATGTGATCAAATGTTTCAAGGGCTTTCCCTTTGAGGCCTAGAATTAATAACTCAAGTTTCACATTCTGTAAATTAAAACTGCAGAGCTAAATACAACGGCTCATGCCTCAAGTCTCTTTCTTCTTTTTACAGAATAAGAGATGGGAGAGACACATACAGATGACTATGCACTTCTACTGTGTTTTTGGTCACGACATGACACATATCACAATAAATCAGTCAATGCATTCCATCGAAATCCAGAGAAGGATGAAGTGCCGTGTACAACATGCCGCATCTCTCTCATTCAGCATGTTGCCCACCTTCTTCCTAAACACCAAAATCGCACCCCTCCCTTTGGAAACTTGTTTAAGCAAGAGAGTAGCTTTGAGGACAGGCAGTGACAACAGATCTAAAGATCCACGTTGTCCATCTCTTATTCCTGCAACTCATCCTCTCCAGGCTATTTAAACACAAGGCTTGGTTAATTAAAGAAGAGGCCTATTCTCAAGTATCTCAAACTTCTTTTTGTGCAGGGGAAAGAGAGAACATCAATCACCATTGCCGATTTACTACGAGAACAGAACCAAAACAAGATTTTCAAGCGGCTGCAAAATATCCGAGGTCTGCAGTCGCCGAAACTCGGAGTAGGCAAAGGGGAGAGTACCTAAATACCATACACGACACGCACAGCATATTCAATCCTCTTCAATTTCCCGAGTTCTTTTACAACACCGCCTAGTTCTAATCGATTTGATAGTTCTCAAGCTCTTCTCCACATCTTCCTGCCTTCCACAGCATCGGTTCTCCGCCGATCACACCGCCAACAGTAGGATACACTAAAAACCTCTCAATGCACACCAAAAACCGAAAGAGAGAGAGAGAGGGAGAGCATCCACATTCAGTTCTCACACAAAACTATTCAACAGACAGGCCACGGATTCGGTTATCGCCGGACGGTGAAAACCGCGCGAATCCTCACGCAAATGCGGCACTAAAACCGACCGTACAGCGATGTTAACAGGAATGCTCGGCGCCTATCGACGAAACTAACACCGATCACATCTCCTCCGATCGAACCAAAACAAGAAGCGCAAACGCAAAAGCTAGAGAGAGAGAGAGAGAGAGAGAGAGAGAGAGAAAGAGGACCGTCTTCGTCGGGGACCTGGACGTGGAGGAAGAGGAGCTTGAAGCCGGAGGTGTTGGAGCGGACGATCTTCTGGAGAGTCCACTCGAACGCTCCCCGGCTGCTTATCGACGCGTGCGGGTACCCCTTGATCGTCGATTCGTTCACTCCCATCATCACCCTCGTCACCTCCCCCTCCATGATGATCGATCTTCGTCTTCTCCAGTCGGAGCTAGAAGCTACGCCCGCGTCTGCTCTGATATTTTCTTTTATTTACTTTCCGTGCGTGGGCCTGTTTATATTATCGTCGATGCGATGCGCACCGAGGCGCACGGTAGGAAAGATGGGCGGGGGAGCGCTAACGTGCGCGCCGGGGCTGCGAGCGCCACCGGGCCGTTTCAAAAGAGGTGTCCTCGTTTGGCGCGGCTTACCGTGCACCCCTACGTGGGGGCAGATGAAATGCCCAAAATGCCACTCCGCTTTAGCCACTGTGGTGGGCCCGACCGGATTTGGAGGGACGGGTCGGGTAAAGAAAGACGTGGGGGTCCGGGTCCGGGTCGGGCGTGGATAACAGATGTCGTTGCAGAGACAGGGAAGCAGTCGCGAGGAGGTCCAGGATCGCTTTTGTCCATTTTGGTCTTTTTGATTGATCTATTACTTTCACGAAAAATGCAATTTTTCTTCTTCTAAAAAAACAGTTTCCACTTTAATCGTTTATGAAAATAAATGAATTAAAAAATATCAATTCGAAAAGTCTCACTGGAGACCGTGACGAAATATTACTGAGAACAAAAAGGTCCTAACAAAACAGCAATTTCATGCAAGTGGATCGCATAGATAAACTCCGTACATAGTTGTCGGGATTTGATGAAGTCTGCCATTAGACTGGTGAATTTTCATTTCAACCTATATTAAATTCTTTTTTTTTTTTGGGGGGTTGAATATTAAATTCTTATAGACTAATATTAGAATTAACACTTTTTAGATGGTTGTAAAAATTGAAAAAGTGCTTACTTCAAGGAAATTCCTTGAACTGGGAAATTTCCAAAATATTTTTTTAGGCTTAGCAAGTGGCTAGCGGCTCTCTTTATCTATAAATACCTACCTTCTACAATTTAGAGGATGGATTTTCAGATCTACAAGAAGGATGAGTTTTCATTATCCATAATCGCTTTTCCAAAAGAAAAAAAAAAAAAGACAAACTCAGCTCAATTAGATTCGACAAAGCTCGCGAGCCTGCTCATTCGAGTATGAAGCATCTTGAGCTTAAGCTCGACTACAAATCTGGGAGATTGATCTCGAATAATCAGTCGAGCTCGATCTACTCGCAAAATAGCCTGCTGACTCGATTTTGTTACGCTCCTTTAAGCAGTTGCAATGGTAAAGTTGAACCCCCATATCATTCTATCAACCAGATGCTCACTCTCCTTTCGAGAACTTCATCAGCAGCGCATCACAGATTTCTGTGTTCATCAGGAAAGCTTCATCGCCATATTCCACACAAAAAGACGTTTTCCCTAGATCAAGAGAGACTGAAGGAACGATCTATGTTGCTTTGGCCTAGGTCAATTGGTATGAATCGAAGTTTCAGTCTTCTCGGGACCAAGAGTCCGCGGCCTTCCGCGATCTATGAGCGTACATAAATTTGTATGCATGGATAAACACAAGTATCAAACATCTGAAGCCGCGGTCACAGTCATACAATAGTATCTTAGCATAACCTGTTTCTCAGTATCCATGCTAAATAAAATGAACTCGGCCACAATTTTGGCACAATTATGAATTTTCCATAGGTCTAATTGCATGAGCTGTTGCCGTTCGCAATCCGAGCTACAAGTCTAAAGGCTCGTCTCCATAAGATTGCAATGCCACTGCTCAATCCGTATGAGATAGAGCTTGAATTTAGTGATGTCTATTACTCAAAATTTGCCCTTCCATATATGTGCATATTAGCATAAAACAAGGACCCTAAAGAAACGAGATGAAATCCACTCGAGGAATCTGAATCAGTTCATACTTTCACTGTACATGTTGAGAGAGTAGAGAGTAATGTAATTATAGGTTTTTCTGATTTATTGATAGACTCAACGAATGATTTGACAAAACTCGGGCATAAGCATTACAAACCATCACACATATGGTACAATGAAATAATACAATGGAAGGAAGAAGAAAAATGCCCCCGTACCTTCGAAGTACCTTGAGCTTGAGAATCAAACTCGCTGTTGCAAACAACGAAAAGAAGAGGTGGACATTAGCATCATACTTCGTCGTCCTTTCTTAATCTGTCTTCTCGCTTTGCCAAAAAACTTAATTGTTTTACTAGCTGCAAAGCATCACGTTTTCAGTCAGACATCTCACCACTCCGTAGACATAACTCAACAGTATTTTAAAGTAACTGAAACAAAATGCAATCAGAGGTATCTAGGAACGTGCCATTAGTAAATAACTCCTAAATGAAGACCAAGAGAAAGTGTGAAAGAACTGAAAGTGCCGCGTCATTAAGACAACAGAATTGGTCTTCTTGATCTTGCAAGGGATAAATGATATGCGAGAGACAGATAAAATGTCACAAAATTGCTTCTCAAATTAGCAGAGATTTTCAGAAGGGCTTTCGTGAAGACCACATTAGCATGCTGACCAGCGGAAGGATATAGATTCACCGATAATTTTGATTGGTAAGCATAACAATGATGCTTATCGAGAGACGGTTCTCAATAAAATTGTTCGTCATGTGATGAATTATACTGTCATCCTGTGTCCACTAAATGCCAATAGAGTGGATACAGTCAACACAAATAATCTCAACAGAGTGGATTTTCTCCACAACTCTCTCTCTCTCTCTCTCTCTCTCTCTCTCTCATATTCAAGGGTTGCCGACCTTAGCGTATGTGACCAGTGAACTGAAGTCCATCCCTTGAGAAACTTACCGTCAATACTTTATTTTAATTATCCTTTTTTTCCTCAAACCTAGTCATATTTCTGAAAGTATCTCTCCGTAAATGTGAGCCTTCGCAAATAGGAGATAAGAAATCATTCCAATCTGATCATATTCTATTCCCTGCAACATGTAGGTCGCCAAATGCTCATATGCACAGTAGAGAGGGTATCTCCAACAATTGTTAAGCAATCTAATGTATCTTAAAACCAACAACAGGAAAACACTACCTGGGAATTTTTCGTTCTCTGTCTCTGCAATTCCTCATCCATCCTCTGAACACTGACATTTAAAAGGACTTTTAATAGCATGTTAACGAAGAGTAATACGTCGCAATTGCACGAAGCAGGAAATGACTTACCTTTGCTGCAGATTTACCAACTGAGATTGCAATTCTCTCTCCTTCGCAGAAGTAGGACTTGTCTGCAAATTAGGAGATGGAAAAAATGTTCAAAAAGTGATAAACAGTAAATAACAAAGACTAAACCAGTTGTTGCCAGATAATGTAATAGAAAAACAGAGATTTAGTGTAATTAGTGTAATTGGGTGGTGACGAATGGAATTTAGTTGCCACCCTGATTGATCAATCATATCGCTCCATGCATTTCTTCATGTGAAGAAAAGAGCATTAATTATGTTTAACAGAGATGTCTTATAAGGACTTTTGAGACACAAATCTGATTGTTCCATATGCCCAGAGAGTGAATGAGCAACACATAATTGCTACACATGGTGACAATCAAACACAGCCATCAGCCCCGAGTTGATTGCGATGGCCATTCCTAGAAGCTATCATTTCCGAATATTAGAGATGTGAACATATGGAATGTACCTGCAGTTGTTCATTAATACAAGCCTCAGCAATTTCCAGAGGCTTACCTGTATCAAACAGAGGTTGGCAAATATATAAATACCGATAAATTAAAAGAAGAAGAAGAAGAAGAAGAAGAAGAAGAAGAAGAAAGCATGATATACCAGACATTTGCTCCACATATTTGATCATCTTAATAATTTCATCCTGTCAAAATCGATTTCCTTAGAAGCCAATTAAGGTACCATGTAAGACACATCGGTTGGATTCAATAATAAAACACATACTCTTTGCGTGATGTTTTTCTGCAAAATACCCTGCAATGATGGGAGGAGTGTGCCAGTAGCAATGTTTGGGGATGTGAAATTGGATGACCCACCGTAACCAGTTCCTAACGAGCCGCTGACAGCAAGCTGGACCAAAAAGGAAGATGACAACAGTTACAGCTCCTTTGCATTTGTAAAATTTGGACACTCAATACTCTTAGACCACGATGCTGTAAAAAGAGCAGTATCTAAAAGTTCTTGAAAATTTAAGAGCACAAACGAATTCTACAGGGGTGATAAACATTTTCCATGCCAGAAACATACGGAAAGAATCGGATAAGACAGAGGACATGAAAATTGGGCATGACCATATCAGATTTCCTTGATTTGAGACATCGAAAGAGCTATGGTTCAGCAGAGAAGAGTACACCAGATGCACCATATACCCTTTGTAAAGTCGTTTCACTCTTATTTTTCTATTGCTAAGAAGTAAAGGTCTCTTAAATCTTTCTCCACAAGATCCCATGAGGTAAATATGCCTTTTTTTCTCACCAATCTCATACAGCCTATCAACTTTTGAAACTTAAAAACTTCTGCATGATCAGACAAAACCTGCGAGCATGAACACTTTAAGGGGACCGAAAAGGCATGATCTGCAGATTCAATCCCTAGCAATCTAAAGTTCTATGTTCTCCAAAGAATAATTAAAAACTTGAAGCATAGTTTCAAGAACATCTCGCAGGTCTAAGATCGTATAAAATGATACCCCCAAAAATCAAAAAATTCACAAGGGCCAACCAAAGGCCAGGTAGGCAATATTTGGGAATGGATTACCTTTGCACTAAGATCAGCCGACGTGACCTGAAAACGTCCCTTACGCTGGACAACGCCAACTTCAGATGTGTCTTCAACTAATCATTCAAATGAAAGAGAATATTAAACATCAGACTAATGTCCATCAATCATGGGAAAGAAGACAAAGAATCACCGGAACACACCAGGTGATACAATATCGGAATCTTTCTTCTGGCGGTATAATTCAGATTGGTACTTCGGCTGTATATGATCCCTTCTAAAATAACCAGAAATGACTGTCAGCAATAGTCTTAAAGTCATACGCAAGCAAATAGTTAATTCTATGGCTGATGAGGCAAAGAAAGAGTTGGGTTAGACTAGATCCAATTAATCTAGTTACAATTATATACCACAATCGAAGAGCCTAAAAAGGGTTCAAGAGTAATCATGCCATTGACTCCATGCCACAGAAACAATCTTTAAATTCAAAGGTGTGGCTGTGCTCATCTCTTCCACCAATTACACCTCACATGCAAAAGCATCTTGCACAAGTAGACACCTCTGAGTGATCATAAGTATCCCTTTTACCTCTACCACTGGGATATAAACAGATTCTCAAATAACCAGATTGCACAGTCAACATGAGCTCGAAGACTCCTAATCTGTGGTCAATTAGCCAGTAATATTGCGCAAAGCTTCTTGAAAATCATGTGTGATACAGACTAAGGATGTGAATGATTCAGATTATCTGGCTACATTTTGATAAGATGACAAACTCAAGACTCAGCTTTGTCAAACAATCACCTCATATAACCTCTATTCAATTTATCACTGTCAATTTCTGTAAAAGTCCATTTCATCCAGTCTTGTTCACATTCTACTCTGACATTAAAGTTCATCCCTTTTCCCCTCTTTTCTTCTCTTTAACTGAAATTCATCTCCACCTGTTACCATCCTCACTAGCAATTAGGAAACCCCCACACATGATCCAGATGCCCAGGCTCACATCTGGTACCTAACTTCACAGAAATATTATCCCCATGTCACTGTTGTGGGCAGGTAAATTTGGAGACAGGATGGAGACATTGTAATGTGATTAAGTGCCCAGGATATCAAATAACTCCGTCGAAAGAGTCAAAGGAGTAGCAGAGTGAAATTGCAAAATCAGATAATATCTGCTGCAAAGAGACAACCAGCAATGACCAAAATGGTGCAGATGCAAATAGTACCAACTTCATATGCTACCATAACGAATGTGCAGGCACATATACACGCAAACATGAGAAAAGACATCGTGAAGGTAAGTTGCAAGATAGTGCCATCTTTCAAGATAAATTGCACGTACTAAGAAAATTTGATGTGATCTACTCAAAAAAGAAAAGAGTAAAAAAACAGATTGGCCTTTTCAATTGTCAAATTTCCTATGCATGCATGAATGACACAACTTCCCAAACAATTCTTTCATCAAGTTATGGATAAGCATTTGGGTCTCATTTACAGAACCTCTTCTTTTACATTGAATCATTCGATTACTCACGTGCCGTCGCCCTTTTGGTGGTCACCAGTTTTTCACCATTTTTATGTATATGTATGCATAGATAACTGTTTTCGCAGTGTTTCACCGTGTAAATAGTATATATGCATATATAAATATATTCACCAGCGGCTTAGTTTCATCGAATTTGTTGATGAATTTCCACAAAATATTATTTTATTCCTCATTCGCTTAATGTGAAGGTTAATATTTTAGTGGACTTTCTCATTACACGAAAATGGCATTGCTCACTTTGCTAACACCAAGCCAAGAAAGCACTTCGTCATTAATTTCTTCTACTTACCAACCAGCAAATTATTGCTAAACAGGTTGTTTTTGAGAAACCAAGTTGTAGCAGATAATTCACAAATGAAAGAGGCAAAGAAAGATAGTCATGTCACTGGAACAAATATACCTCTTCACGTCAACAAAAATAAGCTTCTCAGGTGAAGTCACGTTATCCGCCTGTTGGGGACCACTTAAAAGTTTCTTGTCCTCAGGAATGACATGAGGTGGTAGACTGCCACTCAGCCCAAGATGATCATCCTCGTTTTTACGAGATTCAGTGTCAATAGCTCTTGATGAACATCGTGTTGGAAGCTGTTCTTCAATATCAGATTGAGTACCTTTAGGTGAAGATTTTGTAGGAAATTGCTCTTCAGAATCAGATCGAGTACCTTTCCAATTTGGACTGGTAGCATTAACATCAACCTCACGAACATCAAAATAAGCTCTACATAATAGAAAGAAGAGGATGAAATTGAAAATCGGATTTATAAAGCTAATGCAAAGTCCATTTTAATTGTTGCTTAATTACTCAGTCAAATAGTTGTTTCTTGGTTTAAAAAGCAGGCACAAAGGAATCTTCCCATTAAGAGTCGAGGAATGTTATAATGAATTCATTAAAGCCCAGGTGAAGGGGAAATGAGCCTATATCTATTGCCTGCTTAGATATTCTGGATGAGATGTGCACAAGAGGGCAAAAAGTAAAAGGAAGTTAATCATACTTCGGTGTTTGAACAGGTCTAATCGGAAATGAAGCAAGTGACTCCTCCAAATCACGTAAATTTTCAATCGAGTCCTGGAAGAGATGAACATTGGCCATGAGAAGAACTCAGAACCTAGTGAACCACCTAATAAGAAGAGAATCACAAGAGACCCTGTGATGATCAAAATTGATACCTTCTTGTTAGGGGCAACTTTTGTTTGGTCAATGATATTGGGAGATAGCCTCTCTGCTGGAATCCCAACATCCCAATGTCCATGCTTTTGCTTGACATCTTCGGCATTAGGATTAATATCCTCATCCTGAATCTACAGTTAAAGTTCTCACTTAAGATGTATCTTTGTTACCAAAGCTCTTATGAGTTTCCCACCAATTGAGTATGGACTGTGAACTAGAAAAAACTAGGTACCAGAGCAGCCTGACTTCTTAAATCCTCCAAGTTGAAGTTCCACGCGCTGATGCCTCGTATATATTCTTGCTGCAAGGTGACAAGTATTAATCATGTCACTGAGACTTGATCAGAACATCCAAATGAAAACTATTTCCGATTCTTCAATATGAGGATATCTCCATCATCAGTATAACAGGAAACATACTGAAGATAAAACACTTTTGTGAACTTATTGTCTGATCTAAAGATTCTAGAAATTTCCACGTTCATAATATCAACAGTCCTAAATGTGGGTTCAGGTCAAAAACCAGTTTGTTCTTTTAAAAAAGTCTAATCGCAGTAGATGAGTGAGTCTTCGAAGAGAAGAGATGTTCACAGCACACTGCAAACATATAGCCTTTTTGAGAACCACAAAATAATGATACAAGCAATTTCTTGAATCAGATAACTAAAAATATGTCTATAAGTATAGTCTAATGTCTTTTAATACAAAAAGTTGCTGCCCACCTGTGACAGTTGCTCCTTATCTTCATAGAGGGCTTTGTTCTGTACAAGAAGATCAGCCTCTTTAGCCTGAAAATAACACTCACGTTAGAGGTAATGTATCAGATATGCTATTTATGAGAAAATTCTTAGAGTATGCAGCTTTCTCTCCAAGCTACAGACCTTAAGTTCCCTAAAGCGATCGCCTAATGGAGGAAGCCTTTCGAGAATGGTTCGAGCTAGATAATTTGCAGCACGAGCACGCTTGAAGAAGGGGTGCTTCAAAAGTTTTTCTGAAGTTGGACGTTTCTTAGGGTCCTTCACTAAGCAAGTGGCCACCATCTCTTTGAAAGACTGAAAGTAGGGCAGTTAATACAATTTCAGTACTTGCAAATCATAGAGCTATTTCCAACAGTACCACCTAAATTATCCACCTTGGAGAATTTCTTGTCTCTTTCATAGTCAAGCCCTGGAGGTGCATTCTGTAAGGTCATCAGCAACACCTGCACAAGGGACTCTATCAAGGAAAAAGCAAGAAGATAACATACTCTGCTAAGTTAGCAAGTTATTAAATAAAGCGACGGCCAACGTATTAGGGGGTAGATCAGGCACTTCTTTTCAAATTTCAATAGAGAGAGCACATGCAAGGCATGTGCTCTCTCACTAGCTATTTAAAATTATGATGAAGAGTACCTTCATTGGGGGATACTTGGAAAATGGGGCATGGCCATGGGCAAGTTCAAGTGCTGTTATTCCAAAAGACCAGATGTCTGCTCTGTTTAGAGAAGCAAATTCCAATACCAAATCAACATTCCATAGGTAAGACAAGAAAAAAGGGTCAGAGAATATGTAGATCAAATTCCACTCACTTAAAGTCATATCCATGCAGCTGTTGCATAACCTCAGGAGCCATCCTAAAGACAAAGAAAACAGACATAGGACATTTAGCGTAATTCTGCCAACATAAATTAACTACAAAAATAAGGAATAGGTTAACATCATATGAATGAATGAGGGGTAAACTACCAGCAAGGTGTCCCAACAAAGGTGTTTCTGGACCTCTGCCTATCCCCAGTATCGAACATACAAGCAGAAACGCCAAAATCTGCTAACTTGACAAAACCATTTGTGTCGACTAATATATTCCCTGACTGCATTAGATCGTAGAAAATTGACTTAGAAATAATCATTCAAGTAAAATGGGAAAAAAAATGAAAAAGGAACTATCTAAAAATAAGATGCCACAACAGGAGATAACCTCAAACGTCAGAATTGGATTAAAGAAAATTGGTTATATTGTACCTTCACATCTCTATGAATATGCCCATGAGAATGAAGATACACAAGAGCTTTGAGAACCTCATGCAACAAACTAGCGATCACAGGCTCTTCAAAACCTTCTGGAAAGGCAGATTTCATAATGTGCATACAGGATCCCCCATTCATGTATGGCATCACAACCCAAAGGCTGTGGCCAGCAGTGAAAGAGCAGTGAGCTTGTAAAAGATTTGGATGACTGATCAAGCTCATTGTCTGCACTTCCCGCCGAATACCGTCCTGCACAAGTCTCCCAACATACACATATAAGAACATTGTCAATACTAAACATTAGGTTCAGCACCTAAGAGTTTAATTACCCTCACTCAGCAAACAATCATACGGCATATTTTACGATCGAACAATTCGGTTACACCCCAAGAGCAATTCGGAAGCATACAAACTGCTTTGACAAGAAGAAAATATGGTATCATTTGCGAACAGTTCCGAGAACAATGCAAATGATTTCTGCTGTGACAAAGAAAGTTCTCATCAAATATAAAAATGAGGAAAAATGCTCCATTTATCTTCAGTTCATCATAATTTAGTGGTTGAAACACTGAGTTTGTAAAAGAAGATTGATTTCCATTATTTGATAAATGTAAAGTCATTCCAGACATACGTGGGAAGCAATGAGAAAACTTTTAATATAAGAATGCAAAGTCATTCCAGTTATAGGAGGAAAGTATAGACCCCTTCATTGTATGAATGCAATGCTATAGCTTCGCACAATTTATATGCCCATTGCATCTGTGAACACACCTATACCCCTACCAACCCCCCCCCCCCCCGGGGCGTCTCTCTCTGCTCCTTTCTCACACAGCATGGCCACCCCTCCCCCAAACACACACGCATGCACCCACAGAGAGAGAGAGAGAGAAGAAGAGGGGGAGAGAGAGAGAGAGAGAGAGAGAGAGAGAGAACATACCAAGTCGTTGTTGCATTTTTCAAGATCAAGAACCTTGACTGCAACAATCTCATTGAATGGAATGCAGAGAGCTCTATACACTGTGGCACTGACACCTTCACCAACCTCCTCATATAACTTATAGTCCTTTGCATTGACAGGGAACTTTTTTTCAAGGGCTTGCTCCATGATTATATTTATTTCGCACTCCTAGCACTCTCCTGATACCAGACATGCAATAGACAAACAACCATATGTGATAGACGACTTCAATCTGATGTGGC
Source organism: Eucalyptus curtisii (assembly GCA_017140595.1). NCBI lineage: Eukaryota > Viridiplantae > Streptophyta > Magnoliopsida > Myrtales > Myrtaceae > Eucalyptus > Eucalyptus curtisii. The sequence continues at coordinate 28,221,077 of CM029503.1, read as the reverse complement.
GTTTTTTCCAGTTTGGTAGCATTTTATCTTTGCTCAAGAAAGATCACTAGCACATCCAAGTGACCTCAACGGAGCACCTCCTTACTATGCGGCAAGCAGAAGCATCACATCCTGAAAGGATCAATTCATCACATCTCCTAAGAACTCCAGATAATTATGGTAAGTCTGTATATATTGCCTAACATCGAAACAAAACGTGTTCAAGAATCAAAACTGTTGCCAAGCATTATATAGAATATTAACTTGAACATTGAAAAGAATATCCATATGTACTGGAGGCAGTAATCCAGCAGAGAAACGAAGTAATAGGGGCTCGAATCCACCTCTAATATCCAGTGAAACCGCAAGAAAACATTATTAGCAACCCAAAGTAACCACCCTAGACAGTAGCCGATATCCTTAACTTCCAGGAGAAGCTCAATTTATAGATTGTCAATTCACAATTCATAGATTTTCAATTTAGAAACAAGCAAAAGCTCCCAAAATGAAGCAAGAAAGTGATTCCACTATTTTAAAATAAAGAAAGAAAGCATCATCGCGTGGTTTTCAGCAGGTGAACCACGAGATGTACTTTTGAAACGCATTAAATCACGGACGAACAACCAAACAGACAAAAAGGGCATTGTTAAGGTTCATGGCCCTTGGCCAAATTAAAAAGTTTCATCACTCACTTCGAGAACATTTCTAGACCTATGGTCCTAGTATCCCTAATCACGGTTTCCCCAGTATAAAGACATTGATTATGCGACCAAAAGTCATCCAAAAATGTCAACACTTTAATTTTATTTCTTGTCCTGGTCATCCCATATACTAATAGAACATGCTTATTCAGTTGGGCCCGTGAACAAGGAGGATGGCGACACTAACAAAAGTTTCTGTGTAAATGAGATAATCCGGTACTTAATCAGCACTGACAGCTATGTCTGCTCAAGCAATCCTTCACCAGCTTAAATCTGTTCACTTGGTATACTGAATGAGACTGCTGCAACAAATCTTGGTCTGCCGCCTAAGCTATTTGTGGAGAAATTTTATTATTCAATGGGTGTACAGCCAACAATGGGCAATAAACGCCTTTCTCACTCATCTTAGAAACTGGTAGGATGAATAAAATTAAATCCATACCCTTTAGCAAGTGCTCTGCAATAGCAATGTCTTTGGAAAATTTGTACTTTTTAAAGGTTGGTCTGCAATGACCATGAAACACCACTTTTCATATTCGCCTTATTTCCATATTTGATCAGCCTGCTCGAGGAACATCAAGTAAATTGCCATCACCATTTCCAGAATGCATAGCTTGGCATGACCCTATGCAGGACAATGTGCCCATTCCCTAACACAACACTCTGACATGGCCTCAAGACAACTCCTTTTTGCAAAACCACTTAATCCAAGTTCTCCTTACATCTCATTCAGGAACCCTGCACTAATAGTAAGCACTAAGCAGAAAGACTATACTACCACAGTTTCCGATTCGCCAGCCCAAACTGATCGTCTTGAACAACTATAATAAAAATTACAAATAAATAAATAAAAAAAGAGCGCCCCCTTCAAGAAAGCCTTCAAGGGTCAGCCAAAAGGGCTATGCTCGCACCAACCAAGCTCTAATCTTACACATAAACCGCACAAATTCACCATGTACAAACTCAAACATACACACACAGTTGCTACATAGCAAAAACCGATAAGACGAGCGCACTGACAGATATGAAACAATCAAAGTGACAAATCAATCAAGCCAAAAGAAAACACGGAACAAATCAAATGCGCGAGCACGAGCGCCGCAGATTCCAGCACCCAATGAATAACAACCCAACAAGTGCCTTGAGGTATTTTAATATTCTCCACGTAAAAATGCTTATATGTTTTATTTTATGTTCATATTTTGGATGTAATGTGATGAGTACATTTTCTGTTTGTTTTGCGAAAAATAAAATGATTAAAAAATATTTTTCTAAAGATAATCATTTACAAATATGAACAAAAAAATAAAGTTTCATAGTATAGGAAAATAATTACAAATAAATTGTTATTGAATATTAAAAAATAAATTTCCTTCTTGTAAACGATTATTCGCATTTTAGGTGCGTTTGTTTGGAGGAGAATAAAAGATTTGAAAAATATTTTTTAAAAATAAATGCATGTGCCGCTTATAAATATGAATAAACAAAAAAAATTCATCATCTATGAAAATGATTTATCCATAACAAAATGTTTTTCTGACGGATCATTTTAAACTATATGAGTAATTATTTAAACATATTTTTTAAATCGTTATTTTTTTTTTGCAAAATAAATTGAGTCTTAATAATTAGTTTTTTTCTCTTTCCAAACGATAGTCGACTTTTATTTAAAAATCTTGCGCGATTCTTTTTTCTCATGCGTACTATTGTAATTTAACATTCCTTTTATTCTGGCGAGAACAAAATTACCAACCTTTTATCTGTTTTTCAGAGTTTTGAAATGAAAACAACGCAAAAGCGGAGATCTTGGAATTATCGGCGATATATCGAGCGGCGGCTGTGATTGCGTCACCACGAAGGGCACGCAAGTTCAGTCAACCGCGATGGGCACTTTGCTGATTAGCGGATATCCGTGTACTTCTAAAAGAATAGAGCCCGGGAATTATTCAAATATAATTCCAGTTTCTTTTGGGGGGATTTTGACTTTTGAGCAGGGCATAAGTAGGCGAGAAGGAAAATGAGTTGAGAAAAACGTGCAAATAATCATTTTTATCATTTTTTATATATTTAACATCATCAGTAGTCGACTCATCTAAATTAGTCAACCAACCATAAAGTCAACTAATGTAATGATGATGAAGTTGTCTTTGCAAATAAAAAATTGGGCCAATGAGTTGAAGTTGTCTTAGGGCCTGTTTATTTATGTTTTTTTTTTTTTTTATGAACAGACTTTTTGTTTTTTTGTTCCTGGAACAAAAAAAAAGAAGAAAAACGCGTTTGTTTGCATTTTTGTTCCAAATCTATTTTTTTGTTCCCGGGAACAAAAAAAGAACAAAAACAAGAAACAAGAAAAACTTTTATCTTGTTTCTGGAACGTTTTGCAGAAACACTTCTCTCTTCTCTTCTTTTCTTCTTTTTTTTTTTTTTTCTTTGGCCGGTCGCCGGTCTCGGCCCACTCGGCCATGACCGGCGACCGGCCGTCGAGGGTCGGCGAACTCGCCGGAGCGTCGCCGGCCCCCGGCGAGGCCGAGCGTCACCGGCCCCTGGCGAGGCCGACCTCGCGTCGACTGGCGACACTCGGGCTAGCCCAAATCCGGCGAGCCCGAGCTCGCCCAACCAAGGCGAGTCGAGCCGAGCCCAACCACGGCGGGGCTCGGCCTCGCCGGGGCCGGTGCGCCTCGCCGTGGCTGGGCGAGGCTGCCGGCCCCCTCGTCGGCCGGTCGCCGACCATGGCCGAGGCCGGCGACCGGCCAAAAGGAAGAAAAAAAGAAAAAAGAAAGAAAGAAAATGAAAAATAAAATAAAAATATTAAAAAATTAAAAGAAACAAAAAAAGAACACAAATTTACCAAACGTGTTTCTATTCTTTTTTTATTCGCGGAACAAGTTTACCAAACGCGTTTTTGTAGTAAAAAATTGTTCTCCGAAACAGAAATAATTTTTTCTATTTCTATTCCCTGGAACAATTTTTGAACAGAAACACAAACAGACGCACCCTTAGCAAACACTGATATAATATACGTATTTATACGTATACATATAAATAAGTCAAGCTAGCTTGAACATATTTAATAAGAATATTCCGGTATACTATGTCAATCATCAAACCAACTAGTCACAAGGCATCAACTATCATAAAATCCATTAGTTTCTTATAAAAAAAAAAAAAACATATCATTAGTATTTCGCGTTTCATTTGGTAATATGAATGATGTGGTACTTTTAGACATGCACGCACGCGTGCACACATATATATTTTTAGATATGGGGTTATCGCTTTACAATAGTTAAGAGTCCGGTTTAACTTTTCACAATTGAATTTGCTTCTAAGTTAAATGCACGGACTAGTTTTAATAAATCACTAAAAAAACGCTTCATAATTATCAATACTTACTGATATCTGTTTCTCTTCTAATTTTTACGAGTCAAATTTTATTTTTATGTGGTAGGAAGGAAAGTCAAATGTAAAAGCAAGGGGCATCTCAATCGGCTAAGAATTAACGTGGTATCGAGGTTATTTTTTTAAATGCGTTAATACATTGAAAAACCCCAAACTGGTACACCTGTGATAAATTTACCCTAAACTATTTGTTTGACCACCAAAAACCTCAAACTGGTATACTTTTGACAAATTTATCCCAAACTGGTATACTTGTGACAAATTTACCCTATGTTAGTTTTAGTTAAATTTTACCGTCAAATTATTAAATTAAATGACACGTGATAGTTGACTGGTATACCAATTTGAGATTTTACGATCCGTTTGTCACAGTTTACAATTTTTATAATTTTTTGTGGTATTAATCCAATTTAGCGGAGAGTATATTTGTCACAAATTTACCATTTTGGAGTTTCTTGAAGTCGAATAAATTAGTTTGGGGTAAATTTGTCATAAATGTACTAGTTTAGGGTTTTTTATGGTCAGTCGGGGTAAATTTGTCACAAGTGTACCATTTTGGGATTTTTCATGGTGAAAAAAATAATTTGGGGTAAATTTATTACAGATTTACCAGTTTGGGGTTTTTTAGGGTATCAACCCTTAAATTTTAAATAGATCCGTTTAATCGCACATTAATATTAGGTATTGAAGTAGGGAAATTTGATGTGACACCACCCCTAATTTTACGAACTAGGTCTAATTGAATATTACTATATATGGAGTAATGACGGGGACAGGTGAAGAAACATGGTTAATAGAGCAACCGTGAATTTAGGGCTAAAGATCGCGTATCATATTCATAGTTGCAAGCTGCGACCAACAAAACAAATCGAGAGTTCAAAAAATAATAAAGAAAATATTTGACACTCCGCGATAGATAGAGATGACATATTCCAAGAGTATCTAAAAAAATTTAAAAAGTATACATTAAAACATGATTACGTGCTATTTTTGCAGCCAATTTCATGTTATTTGACCAATTCATTGCGATTGGATAACATCGATACGATTTCCTTTGGACAACAACCAGATATGCTCAACAATTAATATGAATCTCATTTTCTTTAATTTTAATCGGTTTTCAATACAATCGGGACAAGATCAAGTGTTTTTTCGTTTTAAATTGCGAGTCAATTAAACACCCTTTTAGACAATAAAACAACCACAGCCCAAATATTGCACATCTATTAAAATCATCATAGCATGTGTTGCGGCACACCCTAATCTAGTCAGTCTTTTTATTGATCCATCGAATTTCCGTGTTGCTCACCTCAAGTAAACCCTCGTGTCTATGGGTGGAGCCTAATTGGATATACGCAGACAAAATGATCTACGCATTCTTCACAATTAGTCCAACCAAAAGGCTCAACTACCCGTGTCATAAAGAAAAAAATAGATGGCCATTCATTTCGCAAAAAACAAAGGTTTGAGAAACATCCGGTTGAAATTGTCTGCATTCGCTTAAAAAATAAATAGACGAGATATAATTTCATCATTTGCAAAAATATTTAAGTGCAGATTACTGTCTTTCACTAACTATTTTTTTTAAAATATAAAAAAATCTTTATAAATCCTCGATTTTCTGCTGAATTAAAAAGAAAAAAAAAAAAAACCGACCCTTTTCAAAGTTCTTTTTCCTTGGGGGCCTCTGCCAAGTGCCAACTCATGCATCCGGACCTCTAGGCCGATTTCATTTTATAGGAAAAGACAGAAATTGCAAGTAGGGCCCACTCCACGCATTGGGTGACAACTTTCGATTGGCCGAAGCCCCACTAAATCATCGCACATCCCCCCTAATCTTGTCTTCGTCGATTATCGTGAAATGCTTTTCGGGAATCTCCGTATTTTTATTTTCGCTTTTGTCTTATTTAATGTTTCACATTACTTATAATATTTCTTATTGGGCGAAAAAAATAGGGATAATACGATAAAAAATCTCAAATCGATATTAAATTTTACCGTCAAATGATAGAGTTTGATACACGTGACAGTTGATGAGAGTACCGATTTATGATTTTTTATGATATTAATATATGATTTAACGAAAACTAACGAATGATAAATTTGTTATAAATATACAAATTTAGAGTTTTTGGTATTATAAGTGTACTAATTTTAATTTTTTTATCGATATTATTCTAACAAAACACGTCTTCCTTTGTTTCACGAGAAAACAGGGGTGGCAAGCATATCATCCCCCGCCCAATCCGTATGTTTTGGCACTTTATTTTTTTGGCTTGGAATCTGCTTTTGCTGCCCAACTCTCTCTTTTCTTTCGCATCACCACTTTTTTTCCCCTAAGTTTGAATAGGCGATTCACATCACGGTGCGAAAATTATTCCTCAGCTTTGAGGACTGTGTTTTATCAAGTGTCATGTCATGCGATAGCTAGTGGAGATTGGTTGACGTCATTGATTTGATAAAACTATTTTATAATATGAATAATTTATCGCGTTGATAGAGATATATCGAAATGATGTTGGATAAAGAATTTTTTACGAGTGAAAGAAAATACAGATGATCAAACTTTAGTGGCCCGGTAGCATGTCCTATAGTTGGCCTGAGGAGAAGATTTTCCTGATTTTAGTTGCCCATATCACCTGGGAAAATATGTTAACTAGAATCGCTTTCATTGTATTAAAAAAAAAGGGAAAGTACTTAAGGATAGAGCGTTGTTGATAGTGAAACATTTGTCACTGATTCCCAATTTTCTAAGTGACAAAAACGATGGAAATTAGGAAGATAATCTTTACATGATTAGAAAGATTCTCTACGAACCAAATAGAAGTGAACTCGCTTGAGTGGGTGGCTTAGCTGGACGAAGCCACGGTCATGTTGGACCCAACTTTTTTTATCATGGAAATGATCGACAATCGACAAAAGTTGCGTACAGATTTTTCAAGGCGGTCATGGGCTGGGCCGGGCCCGACGTTGTTTACGAGCCCCTTTCCAACGTAAGCCGTTCGATCTCCATACTTGAAGGGCTCGGGCGGGTTTGGGCCAACCATTAGGTCAATCCCAAAATTGAACAATCGACAAGGTCGAAGTTATATGCCCCATTAACATCGCCCTTACAAATGAAAAATTTGTACACTTTGGGAAATGTAATTTATTTAACAGCAAGTAAAAGATCTCGCCAATGGGCTTTTCAGCTGTTCATTGTTTGGGCCACTTCGGCGTCCATCTCTCAATTTCTCATTTCCTTTCTTGAGCTATTTTTGTATATAGCGTGAGTATAGTTCTAAGATATGTAGGGTAAGTTCCATAACGGCTTGCACATGATCACATTTAGCTCAGCAAACGAATTTTTGCACGTCGTTAAATAACCCAAAAGGCACAAATTCATTTTGACTCGATGTTTTTGCAAATGGAATATAATGGTTGAAAAGGAAAAAGAAAATAATAATAATAACAAGCCTCAGTGTATGCTGATATTTAAAATCATATATAGTTCTTTCGTAGTTTCATAAAACAATCAAAAGAACAAAGCAGTCCTATTTGCTATTGTGCTTCGTTAATGCAATTAGTTTAGTTCAAGTTTTGCACAAGAACTCACGTTAACTTCTCATTTTCGACGGGTCAAATCCATCGGTCATGCCACTGACAATCGAATTAATTATTAATTTAGTAGGTCCTCTTCCCAAAATTCTGAATCACATGAATAGATAACGAATTCCAGAATTTGTTGAGTCTGCATTTCTGAGTTTCCACACTCCCTTTGTAAATTTTTATGGACTTGATGTGCCCGGATTGGACAAGCTGAAATGTCGCGGTCGAGGATCAACACAAGCTGACCCTTTGGCACACAACCTAGTAAAGATTCACACCACATGTGGATATAGATATAGAAGAAGTGATTCGATGCAGTAGGGTAAATGGTCGAACGACTACTTCTTTTATTGATCGGTTTGCATCAACCAATGTTAGGATTGTCACAAAGGTTTGTGTGAACAGATGAGTTATTTCCATGTCCCTCCGACTACTCGTGTTAGTTTAGAAGTTAATTCCCGCAACTTTGGAAGGTTCCGAGTTGCATGTCCTGCTCGCCCAACACGACGTTTTAAAGCAAACTCTTTGTGGTCGTGGACCGGGCTTTTACGAGTATCATCACAAAGATTGGCTCAAACGAGACCTTACATCAGATCCGATACCGTGCTTAGCAATTGATTGCGCAGCTCTCTCTTAGATTTGGTAAAGTAACAACACAATTGGTATCATTTGTGCAAGAATGCTTTCCATGATTCGGTTCGGGATATTTCATTAGATTAGTTGGGAAAAGGCTAACGGGGCAAGTTAACCAGTATACCTCATACAAAAGCCTATGCATATGCACATGGTGATAATTGTAGTGTCATTCACAAGACTTTGGAACAAGTTAAAAGATTCGATCTTCATTTATTCTTTAGTGCCAAGAGTGAAATACATTGCATGATTCAAAATCCATCGCAGTTTCAAAGGCTAAACGCTTCATTGTGTATTCCTCCTCCAGGGTTTATTTAGTTGTCCTTTTTAAAGAGTCCTCTGTAGATTCTGCATATGGATCAATTGTAGAATCATGAGAATGAAGCTTTCGTATTTGTGTTAATCTCGAAAAACCAAGAAGGAAACACAAGACATGGAAGAAAAACTCGGAATTGAGCCATGAGATCAGGCTAAATCAATGTACCGTCTAGTGCAGATCAAGCCCTTGGCCTAGGCCAAGGGCTTCTCATAGTTGACGGGAGCTGGAATTGGAACAGGACCCGCCTCAGGCAGGACATTGCCACTAGGCACAGGCTCAAGCTCCTCATTGTTGACAGCAACTGGACTTGGATCTGGACCCACCTCCGGCAGGACATTGTCACTCTCACTAGGCGGAGGCTTAGGCTCCTCATAGTTGACGGGAGTTGGAACAGGACCCGCCTCAGGGAGGACATTGCCACTAGGCAGAGGCTCCACCTTGGCCTTTTCCGTGGCCTCTATATAATCTGCATATGTATCAAATAAGAAGCATTAGGATTTTGTGCTCGTAAGTTTGCGTTAATCTTTATAGACCGAGAAGGAAACGTGGGACATGGAAAAAGAAGAAACTCAAAGTCAAGACACGAGATTGTACTGAATCATCATACCGCTTGTATCCATTGGGTCGCCGAAGGTGACAACCGGAGACTCCTGCAAAACAAGGCCTTTAGCGATCACCTAACCTTAAACCTTGCAAATCAATCTTAGAAAAAAGGGGTAGAGAGTCCAATTATGTGACAACCCGCCGGGATATTAATACCTTGTGGGCTCCCTTTTTTTTGGGAGGAGGATTAAGTCCGACGCTAGAAGGTTTTACTTCACCGGTATTGCTCGAGGTTGGGGGAGGTGAAGGACCATATCTTCGTGCCTCTGATGGCGAAGGAAAAAAATATCGCAATGTTAGAGAAGGTCAACCGGAATAAATCAATGAAAAGAGAGTTGGCATTTCGGAGCGACTCAATACCTATATCGCCGATGGAGTACAAAATGCTCGCTACGAGGATGATCACAAAGTAATGTTTCGCCATGGATTATCGAATCACCGCACGCAATAGTGATTCACGAGGTGCTTGCTATGGGGGAGCTGTGGGAGATTAAGATCGATGATTTGGCTTCTTAAATAGAGGATTTCTCATTGCTCTAAGAGGAGGGTTTTTTGCTTACAGCTAGAGAGAGTTCTTCAGGGCGAGGAATCATAGAGTCTCGACACTGTCATTAAGTACGCATTTACGTTTCATGTCTGCCCAAAATTTGGCAACGTTTTGGACTTATATCCTAATTAAGTAAGACAAACTCACGTTCGCGTCATGCTCAATCTTCTTTCTTGTATTCAAGGGCAAATAATGGTTGAGTGAATGGTCGAGTGAGTTGATCTCAACAGTGTCTCTGTCTCGTAAGGAAAAGAAAATGATAGAGAATAAAGTATTTTTGCACATAAACCAACTTGCAAATCCATCTTTAGAATCTTGATGAGGTTAGAGATAACATGCATATAGGAGTGGGCCAAAAGTAGCCAAGCATCACTTAATATTACAAATAATAATAGGTGTTTTTTGTAACACGTAGGATTAATCAAATGGAAGTTTCTATCAAGACAACTAGAACTCTTTGCAGAAAATGAAGTGTAGGTACGTGATAAGTAATTTGCTTTGTGCATTCTATTTGAGATGGTGTTTTTATGAAGAACACAGCAAAGCCAAATCATGCTTGCGGTCATATGGATGGAGAAGGAAGAACAAGAATAAATAGCAATAAAACTTGTGACCCGTTTCCTTCTTTTTGTCATAAGATGTAAGCATTTGATGCCATATTATTACGTCACTTCCTTTTCTTTATCAATTTCAAAGTTGGAGAAGAAAACACAGGACGGGCATCGTTCGAGCTAAGTCATATTATTTCTGAGAAACATCAGAAAATTCATTCGATTTCCTACTGAACTAAGATCGATTGGACACCGTTCTTCTCGATTTCGGCATGTTGGCTTGTAAGCCTCGGGAGTGGTCATGGGCTTGATAGGGGTTGTGGCCACCGTAGTTTACAAGGCGCGTTTGGTCAATTCATCATAAGCATGACAAACCAGGGCCACGGGTGTGTTTGCTTCTGACAAAGTAATTTGTTCTTCGGCCCGAACGACTAATTAGGCTTGTCCGAACATGAGAATTTCTTCACAATTTCTTAATCACGGGGAGGCTAGAACAAGAACTTCGAGTCCTGATATCTGACGCTTCCCGCTCATAGCTCAAGTCTAAGTTCAATATAATAGTTAAGTTTCCCTCGGTGCATGCTCGTGGGATCCATTCTGCTCTAAAGAAACCGATGACTCGAATCTTTCAAATAGTCTGCTAAAAGTCTCACTTATAAAATCAAGGATGACATGCCCATTGGATAATCTCTTGGGCGGATTGCCCAGGTTGGTTTCGCCGTAGGCGAGGTGGAATTTGTGTAAGTGCAGTGGAGCGGCCTCCAGTGTCCGAGTTTGAATCCCCAAAGTTGTAGATAGCAGGAAAGTTGCAGTTAAACGAACTGCCAGACACCAAGTGCCTTTGGGTTAGTGCCAATCCCGAAACCAGCAGTCCCAAAATGCTGAGCATTTTCACTAATGCCATCGTTCTTTCTGACTCAAACAAAAGCAAGTGATGTTTACGCTGTTCTTGTGGAGACGTGTCTTATGGCTGCTTTCCATGATCTGTTTTATACTCCGCTAAACGCAGAAGGCAAGGGGTGAAATAAGATTATTGGGTTCACGGAAACGTCTCTAGTATTGTGCCGCTTGACATTGGATAGGACGGGTGAGAATATTTCATCCCACAACTCGAGGACTCCTGAAAATTACAAATCTGAAAGGGAATTAGTAGGATTTTAGTGATAGGAAAAAGCATGAAATCTTCTAATGGTGAGCTTGGAATTGGAATCAATGTCTTTCTTGATGCTTCGTCTCATGCTTGCAGAGTTGTAATCCACGAGGCAAAGTTGTGGCCTTCATGAGAAGAGGACCACACGGTGGGAAGGTAGAAACTTGTGTTCTTTGCCTTGACATTGCGTCAGCTTTTTTTAATCTAGCACTTCAATGAAACTTACAGCTTGCGAAACTCATAAACATTGACCGAAGTATCCCAAAAAGAAGAGAAAAAAAGGGGACGACATATTTAGCCAAGAATGGGTATCAAATGACATTGATGGCAGATCAATTACCTTAGCACATCGATCTGTCTGATAATGACAGCTTAAACAGGGGCATATTGACTCATTTCTAAGATTGGCAAAGATGCTCTCTCTTAACCTACAGGCTCCTTTAACTGTTCAGATGAGGTGAAATCTATACCATGGTTCATATTTTCCTTAAAATGTGCCTTACAACATAAGGTAAATTGGCAATCCGTGGTGACCTATTTGCCTATAAATGTATTACGATTAATGTTGGGGTGGAAGATGAACGGACGACGCATGTTTTTTTGAATGGTTTTGTCCTCACCTCTGGATATCTTGAACATGGCAGTTTAGATTAGGATGATTTTCAACTTATGTGTTGGCTTTTCATTACAAGTTTTCCTAGTGTTTCTTTATCATTTCGTAGTTATGGTATCCTTTCGGCAGCAGAGTTAGATCTCCAAGAGCTTTAAGTTCTTTATTCTATGGTTTAGTTATCTTTAGCTCGTGTGGATCCTTAGTTGTTATATACATCTCTAACAATTTGCACAAGTTGGATGAGGAGACTGAAAGTCTGGAATATAATGTTGCCATTAGAAAGAAGATACTTGGGACAGCGAACCTATTACAGATTGAACAAAGGGGGAAGGGAGTGGAGCAGAAAGTCCAGGACTGTACTTCCACTGACTCGTGCATCAAGGTACCATTATTCTGATGATGTACGTATTGTTTGTGGGCATGAAGTGAAGTTGAGAGTAGAAATAAATAAGGCTGTATGTTTGTGTTGGAAGAATTCTCAAAGCAAAAGCACTAACAAGCCACGCCTTGCTGGAATTTTAGTTTATTGGTGTGGGTTTGAACGCACGATTGGTTTGATTTTGTACGTCATTTTGGAAGTAAAGAATGGTCACAGCTCTGTCCTCTCTTGTTGGTTGCAATGGGCAAATATGCACTTAAATGGCTATTCTGGTCCCAGTAACTATCGACCTATGTTAACCTATGAGGATGAGAGACACAATCTAATTATTTTCTGGAGAGCGGATCAAAGAACTCCAGAAGCTTTAAATTCAGCCTTTTGCGTTGCTTCAAATTTTCTTCCTACGGCTTCATGAGCTACTTGGATCTAGTATCCATGGAGCAGAAGATGCAAAATTTGGCATGAGCTGTCTGAATTCTGTTTCTTGAGTAGGGCCCAAAAATTGGTCTGAACTTCCAGTATTGATGTCAAACTAGAAGGAAATAGTAGAACTTTCCTAGTGAAAAGTCCACGCTTGTGTTATTTCCTTTGTGAATTTTACAAGGACATGTGCTCTGAGTCTGACCGGAGTAATTTTTTAATTAGACTGGATGATCGGATATCAGAAAATGAAAGGAAGATTTTTGGTGCCGACATCTTTGATCTTGACATGGTAAGTCATAAACAAGCATTGGAAATTGGTACAGGTGGATCAGGCATCGAACCACTGAGGATGCGTGAAGCAATCCATGAATTGGCTGCATCTTTAAAATGCGTGCCGTCCCAGCTAATTCAATTCTGAGGATCACCACAAGCATCTCCATGAATGGTGGTTCCATTCACTTGAATCAACATTCCACACTTAACGAATGTTGGCACGAAGCTACCACAGCAGAAGTTTAGTGGATCAACAGAACCTGCCACCAGATTTCACTAACTTTGTCAGCAGAAAATTTAGACACCGCAGTGGTGCTAGTCTAACGAAACATTAGGCTAACGGACCACCTGTTATCACAGGATTGCCTAGTTTTTCTCTGCGTTTTTCTAAGGTTTTCTCTTATTAAGTGTAGCCTGAAAGGGCTAATACACTTATGCAGAAATTAGCTTGATTTTTAGCATCACTGATCAGTGATAGTTTGGCTGAATATACGTCAACATATGTGGAAGCAGCCATAGAGAGATTACTTCTGAGCTGGTTCACCCTTTCCTTAAGCTGCTGGTTAAATTCTTGAGCTACGTTGTTTTTGTAAGTGACGCAGCCATTCTGGTCAAGGGTGCCATTATATTGTAGAGCCATGGAAGGCAAGCATCCGAGTGGAACAACGTTATGTATCCAGAAAGATCTTTCTCCTTCGCCATAGAGTTCCTGAAATTAAATGGTGGAATTATCTCCAGGAAAACAGTAATAAAGAGCAAGTTCTGTGTATTTATGGCAAGCTCTTCAAATGGATCTCAGAACATCCATGATTTCCTATAACTTACTTGTACTGCTGCATCAAAACCATCAAGGATACCAGGAATCGCTGCGATGATTTGGTCAACTGTCATGTTATAAAAACCGACTGCAAGATCGTTTTGTCCAGTATCAAATGTGTAGGGGGCCTTTGAGAAGTCATCAGGATGGGGAAGTGAAACCCTGCTGCACTTTTCGATCATCCCTGAGTTTAACACCATCGGTTGATATGTTGTCAGTCCTTACAATACTATTCACCTTTGGATGCAAGGACACTGAAGGAAGTACCTTTCCGGAGACTCTCAATTGGATTAAGAAGCATATGTCATATACAAGGTGACTGTACTGGCCGGAATCACTCAAGTTCTTGTAGAGTTTTGTTGTGCGTGATTTGAACTGTCTTAATTGAGAGATCCGAATGCCAAGATGAAAAGGGCTAATGGGACCAGGTAGAATGCCAGAGCCTCCAGTAGCGAAGTTTGCACCGTGTTGAAAGTTTGTTCCTATGGAGTGCAGGTATGCATTCAAGTATGGTAGTCCTAGTTTCTCAGCTGCAGATAGTTCGAGAACAAATTTTGCCTCAAATGTATACCAATAATTATAACGACCCTTACACAAGGAAGCTTTTTATTTTTTCCGTAGTTAGACACAGAAGTTTAAGTGATTGAAGACTGTTAAGTTCTGATATTTAAAATCATCACCAAGCTAGTGATTTTTTTTTTTTTTTTTTTTTGCTAGAAGCTCCTTCGCATAAGTTCGAATGAACTAAATTAATCTTAGAGGCTTACTAAGATAAATTGTGGACTCAAATAGAAAGACTCACTTATGAAACCAAGGATGAGATGCCCGCCGGATAATCTCTTGGGAGGATTACTGAGGTTGGTTTTGCCGTAGGGAGGTGGAAATCGACCCAAGCGGCGGAGCAGCCTCTGCTGTCCGAGTTAGAATCCCCGAAGTTGTAGATAGCAGGAAAATTGCAGCTAGATGAACTGCCAGAAGCCAAGTCACTTCCTGTCATTGCCCACCTCAAAACCAGTCAGTCCCAAGATGCAGAACATCTTTACTAATGCCATGGTTCTTTAACAATCAAAACGAAATGATTTTTTGCTGTTCTTGGGCTGATATGTCTTATGAATTATCAAAGACCGCATTTATACTCTGCTAAGAGCTTGATGGAGACCAGGTCACGTTGGCTGTAACGTGCAGGTAAATGTCTTTAGTTTCATGTTACTTGACATTGGATGGGACAAATTAAAATGGTCCCGTCCCACAACTTGGAGGAAAAACAGCAACCTTTTTTATTGCAAGTAAGTGCTTCAGATCAGTTACTTTCTTAATTAGGAAAAAGACAGAAGACAATTGGTAGGCAAAACCTGAGATAGTCGAAGGAACGTGATGGCAGATCAATTATATTAGCGCATATTGTTAGAATATGTCTTGAGTTTGAGCCAATATGAAACCCGACCATACAAAGATATGTGGACGTTTGACAACATGAAGATCAAAATATACTTGGCATTGAAATCAGCCGATGAATTGACAATCATGCCGCAAGAGAAGTAAGAACTAAAGCCATTGAATTGGGTTTGTTTTCTTCTGCATGTTGAAGTACAAAGCCGCGCAACAATGGAAATACAATGTCCCTTGTTGGGGTTGGGGTTAGGGAGAGAATCCCGGAGGCATCGGCCATGTGAAGCTCTCTTGTCCTTTCCTGTTAAATGGCACCCTCTCTCCTTTGTCATATCCAATCTCGGTGTTCTTCGGGAGGTGCGATGAAATTAAGTAATCCAAATGCTTTGTTAAATAGCGTGGGAGCCCTAACTGAAGTGGTGCAACTTGCCGACAAATATACTGTTTTCATCTTGGCAAAGTCACGTTGGTGGCTCAACGGAAGGACCAAGATCTCGATGATAAAAATTAGGGTTGGAATAAAGAATGGAAGCATTTTTGGTTATTAATAGAAATGTGAGCAGAAGGATGGAGTGCACCAAATCTCTTCTTGGTGGCCAAGAGTGTGCAGAGAGTCCTTCTCGACAAGAATTTTCTTGTTGTAATAATACTAGAGTGATTTAGCCGGTCAACTTTTTGTTATTAGAATTTGTAATTGTTTTGTAAGATTGAGATATTATTTTACTAAGAATTGTAAGGGCTAGACATTGCGTGAGTTATTGGGTCTAATTGAAGGCCGTAAAACACCAATGAAGTTTGAGTGTTGGTCTGCTGTTGTAAGCAGGATTCAAGCATCACCCCATTTCTTGAAGTCATGAGGAGGGTCTCTCCTAAGGCAGCGGGATTTAATGAACGGCATGTTCCCAATTGGCTGATAGATGGACCAATTTCTGTGACTAGCTAGGGTTTAAGTTGGCACTGCCCTTCTTCAATGCCTCTTCAGCTGCTCAATGATTCATCTCAAAATGAAAAATTGATTCTATTACTATTTTTTTTTGTCTTTTTCTTAGTCTTTCTGAAAGGCTCTTAGCAATTAAAAATAAATTTCAGGTCACGGTTTTTGAAGGTGCCCCACCTAATTAAGAACAATGGCCAAGGCCTTTGATGAGAGTCAGTAATGAACATAAATGGTCTTATCTTTGTTGCTCTGATTTCTGTGGACCATGTGTCTTGTTGACATTTGATTTTAATTTGTCTAAGTTGACAGCAAAAGTTAAGAGCACCACATTTATTGCACTGTTCTAAAAAATATTAAAAAAATGGAGATTTTTATGCACCAAAGTTTGAGCCCCTAGGACAAATGGCACTTTCTTATGATTTTTTTGTTGTACTTTGGGACTCGTTGAGCACTGGTTTTCATGCTCGGTGCCAGTAAACATTTTTTTTAAAGTTGGCATTTTTCTTTTATAAAAGAGGTCTAATCTAATTCATTTGTATTAGATAAACATGAGTCACACCTGCGAAATAAATTGAAAGAGAACCTAATTTTAGTAACATATTAAAAAGTTATCTCAAAAGCGTGAACTTAAAAATATAAATCACTTTTTTATAAGAAGCGTATTTTTTTTAATTTACCGAAGGTGTTAACTTACTTGAAAGGTTGCTTTTTCAAATGAAAATTAAGATTATATTATCAAATCATTTGAAGAACCTAGGAGCAACAGTACAAATCATGGAACTAGTTTACATGACTGTGACTACATCAGTCTGTACGGATGCTTCTTAAACACGCTCCATATTAAATATTAAGTGGAAGTCTACCACATTGCTTAATAAAATTAATCTCATGAACCAATTTTAATATCCCTAACTTTACTCAAAAGCATCCAAGCCATATTTGATGCACCAACTTGTGAAAGTGGGGTTAGTTTATTCTAGTAAACACAGTAGCAAAACTAGCTTTGATTGCATAATTTACTTCTTGTCACTAATTAGCAGTTGCTAGAGGACTAATCTTCACATAAAACTTAATTGCGTGGTTTACTTAATTTCTTTTTAAAATTTTTGTGCGCTGAGATGTGTGCCAAATCTACCCTCTTTTTCCCTTCTTTTTTTAAAAGTCAGAAGATAATTTGGCTCCTCATAAATAAATTCTGCCATTAATGCCCTCTCTCTCTCTCTTTCTCTCTCTCTCTCTCTCTCTTTCTGTGGTCAAGACTCAAGACCCCCAAGTAGTCAAATCACCTAATGCTGTCCCCATCATTTTCTCATTAATGCCTTTTCTCTTTGTTTCCCCACCTTCAAGCCTATTTATAAGGTGGAGCAAGTTTCCAGTGGCAGCAAGTCATACTGTCTTGCTCTTTTCTTTTAGGTGCTCAAGATCAAGAAAGTCATAAGTAACTGAGAGAGAGAGAGAGAGAGAGAGAGAGAGAAAAAATGGCAAAAGCCACGAAGGGTAGAGAGAATGAGCTGAAGAAAGGGCTGTGGACAGAGGAAGAAGACAAGTTTCTCATCGACTACGTGGAGGCCCATGGAAAGGGAAAATGGAACACCATTGCTAAGCGGACAGGTTCAGCAATTAATTATACATACGGTCAAAATTTCACATGCATAATCTCCTCCTCTTCCTCCTCCTCTGACTAAGAAAACTTTCTGTTTTGCAGGGCTGAGAAGGTGTGGGAAGAGTTGCAGGTTGAGGTGGATGAATTATCTGAGCCCAGATGTGAAGCGAGATAGTTTCTCTGAGGAAGAAGAAGACCTCATCATTAGGCTCCACAAGCTCCTTGGCAACAGGTTCTATTTTAATCTATGAATTTTCCTTACAGTAATGTGATACGGTAGCCTTTATATTATGCAACAAATGAGATGGTATAGCTGAATTCTAGTATGTTGTTCTGTGCCTAAAGATACAGATAGCTGGAATTTTTTAGTAAGTGTTGGCAAGTGTCACAAAACTATGGAACTTTGTTATAGTTTGCAAATCAGCATTTTTTTTACTAACTCATCGCTTTTTATTTGCATAACTTACCCACGCTACGAATTTACTAATTTTTATATGAAGTTACCAATCCGAATTAGAGTGAACTACGGATTTTTGCCATATTAAATTATCAACTGTTTTTGTATTACCAACTCTTATTTAAATTACATGTAGCTTCTTTTAAGGTTCAAGGCATTAGTGAAAAAGACAAAGTTGGTTAAAGAAAAGAAATTTTGGTAATTTGCAAACTATTAAACAAAAATGGTAAATTCATAAAAATATCGATAAATTATCAATAACATAAAGGAAAATTAGGTTACCGTTAACTTGTTTTTACTAACAATTTTTTGACATTTATTAGCTCTTTCAAAAATCTACTAGCATAGACAAAAATCGATTGTTTTGGGACTATTATATTAAAATTGAACCCCATGACTTTCGTTTCTTTTAGGTTATGTAATGCGAAATCATTTCCTGATGAGTTTGTTTCACTTATAGTCAGACCAGGAAAACCATGTGCCTACTGCCTACCTATGTACCGCGTACCACCTAAATGTTGCCTGGCTGATCAACATAATTATTTCCTTTGTTTTCTTATTAAGGTGGTCTTTGATCGCGAAGAGAGTGCCGGGTCGAACCGACAATCAAGTGAAGAATTATTGGAACAGTCATCTGAGCAAAAAGCTAGGCGTTAAAGTGCATAACGCTCGATCTAGCACATCGGCCTCCTCCAAGAGTTTACAACCGTCGAATACTTCTACATATCCATGTTCCACTTCGTCTCATGATGCGGTCTTCGAAAAGAAACCCGACAAGGACGCGAGACCGGACTGCACGAAATGGGATACTAGAGAACCAACCATTAGAGACCAGTCGACGAGCCACTTTTGGGATTTCGAGAGCGAGCTCCGTGAGCTCGGGATGATGGACTTCTTGCAGGGGCAGTCTCACGATCTATCTTGGCTTAATTCATGAACAATCTCTTAGCGGATCATCTCATTCCCTTTCCCAATTTCAAAGTGCAAAAAATAGGAAGATCCATCTCATATCAAAATGCCTTAAAAATGCCCTGCTCACCCAGCAGAGAATTCTTTGAGTCTTTTGTAACAAGACATCTTGAATAAGCTTTGAGGCTTGGGCTTTGAAGACAGTCTCGATGCAGCAGCTGTTGATTTTCAGTCAAAGCACGGTTCTTTCGATTTCACGTACGAGATTTGATTGCTCATATTATTCATGACGCGGTAATATGCAAGAATGATAGATAAAAAGAGAAAAAACATACAAGGACGGCCACAAGGAAAACAACATAGAATAATGCAAAATTGAGGTTGAGGTAGTTGGAGTAAGCCATGGACGTGGCGCAAGAACGGCGATGACAAATGAAAGATCAAAGAAGTCACGGAGGCTCCACATATGGGGCGCAGGAATCTTTCCCAAAGAGGTCTCTGCATGGCATTTCTTACATCGTATATGATAACGACACCATTGCGAAGCGGCTATTGTATCAGGAGCCAGAGCGGATGTCTGTTCTGATATCAGTGTTTAACTACCGAATGTATCAGACTATAATCACTGGAGAGGCTTCATGTCAGTAGGGACAAAAAGTAATCATTGAGAGGCTTCATCTATTTAACATGAGCGATACCGTCAAAACCATATGGCAGACAAATGTACATAATTGAGTAGCTTGAGCGTGAGATCAGCCATACCGTATCATCCGCTCGTTGTTCATCTTCTGAACTCTGTAAAGCTAAAATTTCGCTGCATACCTGTGCATACGCTAGTTTAATTTGATTCCATCTTTGGCATTTCCATCAGCTGATCTCGCTGAGCATGAGCTAAATCTTGAATTGAACAAGTCATGATAATCAATCCCATTCGTTGGAACCAGAGTTAGATCTGACTGGGGCAATTTTGGCGGATGGCACTTTGCGAATTTCATACTGCAGATCATTGAGTAAGCCTCTGTACGTGATGTCTAGGACACATTTTAAGAAAAATTTGAAGCATGATACAGATTTCATCTTATCTGAATAGAAAATGAAGCCTGTGGATGTCAAGAGAGAGTACCTTTAGCCTGCCTAAGAAATTAGTAAATATTGCTTGCCCTTTGGGTAATTGATCTGCCATCACTATCATTCCATTAACTCAGGTTTCTCCTACCAATTGATTTCTTTTTCTTTTTCTGAGTAAGACCACAGCTAACTTTGCTTCGTCGATCATAATTATGCAAGCATAAGACAAGAGGACTACGAAAGCAACTGATCCAAAGTTTCTACTTAGAAAGGTTGCTGCTTTTCCTCAAAGTTATGGGATGGAACAATTCTGATTTGTGCCATCCAATGTCAAGGGACATGAAACTAGAGACAATTCGCTGAATCCAATCATTACAGCCTACATGAACTCCGAGCCACCCCTTTTTGCTCGTCCCCATCTGCTCTTATAAGAGTATAAAAGAGGTCTTTGAAAAGCCATAAGACACATCAACCCAAGAACAACAAAATATCGTTTGGTTTTGATTGTTAAAGAACCAGAGTCATCGTTAAAAATGCTCCCCATCTTGGGACTGCTGGTTTTGGGACTGGCAATGACTAGAAGTGACTTGGTTTCTGGCAGTTCATGTAGCTGCAAGTTTCCAGCTATTCAACTTTGGGGAATTAAACTTGGACACCGGAGGCCGCTTTGCCGCATTTAGTCAATTTCCACCTCCCTATGGCGAAACCAACCTTGGCAATCCTCCGAAGAGATTATCCAATGGGCATGTCATCCTTGATTTCATAAGTGAGTCCTTCTATTTCACTCCATGCTAAATTATTTCTTATTAAGCCTCTGACATTAATTTAGTTCATTAAAACTTATGTGAAGCAGCTCCTAGAAAAAGGCGCTAGCTTAGAAATGATTTCAGAATCAGAACTTAGTCTTTAATCACTTCAACTTCTATGTCTAAATATGGCAAAGTAGAGAGCATCTTTGTCTAAGGCTCGTTATTGGTTGACATTTGTGACTAGTCTCTGAGGCAAAATGTTTTCTCCTACAATATGCAGCTGATTAACTAGGACTACCATACTTGAGTGCATACTTGGACTTCATAGGAACAAACTTTCGACACGGTGCAAACTTTGCTACCAGAGGCTCTGCCATTCTACCTGGTCCCTTTAGCCCCATTGATCTTGGTATTCAAATCTCTCAATTCAAACAGTTCAAATCACGCATAAAGGAACTCTATAAGAACACGAGTGATTCCGATGAGTAAAGTGTGACACATGCTTCTTAATCCAATTAAGAGTCTCCAGAACTGCACTTCCTTCAGTGTTCTTGTATTTAAAGCTGAATAGTTTTGTAAAACTGATAACATGTCAACCATTGGCGTTTTTAACGCAGGGATGACCGAAAAGTGCAGCAGAATTTTACTTCTGCATCCTGATGACTTCTCAAAGGCCCTCTACACATTTGATATTGGACAAAACGATCTTGCATTCGGTCTTCAGAACATGACAGTTGACCAAATTGTTGCAGCAATTCCTGGCATCCTCGATGGTTTTGATGCAGTAGTACAAATAAGTTAGGGGAAGTCATAGAAGATCTTAGATCCATTTGAAGAGCTTGCCATAAATACACAAAACTTGCTCTTTGTTACTGTTTTCCTAGAGACACTTCTGCCGTTTAATTTCAGGAACTCTACGGTGAAGGAGCTTGCCTTTCATGGCTCTACCATATGATGGCACCCTTGACCAGAATGGCTGCGTCGCTTACAAAAACAATGTAGTTCAAGAATTCAACCAGCAGCTTAAAGAAAGGGTGAACCAGGTAAGAAATAATCTCTCTATGGCTGCATTCACATACGTGGACATATATTCAGCCAAGCTATCGCTGATCAGTGATGCTAAAAATCAAGGTAATCCTCTGCATATCACAGGGTACTAGCTCTCTTGGCTACATTAAATGAGAAGAAACTACAGAAAGATGTAGAGCGAAACTAGGCAATCCCGCTAAAACAGGTGGTCCGTTTTGTCTATTTTTTCATTGGGACTTATACTACTGTGGTGTATAAATTTTGTGCTAATTGTTGATGATATCTGGTATCAGGTTTTGTCGATCCACTAAACTACTGCTGTGGTAGCTTCATGCCAACATTTGTGAGGTGTGGAATGTTGGTACAAGTAAATGGAACCACCATTCATGGAGATGCTTGTGGCGATCCTCAGGATCGAATTAGCTGGGGTGGGATACATTTCAAGCATGCAGCCAATTCATGGGTTGCTTCACGCATCCTCAATTGTTCCATGTCTGATCCACCTGTACCAATTTCCGATGCTTGTCCATAACTTACCGCATCAAGATTGAAGATGTCGGCACCAAAAAACTTCCTTATCTTTTTCTAATATCTGATCAACAGTCTAACTTAAGCATTACTCCGGTCGGACTCAGAGCACATATCCTATAACATTCACAGAGGAAATAACACAAGCTTGGACATTTCACTAGGAAGGTTCAACTATATGCTTCTAGTTTGAGTTCCATGCTGGAAGTTCAGACCGATTTATGGGCCTTACTCAAGTAACAGAATTCAAACATCGCATTCCCAATTTGCATCCATTGCTTCACTGGATACAAAATTCAAGTTGATTTATGAAGCTGTAGGAAGACAATTTGAAACAACCCGTAAACAAGAATTCAAAACGTCTATAGTTCATTCGCTCTTAAGCAAAAAATTAGATTTTGTCTCTAATCCACAAAGGTTATTATAGGTCGATAGCTTACTGGCAACGGAATGGCCATTTAAGGGCCTATTTGCCCTTTGCAACCCACAAAAGCGGACAAAGCTGGTCCATTCACTATTTCCTTCAAGAAGCCGTACAAAATGAAACCTTATTAGTTCTCCAATACCCACACCAATAAGCTAGGATTCCAGTATGGCGTGGCTTTCCTGTTGCTCTCCCGCACAAACGGATAGCCCTAATTTATTTCCTCTCTTAACTTTGTTTCATGCCCGCGAAACATATGTACAACGTCAGAATTACAGTACCTTGATGCTATCATCTTCTTAGATGCAAGAGCTGGTGTTTCCTGCTTCTTTCGATCCCTGTCAGGATTCACCGTCCCGAGTGTCTCCTCTCTGTATTCTCTAAAATGACAATCTTCTCGTCTGACCTGGGCAACTTGTGACAGATGCAAGTAAGCAACTACTCGAGCTAAAGATAATGAAATCGCAGAACAAGGAACTTGATGCTCTTGGAGAACTACTTCCCTTGCCGGCTTGATACCATAATTACAAAGAGGAAAAGAACCACTAGCAGAACCTGAAATGAAAAGCCAATATAAGATGAAAATCATGCTAATGTAAAGTGCCATGTGCAGAGACCCGGAGGTGACGATAAAACCATTTGCGTCATCTGTTCATTCCTCACCCCGTCTGAAAAAAGGAAAGAAAAAGAACCAGTAGAAAAGGAGGAAAAAGAAATCATAACTTAATTCATATTAAGTGGTAGGCGGACAGATCATTGGATATTGCCAGTTCACCTCATTTGAGGGCGCATTCTAAGGAAAATATGAACCCATGATGTAGTTCATCTGATCTGAACAGATAAACAAACCTGTAGGTTAAGAGAGCATCTTTGCCTATCCTAGAAACGAATGAATATGCCCTTGTATGACCACACCACACCCCCCCCCCCCCCTTTCTCTCCCCAAACACGCAAAAAAAGAAAAGAAAAAGAAGTCATTATACCGAGGTTAATTGATCTGCCATCAATATCATTTGATACCCATTCTTGGCCAAATATGTTTTTCCCCTTTTTCTTGTTTTTGGGATACTTAGGTCAACGTTTATGAGTTTCACCAGCTGTAATTTTTGTAAGTAACTAGATTAGAACGCTGATGTAATATCACTGTCAAGGCTAAGTACGCAGAAGTTTCTACCTTCCCACCATTTTTTCCTCTTCTAATTAAGACCACGACTAACTTTGCTTCCTCGATTACAACTATGCAAGCATGAGACAAAACGTCAATAGAGACGTTAATTCCTAGTCCAGGCCTGCAAGTAAAAAGATTTCATGGTAAAACCCTATCTAAATTGCTTCTTAGTTTTATAATTTTCAGGAGTCAGGTTGAGGCGTGAAACTAGAGAAAATTCGGTGAATACATTTATCTCATACTGTGTGAGCTCCAAATCGGCTCTGTTTTGCTCGTCAGCATCTGTGTTCAGCACAGTATAAATAGTTCTTCAAAAAGCCGCAAGACATATCTACACAGGAACAGCGAAATATCATTTACTTTTGAGTTAGAAAGAACGATGGTATTTGTAAAATTGCTCAGCATTTTGGGACTGCTGTTTTTGGGATTGGCAATGACACAGAGACATGGTGTCTGGCAGCTCATCTAGCTGCAATTTTCCTGCTATCTACAACTTTGGGGATTCAAACTCGGACACTGGAGGCCGCTCCGCTGCACTTACGCAAATCCCACCTCCCTACGGCGAAACCAACATCGGAAATCCTCCCAAGAGATTTTCCAATGGGCATGTCATCCTCGATTTCATAAGTGAGATTTTTAGCAGACTACTTGACACATTTGAGTCATCAGTTTCTTTAGAGGAGAACATGGATCACATGAACACGCACTAAGGCAACCTTAGTGATTAGTTTCATCAGTCAGGATCGACAGTTTCGATTACTAAAAGTTCATTGTCTTGACAAAAAGATGCCTAGATAAAGGTTATTAGACGTTAACATTTGTGAAGTATCTGACGCATAATCGATTCTCCCTGACTTTCTGCAGCTGAGAAACTAGGACTATCATAAGTGAGTGCATATTTGGACTCCACAGGAGCAAACTTTCGACCTGGCACTAACTTTGCCACCGGAGGCTCTTCCATTCTCCCTGGTCCTTGCAGCCCTTTTGATCTTGGCATTCAGATCTCTCGATTCAAACAGTTCAAATCACGCACAACATAGCTCTATAAGAATTTGACCGATTCTGGTGAGCCCTTGTATCATACTTCAACTTCTGTAGGTCGATAAGGGCCTTTTGGTAACTATTGTGTTTTTAAGAACAATTTCTGATCAGAAACGATTCATTTTGATTTTATTCCCCGGATGAATTTCTAAATATTTGAAGGCATTTGATAACTGTCCAAATTTTCTTTTCCTAGAATAGAATTGCATTTGGCACCACTTTCAAAATTTCTAATGCAAACCATTTTTTTTTTAATTTTTTGTTACTTTTTTTTTTCTCTTCTTCTTTAAGCTTTGGCTGATCACCGATCATGGAATGATCGGTGACCAGTCAGATGAGGGTTGAGAACCTTGCCGAAGCGTTGCTAGCCCCCGGTGAGGCTGTGCCTCATCGCCCAAACCTTGCTGGTAGTTGGGCAAGACTTGGCTAACCTCGCCAAGCCACCCAGGACTGAGTGAGCTCGGCCTCGCCAATTTGGGTGAGGTTGATCTCACCCAACCAGAGCTCGGCCGAGCCTCGTCGATGGCTTGGTGAGCCTCCAGTGAGCTTGCCAAACCTTTGCCCAACCGGTCGTCGGCGATAGGTAGCGACGGACGGCAGTAGCGGAAGAAGAAGAGAGAAGGAAGAAGAAAAAGAGAAGAGAAAAAGAAATTTGGGTTGGGAATTATTTGTGAGAACAAAGAAGCAACTTTTTTTTACTCTTTAGTTATGTTTCAAATTTATTCGTGGACACAAATTTGGAATAAAAAATTTGCCAAATGATTTTTTTTTCGTTCCTGGAAATAAAATAAAAAATAGAATTAGGTATTATTTGACCAGTTGCCAAACAGACCCTAACTAGAATTATCGCACATCCAGCAAATAATCCACATGTGCCTGTTTATCCAATTAAGAAAACCGTAATTGCATTCCGTTCGGTTTCTCTGTGCACAAAGAAGAATGATTTTGTAAAGACTGAAACATAAAAAGTTGGCGTCAAATTCAAGGATGATCGGAAACTGCAGCAGTTTGTCCCTTCCGCATCCTGATGATTTCTCAAAGGCCCTCTACACATTTGACATCGGACAGAACGATCTTACATTTGGCTTTCAGAACATGACAGTTGATCAAATTGTCGCTGCAATTCCAGGCATCCTCGATGGTTTCGATGCAGCAGTACAAGTAAGTTATTGGCAGTCGCAGAAGACTGAGAACCATAAAGAGCTTAGCATAAATACACAACTTTTTACAGTCTTCCTAAAGTTATTTCTGTCATTTAATGTCAGCTACTCTATGGCGAAGGAGCAAGTGCATTTTGGATACATAACACCGAGCCAATCGGATGCTTGCCTTTCATGGCTCTACCGTTTAAATTTAGAAATGGCACCCTGGCTGTGTTGCTTACCAAAACAATGTGGTTCAAGAATCCAATCAGCAGCTTAAAGAAAGGGTAAACCAGCTAAGAAATAATCTCTCCGCGGCTGCATTCATATACGTCGATGTATATTCAACCAATAAGTGACGCTAAAAATCAAGGTAATCTTCCACATATCAAAGGGCACTAGCTCAGTCAGGCTACACTTAATGAGAAAATTTATGAGGTAAATGTAGATAAAAACTAGGCAATCTGCAATAACAGGAGGCCCTTTTTGCCTATTGGTATTAAAACTATTGAGCTGCGTAAATTGTGTTCTAACGGTTGATGAAATCTGGTGGCAGGTTTTGTTGCTCCACTTAACTACTGCTGTGGTACCTTCGTGCCAACATTCGTGATGTGCGGACTGTCAGCACAAGTGAACGGGACCACCATTCATGGAGATGCCTGTGTTGATCCTCAGGATCGAATTAGCTGGGACGGCATACATTTCACGGCGCAGCCAATTCATGGATTGCTTCACGCATCCTCAATGGTTCCATGTCCGACCCACCTGTACCGATCACCAATGCCTGTCCGTAACTTACAGCATCAAGATCGAAGACGTCCGATCCAAAAGAAGCCAAGAAAAGGGAGCGAGAAATCTTCTTTCCCCTTTTCTAACTCCCGTGCATTAATTACTAAATAAAGCATCACTCCAGTGAGAGCCCCATGTCATGTAATATTCACACTGGAAATAATGCGGGCGTTGCTTTCAAAAGATAGCAGCATGTGGACCTTTTCGATATGAAAGTTCAAGCATTTGCTTCTTGCGTTCAGTAGTGGCAGTGGAATAGCCATTTCAGTACCTACTTGGCCTTTGCAAATACTTCCTCGCAAGATAATATGAACGATTCCTTCAAAATGGCGTATAGAACCGAACCTTGTACCTAGTATCTACCCAATATTCTACTCCAAGCGAGATACCCAAGAAGGGTGTGGCTTTCTTATCATATCTTTATTTTGCTCTAAACATTCTTCAACGGAAATACATAGCCTCTCTCAACTTTGCCTCAAGCTATATATCCAGAAGGGTTTTGGAATATGAGGATTCGGCACTTTGATATTGTGAATAAATCAGAGCGTGAGCGACAGTTCTTGCACGCGCTGATTTACTTAAAAATATCAGAAAATTGTTAATTAACTTTCGAGAAGGAAATCGTCCTGCTAACTAACTTGTCGATCTTGAAATCATTGAGTGCTTAGGCACTACGATCTATTTCACTACCTCTTCAAGAGTTACTTCATATTTTACTAATGTTTGAGGCCTCACATTTATCTTATCAAAGTTCAAATAACGCCGTTTTTTCTCTACGTGGCCAAATCAATTCTTTCATTTCATTACCCCACAATGAGCAACTGAATTTGCACTTCTTCGTACCAATAACAACTTTATAACCTCAAAATACTCGGCATGACTCTTCAATACCTTCCATGAGGGTGATAATTCGTCATGAAAACATCTGTATCGCTGAAGATAAAACTCGTCGATATTATTATTGAGACTTTTTACTTTCATTTGAGTCGGTTACCATCACTTATTTAAATGTTTTCATATTACAAATTTCTCGTATCTATTACAAAAAAGAACTTCTCTTATTATCCACAAACGTTTATGTACCTTTTTTTAAATGCCTATAAATGTATCAACTATTATAGGTAATTATCAAGCTTTGTTAGTATGACTTACTAACTCTCTTTGAGCTGCTTACCAATGTTTATTTCGTTTTAAATTATTATCAACTTTTCTATGGAGTTATTACTTTCATTTGCCTTCTTGCCAACAATTTAACTTTATAAACACTTTGTAGAAATGATCAATTTCAACGAGTAATTATCAATTTTTCTCCTATCAAGTTATCAACTAATTTAACTTTATCATCTCCTATTTGAGTTAAATATCGACATTTAATTATTTTCTTTAATTAAAAATTGTCTTATTTCTAACAGAAAAGACTTATTTTATCATTTGCCAAATGTAATTACTTTTCTTACCAAAAGCTTCAATTACAAGAGCTATTACACGCATTTAGTGATTTATCAACTTTTCTATGACTAGATCGCCCAGTACTTTTGCGTTGCCAATTTTATTTGACTAGCTTAGAAATGTTTATTTGTGTTTTCTTAAATTGACCAACTGTTCCACCACTTTTATTATTCTTGCTTACCGACTTTACCAACTCTTTTTAGTAAATCACCAACTTAAATTAGAGTGACTAATAACATTTTTTTTTTCTGATCAAGTTACAAACTAGTTTTGCATTATTTGCTCTGATTGATGTTTGTTATCGGCGATTTTTTTTTTAATTACTAAATTGTCATATCATTTACTAACTTTTACTAGCCTGCCAGTTTACCTGATGTTTAAGACATTCTGAGAAAAATATGAAGCATGCTACAGATTTCATCTTATCTGACCATCTTTAGCCTACCCAAGAAATGTGCACTATAAAGCCCTTTGGGCAATTGTTCTGCTGTCCCTATCATTCGATACCCATCCTTGGCTAAATTCGCTGTTCCCTCTTTCTTTTCTGCCATGATTAGCTCATCTTTTGCTATCGTTACTGGCTGTATCACGAAAGCAACGGATTAGAAAAAGCTGAAGCAATTGTCAAGGGAAGAACTCAAGCTTCTCCTTCCCATTGTTTTCTTCCTTCTGTTTAATTTTCTAATTCAGACCACGACCAACCGTACTTCATCGATCATAACTATGCAATTAAAAGGTTGTGCGATGGGTAAGTCAGCTAAATTTGATCGGCATTAGTGTTGGAAATACTTGATTATTAAAAGTCACAAAAGTAAATGGACTTGATTAGACAAATTAAGTACGTTAACGAGGAAGAGTAACAAGACAAAACTAATTCTAAAGTACTAGAACGCGAAGCCCTTAACCACTGAACATTAGCTAGAAAGAAGGTCTGTCTGTCATCTGTAGAGGTGAATGTAGGTCGATTTGTACTGGCAGTGGAACAACCATCTAAGTACCTGTTTGCCCTTTCCAACAAACATGAGGGAATGAAATCCTGACCAATCTTTATTTACTATCAAGAAAATATCAACAGCTCCTTGAAAGGACGTATAACATCAAACCTTATACATACCCAACAGCCCACACCAAGCTAGGTATACAGAAGGGTGTGGCTTTCTTATTCTCTTTATTTTGCTGTAAAAATTCTTCAACGGAAGTAGATGGCCTATGCATTTCCTCTCTCAACTTTGCTTCATGCCTATGAAAGAATGTACATCGTCAAAATCACAGTACCTCGACTCCACCTTCTTCTAAGATACGAGAGTCGGCATTGAGTAAAGTTCCCAGGGGCCTGGACTTCCTGCTCGAATCCCTTCCAGCTTCTTTCAACAACTCAGCCAACCTTTGCTTCTCAGCGTCAACATCAGAGTTTGCTGTCCCGAGTTTCTCCTGTCTAATGGCAACAACGTTTCTCCAAAATTTCAATTGCATCGTCCAACCTGTGCAGATTGTTAGTGAGGTAAGCAGACAGTGGGGAACTACTCTAGAGAAAGAATAATTCATAGAACAAAATGCTCTTGGGGACCTAATTCTACTGTCAACTAGATTCCATACATAAAAAAACTAGCAGCAGCGCAAATGAAATGCCTATAAGTCAATTAAAAACAATTTAAACCTAATTTAAGCTATCATTTTCAAGGTACTTGGTGACGACAATAAATCTATTTGAGAAAATACATTCCATTTGCTTCATCCCCACCCCCTCAAACCAAAAAACCAGGAAAAAAAAAAAGAGAGAGAGGAAAAAAGAGCCAGAAGAAGAGGAGGAAAAACAAATCACATCTCATTGCACAACCATGACAGACAGCAAGTTGCGCAACCAATAAAATCTGAAATGTTCACGTATGAGAAGATGTGTTTCTCTGTCATTGTCCCCAAGTTCTACTGACACAAGTGATTTGGCCCAGAAAGGACAGATGCTATGGAGACAAGATCGCAGAACAACAAATAAGGAGGCCAGAATCATGAGAAAAGCTAAAAACAAATGGTCATTACCTGCCCATTGCGTCATACGTGCCAGCCAAATTGCTGCAGACGCCTAAAGTGTCAGGGTGATATGGTCCATATTCCTTTTCCAAAATACTTCTTGCTTCATCAAAGAGTTCTGCAGCCTCGTTTATTGCATGACATTGCACGCAGGATAGACCCATTTGGTTTAGAGCAATTCCAAACAAGGGAGAGTTTTGCTCTGCACTGGCCCGGAATTTCGAAACAGCAGATTTTAAGGAGGTGTAAGCATCAGAATATTTTCCCATCATATAATAAATAACCCCAATCTGTGCCTCGACTCCTGCAACCATGTTTTGCTGGCCAGGGGCATCAGCATGTATTTTCAAAGCCTTCTTAAGCAATGTGAGTGCCTGCTCCAACTCATTCATAGACTCATAGATGGCAGAAAGTTCGATGAAGCCACCGGCAATCTCTTCGGTTGGCATCATCGGATTAGGCCTTCTGTAAATATGAAGTGCATTCTCACAGTAGGATTTGGATTCCTTAAACTTCCCTATCTTGTGGTACAAGTTCGCCAAACGCACATAAATTGAAGCAACTTTGGGATGATTCTCTCCTTTGGTCGACTTGAAGACTTTAAGTGCTTTCTGGTATGCAAAAACAGCCTCGTCATACTTAGCGAGTGACAGGTATACATCTCCGATGCTGCAGTCTATTGAAGCCACATCCAATTCTTGTCCATTTGATGCCATGGCCATGCTTGCTAAAACATAATGCTCAAGAGCGGACTCATATTCACCTTTGGAGTCACAGATAAGTCCCATTAGTCTCCTATCAGCCGCTTCTGGCAGGAAAGCAGTAGAACCATTTCCCTTGTGGATGTCCAGAGCCATTTGGCAAAGCTTCTCAGCCTCATTAAATTGCAATGCCTGGGCATAAGCCTCGGCCATATAACGGCATGTCTCGCCAACTCGAGGGTCTGTCTCTCCCAAAGCTTGCTTTTGGATCTCCAAACCGGCCGTATATAACAGTAACGAGTTCTCCATCTGACCAATCATTGCATATGTATCACCCAGCTGCATGCACCCAGCAAATTTGGCAAGCGCATGGTTTTCACCATCCTCTAAAGCTGGAATTTCAATTGAGCGCTCGAGAACTGGAATTGCTTCACTATGCTGACCTAAGTCACAGTATATTGCAGCCAAAGCATGCAAACACATAACCAATCCTAAACTAGGCTTGTCATTGACTCTCTCCTCATACGAGCTCACGGCTCGAAGAGCCAATTCAAGAGCTTTCTGGGGTTTAGCTCCAGTAGCAATCATATCTCTTATTCCTTTAAGTAAATAGGGTCCAATGTCTGCATCGTCAAGTCCCACATCAAGAATATTTTCTATAGTGTGACACTTTACCCCAAGTAAACCGAGATTTCTCTGTTTTCTCCTAAGTAAAGAACTATTTGTTCTTTTTGCATGCTTCCCATTCTTTTTGCCAGTAGGAGGTCTCTCATTGGGCACTTTGCGCATAGAACTTGCTTGTGATGATTGGTCCTCTTTAATTGCAGATTGGTATCTACCTTTCATTTCAATCTTCTCATTGGTTAGATCAATGCCTTCTATTGCATAGCCATCACAATCTTTATCCTCCAGTCTTCTCTCTGGCACCGCATCCTTCATCATCTCCATTACACCGAAGTCTCCGACAAGATGGCCCAACTCCGAATCAAGTCTTGATTCCTCACCATATGAGAGAAAACTAGACCTGGAGGGAGATTGATCGGAGCTCTGCATCTCAAACACGTTGTTATACAACTGCTCGATGGAGATGTCCACCACATGATTGATATAAAGATCAATGGAATCGCTTCGAGGACTGTGTGGACTTAGTGGACTTCTTGGAGACCTCAACTGGGTGTAGCTTTCCTTATAAGATGAAGTATTTCCACTGGATTCATCTGTTGTGCTATGCTCATTTCCAACTTCAGTGGCTAATCCAGGCATTTCGCTGAACACCAATCAATCTGCTTAATGAACTTAATTATATTAGGAATAAATGTAGGAGAAGTAAGGCACGCATATATTTAGCAAGAAAAATTTCGGGCAACTTTTCTCCTTAATGCTTAAATTCTTCCAAATTGGGCTGAGAGTGAATATCAAAGCATAACCACTGATACTTCTTTAGTGTAAATTAGACCTTACATCTAAAACACGATAATTTAAAGTGGTCACGTCGAACAATCAAAAGGCGGCTGCCTAGCAACTGAAGAAAGGATCACAAAAAAATCGGATGAGGAGCATCGAGGGTCCAATCATGACTTGAAATCTCATCCCCTGCCTTTGGACAGTTAACGACATAAACCAAGCACATTCCCCTGCGGAAGCACGAGCCAGGCATGACCAGGGATTCGACCTAGAGATTCAATTTCGCACGCACAACCCATCAACACGCTCGGAACTCGTCCCAAAACTCGCGAACAACCCAGAACCAGAGAACCAAATGCAGAGGAGATAAACATCAGTCCCATCGAAGCACGAGGGCGGCTTGCATCCGTGGCGACTTGTGGCGACACAGAAGGTGGAGGTACAGAAACGAGGGAGGGCGTACCTTCGCAGATGCGCGACGGAGGAGGAGGACTTCCCTACGGACGCGAGGTCAGACCAAGCGGCAAGATGGAGAGAGATGGGGCTCGAGCACGGAGCAATGCGGAGATGAAGAGCTAGAGAGAGAGAGAGAGAGAGAGAGAGAGATGGAGAAGTTGCAGAGGCGTGAAGTTGCAGAGAGAGCCGGAAAGTTGAAGCAACGAGGGAAGGGGAGGGAGGGAAAGAGACCTCTGTCTCTGTCTCTGTCTCTGTCTCCGTCTCTCTCTGTATTTCCTCTGGTGTGTGTGTGTGTGTTTTAGCTGGGACGTCGCAAGTTGGCTTGGCGCGGTTAACGGCTTTTCGACGCCAGCGAAACAGCTGGGCTGTCGATGTACGCGCCACGTGGGATAAGGCGACATCCCAATTTCCCAAGGAAAGGGGGAAAAGAAAAGTTAACAAAAATTTACAAACCTATTGACGTAGGACTTAGGCAACTTGGCTTCGAAAAGTACACTACTTTGGATTTGCGCGAACCGCGGATGAAGCATGAGGAGATATGGATGTTGTCTTATCTATTACATAGCTGATGTACTTGTCATGTGGTAAATCAAGTAGATAATATGTATCGTGAATGAAAATCTAATCCTAGCGTAATAAGTTAAAAAAAAAAAAAGAAAAAAAGTAATGTAAATAAAGAAATGAATAAGAATTTGTGAAAACTCTTTTAGTTGGAATCCAATTCGAAATTCGTTTATCACCCGATATAATTATGAATTTTTGTCATGTCGAGCGCCTCATTACTATCCAACATACACAAAATATAACGTTCTAATGTTAATTATTAGTATGCATAAAATATGGATGTTGAGTTTTTAAATTGCTCTGGGCAATGTTGCTTGAATACACTAAATATCCCAACATAGCGCGTGATCATATTTTTGAAATGAGATATAAGATGTAAAAATTTAATAAAGTTCTCGTTCAGCTATATCACGTCATGTAAATGTTGTGCTATCTAAAAAAAAAAAGGGTACCAACAAAAAAAGTATCAACAAAACAAATACAGTCTTCAATTTTATTAACGAGTGCCTTCGGAGCATAAGGTAAAAAAAAAATCACGTGGACCACGTCTTATCTTCATCGGGAACAAAGCCTAATAGGGCTTCCCAAAATGTTTCGTGGGCTTTCGGCTGAGCTGGACACGTGGGCCCAGAGAAAGCGAAGTCAGCCATTCGGACCACTTGTGAGCTGGATCTCACCTGGACGCAAATTAGGATGGAGCAAAAACAATTATCTATATATTATATACTATATTAAATTATATTTATAAATACATATAAACACTTTGGATCATAATTTTAGGCTCCGTTTTTTAAATAAATAATTTAAAAAATATTTTTCTATAAACTGTATCTCTTGATATAATTATCCAACAAGAAATATTATTATAATCAATAATAGTTTGTGTCTATAAATTTTTTTTGGATGATAAAAAAATTATGTTTCCTTTATTTATTTTTATAAGTGATATAAACAATCATTTTCAGAAAAATATTTTTAAATAATTCATTTTTTATGAGATAAATAGAGCTTTAAACTTGCTTGCAACAAAAACATTGCGTGTAATAATTATTGTAAATCTTGATTTGGTGATGCAATCACATTATCCTCCGTATCCTCTGGTTCCGACATAGATGGGTTACCTTTGACTAGATCAAGGATGTGAATGTAGCCTCGTCCTTGAAAACTAGGTCGGATAACACTCAACCACAACATTATAATCTACAAGTTATAAGTAATTATAATGTAGTCTGACCATAAAATCTTCACGCAAAATGCTTCTTGTTATGCTTGGCACCACTAAGAACATCTCAACTTCAAGGTAATTATGGAATTGGTTCTCCAACTTTTTATTTTTTTGGTTATCAAGTCTTTTAACCTTTTTTTTTGTTTATAAATTTTCGCTATTGATATACTTTAATTTACTCGATCTATGTCATTGTGCCCATTCGTTTTATAATGTTGCTAAGCTTGGCAATTTACAACATCTGACTGCTAAGTTTGCGAATTTCAACATGTAGTGCGAATTTATCAAATTACTAATAAGCACTGATTCTATTTTTTTTTCCCAAGTAAAAGGAGAAATTGCTAGAGTAGGATGGACTTACTACGTAAAGGACGATCAATTATATGGCAACATGGACCACCTGAATAGTAGCTAAAATTGCTCCTGAAATCAAGGAAGCATGCCTGCAATAATCCATTTGGTCGGCAAATGTAGATTCGGAGAATTATCATTCGGACCCATGCACGATCTCGTCGGATTTTTCTAATTCCTTTTCTTTATATTAAAAAAATGATCACATTATAATAGTCGTGTCGACCTGTGCATCCAACCCATCGATTCTCGAAGCACTTGTTTCGAATACGACGCGAACAAGCCAGTGCATCATAACTAATTGATTACTTAATAAGTGACTTAGGATACGAAAAATGAATAATTTTAAAATTAATTTTATAAAAATAATCATTTGTATCGCTTGAACTAATTAATTAATGAAAAATATTTCATCGACAACAATTTATAACTGAATATTTTTGAAGACAATGAAAGTTTATTTTCTTTGTTCATTTATAAAATTAGAACAATCAATTTTAAACAAATATTTACCATATCATGTATTTTTTTTTTAAATAATTATTTGTATCTCTTAAAATAAATGTCGTGTATGCCAGTTACATCTCTCCACACAAGTCCATGTGAGCACCCATGTGTTTAATTCAAGGAAAAATGTCATAAAAGTTCTAAACATGCTGCATTTGTGCAAATTTATTCACACATATTTTAATAGCGCCAATTTAATCCTAAATATTTTGACATAGTGTCAATTCAATCTTTTAGCTAATTTTGGCATGATATTGTTGACGTGGATCCTAGTTGACTTACGTGGCATTGTTAGAATTGACGTAAACAACTTTTAATAATTTTTTTTAATATTGTTTGATTTTATTTTATTTTTCTTTCCTTTCTCTTTTTTTTTTTTTTTTCCTTGCTTCCTCTTCCTCCAATTTGGTAAGTGGTCGCTAGCTTGGCAATTGCCCAAAGCTAAGGGAAGATGAGGCTAGCGAGGCTCTTGCCCTTGGTAGAGGCTACGAGGGTGGGTTCATGCTAGGTTGGTGAGCCTCATTCTCGTTGGCCATGGGTGAGGCTTGACCACGGCATCTAGTGAGAGCCTCGCTAGTGGCTAGCAAGGTTGGCCAGACCAAACCTTGCTTGGTCGATCGCAGAGCTAGCAATTCACTGGAGGAAGAGGAAGGAAAAAAAAAAAGGAAAGAGAAAGAAAAGAAAAATAAAAATATCATTAAAAGTTATCCATGTCAGTGCCAGTCGCGTCACATAAGCTGGTCGACATTCACATAAGTAATATCAGGCTAAAATTAGCTGGAATGATTAAATTGGCCTTAAATCAAAAGGTTTATAGATACCACTGAATGGACCTAGAATTAGAACCAGGGAGGAGGAGTCAGTTTCCTGAGGGTATGCTTTCCCACATTGGGCGAACAACCCGTTCAAGCCCCTCAGGGACAGCCTTTTAGCAGAAAACCACTCTGACCTTTAGTTCAGAGCCTAGAGACACCAAAATAGAACTAGGATGGCAACATTTCTAACTGTCCGAGCTGCATTTCTCAGAGGATTTTCCCAGGCTGGAGAAGAAGAGGAGTTTAGAAAGCCATGAAAGAGTTTTCGCAAAACATACTCACTTTACTTCAAGAGACTCTCCCCAACACATTACATCATCATCGCCTTTTATAGGTAATAAGAAGTCACACACAAACAGAGGCACCGAAAGCATTCGGTAGGGAATTGGCATAAATGCAATAGATTTAGTATTTTTTTTTTTTTTTTTACACTTTTCCCATTTAATCCGCATCATATTTCGGCTTCATGCGATGGCTGAGTCAACTAAATTTGATCGGAATTAGGATTGGAAAGACTTGATTAGAAAAATTAAGTATGTAGGCTTGGTTAAAGAAACACGTGAAAGTACGGATAAGAACAGTTCACTTTGTAATTCGTTTATTTGATTGATGTAGTGTTTTTGAAGAATTCTTAACAAGCAAAATATGGCGCTTAAGCAAAAGAAAATTAAAAAGCTCCGTTGGGTTCATGAAAATTTTTAAGGGATGTTCTTTTCAAATTTTGCAAAAGACACGATGCTCGGAGAGGCACGACGGCTATGGAGGCCGAAAAGCCAGTGGGGAAGGACGAATCAGATTTCGCAATGGCAATCATTAGAGAGTAAAATAATCACATGGATTTTATTGGACATTGCTGAGAGAACGGCACTGTTATTCACAAGTGCCTTGTGGACCATAAATTCCCATCCAATGGGAATGGGCAACCGGTTGAACTAATACGGAAACAAATCTTGATAGAAAATTCTCAAATATCAATGACTATTTTTTTCATAAAGAAAATGAAAGTTCCTTCTTAGCCCATTAATACTTTGAATAACTACTTAAATATAAAACTCAATTCTTTTGCAAAGTCAAATTAGTAACCCACACATGTATTATAACTTAATTTAATGAGACTTCAAAGAATTACTGAATGGTGAAAAAATGGGGTTGTACAAAAAGAAAAAAAGCATTTTTTAAACAAATCCAATTAACTTGAATTTTTAAATAAAATTCATTATTAATTAGTCATGAGATAATCATACTTTTTATTTTTGAGAACTTGGATGGCCATGACTTGAGCAGAATTTATTAAAGTTTTAAGTTACAGAAATTTGTTATTCATCTCTGTCTATTGATAATTATATTCATTTTGTTCATTGATATAAAATATTTAATCATAAATGTGTTGTTAATAGAAATCCAAGATGTTTAAACCATCCGTTTAATATTCAATGTAATAATTATCTTTTTTAATTTCTTTTTTATTTGATTTATTACCTTTTTATTTATCTTTTATGTAATAATTAACTTTAGGCCCAATGATCACAATTCGACCTTACCTACATGCGATTACAACCTCTTAATTGTCACGGGATTTAACCATCAGTCCATATAACCGTCTTCAATTTCTATCTTTACTTTGTCCCCTTTCTTCATTTTCTTGAATTTAGTGCTTTACCGAATATATCAAATGTTGATCGTCGACCGATCGCCACTTTATGTCAATAGCCATACTCGTGGTCATCGATAATCGTTATGTCATCAACAAGTATCTTCATTATTGGTAACTTATCATTAACTAAATTGAACTTAACACGGATTAGGTCATTTTATTGATGTAAAGAATAGTATGATTATTTAAAAAAAAAAGTATACAACATTTTTGCAGGACACAACTTAACTCACTTAATGCCACGTCGAATATTCCGACAAACCAAATCACTCACTGCACTCAATTGTGGTGCCAATAAATCCACTATGAATCCCGCGAGTAATCAGAGTTTATCATCATTCAAAGTATTTTCCATCATCTAACTATATTCAAAGTGGACTTACAAGTGTTATCTCATGTCCTCTTACAGATAATTCACCAAGAAAATTCACCCAAAAAAAAAAAAAAAACGAACTTTCCCTTTACAAATTCCAAGGTGTAATTACCAGGGATAATTCCGTCTCCTTAATCCAAAGTAGAAACCTATCGAATTAGGGAACTGCTCAAAAAGAGAAATTTCTTTTCCACGAAGAGGGAGTGAGGGCGCTCCTTGCCAAAGCCCAAAGGAGACAATGCCCTTTCACGTGAACAAAAGGTGATAATTCTACTTTGCCAAAAGCTAGCGTGTCTCCCGTTCCCACTTTCTCATCCCAAGCAAGCTCAGCGAAGGAGGAGGAGAAGTCGTCCTCTCTTCCCTCGCCACTCTTCCCCCTCCCCTATATATATCGAACGTCTCCCTCCCAGTACTTCACCAGTGTTTCATGCACTTTTCTCTCTTCTTCCGATACTGAATCTCTCTTTTGAATCACTTCGAACCCGTGGACTGCTGCAAGGACCGCTCCGGTTGGAAAATGGCCATGAAGAGCGCCGGTGTGTCTGCGATCGGAGCTCTGTGCTCGTCTCCAAACTTGACTAGAGGCGTCCATGTGAGTGACGCGTTAGTCGGCTCGATCCCAAGATTTCGCGTGATTATTTTGTGTTTTTGCTTCTGGAAATTTGAACTGTATGCTCCTTCTCTGCTTCAGCATTTTCTTCTTTACTGACTGCATATGTGGTTTCTGGTTTCTGGGGTCACTTTTATCAGTCTACTGCTGGAAGCAAGAAGATTGTGGGTGTGTTCTACAAGGCCAATGAGTATGCCGAGTTGAATCCCAATTTCGTGGGCACTGTCGAGAGAGGTCTGGGCATACGTGATTGGCTGGAATCGCAAGGCCATCAGTACATTGTCACAGATGACAAAGAGGGACCAGACTGCGGTGAGTACGCTTTGAAATGACAATGTCCTTCCCTGTAGATTTGCTCTGCAGGAACCTTTGGTTTTAGCTGATCTCTGCCCATTTCATCGTTCTTGGTGATTATCAATGTGGTTGTTGCTTGTGATTATTACTTGTCATGTTATTGATTCACTTCTCACTTCTCACTTCTCAATTCGATGATCATCGCAGAACTTGAAAAGCATCTTTCCGATCTTCATGTACTCATAACAACCCCCTTTCACCCTGCTTATGTTACTGCGGAAAGGATTAAGAAGGCGAAGAATTTGCAGCTTCTTCTCACTGCTGGGATTGGTTCCGATCACATTGATTTGAAGGCTGCAGCCGAAGCAGGGTTGACAGTTGCAGAAGTCACCGGAAGCAATGTCGTTTCAGTTGCAGAGGATGAGCTCATGAGAATCCTCATTCTGGTGAGGAACTTTTTGCCTGGATATCATCAGGTCATCAATGGGGACTGGAATGTGGCCGGCATAGCGCACCGAGCTTACGATCTTGAAGGAAAGACTGTCGGGACCGTTGGTGCCGGGCGAATTGGCAGGCTTTTGCTACAGAGATTGAAGCCTTTCAACTGCAATCTCCTCTATCACGACCGCATCAAAATCGACCCAGAACTGGAGAATCAGACTGGTGCAAAATTCGAGGAGGACCTCGATGCGATGCTTCCGAAATGCGACATAATCGTGCTCAACACCCCTCTGACTGAGAAAACAAGGTAAAAATCATTTGATGGAAAGAAGTTTGTGGTGTTAGTCTGCTTCAGGTTCTCAGTTTTCTTGCCATATATAAGGTTTGAGGTTCTTGTAAA
This sequence comes from Eucalyptus curtisii, assembly GCA_017140595.1. Classification (NCBI taxonomy): domain Eukaryota; kingdom Viridiplantae; phylum Streptophyta; class Magnoliopsida; order Myrtales; family Myrtaceae; genus Eucalyptus; species Eucalyptus curtisii. Next base: position 28,180,597 of record CM029503.1, on the reverse strand, counting down.
ATGTTGCGAGCATTATGTGATGAAGGCCACGGTATATGTTTCAGAGGAATGCTTGATAAAGAGAGGATTTCCAAGCTGAAGAAAGGTGTCCTTATCGTCAACAATGCTAGAGGAGCGCTAGTGGATACACAAGCTGTTGCCGACGCCTGCGCCAGCGGACAAATTGGAGGTAAATTATTGCCGGAAGATCAGTTATAATCGGTCGTCATTTCCCGATCATGTTCAATTTTCATCTGTCTGATCTTTCAGGTTATAGTGGGGATGTCTGGTTCCCGCAGCCGGCACCCAAGGACCACCCCTGGCGGTACATGCCGAACCAGGCCATGACGCCTCATATTTCTGGCACAACTATCGACGCCCAGGTAGTATACATCTCCATACTCCTCGCCTCTCACTTTCAATAAGCAGCGCAGCCAACTCGCCTCTTAATCATGCTCCGGCTTTTGAATTTGGTTTTGTTGCAGCTGCGATACGCGGCCGGAACCAAAGACATGCTGGATAGGTACTTCAAGGGAGAGGAATTCCCACTCCAGAATTACATCGTCAAGGAGGGCGTTCTGGCCCCTCAGTACCAGTGATTTCCCTGCCTCCTCGGCTCGTGGAGTTTCCTTGTTCGTGTTTTCGCGATCGTCGAGGTTGTAGAAGTTGCAGGATCTTGAATAAGTGTAATAATGCTGCTCTTTCAAAGTTTGTCTTGAAGTGATGAGGTCTGCTTGAGAACGGAACTGTACTCTTCGTACATATTCCCTCCTGTACTTATGTTTTACACCAAAGTTTGTTTTGGCTTTTGTTGTCCAAAAGGTGGCTTATATCGCAATGTACTGATATAAATTATAATAATCAATTTAACGTGTTAGGAAATGACTAACGAAAAAAGAAAATCAGTTAGACGTAAATCTTTTTTGTTTTTTTGCGATTTAATGCTTCATCTCAAAGTCAAAATATGTCTAAAATTTTGTGCAAAGCGCTTCTTGTTATGCTTGGCATCACTAAGAATATCTTAACTTTGAGGTTCAGTTTATTTCACCAGAAAATCAATAATTTGGAAAAGATTTCCCAAAAATAATCACATATATCGATTATAAAGATTAATAAACAAAAAATATTTTTACCATTCAACAAAATATTTAGATATTAATTATTGTCGATAATGAAAACAATTTTCCTTGACTTATTATTTTAAGTTATAACAAAGATTATTTTTAGAAAAAAATTTCAAATAATTCATTTTTCACCAAACGAGTGCAGTCTGAATATAGCAATTTTTAAGGTAATTCTAGAATAGGTTCTCCATATTTTTGCTAGTCTTTTAACGCCTTTTTTTTTTTTTTTTCAAATTTTTGCTATAGATTTACTTTAATTTACCAAACCTGGCCGACGTGGCGTGACATGAATAAATTTTGCCAGCGTGATGTTCCACAACATCTGGATTTCATCCACTTCGTAATTGCTGTATACGCTGGTTACATGCTTTCACGCAAGTCCATATGAGCACCCATATGTTTAATTCGGGAAAAAAGTGTAAAAGTCTTAAACTTATTATGTTAATGTCAATTTAATTCTCAACATTTTGACCTAATGCTGTCATTTTCGTTAATTTTGATTTGATATTGCTAATGTGGATGCCGGTGGGCTTACGTGATATAATATTTTAATAATTTGCAAATTTATTTATTTGTTTTCCTTTCTTTCTCTTTCCTTTTTTATTCCTTCCTCTTCCTCCAACTAGTCGCCGGCTCGGTGATTGGCCAAAGGTTAGACCTCACCGGCCACTGGGGAGGCTCTTACCAATCATTGGTGAGGCCTAACCTCAGCATCTGGCAAGGGCGAGAGCCTCTCCAGATCTCGCCTCTAGTTGATTGTAGAAATGTTTAGAAAGGAAAGAGAAAGAAGAGAAATAAAAAGGAATTTTTTAAAAAAAATTATTAAAAGTTGTTAATGTTAACGTCGGTCGTATCACGTATGCCAATTAGCATCCATGTTAGTAATATCCGATCAAAGATAGCCAAAATGATTAAATTGGCACTAAGTCAAAATATTTAGAAAGTTTATGATTAAATTGACATCAATGTAATAAGTTTAAGACTTTTCTAAATGTTCTCATTTAATCCGCATGATATTTCGGCGTCATGTAATGGCTGAGTCAGCTAAATTTGATCGGAATTAGAGTTGGAAAGACTTGATTAGAAAAATTAAGTAGATAGGCTTGGTTGAAAAAAAACGTGAAAGTACAGTAGAAGTTTTTCGCTTTGAATTTCATTTATTCGATCGATGTAACGTTTATCAAAAATTTCTTAACAAATAAATTTTGGCGCTTTAGCAAAGGAAACCTAAAATGCTCTGCTGGGTTCGTGAAAATTATTAAAGATGTTCCTTTCAATTTTTCCAAAAGACGCGATGCTCGGAAAGGGAGGACCGCTTTGGACGACGAAAAGCCAGTGAGGGAGGACGAATCAGATCTTGCGAGGGCAATCATTAGAGAGTAAAATAATCACATGGATTTTATTTCCACGTGGCGACCGATCAAAGGCTGTGAATTTCAACCGCCTTGCAGAGAATATCCGCAATTAACTGATTACATAAATTTAATAGTTATTTCACTAGAAATCGGGATTTACCCGATTAGCCAAATACCTTTCTCTAAAAGTTGATCTTTGACTCCGGATTCAGTGGAGATTCAGACAGGATTTGAATTGCGTAGCAAGGATGGAGAATGATAAAATTAAAGGAAAGAAACGTGAGTTTTGAAAATTGAAATAGTGATAAACTCAAAAAATATATAAATTTTTGTGACGATGATAGTGTTTCTGCAACAATCACATATAGCTTTATAGAGTATAAAAAGCACAACAATGACCTGTCTCCATAACTTAAGACCCCATGATGGCAACTCAAGCTTACCTACATGCGATTAAACTCCTTAATTGTCAATTAAAGATAAGAAACGTGGGTTTTGAAAATTGAGATACTAATAAACTCATAAAATACATAAATTTTTGTGATGATGATCGCATCGCCGCAACAATCACATACGGCTTTATATAGTATAAAAAGCATAATAATGACCTATCTCCATAACTTAAGGCCCCATGATGGCAAGTCAACCTTAACTACATGCGATTAAACTCCTTAATTGTTGTGGGACTTCGCACAAAAAAACCAACGTTCCTTCTACAAATTCTAGGGCGTAGTGACCAGGCATAATTCCGTCTCCTTAATTCAAGATACGGAACCTATCAAATTCGGAAACAGCTCAAAAAGAGAAATTCATTTCCATGAGGAGGAAATGAGGATGCTCCTTGCCAAAGCCCAAAGGAGACACCCTCTTTCACGTGAACAAAAAGTGACTATCCTACTTTGCCAAAAGCCAGCACGTTCTCATAATCTCATCCCAAGGAAGCGAAGGAGAAGTTGTTCTCTCTTCCCTCGCGACTGTTTGCCTATGTATATATATATCTCGAACGTCTCTGTCCCAGTACTTCACCAGTGTTTCCTGCACTTTTCTCTCTTCTTCCGATACTGAAAATCTCTCTTCGAATCTCTTCGAACCTGTGGACTGCGAGAACCGCTCGGCTGGGAAATGGCCATGGAGCGCGCCGGTGTGTCTGCCATCAGAGCTCTGTGTTCGTCTCCAAACTTGACCCGAGGCGTCCATGTGAGTGATGCGTTAGCCGGCTCGATCCCAAGATTTCGCGTGATTATTTTGTGTTTTTGCTTGTGGAATTTTGAACTGTACGCCTTCTCTGCTTCAGCATTTTCTTCAATACTGACTGCATATATGGTTTTCTGGGGTCACTTTTATCAGTCTACTGCTGGAAGCAAGAAGATCGTGGGTGTGTTCTACAAGGGCAATGAGTATGCCGAGTTGAATCCCAATTTCGTGGGCACTGTCGAGAGAGGTCTGGGCATACGCGACTGGCTGGAATCGCAGGGCCATCAGTACGTAGTCACGGATGACAAAGAGGGACCAGACTGCGGTGAGTACGCTTTAGAAATGACGATGGTTTTCTCTGTAGATTTGCTTTGCAGGAACCTCTGGTTTTTAGCTGAGCTCTGCCATTTCATTATTCTTTGGTTTGTGTTTGATTCGCTTCTCACTTCTCAATTCGATGATCATCGCAGAACTTGAAAAGCATCTTTCCGATCTTCATGTCCTCATAACGACCCCCTTCCACCCTGCTTATGTTACTGCGGAAAGGATTAAGAAGGCGAAGAATTTGCAGCTTCTTCTCACTGCTGGGATTGGTTCCGATCACATCGATTTGAAGGCTGCAGCCGAAGCAGGGTTAACAGTTGCAGAAGTCACTGGAAGCAATGTCGTTTCAGTTGCAGAGGATGAGCTCATGAGAATCCTCATTCTTGTAAGGAACTTTTTGCCTGGATATCATCAGGTCATCAATGGGGACTGGAATGTGGCCGGCATAGCCCACCGAGCTTACGATCTCGAAGGAAAGACTGTCGGGACCGTTGGTGCCGGGCGAATTGGCAGGCTTTTGCTACAGAGATTGAAGCCTTTCAACTGCAATCTCCTCTATCACGACCGCATCAAAATCGACCCAGAACTGGAGGTGCAGACTGGTGCAAAATTCGAGGAGGACCTTGATGTGATGCTTCCGAAATGCGACATAATCGTGCTCAACACCCCTCTGACTGAGAAAACAAGGTAAAAATCATTTGATGGAAAGAAGTTTATGGTGTTTGTCTGCTTCAGGTTCTCAGTTTTCTTGCCATATGTAAGGTTTGAGGTTCTTGTAAAATGTTGAGAGCATTATGTGATGAAGGCTATGGTATATGTTTCAGAGGAATGCTTGATAAAGAGAGGATTTCCAAGCTGAAGAAAGGTGTCCTTATCGTCAACAATGCTAGAGGAGCGCTCGTGGATACACAAGCTGTTGCCGACGCCTGCACCAGTGGACACATCGGAGGTAAACTATTGCCAGAAAATCAGTTATAATCAGTCTTCATTTCCCGATCATGTTCGATTTTCATCTGTCTGATCTTTCAGGTTACAGTGGTGATGTTTGGTTCCCCCAACCAGCACCCAAGGACCACCCCTGGCGGTACATGCCGAACCAGGCCATGACGCCTCATATTTCCGGCACAACCATCGATGCGCAGGTACTATACATCTCCATACTCCTTCCCTCTCATTTTCAATTTATAACGCGCCGACTCGCTTCCTAATCATGCTCCGGCTTTCGAATTTGGTTTTGGCGCAGCTGCGATATGCAGCCGGAACCAAAGACATGCTGGATAGGTACTTCAAGGGAGAGGAATTCCCTCTCCAGAATTACATCGTCAAGGAGGGCGTGCTGGCCCCTCAGTACCGGTGATTTTCCCCTGCCTCCTCGGCTCGTGCATTTCCTCTGTTCGAGAATTCACAATGGTCGAGCTCATTAGAAGTTGCAGGATCTTGAATAAGTGTGCATAGTAATGCCGCTGTTTCAATTTTTGTCTTGAAGCGTGTCTTCAGTTTGTGCTGTATTGAAGATTGATTGATGAGGTCTGTTTGAGAATGGAACCGTACTCTCCGTGCAAACTCTCTCCTGTAGTTTTGTTTTGTTTTGGCTTCACAGTCCAAAAGATGGCATGACAGACCACGGTCTAAGATGCACTCCACGAAAAGCGGATAAAACTCATATAGTAATGTACTGAATATTATAGTCTATCGTTTATCACCTTACATAATTATCAATTTTCATTTCCTCCAGCGTGATGTTACTATACTACCCGTACTAAGCATGACTTCAACCTTAGCTTAGCGTGTTAGGAAATGACTCCTGGATATCGAAATATACCTGGATTTTGATAATTGAGCGTCCTCGTAAGGAGCCGATTGTCTCATTTATCTATAAAGAAAAAAGTATGAACGCAAAAAGAAAATCAAGTTAGACGCAAATCTCGAAAGTTTTGTTTTTTGCGACTTATGGTAGCACTTGATCTCAAAAAAGAAATATATCTAAAATTTTACGCAAAATGCTTCTTGTTATGCTTGGCATCACTAATAACATATTAACTTTGAGGCTCAATTTATTTCATGGAAAATCAATAATTTGGAAAAGATTTTCTAAAAATAATCACTTATATCGGTTACAAAAATTAATGAACGAAAAATATTTTCATTGTTCATGAATTTATTTAAACATATATTATTGTCAATAATGAATATATTTTTTATTGACTTATCATTATTTCAAACGACACCAACGATCAATTTTAGAAAAATATTTCTAAAATTATGTATTTTCCGCTCTCGACTTTAAGGTAACTATAGAATTGGTTCTCCATATTTTTGCTATACTCTCTTGTAATCTTTTTTTTTTTCTAATTTTTGCTAATTACTTTAATTTACTCAATCCATGTCATCGAGTCCATTCGTCTAGCATTGTCACTAAGCTCGTGAAACTACAGCATCTGACTGCTGAATTTGTGATTTTGGACGCGTGATGCATCCAATATTTTATTATTTGATAGCTTAATAAATGCTTTAAGCTCCTTTTTTTTTTCAATAACTAAAATGCTAGCGATAAAGAAGCGCTAGGATTGACATTCCAGGGGGTTAATTTATTGGTTATGAGTTGAGAACGGGAATTAAACTTTAAGAGATTTAATCTCCCCTTGTTTCTCAATAGCTCAGTGGTAGAGCGGTCGAATGTTAATTGGCTAGTCGTAGGTTCAAATCAAGACATGAAAGTCCAAAAGAAGGGAAAGAACTGAATCCGCTGCTATTGGTCTCCAGTCTAAGAATTTTCACTTTCCGAGCAAGTCAGGTATGCAATTTTTATCCATGCGATACAGAAAGCAAGTCTTCTTACCATTCCTCCGGTCCCTTCCCGCGAGCGTAGCACTTGAGAAGATGTGAAGCCGCCCATGCTCCTCTTGCTTCTAGAAAGAGAGGCAGTTCTTATATTACTGCATAGTGGGAATGTGTAACGTGCAAGTGAACCACCGACGAAAGAAGTTGCTTATCCGGTCAAAATTATCTGACTCGAGTCAAGATTAGAAGGTCAGCCAATGCATGCCCCAAAGAATATGGGACGAAAGGAGAAATTCAACAATTACTTTATTTTCTTTTGGAGGATAAGTGCATTAAAAATCTTAAAACTTATAATGAATGTATAATTGAGTCATAAAACTTACAAAAAAAGCAATCGAATACTGAAACTTATCAAATTAGTACAATGAAGTCCTTTCATTAGCCCCATCCAATTTGCTTAACAGAAAATACTAACGTGGTGATAATGTGGCTAAAACGACGTTGTTTTGGTCCAAATATGATTTTTAATACAAATAAAAAAAAAGAAAAGAAAAGTTTAAAGAAAAATAAAGGATAATTCGGCGATGAGGGCTGTCTACCTCACCATCACCAAGAAGGGTTGGCGAGGGTGGGGGTTAGTGGGCTAAGGTCGTTGGGCATTGGCTAGTGGTTGACAACCCTCGCTGACAACAAGTGAGGGTCGTGGCCCTCCCCAAACCACTGGCCCTCGCCCAAAACGATAGCCATTGGTGGGATAGGGGTCGGTCGCTAGTGGCAGTGCTTAATCAGGTCTAGACAAGAGCTGGCGATCCTTGTTAGATTTGAGGGAGGGTCGCCAGTCACTATTAGGGCCTTGCGATCCTTATCATTGATTTGTCCTTTTTCTTTTTTAAAATTTAGCTTATTTTATAAAATTTTATTAAAAATCAAAATTTGACTAAAACGATGTTGTTTTAACTTTTCTATCACCACGCAAGAGGGAGACGATATTAAAAAAAGTCCGGTCAGTTCATAGTCAAAGGAGCTTAAAAATGGACTTTGACTGGACCATTGACCAATTAAGTACATAGGCTTTTAAATAAGAAAACGTGAAAGTACGGATAAGAAGAGTAGAAGATTTTCATTTCTATTTCATTTATCTGTTCGATGCAGTGTTTATGAAAACTTTTAACAAATGAAAAATGACGATAAAGCAAAAGAAACTTGTAAAGCTTTGTTTTGGTTGATGAGAATTTTCAAAACACGTTATTTTCTATTTTCCCAAAAGACAACGATCGGAAAAGCGTGGCCGCTTTGGACTCCGAAAAGCCAGCAAGGCAGGACTTCTCAGATTTTGCATGACCGCTTCGGACAGTCTAAAAGGAAGTGCGGAAGGACAGAATCAGAATTTGCAACAGCAATCCTTACAGAGTTGGAAAATAATCGCACATGGACTTTATTTCCACGTGGTGACCGGAACGAAGGCTGTTAATTTCCAACGAGAATTAACATATTTTTTTTCTTTTTTATGATTGTAGAGAATATCTACAACTGACCTGAATTGATTTCTATTTCATATACATAAATTTACTGGCTGTATCACTAGAAACTGGATCGATCTTAATTAGTGAAATAGCTTTCACCAAAGGTTGATCTTTGGTTCTCTATTAAATGGGTTCGGTGACAATTCAAACGGAATCGGAATTGTGTTACAATGATCGAGAACAATAAAATTAAAGGTTAGAATTGCGTTACCATTACTCAATTGCTCAAATGATTCCCATCCTCCAGTTACATCTAAAGCAAATTTACAAGTGTTATTCATATTCTCTTATAGATAACTCACCTGGAAAATTCACGAAAAAAAGAAAAGAAAAAAGTAAATCCTAACACTCATTTTGCATATTCTAGTGTGTAATTATCCGGTATAATTCCGTCTCCTCAATTCAAGATAGAGAACCTATCGAATTTAGAAACTGCTCAAAAAAGAGATTGTTTTCCATGAAGAGGAAGTGAGGATGCAACTCGTCAAAGCCAGGACGAGACACGCCTTTTCGCTAGAACAAAACGTGATGATGCTACTTGCCAAAGCCAGCGTGTCTCGCTTCCTCATCACAAGAAAGCGAAGGAGAAGTTGTTCTCTTTTCCCTCGCGACTCTTCCCCCTATATATATCGAACGTCTCCCTCCCAGCACTTCACCAGTTTTTTATGCACTTTTCTCTCTTCTTCCGATACTGAATTTCTCTTCGAATCGCTTCGAACCCGTCCACTGCGAGAACCCACCCGGCTTAGAAATGGCGATGAAGCGTGCCGGTGTGTCTGCCATCAGAGCTCTGTGTTCGTCTCCGAACTTGACTCGACGCGTCCATGTGAGTGACACGTTAGTTGGGGGCGATCGCAAGATTTGACATGATTTTTTTGCGTTTTTGTTCGTGCTCTGGTTCTCGTGCTCCTGGAAATTTGAACTGTATGCTCCTTCTCTGCTTCGACATTTTCTTCTTTACTAACTGCATTTGTGGTTTCTGGTTTCTGGGTTTGCTTTTGTCAGTCTACTGCTGGAAGCAAGAAGATTGTGGGTGTGTTCTACAAGGCCATTGAGTATGCCGAGTTGAATCCCAATTTCGTGGGCACTGTCGAGAGAGGTCTGGGCATACGCGACTGGCTGGAGTCGCAAGGCCATCAGTACATAGTCACAGATGACAAAGAGGGACCGGAGTGCGGTGAGCACGAATGACGGTCTTTATCTGTAGATTTGCTCTGCAGGAACCTTTGGTTTTAGCTGATTTGCCCATTTCATTGTTCTTGGTGGTTATTAAAATGGTCGTTGCTTGTGATAATTACTGTATTGGTTTCCATAACTTGTCATGTTTATTTTTGATTCGCTTCTCACTTCTCAATTTGATCATCGCAGAACTTGAAAAGCATCTTTCCGATCTTCATGTCCTCATAACAACCCCCTTCCACCCTGCTTATGTTACCGCGGAAAAGATTAAGAAGGCGAAGAATTTGCAGCTTCTTCTCACTGCTGGGATTGGTTCCGATCACATCGATTTGAAGGCTGCAGCCGAAGCAGGGTTAACAGTTGCAGAAGTCACTGGAAGCAATGTTGTTTCAGTTGCAGAGGATGAGCTCATGAGAATCCTCATTCTCGTAAGGAACTTTTTGCCTGGATATCATCAGGTCATCAATGGGGACTGGAATGTGGCCGGCATAGCGCACCGAGCTTACGATCTTGAAGGAAAGACTGTCGGGACCGTTGGTGCCGGGCGAATTGGCAGGCTTTTGCTACAGAGATTGAAGCCTTTCAACTGCAATCTCCTCTATCACGACCGCATCAAAATTGACCCGGAACTGGAGGTTCAGACTGGCGCAAAATTCGAGGAGGACCTCGATGTGATGCTTCCGAAATGCGACATAATCGTGCTCAACACCCCTCTGACTGAGAAAACAAGGTAAAAATCATTTGATGGAAATAAGTTTAAGGTGTTAGTCTGCTTCAGGTTCTCAGTTTTCTTGCCATATGTAAGGTTTGAGGTTCTTGTCTTGTAAAATGTTGAGAGCATTATGTGATGAAGGCTATGGTATATGTTTCAGAGGAATGCTTGATAAAGAGAGGATTTCCAAGCTGAAGAAAGGTGTCCTTATCGTCAACAATGCTAGAGGAGCGCTCGTGGATACACAAGCTGTTGCCGACGCCTGCACCAGTGGACACATCGGAGGTAAACTACTGCAGGAAGATCAGTTAGACTCAGTTGTCATTTCCCGATCATGTTCGATTTTTCATCTCTCTGATCTTTCAGGTTACAGTGGTGATGTTTGGTACCCACAACCAGCGCCCAAGGACCACCCCTGGCGGTACATGCCGAACCAGGCCATGACGCCTCATATTTCCGGCACAACCATCGATGCGCAGGTACTATACATCTCCATACTCCTTCCCTCTCATTTTCAATATATAACGCGCCGACTCGCTTCCTAATCATGCTCCGGCTTTCGAATTTGGTTTTGGCGCAGCTGCGATATGCAGCCGGAACCAAAGACATGCTGGATAGGTACTTCAAGGGAGAGGAATTCCCTCTCCAGAATTACATCGTCAAGGAGGGCGTGCTGGCCCCTCAGTACCGGTGATTTCCCTGCCTCCTCGGCTCGTGCAGTTTCTGTGTTCAAGAATTCGCAATCGCTGAGCTCATTAGAAATTGCAGGATCTTGAATAAGTGTAGTAATGCTGCTGTTTCAATGTTTGTCTTGAAGCGTGTCCTCAGTTTGTGCTGTATTGAAGATTGATGAGGTCTGTTTGAGAATGGAACCGTACTCTTCGTGCAAACACTCCTGTAGTTTTGTTTTGTTTTGGCTTTATAGTCCAAAAGACGGCATGACGGACTACACAGTCCAAGGTGCACTCCACGAAAAGTGGATAAAACTTGTATCGGAATGTCCTGAATATTGTAGTCGACGATTATCGCTATCACCTGATGTAATTATCAATTTTCATTCCCTCTAGCGTGACGCTACTATACTACCCGTAATAAACATGACTTCAACCTTGGCTTAGTGTGTTAGGAAATGACTCCTAGATATCGAAATGTACCTTGATTTTGATAATTGAGCGTCCTCCTAAGGAACCGATTGCCTCTTTTATCTATAAAGAAAAAAGTACGAACGCAAAAAGAGAATCAAGTTTGACGCAAATCTCGAACGTTTTGTTTTTCGCGATTTATGGTAGTGCTTGATCTCCAAGTTGAAATATATCTAAAATTTTATGCAAAGTGCTTCTTGTCATGCTTGGCATCACTAAGAACATCTTAACTTTGAGGCTCGGTTTATTTCATGAAAAATTAATAATTTGGAAAAAGATTTTTCTAAAAATAATAACCTATATCGGTTACAAAGATTAATGAACGAAAAATGTTTTTATCATTCATGATAATATTTAGATATAAATCGTTATTAATAATGAAAATATTTTTCATTGGCTAATCATTTTTAGACAAATATTTTTAAAATAATTCATTTTCCGCTCTCAACTTTAAGGTAACTATAGAATTGGTTCTCCATATTTGTGCTATACTCTCTTTTAACCCTTTTATTTCTAGTTGTTGCTATTGTTTTACTTTAATTTACTCAATCCATGTCATCGAGTCCATTCGTCTGACATTGTTACCAAGTTTGTGAAACTACAACATATGACTCCTGAATTTGTGATTTTGTGAGATGTGGTGCATCCAATATTTTATTATCTGATCGCTTAATAAATGCTTTAAGCTCGTTTTTTTTTTTAACGAAAATGCTAGCTATAATTTTTTTTTGTATGTCGTACTTTAACTCTCAACTCACACTCACATGTTTGCTGGCCTCTTTGTAGGGCGTGTCGAAACTCACACATGAAGCTAAACGTCTCCACATCATCCTCTAAGAAGATAGGAATTTGAATCCCCTACCTCCTCCTTGTCATATGAGAAGAGTGACCACTGAGGCAAACCTTATCGGTGAAATACTAGCGATAATAAGTAAAGTTAGGATTGGAATTCCTAGGGTTTATTGGTTATGAGTTGAGAATGGGAATTGAACTTTAAGAGATTTAATCTCCCCTTGTTCCTCAGTGACTTAGTAGTAGAGTGGTCGGCTCATAAGTTGGAATATGAAAGTCAGAAAGAAGGGAAAGCACTGAATCCGCTATTGGTCCATAGTGTAAAAAATTTCACTCTCCAAACAAGTCAGGTACGCAACTAATTCTTATCCATGCGAGACAGAAAGCAAGTCTTCTTACCGCTCCTTGGGTCCATTCCAACGGGCGTAGCGCTTGAGAAGGTGCGAAGCCGCCCATGCTCCTCTTGCTTCTGGAAAGAGAGGCAGTCCCTATATTACCGCATAGTGAGAACATGCAAGTGAACCGCCGACAAAGAAGCTACGTATCCGGTCAAAATTGTTTGACTCGGGTCAAGATTAGAAGGCCAGCCAATGCGTGCACAAAAGAATATGGGACACAAGGAGAAATTCAACAGCTCCTTCCCTTTTTTGGGAGGATAAGTAAACTATAAGTTTTAAAATTTATTACGAAAGTGTAATTGAGTTATAAAACTTACAAAAAATGCAATTAAATCCTAAAATTTATCAAGTTGATGCAACGGAATTATTTCATTAACTAAGTCCAATTTGATTAACGGAAAATACTAATGTGGTGATGATGTGACTAAAACAATGTCGTTTTGGTCCGATTATGATTTTTAATACAAGTTTAAAAAAGAAAACAAAAGAGAAAAAGAAAAATAAAGGACAAACTAGCAACGAAGGGTGGCTATCCCACCACCGCTGAGAAGGGTTGGCGAGGGTGAGGGATGGCTGGCAATTGGGCCTTGGCCAGTGGCCGTAGGTGAGAGCTACGACCCTCCCCAAATCAAGCGAGGGTCATCGGCCCTCGCCTAGACCTAACCGAGGACCGTCATCAATGGGATATGGGTTGATTGCCACTAGCGGCCCTTGATCAAGTTTAGGTGAGCCAAATTTGGGGGGTGGCCAACCATTGGCAAGACCATGCGATCCTCATCGCTAGTTTGTCCTTTTAAAAAAAAAAAATTAGCTTATTTATTAAAACTTTATTAAAAGTCAAATTTGAACCAAAACAACGTTGTTTTAGTCATGTTATCACTATGTAGGAGAGAGAATATATATATTTTTAAAAAAAGTTACATCCGTAAATAATCAAAGGAGCCTAAAAATGGACTTTGACTCAACGAATTAAGTACATAAAATTTTTATTCAGAAAAACGTGAAAGTACGGATAAGCAGAGTAGAAGTTTTTCATTTTCTATTTCATTTATTTGTTTCATGTAGGGGTTGTGAAAACTTGTAACAAAGAAAATGGTGCTCAAGTGAAGAAACTTGACAGGCTCTGTTTTGGTTGATGGAAATTCTTAAAGACGTCATTTTCAATATTCCCAAGAGACACGATGCTCGAATAAACATGGCCGCTTTGGACTCCGAAAAGCCAGTAAGGCGGGACTGCTTGGAAGTGCCGAAGGACGAATCAGAATTTGCAACATCGATCCTTGCAGAGTCAAATAATCGCACATGGATTTTATTTCCACGCGATGACCGTGAGAATACACACGTTATTATTATTTTATTTTCCTAACAATTATGGAAATTATCCACAAATTATCCACAAATTATCCGAATTGACATGATTTTCATATACATAAATTTAATAGCTGTTTCACAAGAAATCGGGATCAATCCCAATTAGTGAAATAGCTTTCACTAAAGGTTGATCTTTGGTTCTTTATTAAATGAGTTTAGAGTCAATTCAAATAGAATCGAAATTGCGTCGATGATGGAGAACAATAAAATCAATGGTAAGAAATGCGAATATTGAAGATTGAAAGATTGATAAACTGACAAAATACATAGGATTTCATGATGATAATAAGGTCTCCACAACAATCACATACGGCTTTATATGGTCTAAAAAGCGTAGTTGCTCTTAAGTAATAAATACTAATGACGGTTATAATAACTTCTTCATAACTTAAAACCCCATGATAGACCTTACCTACGTGATTGGACTTACAAGGTATAATTCCGTCTCCTTATTCCAAAATGAAAACCTATCGAATTTGGAAACTGCTCAAAAAAGAGAAATTCTTTTCCAAGAAGAGGAAGTGAGGATGCAGCTCGCCAGAGCCAGAACGAGACACGCTTTTTTCCATATGAACAGACAGTGAAGATGCTACTTGCCAAAGCCAGCGTGTCTCGCTTTCTCATCACAAGAAAGCGAAGGAGAAGTTGTTCTCTCTTCCCTCGCGACTCTTCGCCTATATATATCGAACATCTCCCTCCCAGTACTTCACCAGTGTTTTATGCACTTTTCTCTCTTCTTCCGATACTGAATCTCTCTTCGAATCACTTCGAACCCGTCAACTGCGAGAACCGCCCGGCTCGGAAATGGCGATGAAGCACGCCGGTGTGTCTGCCATCAGAGCTCTGTGTTCGTCTCCGAGCTTGACTCGACGCGTCCATGTGAGTGACTTGTTAGTCGGCGCGATCCATGATTATTTTGTGTTTCTGTTCGTGTTCTGGTTCTCGTGCTTCTGGAAATTGAACCGTATGCCTTCTCTGCTTCAACATTTTCTTCTTTACTGAATGCATATGTGGTTTCTGGTTTCTGGGGTCACTTTTATCAGGCTACTGCTGGAAGCAAGAAGATCGTGGGTGTGTTCTACAAGGGCAATGAGTATGCCGAGTTGAATCCCAATTTCGTGGGCACTGTCGAGAGAGGTTTGGGCATACGCGACTGGCTGGAATCGCAAGGCCATCAGTACATAGTCACAGATGACAAGGAGGGACCAGACTGCGGTGAGTACGCTTTAGAAATGACAACGTGTCTCTGTAGATTTGCCCTGCAGGAACCTTTGGTTTTAGCTGATCCCCGCCATTTCATTACTCTTGGTGATTATTAACGTGGTTGTTGCTTGTGACTATTACTGTATTGGGTTTTATAACTTGTCATGTTTATGTTTCATTCGCTTCTCACTTCTCAATTCGCTCATCACAGAACTTGAAAAGCATCTTTCCGATCTTCATGTCCTCATAACGACCCCCTTTCACCCTGCCTATGTTACTGCGGAAAGGATCAAGAAGGCGAAGAATCTGCAGCTTCTTCTCACTGCTGGGATTGGTTCCGATCACATCAATTTGAAGGCTGCAGCTGAGGCAGGGTTGACAGTTGCAGAAGTCACTGGAAGCAATGTAGTTTCGGTTGCAGAGGATGAGCTCATGAGAATTCTCATTCTTGTAAGGAACTTTTTGCCTGGATATCATCAGGTCATCAATGGGGACTGGAATGTAGCTGGCATAGCACACCGAGCTTACGATCTCGAAGGAAAAACTGTCGGGACTGTTGGTGCTGGACGAATTGGCAGGCTTTTGCTACAGAGATTGAAGCCTTTCAACTGCAATCTCCTTTATCACGACCGTGTCAAAATTGACCCGGAACTGGAGGTTCAGACTGGTGCAAAATTTGAGGAGGACCTCGATGCGATGCTTCCGAAATGCGACATAATTGTGCTCAACACCCCTCTGACCGAGAAAACAAGGTAAAAATCATTTGATGGAAAGAAGTTTATGGTGTCGGTCTGCTTCAGGTTCTCAGTTTTCTTGCAATGTGTAAGGTTTGAAGTTTTTGTAAAATGTTGCGAGCACTATGTGATGAAGGCTATGGTGTATGTTTCAGAGGAATGCTTGATAAAGAGAGGATTTCCAAGCTGAAGAAAGGTGTCCTTATCGTCAACAATGCTAGAGGAGCGCTCGTGGATACACAAGCTGTTGCCGACGCCTGTGCCAGTGGACACATCGGAGGTAAACTATTGCCGGCAGATCAGTAATATAAGTTGTCATTTCCCGATCATGTTCTGTTTTCATCTGTCTGGTCTTTCAGGTTATAGTGGAGATGTTTGGTTCCCGCAGCCTGCACCGAAGGACCACCCCTGGCGGTACATGCCGAACCAGGCCATGACGCCTCATATTTCCGGCACAACTATAGACGCCCAGGTACGATACATCTCCATACTTCTCGCCTCTCATTTTCAATAAGCAACGCACTGATTCGCCTCTTAATCATGCTCTGGCTTTCAAATTTGGTTTTGGCGCAGCTGCGATATGCGGCCGGAACCAAAGACATGCTGGATAGGTACTTCAAGGGAGAGGAATTCCCTCTCCAGAATTACATCGTCAAAGAGGGCGTGCTCGCCCCTCAGTACCGGTGATCTTCCCGTCTCCTCAGCTCGTGCAGTTTCCGTGTTCGAGACTTTGCGATCGTTGAGCTCATTAGAAGTTGCAGGATCTTGAATAAGTGTAGTAATGCTGCCGTTTCAACGTTTGTTCTTGAAGCGTGTCTTTAGTTTGTGTTGTATTGAAGATTGATGAGGTCTTGTTTGAGAATGTAACAGCACTCATTGTGCAAATTTTCTTACACCAAAGTTACTTTTGCTTAGTCCAAAAGGTGGCGCGGTAGATCACGGTCCATTAAACAGAAACTCATCTCCCAATTTACTGAGTATAGCCGACGATTATCGTTTATTGCTGGATATAATTATCGATGTTCATTCCTAGCATGACGCTACTATGCTACACGTGCCAGACATGACTTAAACCTTAGCATAGCGTGTTAGGAAATGACTCTAGTTATTGATATATCTATGGATTTTGATAATTGAGTGTCCTCGCAAGGAACCAATTACCTCATCTAATCCATTAAAAAAAAAAAAAAGAAGAATGAACGCCAAAAAAAAAAAAAAAAACGAAATTAGACCAAATCTTCGGACACTTTGTTTTTCGCAATTTGAGGTCTTGCTTGATCTCGAAGTCGAAGTGTGTTGTTTGTACGATGAAAATCTAAAATTTTATGCAAAATGCTTCTAGTAATGCTTGACATCCCCAAGAACATCTCAACTTTAAGGTAATCATAGAATTGGGTCTCCAACTTATTCACATTTTGCAATTCAGTCTTTTTAATCTTTTTTTTTTTTTTGGCTATTGATTTACTTTTATTTACTCAAACCATGTCATCGAGCCCATTCGTCCGACTCCGTGGTGAAATTTGCGATTTTTGACATGCGGTGCAAAATAGGTACTCAAATAGGTACACATAATTCCTTTTTTTTTTTTTGCAAGTAAAAGGAGAATTGTCAAAGGATGGTGGACACATCACGTAAAGGACAATCAATCACAATAGACGGACCGCCTGAATAGCGGCTGTAATGCCTCCGAAATTCGGGGAAGCGTGTACATCCAAATCATTCATCAATATTTAAAAATTTGAAGAATACAAAGCTCCATTTCAAAATGCGAAAACACCATTGGTACAATAACTAATTATTTTAACCAATAAAAGCCACGGTTTTTGCTAAACACACGGACAGACGACGTCATTCTATACATTAGATATATCAAAATTTTTAAAGCACGTATTTTAGATGCGATGGGAAAGTTAGGGCATCGAATATATATTATTAGATTACTTAGTAAATGCTTCAAGCAAAGTTTTAAAAATAAAATCTGGGACCGAAGTTCTCGGAGATTAGTGCTTGGAGACATTGCGTGACCTGTCAGATTAATAAATAAGTAAAAAATGTACGCATTTTATCCGCAGGAGCAGGAAGAGGATAGATTGTCCACGTAATCGTGCCTTATCGCGTTAGCGCGTGCATGTCAACCTACCAACGAACGAAAGGAACAGCTCATCTGATTTTGATGATTCCAGTCATCATCCGGGAGAAGATATTGGGTGGTCCGGGACCGCCACGTCAGCGTGGTCCCAGACCACTCACGCGGCGCCACGTGTGAGGGAAGGGGACAAAAGAGAGAAAGAGGAGAGAGAGTGTCAGAGAGGTGGGCCCGGTTCCGGTCCTTTGTCCCCCTCCCCACACACGTGGCGCCGCGTGAGTGGTCCGAGACTACGCTGACGTGGCGGTCCCGGACCACCCAATATTTTCTCATCATCCGGGACAGGTCATATCTTTGCGTAGTGTCCTAATTATTCGACTCGGGTCAAAGATTAGAAGTGTCGGCCAACTGCCAAGGGATGCACCAAAGAAATGCGCCCGGCTCAATAAATTTACAAATTTCCTAATCGAATCTCTATACTTTTGATCTAAGCAACACTAATACCAACAAGCGACATGGTACAACATTACACGCCAACACATTATTTATAAACAAATAAAGAATTCCGACACTTTGAAACATATTGTATATTAAATGTATCATTTTAATTAAATTAAATTAATTCAAATTCATAAAT
Organism: Eucalyptus curtisii; assembly: GCA_017140595.1. Lineage (NCBI taxonomy): Eukaryota > Viridiplantae > Streptophyta > Magnoliopsida > Myrtales > Myrtaceae > Eucalyptus > Eucalyptus curtisii. The sequence continues at coordinate 28,162,063 of CM029503.1, read as the reverse complement.
AAATAAATAATAAAAAATAGTTTAGAATGAATTTACACTTTGATAAATCCAACACCATTCTAATAATTTATAAGATTTGAAGAAAAAAAAAACAATTCATATTTTAGACTTATGTGTCAAAGCATGTCGAAGGAGAAGAGAGAGAAAAAACAAACTTGATGGATAAATTACGTGTCACAAAAAGTGAGAGTCAGAAAAATAAGAGAATATTATGTTTTCTTCTTTTCCCATTTATTATTTTTTAATATATTTACATTTTTACTTCTCATTTATTAATTTTTTTTAAAAATTGACTCATGCGTATTGGAATTATGAACTCGCATGTCGAAATTCCCAACTCATGTGTCAAATAGTGTCCAAGTATCGCAAAATCCGACATCTGTTGATCGAGTGTCGAACAGTGTTGGAGAGTGTTAAACATGTTTCGGAGTGTTTGATCCGACATGAAGGCTTTTGAATAATGTCGATACTTCCTAACTTTTGATTTTTTTTCTTACAAAGTCCTTTCACTTTACCACATCAAAGCCGGCCAAATCTAGTCAACATAGGGCCTTTGTGACGTTGCAGCGTTTCATGGGAAAAATTGTGCTCGACATTGACATCCAAATTTTCCACATCCATCTGCATTATACTCTAACATAATCTACATTAATTAAACATGTACGCACACGTCGTGCATATTTCGTTCGCATTATATTATTACATTAGTTGATCAATCGAATTCGTTGTCAAATGGACTTAATTCAAAAAAATTAGGTATATGGGCTTAATTGAGAAAGCATGAAAATAATTCATTCTCTTTTTTCATTTATTCATTTGATGGAGTTTTTGTGAACTTTTCTTCAACAAGTGAAACAGTGCCTAAATGAAGATTCAAGCTCTATTTGGTCCATGAGAAGCGCAAGGACAGTTGAGGATTTCCAAAACGCACGTTGTTCGGAAAAGCACGGCCGCTCTGGACTGCGAAAAGCCGTGAGTTAAAAAGGAAGGACGAATCAGGATTTGTGACCGCTTTGGACACTGGAAAGGTTGTATGGGAGGACGGATCAGCATTTGCTACGGCAGTTGACACGATCCTCAATTGATTCCATTTTCGTACGGAGCGAAGATTACCAATTCACGTGAATTTATCATGATTAAATGAACAAAAATATAGTATTTTGATATGACAATTTGCCGGTCCATGAACATCGGGTTTTTATTTAAGCGACTGTTCTAAGAGCTCGTTTGGTTCGGTTTTTGCGGAATGTATTTACAAATAAACAAATAATTTTGGGTGAAAGGGGTTTTTCGAAATGCAATTAGCATTTGGTGAATTGTAATTCTAAAGTGTATTGAGAAACAACTTTGGCCAAATTACCATTTGGTAAAATTTGTATTTGTAAAGGATTTTTATTAAATTAAAAAAAAAACATTTGTTTTTTTTTTTTTGAAGTCTGGCCACCGGACCGCCGGATTTGGTTGATCTGGCTGCCGCATGCCATCGCCGAGGTTGGGCGACCCTTAGGCGGCGGTTGCCGGCGCGTGCGACCCCTTGGTCGGTGGTCATCGGCCTCCGATCGGCTTTCGTGCGGTGGTTTTGAAGAAGATGAACAGTATTTGGAACTTGCATTCCCAAGATGCAACTTTCCAAAGTACCTCTAGAGCTACATTGGGCTAAAAGCCCTTAAAGCCATTTGAAGATACAATTGCATCTTGCTAAAGTCACCCAAAAAATCGAACCAAACGCGTTTGCATTTGGCTAAGGGACTTTAGAATCCTAAAACCCCTTCTAAATGCCGAACCAAATGAGGCCTAAGCTTCGTGAAAGAGCTCGCAAGTGTCCTATCGACTAGGCCTCGATATGGTCTAGATCGGGTCACCCTATGTTGATCTAGACTAGATTTGAGGTGGTTCCGGTGAGGGGTTGGGCAGGAGGCGGCAGCTAGTCACCGTTGGATAGATAAGAAATGGTGAAGTGGAGAGAAAAACATGTCACAATTTACAGGTTTTTTTCTTCAAAAAGGTGGTTTGGGAAGGGAAATGATAATTTATCTAGATAAGGGAGGTAAAAAAGATGTAAGTTGACAAGCAGAGCTTGAAATCTTTAAGTTGCATATTGTACATGTGAGAGTGATATTTAGTAATGGGTGCCCATGCCACATTTACTTTTTGTAATCACCCCTCAAAAGAAAAATAGTTAAAATCATAAAAAAAACTCTAAATTGACATATTTATGACAAATTTACCAAAAATTACTTTTTTAATCATAAAAACCCAAAATTAGTATGCTTATGATAAATTTACTAAATAATAAATTTTTTACTATCAAAAATTTTATACCGATATATTTGTGATAAATTTACCTTTTGTCACGTAACTATTTACCTTTTGTCACGTAACTGACATATATTCTCAAACTACTTATCATTTAGTTCAGCAATTTAATGATAAAATTTAATAAAAAATAACGAAAAATAAATTTATCATAAGTGTATTTCGTTTGGGTTTTTTGCAGGTTTTTTTCGTGATGGTAAGTTAAAGGGAAATTTAAAACAAAAAAAAAAGAGGAGAAATGTAAAGAAAGGGATTTCGAATTTCGATAATACCGTCGCCGCTACGTGTCAAAACTCACGGCCTACCACCAACTTCTCCAAAGGAAATCGCGCAATCGCGGAAGCCAAACGGCGAGCGACGGGCGCGAATCGGACGAGCCCGCGAAGAAGACAGAGCGACCACGCCACCTGCCACTTGCCACAGCCAGTGTTCGTCACCTTCTCTCCGCAAGCAAAAGCGAAGGAAAAGTCGATCTCTCTCCTCCTATATAACACGATCCGTCCCTTTCTTTTCCAGTGAGAGAGTACTTCACGAGTGCGTTCTCGCGCCTTCTCTTTCGTCTTCCGGTGCCGAATCTCTCTCTTTGGACCGCGAGTGTCGCTCGGCTCCGAGATGGCGATGAAGCGAGCCGGTGTCTCCGCCATCAGAGCTCTGTGCTCGTCTGCGATTTCCGCTAGGCATGCCCATGTGAGTGGACCCGTTAGTCATCGCCCCCGGTTTCGATGACCTCCTGCTGCTGTTGGGTCCGCATGATCGCGAGCTTTCGCGTGATTGTCTTGGGTTTTTTGTGGGTACTCTGGTTCTCCAGCTTCTGTTTTGATGGATTGTGTGTTCTCCGGATGGTTTTAGGCTTATCTTTGTTTTATGGGTCTTGAATTGAGTGGCGGGACGGTGGTTCGCTTGATCGGAATTTAGAGGGTCGTCTTGAAATTGGGTCGTGGGGATTCGGTTTGTGCATCGACGTCTGATGATCGATTAGCCAGGCTTCATTAGTGCCGACGCTAATTAGGGGTTGAGAGTCGTGCATGGCGACGATGACGAGTGTCCGACAGACTGACGGTAGGCCTTGTGGGCTGTTTTGGTTCTTTGTCGGCTTGGCAATTAGAAAGGAGAAAGCGGAAGCTTTTTTGTTTTGTTTTGGAGAGTTGGAAAAATGGAAGCTTTGTGATATGTCTAGGTTGTCGATCGGTGCGCACAATTATCGTCATCTTAGTGGGTTCCAACAGAGACGCAGTCAAAGTCAAACCTCTTGATGAACTGTAGTCTGTCATGTTAGGAAGAAGTGTATGCTTATTATGCCACAATGCTACAGGAGGTATAGAGAGAACGAAAGCTGCACAGACAATTAGGTTTTTTAACACTGATAAGAGACCGTCTGTAGCAGCTGGGTTTGCCTGGTTTGCAAGTGATGCGGACGAATGGTTCGTATTAACTTGCGCTTGGTACTTCCGTTTTTTGCCATTTGAAAAACACAATAACATGATCTCAATCAAATATCTGTACCAAAGCAACGAGGTTTATGATCAAGAAACTTGTGCACAATGTAGCTGCCTTCGTACTGAAATTTAGTCTGCCAAGGTTGATAGCATCAGACACCAGCAGATGTCTCTTCCGTTGCTTTTTTGTTACAAGATTTATTACTTTGCTTGACTATGTGGATTACACAGAAAGCTCATGTGAAATGTTTGGCCATTTTATCTTGATAGGGGGTTGCTGTTCACTTATCAGATTTGGTATGTTAGGGTAGTTCTCGTTTCGAGTGATAATGTTATCAGTTGGTAATGGAGATACATGTCTCTGGAATTTTGAACTGATGCCTTCTTGCTTAAATCTTCCTTTTCTGCTTCAAAATTTTCTTCTTTTCTGACTGCATGTGTTTTCTGTGGTTACTTTTATCAGTCTACTGCTGGAAGCAAAAAGATTGTGGGTGTGTTCTACAAGGCCAATGAATATGCTGAGTTGAATCCGAATTTCTTGGGCTGTGTTGAGAGAGGTTTGGGCATACACGACTGGCTGGAATCGCAAGGGCATCAGTACATAGTCACGGATGACAAGGAGGGACCAGACTGTGGTGAGTACGTTTTAGAATTGACAATGGCTTTCGATATAGATTTGCTCTGCAGGAACCTTTTGCTTTGGCTGATATCTGCCATGTCATTAATCTCGATGATTATTGATTTGGTTGTCGCCCGACTGTTATTGTGTTGCTTTCTATAACTTGTTATCATTTCATGATTATGATTGCTTTGCTTCTCACTTCTCAATTCTATCATCACAGAACTTGAAAAGCATATTCCCGATCTTCATGTCCTCATAACAACCCCCTTTCACCCTGCCTATGTTACTGCGGAAAGAATCAAAAAGGCGAAGAATCTGCAGCTTCTTCTTACTGCTGGGATTGGTTCTGATCACATTGATTTAAAGGCTGCAGCTGAAGCAGGGTTGACAGTTGCAGAAGTCACTGGTAGCAATGTTGTTTCGGTTGCAGAGGATGAGCTCATGAGAATCCTCATTCTTGTACGGAACTTTTTGCCTGGATATCACCAGGTCATCAGTGGGGACTGGAATGTGGCTGGTATAGCATACAGAGCTTATGATCTTGAAGGAAAAACTGTCGGGACTGTTGGTGCTGGACGAATTGGCAGGCTTTTGCTACAGAGATTGAAGTCTTTCAATTGCAATCTCCTCTATCATGACCGCCTGAAAATGGACCCAGAACTGGAGAAGCAGACTGGTGCAAAATTTGAGGAGGACCTTGATGTGATGCTTCAGAAATGTGACATAGTTGTGGTCAACACCCCTCTAACTGAGAAAACGAGGTAAAAATCCTTTTGATTTAACCCAGTAATATTTACGTTCCCAAAGAAGTTTATGGTGTTAGTCTGCTTCTTGTTCTTAGTTTTCTTGCAATATGCGAGGTTCTGAAGTTAATTGCAAGTATATATTGAGAAATTTCCTAAAACGAAAAGGCTTTCTGAGAGAGAGAGAGAGAGTTCTTGTAAAATGTTGCAAGCATTATATGATGAAGGCCATGGTATATGTTTTAGAGGAATGTTTGATAAAGAGAGGATTTCCAAGATGAAGAAGGGTGTCCTTATCGTCAACAATGCTAGAGGAGCAATCATGGATACACAAGCAGTTGCTGATGCTTGCTCCAGCGGACACATCGGAGGTAAACTATACCCAGAAGATCAGTTATAATCGTATTTTTTTATCTCTCTTTTCTCTCCAAATTTCTAATTATGTTAGATTTTCATCCGTCAATCTTTCAGGTTATAGTGGGGATGTTTGGTTCCCACAACCAGCACCCAAGGACCACCCCTGGCGATACATGCCGAACCAGGCCATGACACCTCATATTTCCGGCACAACTATAGATGCGCAGGTACTATACATTTCCATACTCCCTCGTATCTCATTTCGGTAATAACTTCTTGACTCGCTCTTCTACTCATGTTTCTGACTTTCGAATTTGGTTTTGGTGCAGTTGCGATACGCAGCGGGAACAAAAGACATGCTGGATAGGTACTTCAGGGGAGAGGAATTCCCTCTCCAGAATTACATCGTCAGGGAGGGTGAACTGGCCCCGCAGTACCGGTGATTTCCCTGCTCCTCGGCTCCTGCAGTTTTCATGTTCAAGCTTTCACATCGTCGGGCTTGTAGGATGTTGAGGGATCTTGAATTGGTGTAAGAATGCTGCTGCTCGTACAACGTGCGTCTTAAACTGTGCGTCTTCAGCTTGTGCTGTATTAAAAGACGATGCAGGATCTTCAATAAGTGTAATAATGCCCGCTCTTACAATGTGCATCTTGAACTCTGTCTTTAGCTTGTGCTGCATCGAAGATCCATGGGGTCTGTTTGAGACCCTTCGTGCAAATTATCTCCTCTGATTTTGTTCTATTCAAACAATTCATGTCCTTATGTACTGATACAGTCCACATTGTCTACTCAGGAGAAAATTTGCAACTGGTACTAAAGTTATAGTACTTTCGTATGGAAAATAACCTTTCTTTAGGAAATGACTACTAAGCATATATATATTTCACTAATTATTTGTTATTACTTATATGAAGATTTCTGTTTTTCCATACGAAAATTACCAACTACTATTTAAACATTATTTTCATATGAAAAGTTACTATCGACTAAATAATGACGGTCAATGTTATTTTTCTTAATATAGAAAGTAATGTTTACTACCAACAATATGATAAGAAATCACTGATTGGGCGCAATACTTTTCAGTGGCCGCATTGACAACTATTATTACTAATGGACTAAATAAATTATTAATCACATGAACAGTTCACATAGGCGATTACTTTTCTAATTTGAAAAATCGTTAACTATTGTTAAAGAGTCACATAGTATTCACTAATTGTTATATTAAGATCTTTTTTGTCTAAAATACTACTAATTACATAGAGAAATTACTCATCATCAAATGTAAATATATATTTTGCTTTGAAAAATTACTTATCCTATAGGCAAATACGTGGTTAGTAATTTTTCGTACTGAAAAGTAAGTGTGTTCCATATTTAGTACGATCTATTCTCATTAAATCTCAAAATTACTGGCTTATATGAAAAGGAAGCATGTTTGGTTACTAAATCGCGCATGACATATGGTGCAATTTTCAGTTCACGTTAATATAAACTCGTGTATTTTAGAAATAAATTGCGGACAAGAATTAGAAAATGTCCAGAAAAAAGATCGGACTACGGAGAAGAGGTAAAAACTTAGTATTTCCTCAGCCGTCCGATTTCCCGCTTGTGCACGGCGGAGATACGTCCAGAAAATAAGGGACACCAGGGGCCGCGAGCGAAGTAAGAAACCCTCCTTTTTCGCGTTGTTCTCGACGGGCGATATTGACGGCCCTTCGTTTCGCACCACCAGCGGCTTCCATCTTAAGCGTCACTCCTCGTAACCTAAAACGCAACTCGAAGATCTCACTGTCCTGGCAACCTTGTCGATCGACGTAGGCACTGAGGTGAATTCCCGCACGCCATTTTCGTCGAATTTCATCCTCGCTGTCTTGTGATGTTGGATACTTTCACGGAGGATGTGTTGTTCTCTTCTTTTTTGTCCCTTTTTTTTTTCTGGATAAATGGTAAGAAGAAAGAGAGCTTGGTTTCGTGCTGTGGGTTGTCGTTTTTTGTTGTGCTTAGAGGTTTCTGATCGCCTTTTGATGGCCTTCCTGCTAATCGTGGGTTGGCAAAGGGCAATGTTGATGTGACAATTGGGTAATGCTGCTGCTGATAATATCTGATTTTCAGAAAGAATGCCGGTGACTTTTAGAGGTAGTGGTGATGTGGGTTCTGGGTCGGTTCAGTAGTGTGAGCCTTGATTATATGTTATGTTCGATCTGTTTATCTGGAGTGATCCATTTTCGGGTGCAAAATCGCGTGATATTTGGTGTATGTGGGTTACCGTGGATAATTATCATATCTAGTAGAAATGAAAAAGGTGAATTCGAGGGTGTTCTTGTTGTAATTGATGCGGGTTTTCGTTGAGTGGACAAAATTAAGTCGAAATTTGTTGGGTGGAAGTGTCGTGCCTGATCAGACATTGCTTTTTCTGGGGTGGGGGCACGTGGGTCTTCTGTGGTCGTTATTTGTTCAGCTGGGATTAAGGAAAAAGCAGGTTAAAGATCCAGTTGACAGCGCATCTTGATTGGCTTTAATTTTGTATAGATGGCTGAAGCGAAGCCTGCAATGAGGAAACCTGTGTTCACCAAGGTAGATCAGTTGCGTCCTGGGACTAGTGGCCACACTCTTACCGTGAAGGTTGTGAGTTCGAAGATGGTAATGCAGAAGGGCCGTCCTGATGGGCCGCAAGTTCGTCAAACGAGGATTGCTGAATGCATGATCGGGGATGAGACAGGCATTATTGTATTTACAGCTAGAAACGAGCAAGGTACCATTCCTTCTTTTGATTAATTGCATTACATGGTGAATAGACTGTGAACAGTTTGTCTTCAGTGATATGAAAATGGAGGATATACAGATCTATTCTGTGTAGCAGAGTTGGTGAAGAAAATTATATTGAAGGCCTTTGTTTGTAATTTTCCATTCTGAGGCCTCTAACTGTTGAGTTTCTGCGATTTTTCTACAAGCCAAGTGGCTCATCTTGTGGATTTCGAGTCACTAGCAGTTAAGCTCAGCATATTTATCGAATTTAAATCAAAAGTAACATGCCTCCAACTCTAATTTTAACAATATTCATAACTCTGTTCTAAATTTGAGGCCAATAGCTTCTGCAGTCAGGCCTCCCGCTGTTTTGGTGATATTATCAACTGCAACCATAGCTTGGGTGTACTATTTGAAATATCGGTACACATTTTTACTGCAGTTGACTTGATGAAGCCCAATACGATTGTAATCCTGCGGAATGCCAAAATCGACATGTTTAAGGGATCCATGAGGCTTGCTGTGGACAAGTGGGGACGTATTGAGGTGACCGAAACTGAACCGGCCGATTTTGCTGTCAAAGAAGATAACAATCTATCGCTTGTTGAGTATGAGTTGGTTAATGTTGTTGAAGAATGATGCTAGGGAGCTTGTTTACGTCCCGATGGGAGTAGACAGATTGAGAAAGGAATTCTATTAGCGGTTCGTGAGTTGGTGAAAAAGTGAAGTGGTATGAGGATAGCCTAGTCAACTATGAGTATCGGTTACTGAAAGAAATCAGAGATCAGCTGATGCAGATATAACATAAAAAATGGTTCTTACCCTTGCCTCGGGCTCATTTAAATCCTGCTGAGGGAGCTGTCTAGATCAGTTTGGTGTGGCATACTAGTGGCAATAACTGCAGATGGAAGTTTAGTGACTAATCTGGATACATCTCATGAGAGGGCAATGATGTATTCATTGTAATAGGATGGTCGATATGGACAACCTACTTCATGCAACTTTATTTGCGTTTTATGACAATCTTCCCGTTGAGTTTGTGTTTGTTAATCGCACTGTCTACTTTAATTGTGTTTTGTCGAGCTGCCCTTTTTGTTTTCCTTTTCAATTGTTTTGTCGTTGTCTTCAGATGTTGCTTTGAGTTTGCACGTTCCTGAGAACAGGGCAATTTCGGGACAGAAGAAAGTAAATATGAAATTCTTGATGGAGAAATGTTGGGATGAATGGGTACTCCCAGATCTGTCACCCCAACGGAAAGAGGGGCAGTCCTATCAGTAAGTGTGCACAATTTGCTTCTTTCCGTCTATGAAGGGAGTTTAAGAAGCTTCTTTCAGGATAAGGGAGTCATTTGTGCTGAAGCTTTCCCATTCCGGCACTTAACTGGCTCGGGTTGGTAATGTGCATGAGTTTGCAAACGGAATTTGTTGTGTTTGTGTTTGGGAAATTAATGATTTTCATGTTCCAACTGCTTAACGAGTTGTCATGATCGTTGGGATTAGTATTTGGTTCCTAGCAGCTAAAGTCAACTAGATATGATCCTACATAAAAATCAAGAGGCTTTGACCGAGGATGTCTCCCTTTATTTAAGGGGCATGGTTCAAGCACATTCGACTAGTATCATCAGCTGAAGCGACGGTATTAGGTGGTCAGGTGACAAAACTATGGAAGGTACAAGGCGGCTTGCATAGATCCCATTGGATTAGGTTCATTGTTGCTAATCATTACGCAAGCTGCACGTGGACCTCACTTGTAGAGCGCGATGTGGACAAAAATTTTCGTATGCATGGTTGCTTCAGATACATCGCAATAGATTAGTATAAACTCAGTAGACGTGCTCCTCTGTTTGCAATCGATAGAAAGTGGCAGGCATAAGTCACTGTTTTTTAGTGTAATTTGTGCGAACGTGCGTGTAATCTACGATGAGATTGGGATGTTGACGGAGTGCTGACCCGCCCCTGAATGGTACTTGAGACACCGTGGACGGCCACCGACGTGAAAATGATGCCAGAAGCACGGATCCAATGATGCGCGGAGTAGAGAAACGACAGTGCTTTCCGAGTGACTTCTGCTTTTCCACGTTTTGCGATAACTATATTGATTTTTAATATGTCGGGGGACAGACTTTGACTAAGAAATGGAGTCATGATGTTTCCAAGATGATTGTGTTTGGCAAAGGGCAATGTTCAGATTTCCCGTGGTAGCGGTGAAAATCGTGCTCACGTGTGTCACGTGAAGATCTCACCATCCCCTTGCAAAATCCATTATCATGCAGGCAAAATACATGTAGCGCATGGAGACAAGATCCTCGCCGAGCATGGATTCGTACTCGGCTTGCTCGATAACCGGCACGAGTCGGAAGCGTCGCAAAGGACTGGTCAATCGTGCGGATTTCTTACGGGCGTGGGACGGAGGGGGACGTCACGGCAGAGGCAGGAGACGAGGGGATTCCGTGATTAAAAAGTAAAAATTAAAATGAGAAAGAGAAGGGGGAAAGTGGGGGAATGGAATGGATTATGTAATGAGCCCTGAAGCAGGAATCGAGGATATTCGGTTCCCATAACGGACACGCACATGCGTTGCGTGTGGTGCCAGAATCGTGGAACGTCCCCGTCGGCGCCATCTTCACTCCTTCCAAGTCCGAATTCTTAAACAAGAAGGTAGTGAACCGAAAGCAAGCTAGCCTTATTATTCTCTCCCCCTCTTTTTTCTTTTCCTTCTTTTATTCTCCCTCTCCTCTCGCCTGCATCACTCCTCCTCCACCTTCTCCTCCGCCCCGTCGCGAAACCGCGTGACGCCACTGCCTTCCCTCCCGTCCTCCCCAAAGCCGATTCGCTCTCGTCGATCGCCGCCAATCAATCCTCCGACCTTCTTCCCTCGTCCTCCGGCTGCTCCATTGCAGCCTCGTCCTGCTGCTGCTGCTGTTGCTCCGGATTTCACTCGCGCGCGCGCGCTCTCCCCGTCGCAGACGGATAGAGAGAAGAGAGAGACAATGGGAGCTTACTGCAACGACGACCTCTCCCTCTCCCCCGCCTACAGCTTCGCCTCCGCTCGGGACCTCCGGCTCTCCAAGCACGTCCACGACAACGTCCACGGCAACATCTTCCTCGATCCTGTAAGTCCCTCTCTCTCTCTCTCTCTCTCTCTCTCTCTCTCCTAGTCGATTGCTGTTCGCGCTGTTGTTTGTTCGATCGAGCGGGGAAAGTGAGAGCCGGAATCGCGTGCGCGAGCGGATGTGGATTGCGGAGTGGCGTTCGGGAGTCGAGTAGTTTGATTGCGACGGCTCGCGAGTTCGTGCGGCGGAGCCGGAGCCTGTGATGAATGATCGGCGTGTGGTTAGCGAAGCTGAAGTGAATTTGTTTTATTGTCTTCTTCCCTGTTCTTGATATAAGTCCGGTCCGTATGATGACGTCGGTGCGCTTTTGCTTCTCTTTCTTCGTTTCCAAAGAGGTTGCACGACATCCTGTATCTCTCGTTGTCCTCGTGTAAATATCTATACCTATAAAAGCCTGGTCGATTTGCCTTTTCTGTCGAGTTTCCCTTTTCAGTTATATCACATGGATCGCGTGTACAGTAATTAAGTGCTTGTTCGATTGAAGATGGTGACGGGACATCATTTGATGGCTTCTCTGTTGTTTCGACTTGCAGCTTGCGTTGAAGTTCATTGATACCGAACAGTTTCAGAGGCAAGTTAGTGTCTTTTTTGTGGAAGTCTCTGTAGATTGAAAAGTTACCTCGCGGTTAACGATTCTGTTTTCCTCCGATTTTTTGCAGGCTTCGTGAACTGAAACAGCTTGGTGAGTTCAATGTTTAAGTGTGGAGTCTGCATTACTCTGCGTTAGATTTATCCATGCTTTGCTATGATAAATAGCATCTTAATTTCTCTTCGCTTCTTTTGGTTAAGAAATGTCAAGCCTACATGCATCACTGGCATAAAGAGCCACTGCATGAGTTTTAACCTATCTGTTGATGTCTGTTGATCATTTGAAATGCTCGTGTCGTGGTTCTGCTTTCACAAAAAAAAAAACCAAGCTGCACACTGCACTCTTTGGTAGTACTCTGGAGGAAACACACATGAGTTTCATGAACTTTCGAGAATAATTATTAGTCATTCACGGGTTTAATAATTAGATACTCCCTTACACCCGAATGTTTCGTGACTCATACTAGAATTGCTTAATGACAGCAAGTTAATTTATTAGTTATGGGGCTCTACCACTTTCCCGTAGTCTTGAGTCAATTCTCATAATTTGTTCAGCTTCAGCTGTCTGAAATATATCAAGGAATCACATCTCTTCTGGAAATCCTAGCTTTCCAAATGAATCCCCATGTGTTTTTATCTGGATAAAAATATGATAACATCTGGGAATTTTGCCTCTATGAATGCCACATAATCTCAGGTGTGACAAACATGGTGTATCCTGGGGCTGTGCATTCCAGGTTTGAACATTCTCTGGGGGTGTATTGGCTCGCTGGTGATGCTGTTCAAAAGCTCAAAGATTATCAAGTATGGGGTGTTATCTTTGATTTATTGATACTTAATCCTCATCCTTTGTTAGAATGACAGAATTGGATTTGCATATGTCGTGCAGGGCTTGGAGCTTGGTATTGATCGCTTTGACATTCAAACGGTTAAAATTGCTGGTAATTGCTGTCTTACACTCAAACTAGCTAGACAATTAATTTGTCATGTTATTCATCTGTTCACTCTACTTGTAGGACTTCTTCATGATGTGGGTCATGGTCCTTTCAGTCACTTATTTGAACGCGAGTTCCTTCCCTTGGTTCTTGGAGGTTCCAACTGGTAATTTGCATTTTGAGTAGAGTGCATTCATGTCCATTGTCCAGGCTTTTTTTTATTATATTTTATATTTACTAATTTCTGAGTTCCAGTTATGCCAACTAATGTAAGAAATTTGAGTGCTTGAGCATGAACTTTTTTCTCTATTCTTTCTTCTTCCTCTTTTTTTTTTGCCCCCGGTCAACTTGCTTTGTCTTCAATTACTGTCTAGGATACCTAACGCTGTTTTTCCATTCAGTTTTCCAGTTTCTTGAAGTCATGTGTTAGTTTCCTAGATTCTTGGCTGGTACATAAATGAAAGTTGTAGCTTGCACCATTTTTCTGGTGGGGAGATTGTGGAAGTTCTGTAGATTTCTTTAAATTAATACACATGTCCTCTACTGTTGGCAATCGTTCCGAGGATAACGTTTACAACTTTTGGTATCTGAGAACTTGCATTTTTTTGTTTTTTTTTTTTTTTTTTTTTTTGGTAAAAAAAAAAAAAAAAAAAGAATTAAAAGATGCATGATGTTAAAGATGCATGATGTTAAGCATGATCACTTCTTTCTCATGAATTGCTCTCTGCTTTCTCTTGGCAAATAACAAAGAATTAAAAGATGCATGATGTTAAGCATTTAGTCTTGCAGTTTCTGTAGAGTATTTGTTATCATTTTCATGTGATCTTACTTTCTAGGCATCATGAGGAAATGTCAGTGAAGATTGTTGACCATATAGTTGACGAGCATAACATCGACATTGAGCCCGAAATGGTTAAGAAAGTTAAGGTATGCTGCTTTTATTGGATGCATCTATTATACGACATCTTTGTCTGATGCATTACACTATAACATTACTATCTCTTTCTGGATCTGTTTCAAAATTTCAATGAGAAGGTTCGGGCAAATAAAACAAGAATCTTGTGCAAACCGTCTTCTGATTTGTTGGTGACTCGAGTTCTGTTCTGGAGATAAAGATTTCACAAATGAGCTTGATGGTTGCATGTTTCCTGTGTCTGCAAGTTATCACAGTTGATTAGCTATGTACTTTTGTGCTGTGATACAACCTTACTGAACATACATAGATATCTTTTACTTCTCATGCATTATAGACAGGTGACTGCAGCAAACTTTTTCTTTATTTATTGATTTCTCTCTGTAGTGCACATAAATTGCCAATGTAAGGTTCTATTGAGCATTTGTTTGCATTCTACCACAGGAGATGATACTTGCCAGCTCAGAGCATTCACTACCTAAGGTGAAGTTTTGGTTGGGCTAAGAAATTTGGGCAGATTTCTAATACTTTTATTGTCACACAATTTTCATTTTCACATGCCTATAGATTTTTTGACTGATGACATTGCAATCTGTAAATCCAGGGCAAGAAGGAGAAGCTTTTTCTGTATGATATTGTTGCAAATGGCAGAAATGGGATCGACGTAGACAAGTAAGATCCCTTATGATCTACCAGAACTTTTACTTGATTGAGCCATTTTTTTGCGATATTTTGTTTTTATATTGGAGTTACATGCATGTGCAGGTTTGATTACATTGCGAGGGACTGCCGAGCTTGTGGTCTAGGATGCAACTTTCAGTTTGAGAGGTATTTGTTGAATCCTATTACTAATCTGCATCTCTTATAAGCAGAATTGCCGAATATGTCTTCTCAATTTCAAAATTTTTCACGTAAAAGGTTAATGGAGACAATGCGGGTCTTGGGTGATGAGATTTGCTACCGTTCCAAGGAATGTCAGTATTTTTGTCCAGCTCTCTGTAATATCATTCAATTTATGCTTAGCTCTGTTTGATCTTATTATCATTGGAGAATTTGTTAGATCTTACCATCCACAAGATGTTTGCAACTCGTGCTGATCTCTACCGAACAGTCTACACACACCCAAAAGTAAAGGTATGTGCTAATGTGGATTCCTTTGATTGATAGAGCCCTCTCTCTCTCTCTGCTAGTTTCTTGAGTTGATACGTTTTCATGTTGATATATTTGCAGGCAGTAGAGCTGATGTTGGTAGATGCTTTGGTGAAGGCAAATGATTATTTACATATTTCATCTTACATTCACGATCCCTGTGAATATTGGAAGGTCTTCTCAAGTGTTTCATTTGTTTTCGATTGATACATAGTGGATTGCCAGCATTTAGTACATGCATTTTTCTTTTGCAGTTAGATGACTCGATAATAAAAACTATTGAGACAGCTCCAGATCCAGAGCTTAAGGAATCTAGGGATTTGATGCTGCGGATTCGTAGGAGGAATTTATACCAGGTAGGTACTCTAATTGATTGATTCTTGTACTCTGCACCAAATCTAGATATACAATCATTTTGAAGTAGCCAATCTGCTCTCCTGCTTTCATCTGTGAAATTGTCACATTTTGAGTATTCTGTGGCAGTTTTGCAATGAATATGCTGTTCCGAAGGACAAATTGGAGCACTTTAAGGCCGTGACTACACAAGATATTGTTTGTTCTCAGGTCTTGTTCAGATTTAACTGGGTGATTTGTTAAATATGGGAATGAGCTCTTTCCCCTTGGCAACACTGAGCGAGCATGATAGTAAAGTTTAACTAGTTCGATTTAACAGAAAAATACTGGAGTGACCCTAAAAGAAGAGGATGTCGCTGTAACCAATGTTAGGATTGACTTGACGCGTGGAAGGCATAACCCTCTTGAAAGGTACCTCAATAGCTTTGTCGTAAAGTGTCTTGCTTTTTTCTTCTTTTACATATCATATGTGTGACTCACTGACTTCTCATTTGTTGCCTTTGTGCACGTATATCTTCCAGCATCAACTTTTTCAAGGTACTAGTAAGCTTCATTATTCTGTATTGCAGTTTATTTATCTTTTCAGTCTAGGCAATAATCTGTTCGCATTGTAGGGGCTTGATACATATAGAAAGCTATAAATTGTAATCAGAAGACATTTGGGCGAGTGATTATTTATCCTTAGAATGGATAAATGCCATGCATGAAGAGTTATGTTGAGCTGCATGATAAGGTTTGCATATAAAGAATAAATTTCATTGTCCATGAAGGGTCATTTTGGTTTGCAACAGTGTATTATCTTCTTCTTGACTGCCAAGTTCACGACTTCTACCAGAACAGAGAGATTTAGTCTAACTTACATAATTGAACTATGCTTGAACTACCAACACAACCAAAGGGCAAAAGGATTTGCGTTTCTTGTTTTCTGCAGAGAGGACCTGAGATCTTCACTTGACGTTGAGGTAGTTATGAAGAGTTTTATGTTTCTCCAAAGCAGTGTGGCCCCAGAAATTCGATACCGCTAATGCAAGATTATAAATTGATCATTGTCTCAAATTTTCAAGTGATCCTCCTTAAATGCCTCAAAGTGGCAAAAGGTTCCTGGCTTGACACTGGCTTTTCACATTTGAAAGGAGAAATTAAGGGTGTCTCTTGATATGGGGCTTCTGAATTTTATCGAATTCCAATGCCTGACTGATCAAATAAACAGTGTTCTGGAATAATTCGCGCAGTATCACTTTAAGCTCGGAACTAAACATAGGATGCATGGCTGACCATGTTCAGTTGGCACTAGCATGGATGTGGTTGCCCATTTCCAATGCTTCTTAAATTTCTTCTTTTGCGTATGAAACTTATGATTTGGGTTTCTCAGGATTACGAGAGTGAGGAGAAATTCACCATACCAGATGATCGCGTTAGTCACTTGCTGCCAACATCCTACCAGGACATGATCGTGAGAGTTTATGCCAAAAAGCCTGAGCTGGTAGGTGAACTTGCCTGTAGCTTTGGAATTGCTAAGCCGTTTCTCATGTGTTGCATCCTCCACAACTTTGCTTGTTTGCACCCTGTTTACAGGTCGGAGCGATTTCCGATGCTTTCGAGAACTTTCAGTTGAAGACCTATGGAATCAAAGCACAAGTACACTCGACACCAGAGAAAAAAAAGCAACGCACATCATGAGGCCACAAAGTGGGGGTAACATCTCTGTTCTAGCATTTAGAGAAACATTTGAAGAATGAAGATAGGATAGGCAACAAAACATTTATTTCCAGACTGCAGCTCCAAGGCTTGTATTAGTATGGTAGTACCAAAAGTCCTTCTCGTCTGTCTACTCCATTTTTTAGTCCAAAGAATTAGATCGATATCTAGATTGAAAATGTACAGGTGGTCGTCCTCTACCTAAATCCGTATGTTCTTGCGGCATCCACTTACGTTGAATATAACCCACGTTAAATATAACCGTTTCTTCTTTTCTTGTATTGGCTAAAACATTAGATATAGCAGTCTCTCTCTCTCTCTCTCTCTCTCTCTCTCTCTCTCTTTCTGTGCAGTTGATCGGTGAAAATTTGTGGTAGATTTTACCATCCTTCTACTTCCTCCTCTTTATTATTCATATCTAGTTGTATTGTACATGCATTTGTGTCGGATCAGGCTAGAGGCTCACGCTCGCCCTTTCCCCTGAGCAACCAAACAGGGACCATTATTGATCGTTTAAAATGTCTTTACAGTTTTTCAGTTTAAAATATCAAAGCTTTCGCCCCTTACTCAAAACACATATTAGACGGGTTATTTTGGAAACAGGCTCAGCTGGCTACCTAATGAGCTCATCGCAATCTCTTCAGAACAGTCAAAACGGTAGTAACAAAAACAACAGATACGATTACCGTAAGCTAAACATCTAACGGTGGCATGAACGAAGAATGTGATATGGCATTGGATAATTGGAGATTTATGCACAATGCTAACCTCATTGATCGCCAAACCTAAAAATGCCAATGATTGATGAATTGAGATGCAATTTACCGAGGATGCCCACCACTTCCTAGTTGCTTCAGCCGTCTACATGCAGCTTGCACCGATCATCACCAAATTCGATAATGAGGCACTTCTCACTCTCTTTGGCTTCTTTGCAAAGGAAATTAGAGATGGTGACAACTGAAGCAGCAAGGACCATGGTTGGCATCCTCGGTATGACTCTAGCTTGCTCGCTCGCGGAGGAGAGAGGGAGAGAGAGAGATGGAGTTTCAGTTATAATGTGGGTACGACTCTCCTCACTCAACCAACTCTCTCGTCAAAAATATTTCATGATTCCTACATATAGTGTCGGTAGGCTGAACCAACTCTTTTGTTAAAAATATTTCATGATTCTTACATATAGGTACGAATCTGCTCGCTCACTCAACCAACTCTCTTGTCAAAAATATTTCATGATTCCGTTATGCAAGCCCCATGTAATGCAACGGAATATTTACAGTTTTGTTTACGTGATGGTAACCGTTTGATTTTAAAATATCCTTTCAGTTTTCACTTCTATTGGGAATGTTTATGGCATTCTCGTGCTCTATTTTAAGACTTTGGTCTAGTCCAAAATGAACGAGAAAATTTCACCAGAAAGGTGCTTTTTTACCCTCTCCAAATTTGAACCTCGTTATAACAGTTTGAATTCTTTCAATTTTTCTTTGTTATCATGAACCGTGCACGTGATTTTCAAGATTTAGATGTCACCATACTTCTCGTGTGACTTGCCTTTGCAGAATAAATAGACAAGCAACTGTTATCTTCACCTGTTGCAATGGGTTTCAAGTTTCATTTCTTACCCACACGTAATATCAAATTGCCATTACCCCCACCCTACTAAAACCCAATACCAACCTACTCCCTCTCTCCTCAACCAAGCGGCTTGCTTAGTTCACCACTCACCACTACGTCTCCCCCTCGCCCTCGCCACCGCGTGTGTTGCCGTTGCTCCTTTGGGGGCCGTAGCGGACCTCATATCTGAGGCCAGCGGTGACCGCTACGTGAGCTCAAGCCCAGATCGAGCCGAACTACAAAGTTTGTGGGGGTTCAATGGCTACTCACAGAGGCTTGTAACCAGCCATAGCCCTCGTGTCGCATGGCCTTGGCAAGTTGGCAACCACAAGCCACGGGCGTAGGCCATGCTCGCTTGGGCCTCTTTTTTTTTTTTTCCCTCTTCTCCGAGGTTAAGGTTCCGTGTGTTTCTGTTTCATATCCCAAATTTGCCCAATTAACCGAGGAAAAGAAAGCTCGAACTCGAAGACGAGAAGAGTTGAGTTGATGAGGGTCATGTTGGGCTGAGAGAATGATTTCTGTTGGGCTAAATGGCTCAACCCGAAATGGGCCTTGTCGCATTATCAGATTTCTCTTATTTCGGCCTAAGTCCATGATGAGGCTGCGTTGAAAGATTACATAAATTGAGATTTGGGAACACAGGCATAACATGCGCCGCTTGGAAGGAACAAAGAAACATGTTAGGCCAACCCCATCGTTCCCTTCTCCAGTTGAAAAACCACCTACAGATTGTCAAGCATTAAAAAGCAAAAATGCCAACACGAAGCTGCGATCTCGATAGGTTACCATCATCAAGTTCCAAAAAAGGTCAGAAAAACCAACATCTAATCACTACTGCAATTGTTTTTCCTCAACTCAGCCCTAGCTTAATGTAGAAAAAACGGAAAATGGCTATACACATGAGATAAGTGCCCAGATTTTTTAGACAGAGAGCAACAGTTGGGGTAATGTTCCTCGATTACGCTCTGTCCGGTCCATCAAAAACGGAGAGCTGGATTTGAGAGGCCTTCGGTCGGACAACCTTCTCACCTCTCAGTGTGGACCTAAAGTAGCAACAGTAGAGTATGAGCTGCATCGAATAACGCCCCAAGACCATTGCTAATCTGTAGGGTTTTCCCAATGTTAATCGTGTATGTGTTGGTTTCTTTGCGTACTCATGCTTCTTGACTTCAAAAGTTAAAAAGGTTGAAATTTATTCAAGTTTTGTTTCAATTGACTAGAATGAAGACGTCGAGCTTGATGAGGGCATACGTAGTCCACATGCGGCCATTGAGAAAGTTGGCTAGCGAGAGATAAAAGGGCATGTACTCCACAGGTGATCGCTTTTTTTTTTTTTTTTTTTTTTTTTTTTTTTTTTTTTTTTTTTGCAGCAGACAAAGGTAAAGAAAGAGGGGAAAAAAAGAATGAAGGGGTCAGCATTTGCTGGGATTGCTAAATTGAGATTTTAGTTTACAATGAGGGAAGGGATATGGATGTATTTGTAGCATGATGGTAAGAGGTGAGCTGTATATTATGATGTTGAACACATCATAGATAATTCCAAAAGCTAGGATTCTTCTCCTGTGGTTGTGAAAAAAGCAGATTCGCCAGTGACACCATGTCAACGACATCCTGCAGAGCCAACAAATCATCTTCTTTTGCCAAAAAAAAAAGTAAAAAGTTAGAAGCGAGCACTACCATATAATAAATACCATCACCAACCTTAATGTTGAAATTTGTTTAAGTGCCTAGAACATAATGAGATTTGTGCAAATTTTGGACATTGGAGTGGCTAAAAAACCATATATAAAACTAAGGTGCCTCGACTTAAGGTACATTGACTGAAAAACTAAGATATGTCACACATTCCGAATTGTCGGATGAGTGTTACATAGATAGGACAGAAAATAATCACCGATGTTTGACTAGAAGAACATTATAAGAGCAGCGAACCAAATAAATGCCAAATTCAGGAAAATAAGAAGAAGAAGAATAAGACTAACTGCAAGGCATCTATGATTATTGTATGTTGTATGCCAAAAATGTTGTATGTGAACAAATTTGAATTTAGTGATGGAACGTATGTGTAGAACTTGAAATGCATAATTGAACAAAAATAAATAAATCTCGAAGAACCCATATAAAGAAATTAAATGCACGAATTAATCTCAAAACCAGCACGTACCCTTCCATTGTTTGGAGCATAGAAAAAGAAAATGCATATGTAAATGAGCTCAAGCACAATCCCAACGCCATTGATGGTGACGACGAGGATGTTGTCGGGACGGACAAAGAGCAAGCCATAGATAACCCCAATGAACCCGTTGATGTTTCAATTTTCCAGAATGAAGATGTCGAGCTTGATGAGGGCATACTCAGTCCACATGCAGCCATTGAGAAGGTTGGCTAGTGAGAGTTAAAATGGCATGTACTCCACATTCTTTGTGGTGATCACTTTTTTCTGCAAAAGAAAGAGGGGAAAAAACAATGAAGGGGTTAGCATTTGCTAGGACTGATAAATTGAGGTTTTAGTTTACAATGAAGGAAGGGATATGGATGTGTACATAGCATGACAGTAAGAGGTAAGCTGTATATTATGATGTTGAACATGTCACAGATAATTCCAAAGGGCAGGATTTTTTTCTTATGGTCTTGAATAACAAGCAGGGTCACCAGTGACACCGCGGCAACGAAGATGACTTCCCTATAGAAACAATAGATCACCTGCTTCTGCACAAAAAAAAAAAAAAAAAAAAAAAAAAAAAGAGAGAGTTAGAAGTAAGCATTAACATATAATAAATACCATCATCAACCTTAACGTTGTGAAATTTATCAAAGTACCTAGAACGGAATGAGAGTTTGTACAGTGCAAAATTTGGACATTGGAGTTGCTAAAAAACCGTATATAATACTAAGGTGCTTCGACTTAAGGTACATTGATCGAAAACTATGATATGTTACAGATTCTGGATTGTCGGATGAGTGTTACACAGATAGGAGAGAACATAATCACCGATGTTTGACTAGAAGAACATTATAAGAGCAGCAAACCAAATAAATGCCAAATTCAGGGGAAAAAAGAAGAAGAAGAATAAGACTGACTACAAGGCATCTATGATTATTGTATGCCAATAATGTTGTTTGTGAATAAATTTGAATTTAGTGACAGAATGTATGTGTAGGAACTTGAAATGCATAGTTGAACAAAAATAAATAAATCCTGACGAACCCATATAAAAAAATTA
Source organism: Eucalyptus curtisii (assembly GCA_017140595.1). Lineage (NCBI taxonomy): Eukaryota > Viridiplantae > Streptophyta > Magnoliopsida > Myrtales > Myrtaceae > Eucalyptus > Eucalyptus curtisii. Next base: position 28,140,253 of record CM029503.1, on the reverse strand, counting down.
AGGGTTAATATCCCGAAAAATCCCAAACTGATACACATGTGATAAATTTACCAATAACTATTTTTTTGATCATGAAAAAACCAAAACTAATACACCTATGAAAAATTTATCCCGATTGACCATACAAAACCATAAATTAGTACATTTATGACAAATTTACCCAAAACTCATTTATTTGACCGCAAAAAAATCCCAAACTGGTAAATTTGTGAAAAATACATCCTCCGCTAAATTGGATTAATACCACAAAAAAATCACAAAAACTATAAACTGTGATAAACGGAGCATAAAATTCCAAATTGGTATACCAGTCAACTGTCGCGTGTCATTTAACTAATTTAACAATAAAATTTAACGAAAACTAATGGAGGGTAAATTTGTCAAAGTGTACTGGTTTGGGATAAATTTGTCAAATGTATACCAGTTTGGGATTTTTTAGGGTATTAACTCAAAAATTAAATGCACGAATTAATCTCAAAACCGACACATACCCCTTCCACTATTTGGAGCATAGAAAAAGAAAATGCATATATAAATGAGATCAAGCACAAGCCCCACGCAGTTGATAGTGATGACGAGGATGCTGTCGGGACAAACAAAGGACAAGCCACAGATAACCCCAACGAAGCCATTGATGTTTCAATTTACTAGAATGAAGATGTCAAGGATAACCCCAACGAAGCCATTGATGTTTCAATTTACTAGAATGAAGATGTCAAGCTCGATGAGGGCATACACAGTCCACACATAGCCATTGAGTAGGTTGGCTAGTGAGAGTTAAAAGGGCATGTACTCCGTGGTGATCACTTTTTCTTGCAACAGACAAAGGTAAAGGAAGAGGGAAAAAAACAATGAAGGGGTTAGCATTTGCTAGGACTGATAAACTAAGGTTTTAGTTTACAACGAGGAAAGGCATACCGATGCATACATAGCATGACAGTAAGAGGTGAGCTGTATATTATGATGTTGAACACGTCGCAGATAATTCCAAAGGCCAGGATTCTTCTTGTTGCGAAAAAGCGAGCAATCAAACAATAATATAGACAGAAGAAGAAAATATATCGGACACCGGATTTACGTGGTTTAGTCGTAAAGACCTACGTCCATGGGGAGAGCAGCAGCGAATTTCACTATAGATCAAGCGATATAAGGAAATTACACACTCAAGTCACTCAAACACTCTCTCGGTGTTTCCCAAGCCCCAATTACACCTAATAACGCACGCAGTGTTTAGCCCCAAAATTCCTCAAGAAATAATCTCTCAATCTCACGAAAGAATTACATGCAAATCTTACCACAAGATTTAAATCGGTTACAAACACTAATCTTTCTTGAATGTAATTCACGGACAAGAACTACAAAAAAAATCCCTCCCAAGCACTCGACAACTAGACGGCGCTTCAAGACCAACTCTTCATGATCAACGGCGGAACACCAAGCACTCATGCGGCGCTTTAAGATAATTTGTGATCCACACCTCCCACCCACGGCCACAAGTCTATATATAAGTGAAACCCTTATTCTTTTGCCAACTTCTCATAGGATTCTGTTTTCTATCTTGCCCGATTTTATCTAAAACATATATCTGTATATTTTAAACAAAATCCAAATCCAAGTCGAAGTTGGACTTTCCTATTTCAGCAGCCGAATTCTCCAGCGCAGATTCAAACTTTGGGAAGTTGATCTTCGGATCATCTTTGTTCAATTTCGAACATCCGCAACATATTCAATTCGGAATATTCTGAATTTCACATTGGACTCAAACTCGAGACATATTTTAACACTTCTCTTATCTGGATTTGGTGAAAGTGATTTATGTTTGTGTTTTAAATATGCATAATGATTGCTCGATCCGCTTAGAAGAAAAGTATTACTCACTGGGCGGTGGTAGCTCATTACTTTCTTCTTATCATGTTTTTCATGTCCCTCAATTAGTGGCCATTAGAGCGAGAGCGTCATCATGGTGGCTTTTGGGAGATGGACTTTGGGTGGTTTGAGGCTGCGTCCTTTGGGAGGAATGACTGCCGTGTCACCCCCATCCCTTTAGGATTTGGGTTGTGACAACAAAGATGCTCTCTCTTAACCTACAGTTTTCTTTATCTGTTCAGATCAGCTGAACTACATCATGGTTCATATTTTCCTTAGAATGTGTCATCATATAAGGTAAACTGGCAATCCCCAATGATCCATCCGCCTACCGCTTAATATGAATTGAGTTATGGTTTCTTTTTCCTCCTTTTCTACTGGTTCTTCTTCTTTCCTTTTTTCAGCCCAGGTGGGGGATGAACAGATGATGCAAATGGTTTTATCATCGCCTCCAGGTCTCTTGAACATGGCAGTTTACATTAGGATGATTTTCAACTTTCATTGGCTTTTCATTTCAAGTTCTGATAGTGTTTCTGTTTCCATTCGTACTTATGGTATCAAGCCGGCAATGGAAGTAGTTCTCCAGGAGCATTATGTCCCTTGTTCTACAATTTTTAGTTATCTTTAGCTCGAGTAGTTGCTTACTTCTTATATGCATCTCTCACAATTTGCACAGGTTGGACGAGGAGATTGTCATTTCAGAGAATATTGTTGCCATTAGAGAGGAGACACTTGGAACAGCGAATCATGATGGGGATCAAAAGAAGCGGGAAGGAATTGGAGCAGGAAGTTCAGGCCTCTAGATAAGTTACTGGACACCAGCTCTTGCATCTTAGAAGATGGTGGCATCAAGGTACTGTAATTCTGATGATGTACATATGTTCCGCGGGCATGAAACGAAGTCAAGAGAGGAAATAAATTAGGACTATTTGTTTGTGCGGGAGAGCAACAGGAAAGCCACGCCATACTGGAATCCTAGCTTATTGGTGTGGGTATTGGAGCACGAACAAGGTTTCATTTTGTACGGCTTCTTGAAGGAAATAGAGAATGGACCAGCTTTGTCCTCTTTTGTGGGTCGCAAAGGGCAAATAGGCCCTTAAATAGCCACTCCATTGCCAGTAAGCTATCGACCTATAGTAACCTTTGCGGATTAGAGACAAAATCTAATTTTTTTCTTAAGAGCGAATGAACTATAGACATTTTGAATTCTCGTTTACGGGTTGTCTCAAATTGTCTTCCTACAGCTTCATAAATCGACTTGAATTTTGTATCCAGTGAAGCAGTGGATGCAAATTGGGAATGAGATGTTTGAATTCTGTTTCTTGAGTAAGGCCCAAAAATCCGTCTGAACTTCCAGTATGGAACTCACACTAGAAGCGTATAGTAGAACCTTCCTAGTGAAATGTCCACGCTTATGTTAGTTCCTCTGTGAATGTTACAGGACATATGCTCTGAGTCTGACTGGAGTAAAATTTAGTTAGACTAAATGATCAGATATTAGAAAAAGAAAAGGGAGATTTTTGGTGCCGACATCTTCAATATGGACGTGGTAAGTTACGGACAAGCATCGGAAATTGGCACAGGTGGATCAGACATGGAACCATTGAGGATGCGTGAAGCAACCCATGAATTGGGTGCATCCGTGAAATGTATCCCATCCTAGCTAATTCGATCCTGAGGATCACCACAAGCGTCTCCATGAATGGTGTAACAACCCGGGCCCACTGTGTGATATTGTCCGCTTTGGACACTAAGTCCTCACGGTTTTAAAACGCGTCAGGACTTAGTGTCCAAAGCGGACAATATCACACAGTGGGCCCGGGTTGTTACAAATGGTGGTTCCGTTTACCTGTACCGACATTCCACACCTCACAAAGGTTGGCATGAAGCTAACACAGCAGTAGTTTAGTGGATCGACAAAACCTGATACCAGACATCATCAATTATTAGCACAAAATTTATACACCACATTAGTATTAGTCCAAATGAAACATTAGGCAAAACAGACCATCTGTTTTAGCAGGACCGCTAGTTTCAATTTACATTTTTCTGTAGTTTCTTCTCATTAAGTGTAGCCTGAGAGAGCTAGTACCCTTTGATATGCAGAAGATGACCTTGATTTTTAGCATCACTAATCAGCGATAGCTTGGCTGAATATGCGTCCACCTATGTGAATGCAGCCATGGAGAGATTATTTCTTACCTGGTTCACTCTTTCTTTAAGCTGCTGGTTGAATTCTTGAACTACATTGTTTTGGTAAGCGACGCAGCCATTCTGGTCAAGGGTGCCATTATATGGTAGAGCCATGAAAGGCAAGCATCCAACTGGACCAGTGTTATGTATCCAGATAGACGATGTTTTGTGCATTTGGTTGCTAACGAATTGTCAGACGATGAGATCATTTTTTCACATTCCCATCAGTTCGCTCTCGTAGCACTTCTTCCCCTCTGGTTAATTTCACACTTCCACTAATTCAGAGACACTAGTTTTGCGGTTTTAGTGTTATGTGAAGATATTCCCTTGTGTCGGTCATGAATGGAGCATGAGGTGCGACGACAACAACGAATTTGCTGTCAAGAGTGCTGAAGAGCGCAATAGGACATGTTAAATTGGTTTTTGAAGCATGTCAAGTGAATAGAAGGCATTTTAGAAGAATATAGCGAGGGAAATCAGTAGATGACGTTGTCAATCATGAATTGGTTTCGTCGGCATTGAAGTTGTGTGCATGTTTTGAATAATTCTTGAATTCTTTTTTGACCAATTTGACGATCGATGCACTTCCTGTTCTTTGAACTTCAACTGCGAATTTTCGTAGATCATATTGCTCCTATAAATTAAAGAATAACAAATTCTTGGCATTTATATGTTTATTCAGCTATGAATGATATAGATTTTACAAGAACAAACTACCTACTGAGTCTGGAGCAAATAGGAACGTTTTCTAAAGCATTCAAAATCATTGGTTCGGGTTTCTTTCTGACTCATTTTTCAACATGCCAAAAGGGCGAAATCTAACTCCCGCAAGGTGTCTTGTCCAAAAAAAAAAAAAAATGCTACACTTTGTCTTCTTTATCTTACCATAGAAAAATCCAGAAGAGCTTCTAAGTGCCTAGTGCACATAAATAACATCGCAACAAATATGTGCTTTCAAACTGCAAAAAACTTTCACTTCATTTATCCCACAAATAGAATTCATATACATGTGCAAAACATGTCAAACTCATGAATAACCCAATCAATATATTCACATTTGCAAAATCTCAAAACATGCCAAATTGTACTTGAACAACCAAAAGAAATCAGCTGCACATGTCTCGGGACATTGCGCTTTTGTTCATAAACTATGGTTTTGGGATATTCCTCTTGGGTTAACTTTGCACTTGATTTAATCTTGCTCAACCAAAAGAAGTCAGTTAATCCATGAATTAAGGTAGCTTGAGTCGACAGTAGGTTCCTAATGGACAGAAGTTGTCCCTCCAAATCCGATATCTCTTTGGATGTTCTGCAAGAGGAACTATAAACAAAAATCAAATTAGCAAATTCCCAACTTAATCAGCTGCCTATCGTCAATTTTAATTTGCTGAAGGATCTTTTGGTACCGTGATGGGCTTAGAAAACCATCGGCTAACATGCACTGTTGGTCACGCCTAATCCAGTGAACGATGAGTTTGTGAAGTCACTTCGGAAATGCTGCATAATTAGCATGAACACTTCTCCGCATTTCCTCAGCGGAAGCTTTCTTGAGGTCCAAGAGGTAGGAGCATAATTGTCTTATTTTTTGCCAGAAAGTGACAAAAACTTAAATGAAACATTACACATATTGATTGTCATACCATATAGTGAAAAATTGCAACTCGAACATAAATTATCCGTGTTCTTTGTGGCGTTCCGTCCTGATTTTGATGAACGGAGTAAGTCTTGTGTGTACCAATTTACCTTGATTGCATGAGAAAATTTGAAAGCATATCATATCTCAAACCATTGATTGCATGAGAAAATTTCCAGACAACGCTCGACCTTGAGCTTCTTATTAAAGTTTTCTTGTTCAGGAATTGAATCTGTCCAAGCAAAAATAGAAAAATGGAAACTGAAGCCAACCACTTCTCCTTGCTTGCCTCGAGCGAGGCTAAGACATCTGTAGATACCAAACGACCTCGCATCAATATAACTAGTCGCGCATCAATTTGGTCCGTATAGCGTAAGTCACAGCACTCCCAACTCCTTCCAGGATATCTATGTAAATCGAAGGGCAATCGAAGAAGGAAAAACAAGTAAAGCCAACAATTCAGAACTTCACCAACTAGTTGCTTGCTTAACTGCTTGAAAGATACGTGGAAAAACAACATTCATCTGTAGAGATATACTCGGTGAATATGCACATCGCCTGAATGTGTAAAAAGAAGAAACTACACCGACAATGCTGTCCGCTCAGCACGTTACCACCATCAGCTCCGAACCAGAAACTGCTATAGCCTCTAGCCACAAAAATATGTAAGCCAATGAAAGAATGATCAAGAAGACAGATGATATACACAGATCGTTAAACTACTCTAGCCTCTAGCCACAAAGATATGTAAGCCAATGAAAGAATGATCAAGAAGACATATGGTATACATAGATCGTTTATTTTTTCCTTGTGAAAAGCACCATTACTTCGTTGATGAACTTGACCCATTGTCGCGACCTCTCTTTTGTTGTTTGGGGGAAAAGGAAGAGATTTAGGTGTATTGCCTAGAGAGGCGGACCAACGGCCCTGGATTAGGCGCGGGCTCTCCCAAGCCCATACCTTGTGCAACGTTAGATTTTGTATTTCAGTCTTTAACAACCTAAATATTTCTAGAAGTCGCCACTAGCCTATAGAGGTCGGCTAGAAACCAATCAAGATATGGGAGTGTTGTCTCGATTCCTACACAACTAGAGATTTCTAGGAACGGGGACTTGTTTACATCAATGTTTCTATTAGCGCCATTGCGGTACCACTAACTTGAAAAGTTGTTCATTTAAATGGTCACACAATCTTGATTACCAATAATATCTTTATGAAACCACTAAGTGTCCATGCAAATTTTGTAGTTTATTTTTTTTAATGCCTAGACTAATCCTAACATAATTTAGAAAAGAAATTCACACTCAAATTATTGAAAAGCGGTGTGGTAAGTAAACATTCAAGAAATTGAAATGATTTGAAAGTAATGCGAAAAGGAAAACCCAATACAAGTCAGGCAAATACTATTACATGACCTTATTATCACGCCCCGAGACGGAGCCCCCATGAGCAAAAATGGGAATTTAAATATGCATGAAATTACTCTATATGCATGAAATTACTCTAAATAATTTTAATCCAAGCAAAATGGATTATTTATAAATTTTTTTATAAAATACCAAAATATCATTAAATTTGGAAAATGACCTTTTAAAATTAGGAAAATTTCATAGATGTCATTTATGCCATAATTTGATACCATCCATTATTTTAATAATATTTTTTGAAATTGTCATATTTTCTCATTTTTTAATTTTTATTTAAAAATAATTTCTTAAACCGATATATGCTAATTTACACTAATATGGAACTGCCCAATACATGAATATAACAAGAACAGAGTTCAAATCAACTGTTTCAAGATCGAAACTTGGTTTGCATTTCGTCAAACGCTTGGCGTGCATCAAATCATCCAAAAGCAGCTTCCTCGGGCCATATTTGCGGCCTTTAATCTCAACACATAAGCAATCTCACGTGGAACTAAAATATCAAGGTTATACTATCACATGCAAAGAGCAAGATTATATAGAATTCATAGCCCAAAACACACAAGAACCAAGCTAAAATCGGTCTCAAATATGTGGTTTGAGCTGATTTTGCAAATCTGGGTTTGAACCCAAGTCAAGCAAACATGTTGTATGCCCGAATTCAAGCCCCGACACTCACCACATACGAGATCTAAGGGAAACATTACTTGATCCAAGTGAAAGTATGTAACATGGACTTTCAAATGCAATAAACATCACAAAGAATGATCAACCAAACTGTTGATGTATCAAGACGTACCATCTATTTTTCTTTGTTTTGTTTAGTTAGTTTGTTGATGTCCTGTTTTCAAGGAGTTAGTTAAATGTTGTTTTACTTGGTTAAGCTTATCTTGTAGGAGCAGTTAGTTGCACGTTTTTTAGCTATTTTGTTAGTTTGTTGTTGGTTGTGGACCAAGCAAGCTGTTAGTGGGCAACGTGGTATGATTAAGTTTTAGTATGTATTTAAGCATTTTTCAATTTTTTGAATAATATACACATCTTTTGCTGTCAACTCCTTCTCTATTCTTTCGAAAAATAACACTGGTATCAGAGCTTTCTTGATCTTAAGGGGCTATGAATGACTTGTGAGATTGATTGAGAGGTGTGTTTGCATCTATAGAAGCTAAAAGCAAGATGGAGGCATGATCGAGTGGATTTTCAACAATGGCTCCACTAGTGTTTGATGGAGAAAATTATCAAGCCTAGGCAATGAGAATGCGAGTCTATCCAGAGGGTTGTGATTTTTGGGAAGCTGTGGAACAAGATTATGAAGTTGCTCCCCTTCCTAACAATCCAACCATCAATCAAATCGAGCTTCACAAGGAGAGGACAACAAGGAAAGCAAATGAAAAGTCTTGTTTATATGATGCTGTCTCACCTGCCATTTTCAGCAGAATTATGGCTTGTGAATCAACCAAAGTTATTTGGGACTTCCTCAAAGCTGAGTATCAAGGAGATGAGAGGATCAAAAGCATGAAGGGGCTAAATCTGATCATAGAATTCGAGAGACTACAGATGAAGGAGTCTAAGACAATTAATGAGTATTATGATAAGTTAATAAGCATTGCAAATCAGGCAAGAGTTCTAGGTATTGACCTCTCTAATAATAGGCTAGTGCAGAAGATTCTTGTCTCCTTACCCGAGACAAGAACAGTAGAATGTAGGAGGAAAAGTCAAGAAGTGGAAAGGGAAGAAAGGAAATGGCAGTAGTGGTTCAGAAGCTGCTGCAGGAGATAACAGTGCGGGCAACTCCAAGAACAATTGGGGAAGATCTTTATCGTGTCAACATTGTGGAAAAAAGAATCATCCACACTTTAGGTGTTGGAAGAGGCCAGATGTAAGGTGCAGAAAATGTCATAAGCTTGGACACATTGAGAAGTTCTGCAAAGAGAAAAGAGATCGGCAGCAAGGTGAGGTACATGCTGCAGTCCAGCAAGAGGTAGATCAACTATTTGTTGCCTCTTGTTTCTTCTCTAGTACTCCATGTGACAGTTGGCTTGTTGATAGTGGTTGTACAAACCACATGACAAGTGATGAAAAGCTTTTTATAGACATTGACAAGTCATTGAAGTCAAGAGTGAGGATTGGGAATGGAAAGTACTTAGAAGTGAAAGGTAAAGGGAGTGTAGCAATGGAGAGTTGTGTTGGAACTAAGCTGGTTTCTGATGTGATGTATGTGCCTGAGATTGATCAGAACTTGCTAAGTGTGGGGTAGTTGATAGAAAAGGGATTTAAGGTGATATTTAAAGAGGATAAGTGTTTGATATTTGACTCCAGTGGTAAGGAGCTGTTCAATATAAAGATGCAACATAAGAGTTTTTCTTTTAATCCTCTTGAGAAGGAGCAGATGGCATTCAAGTGTCAGGCTAATGATTTAGAAGTATGGCACAAGAGTTTGGGGTACTTTCATCACAAAGGCGTGCTGTTCATGCAGAGGAATGAAATGGAAATTGGGTTACCAAGCCTGGAGGAGCATATCACAAGGTGCAAATTTGTTTGCTGGGCAAGTAGACAAGACTTCCCTTCAAGGAATCCACTTGGAGAGCTACAGAGAAGCTGTAACTGATTCATACAGATCTATGTGGTCCACAAGTGACTCATTCACTAAATGGCAGCAGGTATTTCATTATTTTCATTGATGATTATACCAGAATGTGCTGGATTTACTTTATGAAGCAAAAGTCAGAAGTTGCTGAGGTATTTATGAAGTTTAAGAGATGGGTTGAGAACTAAAGTGGCTGCAAGATTCAGGTCATCAGATTTGATAATGGAACAGAATACACTTCACAGAGTTTAACTCTTTCTATAAAGAGGTTGGAATTGAGCATCAGTTTACTGCTCCTTACTCTCCTTAGCAAAATGGAGTTGATGAGAGGAAGACTAGAACAATTATGGAGATGACTAGGTGTCTGCTGTATGAGAAGAATCTACCAAAAGAGTTTTGGGCAGAAGCAGCAAACACAACAATTTTTCTGCTGAATAGACTACCTACAAGGGTATTGGAGAAGAAAACAACATTTGAAGCTTGGTTTGATGTCAAGCAAATTCTAAGAAATTTGAAGGCGTTTGGCTGTTTGTGTTTTTCTCATATTCCACAGGTTAAGAGAGACAAGCTAGGAGAGAAAGTTGAACTTGGGATCTTTGTTGGCTATAGTTAAGTGTCAAAAGCTTATAGGATCTATCAACCACAGACAAGGAAGGTGATCACTAGCAGGGATGTTCAATTCCTGGAAGATGAGAAATGGGACTGGACAAATGAGCCACAAGACAAGCACAAAGAGGTCTCACTAGAACCTAACAAGCTGGTGGATGATGTTCCAGTTAGGGGTACCAGATCTCTAACTTATATATATCAGAGGTGCAATGTGGTTGTTTTGGAACCTGCAGGTTATAAGGAAGCTAAAAGCGATCAAAGGTGGATGAATGCAATGAAGGAAGAGTTAGCTATTATAGAAAAGAACCAAACATGGGAGCTAATGGAGAGGCCTGAATATAGGAAGGTGATTGGAGTAAAATGGGTTTTCATGACCAAATTTAATCCCGATGGCTCAGTGAATAAGCATAAGGCCAGGTTGGTGGTGAAGGGATATGCACAGATTTGGGGAGTTGATTTCTCAAAAACCTTTGCTCCTGTGGTAAGACTAGATGCAATTAGAATGATTCTTGCTTTGGCAGCTCAACAAGGATGGAAGGTATATCAGTTAGATGTGAAATCTACATTTTTGAATGGAGTGTTGCAGGAGGAGATTTATGTTGAGCAACCAAAAGGCTTTGTTACACCAAGCCAGGAGGAGAAAGTTTATTTGCTGAGAAAGACTCTCTATGGCTTGTGGCAAGCTCCCAGAGCATGGTACAGTAAGATGGATGAGCACTTGCTGGGCCTGGGTTTCAAGAAAAGTCTCAGTGAATCCACTCATATGTTAAGAAGTTAGTATCTAACTTAGTGGTGGTGTCTCTTTATGTGGATGATATGCTGATGACAGGGAGTAATAGTACTCAGATGACTGCATTTAAGCAAGAGATGATAAAGATGTTCGAAATGACTAATCTTGGTGAGATGTCATATTTTCTAGGAATGGAGGTTAAGCAGAATCAGAATGAAGTTTTTATCTATCAAAAGAAGTACTTGAAGGAGATCCTAAGGAGATTTAATATGGAGGAGTGCAAGAGTGTGAGTACTCCAATGGGTCATAAGGAAAAGCTTCAAAAGAAGGATGGATCAGAACCTACAGATGAAAGAGTTTATAGAAGTTTGATTGGCTGTCTTATGTATCTCACTGCAACTAGGCCAAACATCATGTTTCCTGTAAGTGTCTTGTCTATATTTCTCAATTGTGCAAGTTAGTTGCATATGGTAGCTGCAAAGAGGGTGTTGAGGTACTTGAAAGGTACTCTTTCATATAGGATTAAGTTTTGTAGAGTTGAGGAGTTTAAGTTGCAAGGGTATTCTAACAGTGACTGGGCAGGATCAGTAGATGATATGAGGAGCACTTCAAGTTATTGCTTTACATTTAGGTCGGCATGTTTTTCCTGTTGTTCAAAGAAGCAGGAACTAGTGGCTCAATCAACTGCAGAAGTTGAGTTCATTGTAGCTACGGCAGCTTTGAATCAAGCATTATGGTTGAAGAAGATAATGGATGATCTGCATATGCAGCAAGAAGAAGACATAGAAGTATTTGTGGATAATCAAGCTACTCTGGCCATTTCACAGAATGTAGTATTTCATGGAAGAACAAAAACATTTTAAGGTCAAGTATTACTTCTTGAGAGAAGTGCAAAAGGCTGGAGAGGTAAAACCGATGCAGTGCAATTCAGAAAACCATATTGTAGATATATTCACAAAGTCATTTCATGATGGTCGATTTGAACATCTCAGGGCAAAACTAGGAGTGTGTAGTACTTGATCCAGGAGGAGAGTCTTGATGTATCAAGACTGCACCATATGTTTTTCTTTGTTTTGTTTAGTCAGTTTGTTGATGTCCTGTTTTCTAGGAGTTAGTTAATTGTTGTTTTACTTGGTCAATCTTATCTTGTAGCAGAAGTTAGTTGCACGTCTTTTAGCTATTCTGTTAGTTTGTTGTTGGTTTTGTGGACCAAGCAAGTTGTTAGTGGGCAACGTGGGTTTATGGTTTAGTTTTAGTATGTATTTAAGCATTTTTCAGTTTTCTAAATAATATACACAACTTTTACTGTCAGCTCCTTCTCTGTTCTCTCGAAAAATAATATGAACACATCAAAATGACCTCTCCAAAAAGCACGCATGCAAAGTCCACACTGACAAGCCATGAATCAATATGGATAGGCTTGGTTTTTTGCTCAAATTTTAGATGGTCTCATGGCTCATGCGGGAATTTAAAGGCCAAACCAAGCTGACCTTAGCATCATTGATACTCCCATATAACATTCATCAAGCTCATGAAGACAAGTGATGCACGAAAATAGACATAACAAATCAAACATGCAAGACTCTTGAAGAAATTTCAACACCGAAAAATTTTAGCCTCAAAAATCAATTTTCTGGACTGGTTTTCCTCTTGATTTTTCATTCTTGAAACATGTTCAAAATTGACCAAAAATACATCTAGGATTCTTACCTTGCTTCCTAGTTTCTTTTTCAAGTGGCTCTTGGCCGAGGAAATCAAGAAATTATCCTCGGGGGCCCGTGGAAGTTGGCTCCTTCAACTGGAAAATGGGATCTGCAAAGAAAGAACTAACAACAAAGGTTTTTGTTGGTCCCCAAAACTAGACTCCATGACTTTTTTGTTGAAAAAATTAACATCAAACCAAACTATATGTATTTTAGTTTAGGTTACAAGTCATGGTTTTCCTCATTTGTCTCTCAATTTTCTCAAAAACAGTCGCTTTCCCTCACCCATGACCAATTGTGCTCAACACTTCGAAAAATTTTCAGTCTTACTTGGCCCAACAAGAGGGTGTTTTTCAGGGGGCTTTAGGAGGCCTTCCCGATCTCCATTTGAGACGTGCAACCTATGGATGGAAAGATCTTTGAGTAAAGTTTCACTCTCTCGTTGAAGGTTTTGGCTAATTTTGGTTGCAAGTTTGCAAAAATTTCACTTTTTCCTCTAAATGTCGATTTGGAATTTCTGAGTTTAACCTTTCTTGAGTTGCTTGTGGGGGTGTATTTTGAGAACGACCGTGAGCTCCCCCTAGTGCTTCTTGTCTCCTACCTTTTATGCCTCCAAAGAGCTTCAAAGATCTTATCCACTAAATTAAACAATCTTTTGGTCGGTTTTTGCTCACGTACCAAGCCTGCTAACTGAGCTAGTTCACCCATTTTCTGACTTAGCCAAAATTTTCAAACTTCTGCAACTGTTGAGTGTACAGGTTTTGCTACGAATTTCACGTGCCTTTAGGAGCTTATCCCTACCCAATTTTCTTCCACTTGCACTCCTAATTATGGTCTTTCATCACATGTAGAGATCAGGCTGATTGGGTGGCTGAGGAGAATATGGTGAGACCACCAATTTGCTTACTCAGCAACTCTGAGTTGAGACCAACTCATGGACTGAATTTTGGCAGATGGTTTGGGTGTATTAATCCATCAATTTAGTTGTGAATTTTGATCAATTAGCAAGCTTATATATAGTATTTTAAGATCTTGACCAGTCTTCACAATTGTCCCCACCCAATTTTGCAAGAAAGTCCCTCAAAGTTGGCCACTATTTTCTTGTCCAAAAATACCAAATTCAATGCAATTTGGTCATTTTGGCCCGATTCAATTAATTTAACTTGGCCAAAGTTCAATTTCAACCCAATTGGGGGCCTAGATGATGATTTAGGGGCTCGGACGAAATTTTGCGAAATTTGTGAATTGGCCCCTCAACTTTTTAGAAATTACATTTTGGCTCTAACTTGCCGTTTTAATTCCAATTTGACCTTTCGGCCTTGGCTAACAACATTCAAATCATTAGCTCCAACTTTTTGTTCTTTTTTTATACTTTTTATATTTTTTAAGAAAAATAAATACATTCAAAAACTATATTAAATGCCTAGGTAATCTATATGCAAAAATTTGACAAGAGATATTTTTTTTGTGGAAAAATAAATTCCCATCTTTTTAAATGATCTATGGGCAAAAAATTTAGGTGTCAATACTGTTAGGAAGCCTCCACTTATGCCAATAGATCGACACCCTCGACCATAAAGGAAACCTAAAACTGTACGCGAGGTGTCCATCCACAGGACCCCCAACAAGCAAAGGAAGCCACTCATACCTAGATTCCCTCAAGTCAATTGGATTCCACTGAATAAAAAGGTTTTCATAAAGCATATCAGAGGCCCTAAACAACACGGATTGAACTGAAAGCGCATAATTCGACAATCATTCAAGTTATGAACAAGTGTTAAACATATAAATATAGGAAAACATACTTTCTACAAGCCTTGATATTTCTGACACGCAAATAAGCTAGATGGAGATTTCATCCGACTAAAAAGCAAAGAAAAGCAGTTCGTCTGCTAAGGTAAGTGGATACTAAAAAGCTATGAACATATAGAAAAAACGATGTTCCTCCATCACACCGTAGCTAGTCCAACTTCTCACCTCTCTGACGTGGACCTAAAGTAGCAGCCATAAAGTATGAGCTGCACTGCACCAAACAGCACCCCAAGCCCATTGCTGATCTGCAGGTTGTTCCCAAGTTATGTGTTACTATTGGATCATATAGGTTCGTGGATGTGGTGGTTTCTTTCAATTCTTATGCCTCTAGACTTTGAAAGAAGAAGGGTTGAAACTAATTCAAATTATGTTTCAATTACCATAATGAAGATATCAAGCTTGATGAGGGCGTATGCAATCCACACACAAGCATTTAGAAAGTTGGCCAGGGAGAGATAGAACGGCATGTACTCCACACTCTTTGCGGTGGTCACTTTTTTCTATAGTAGACAAAGATAAAGAAAGAGGTAAATCAATATGATAAACTAAGTTTTTAGTTTACAATGAGGGAATGGGGTAGATTTGTACGTACCATGATCGTAAGAGGGGAGCTATACATGATGACGTTGAAGACATGCAGATGATTCCAAATGCAAGAATTCTTCTCCTATGGTCATGCTAAACTAGCAGGAACTGTAGGGACACCGTAGCGACAAAGACAACTTCACAGCAAAACCAATAAACCACCTTCTGCCAAAAAGAAAGAATTAATCGTAATACTCTGAAGTTTGTCAACGTGCCTAGGACAAAATGAGTGTTTGTAGAATTAATTTTTTTGACATTGGAGTGTCAATTTTATCAGTAGATTTCTATTCAGATAGCATGGTATAAGTAGAATAGCGGAATATTTTAAAGGTAAAATTTAATTCTACAAACATTCATTTTGTCATAGGCACGTTGACAAACTTTAGACTATTACGATTAATTCTTTCTTTTTGGCAAAAGAAGGTGGTTTATTGGCTTTGCAAACTTCGTCGCTACGGTGTCACTATAGTTCCTGTTAGTTTTTCCCGACCATAGGAGAAGAACTCTTGCATTTGGAATCATCTGCGATGTCTTCAACATCATCATGTACAGCTCCCCTCTTACGATCATGGTACGTACAAACCCACCCCATTCCCTCATTGTAAACTAAAAAGTTTATCATATTGATTTGCCTCTTTCTTTATCTTTGTCTACTGCAAAAAAAAGTGACCACCACAAAGAGTGTGGAATAGGTGCTTCACTCCCCGGACGTGCGCAAAGCGT
Organism: Eucalyptus curtisii; assembly: GCA_017140595.1. Lineage (NCBI taxonomy): Eukaryota > Viridiplantae > Streptophyta > Magnoliopsida > Myrtales > Myrtaceae > Eucalyptus > Eucalyptus curtisii. The sequence continues at coordinate 28,124,388 of CM029503.1, read as the reverse complement.
GTAAGCCTCAGTCTCCGGACGTGCAGTGCGCAAGAAGGGGGCATGTCTCTTGTCCCCCTGACGTGCCTAGGGAAGGAGTTCTGGACTGTTGGGGTAGTATGGGCCGCTCGTAGTGTGAGCTACATAATAGGTCTCTTTGCAATGAATCTCAGGCAATAACCACTTCTAATTTCCAATCCAATTAATCTTTAAATCAAATTTATCTTCGACCAACACTACAATTACTAAGATTTCTACATGTATTTTGTTTTGCAGTCCGACATTTTATAAAATCCTTAAGAACAAGTCGGTGGGAAAATATGAGATGGATCCCTACCATGCAACTATCTTGAATTGCAATTTCTGGCTCATATATGGCTTGCCATTCGTGCATCCCGATAGCATTTTAGTTCTCACGATCAATCCCATCGGGATTGCATTACAGCTCATCTACATAGAGATTTTCTATTACTATGCTCCAAACCAGCAAAGGGTATATGCTCGATATTTATCGATTCATTCATCTTTCTATCTAGGTTCTTCGAGATTTTTGGATATTGGAGAGTCGATGTGCATAAGTAGAACTTTTTCAGTAGATTTATATTCAGATAGCATAGTATAAGTAGAATAGCTATCGGTAAGACAATTTTAAAGGTAAATCTCGAAAAACCTAGATAAAAAAAAAATGAATCAATCAATAAATATCGAGCACATACCCTTTGCTGGTTTGGAGCATAGTAATAGAAAATCCCTATGTAGATGAGCTATAATGCAACCCTGATGGGGTTGATTATGAGAACTAAAATGCTATCGGGATGCACGAATGGCAAGCCATAGATGAGTCAGAAATTGCAATTCAGATAGTTGCAAGGTAGGGATCCACCTCATATTCTCCCACCGACTTGTTCTTAAGGATTTTATAAAATGTCCGACTGCACAACAAAATACATAGAGAAATATTAGTAATTGCGGTGTTGGTCGAGGAGAAATTTGATATAAACATTAATTGGATTGGAAATTAGAAGTGGTTACTGCTTGAGATTCATTGCAAAGAGACCTATTATGCAGCCTATACTACTTCAACAGCCTAGAACTCCTTCCCTAGGCACGTCCAGGGGACAAGAGACATGCCCCTCCTTGCGCACCGCATGTCCGGGGATCGAGGCGCGCACGCTTTGCGCACGTCCAGGGACCGACGCGCGTACTCCACACTCTTTGTGGTTGTCCTTTTTTTCTGCAATAGACAAAGATAAAGAAAGAGGTAAATCAATATGATAAAGTAAGATTTTAGTTTACAATGAGGGAAGGGGGTGGACTTGCATGTACCATGATCGTAAGAGGGGAGCTGTACATGATGATGTTGAAGACATCGCAAATGATTCCAAATACAAAATGAGTGTTTGTAGGATTAAATTTTTTGACATTGGAGTGTCAACGTGCATAAGTAGAACTTTTATCAGTAGACTTCTATTTAGATAGCATGGTATAAGTAGAATAGCTATCGGTAAGACAATTTTAAAGGTAAAATTTAATTCGACAAACACTCATTTTGTTCTAGGCACCTTGACAAACTTCAGATTAATTCTTTCTTTTTGGCAGAAGAATGTGGCTTATTGGCTTTGCGGCGAAGTTGTCTTCGTCGCTACGGTGCCACTACAGTTCCTACTAGTTTTTCCCAACCATAGGAGAAGAATTCTTGCATTTGGAATCATCTGCGATGTCTTCAACGTCATCATATACAGCTCCCCTCTTACGATCATGGTACGTGCAAATCCACCCCTTCCCTCATTGTAAACTAAAAACTTAGTTTATCAGATTGATTTACCTCTTTCTTTATCTTTGTCTACTACAGTAAAAAGTGACCACCACAAAGAGTGTGGAGTACGTGCCTCGTTCCCCGGACGTGGGCAAAGCGTGCGTGCCTCGGTCCCCGAACGTGCGGTTCACAAGGAAGGGGCATGTCCCTTGTCCCCCGGACGTGCCTAGGGAAGGAGTTTTGGGCTGTTGGGGTAGTATGGGCTGCACAATAGGTCTCTTTGCAATGAATCTCAAGCAGTAACCACTTCTAATTTCCAATCCAATTAATGTTTAAATCAAATTTCTCCTCGATCAACACCACAATTACTAAGATTTCTATATGTATTTTGTTTTGTAGTCCGACATTTTATAAAATCCTTAAGAACAAGTCGGTAGGAGAATATGAGGTGGATCCTTACCATGCAACTATCTTGAATTGCAGTTTCTGGCTCATTTATGGCTTGCCATTCGTGCATGGCGATAGCATTTTAGTTCTCACCATCAACCCCATCGGGATTGCATTACAGCTCATTTACATAGAAATTTTCTATTACTATGCTCCAAACCAGCAAAGGGTATGTGCTCGATATTTATTGATTCATTCATTTTTTTTATCTAGGTTCTTCGAGATTTTTGGACATTGGAGTGTTAACGTGCATAAGTAGAACTTTTATTAGTAGATTTCTATTTATATAGCATGGTATAAGTAGAATAGCTATTGGTAAGACAATTTTAAAGGTAAAATTTAATTCTACAAACATTCATTATGTCCTAAGCACGTTGACAAACTTCAGACTATTATGATTAATTCTTTCTTTTTGGCAGAAGAAGGTAGTTTATTGGCTTTGCGGCGAAGTTGTCTTCATCGCTACGGTGTCACTATAGTTCCTGCTATAGGAGAAGAACTCTTGCATTTGGAATCATTTGCGATATCTTCAACGTCATCATGTACAGCTCCCCTCTTACGATCATGGTTCGTGCAAATCCACCCTGATAACTCTATAAAAATAGAGTTATTTTACCTATTTTAGGCAACAATTAATGCGATATCTATGAGAAAATATTTGAATTTCCTTCTGATTATTTGAATTTTCCTTATTTATGCAGGATAATGATATATGGAGAAGATAAGGAAAAGAAATTGCAAAACTCAGGAATTTGAATCAAGCAGCAGTGGGAGATAGATATCAAATCAAAATTCTCTGATTTACTCCCTGATTTTGTGCGCAATTACTTGGAGATAAGGATCTTGGATATCTCCTATAAATAGGAGAGCTAGAGAGAGCAACTGGGTTTTTAAGCTAGTTCTTCTGCTAGATTGTTTTTTCATTGTTCTGAGAGTTTTTCAAGTATTTTGAAGAGAAGACGAAAGTGGAGACAGAATTCTTGTTCTTTGATTCAAGATGCTGAGTTTGATTTTTATTTTTATTTTTTCATCTACTATGTTCTAATTTTCTTTTGTTAGGGCTACGATGTAGCCTAACTATGATGATGTGAATTTCATGATTTTTATGTTTTACAATTGATTTCATTCATGTTAGTTATATATTATTGTGCTTAATGCTTTTGAGTGATTGGCCACCACTTGAATGATCTGATGTGCATGTTTGAGACTGAGAAGTGATAATATGCAATTGCTCATTATAATATATGCAATATACTGCGTTATTTGTGTAGCTTTCGGTGATAAGGTGATCCAAAAGACTCATTGTAAACCGGGAATATTCATAGTTTTTCATGCACTTATGTTTATTTTAATTCACATAGAGATATAGTGGATTAATAAATTGAGTAGGTTTGCTATACCTAGAGATAGGATAGTAAATAGATCAGGAAATTCCGCTATCACATGTTTGATATCGTTCTTGTACTCACAACAATCTGAAATTCATATCTAGTGGTTATGGTGAAATCGGATGCTCTAACATATTTATCTGATTGATTTACTGCATTAGTCTACAAATTTTGTTTTTAATTTATTCTCAATTATATTTTGATCTGTTAGATAAATTTTAGAGTTAATCTATTTTAGTATTTAATTAGTTTACTAATCATCGATCTTCGTGGGACGATATTCTTTCTCATCATTATATTACTTGTTCGACATGTTCACTTGCGTTTAGAATTTTACGAACACACCCCTTCCCTCATTGTAAACTAAAAACTTAGTTTATCATATTGATTTTCCTCTTTCTTGATCTTTATCTACTGCAGAAAAAAGTGACCACCACAAAGAGTGTGGAGTATGCTCCTCGGTCCCCGAACGTGCGCAAAGCGTGCACGCCTCGGTCTCCGGACGTGCGGTGCATGGGGAGGGGGCATGTCTCTTGTCCCCCGGACGTGCCTAGGGAAGGAGTTCTGGGCTGTTGCCCGTAGTATGGGCCGCACAATAGGTGTCTTTGCAATGAATCTCACGCAGTAACCACTTCTAATTTTCAATCCAATTAATGTTTAAATCAAATTTCTCCTTGACCAACACCACAATTACTAAGATTATATGTATTTTGTTTTGCAGTTCGACATTTTATAAAATCCTTAAGAACAAGTCGGTGGGAGAATATGAGGTGAATCCCTACCTTGCAACTATCTTGAATTGCAGTTTCTGGCTCATATATGACTTGCCACTCGTGCATCCGATAGCATTTTAGTTCTCACCATCAACCCCATCGGGATTGCATTACAGCTCATCTACATAGAGATTTTCTATTACCATGCTCCAAACTAGCAAAAGCTGTATGCTCGATATTTATCGATTCATTCATTTTTCTATCTAGGTTCTTCGAGATTTTTGGACATTGGAGTGTCGATGTGCATAAGTAGAACTTTTTTCAGTAGATTTCTATTTAGATAGCATGGTATAAGTAGAATAGCTATCGGTAAGACAATTTTAAAGGTAAATCTTGAAGAACCTAGATAAAAAATTGAATGAATCAATAAATATCGAGCACATACCATTTGCTGGTTTGGAGAATAGTAATAGAAAATCTCTATGTAGATGAGCTGTAATGCAATTTTAAAGGTAAAATTTAATTCGACAAACACTCATTTTGTTCTAGGCACGTTGACAAACTTCAGATTAATTCTTTCTTTTTGGCAGAAGAAGGTGGCTTATTGGCTTTGCGGCAAAGTCGTCTTCGTCGCTACGGTGTCACTATAGTTCCTACTAATTTTTCCCGATCATAGGAGAAGAATTCTTGCATTTGGAATCATCTGCGATGTCTTCAACGTCATCATGTACAGCTCCCCTCTTACGATCATGGTACATGCAAATCCACCCCCTTCCCTCATTGTAAACTAAAAACTTAGTTTATCAGATTGATTTGCCTCTTTCTTTATCTTTGTCTACTGCAGCAAAAAGTGACCACCACAAAGAGTGTGGAGTACACGCCTCGGTCCCCGGATGTGCGCAAAGCGTGCGTGCCTTGGTCCCCGAATGCGCGGTGCACAAGGAAGGGGCATGTCTCTTGTCCCCCAGATGTGCCTAGGGAAGGAGTTTTGGGCTGTTGGGGTAGTATGGGCTGCACAATAGGTCACTTTGCAATGAATCTCAAGCAGTAACCACTTCTAATTTCCAATCCAATTAATATTTAAATCAAATTTCTCCTCGACCAACACCACAATTACTAAGATTTCTATATGTATGTTTTGTAGTCCGACATTTTATAAAATCCTTAAGAACAAGTCGGTAGGAGAATATGAGGTGGATCCCTACCATGCAACTATCTTGAATTGCAGTTTCTGATTCATATATGGCTTGCCATTCGTGCATCCCGATAGCATTTTAGTTCTTACCATCAACCCCATCGGGATTGCATTACAACTCATCTACATAGAGATTTTCTATTACTATTCTCCAAACTAGCAAAGGGTATGTGCTCGATATTTATTGATTCATTCATTGTTTTTTATCTAGGTTCTTCGAGATTTTGGGACATTGGAGTGTCAACATGCATAAGCAGAACTTTTATCAGTAGATTTCTATTCTAATAGCATGGTATAAGTAGAATAGCTATCGGTAAGACAATTTTAAAGGTAAAATTTAATTCTACAAACACACATTATGTCCTAGGCACGTTGACAAACTTCAGACTATTATGATTAATTCTTTCTTTTTGGCAGAAGAAGGTAGTTTATTGGCTTTGCGGCGAAGTCGTCTTCATCGCTACGGTGTCACTACAGTTCCTACTAGTTTTTCTCGACCATAGGAGAAGAACTCTTGCATTTGGAATCATCTACGATGTCTTCAACGTCATCATGTACAGCTCCCCTCTTACAATCATGGTCCGTACAAATCCACCCCCTTCCCTCATTGTAAACTAAAAACTTAGTTTATCATATTGATTTGCCTATTTCTTTATCTTTATCTACTACAGAAAAAAGTGACCACCACAAAGAGTGTGGAGTACGTGCCTCGGTCCCCGGACGTGCGCAAAGCGTGCGCGCCTCTGTCTCTAGACGTACGGTGCGCAGGGAGGGGGCATGTCTCTTGTCCCCTAAACGTGCCTAGGGAATGAGTTCTGGGCTGTTGGGGTAGTATGGGTTGGCCGTAGTATAGGCTGCACAATAGGTCTCTTTGCAATAAATCTCAGGCAGTAACCACTTCTAATTTTCAATCCAATTAATGTTTAAATCAAATTTCTTCTCAACCAACACCACAATTACTAAGATTATATGTATTTTGTTTTGCAGTCCGACATTTTATAAAATCCTTAAGAACAAGTCGGTGGGAGAATATGAGGTGAATCCCTATCTTGCAACTATCTTGAATTGCAGTTTCTGGCTCATATATGGCTTGTCATTCGTGCATCCTGATAGCATTTTAGTTCTCACAATCAACCCCATCGGGATTGCATTATAGCTCGTCTACATAGGGATTTTCTATTACTATGGTCCAAACCAGCAAAGAGTATGTGCTCGATAGTTATCGATTCATTCATTTTTCTATCTAGCTTCTTCGAGATTTTTGGACATTGGAGTGTCGATGTGCATAAGTAGAACTTTTTTCAGTAGATTTTTATTTAGTTAGCATGGTATAAGTAGAATAGCCATCGGTAAGACAATTTTAAAGATAAATCTCGAAGAACCTAGATAACAAATTGAATAAATCAATAAATATTGAGCACATACCCTTTGCTAGTTTGGAGCATAGTAATAGAAAATCCCTATGTAGATGAGCTATAATGCAATCCCGATGGGGTTGATTGTGAGAACTAAAATGCTATCGGGATGCACGAATGGCAAGCCATATATGAGTCAAAAACTGCAATTCAAGATAGTTGCAAGGTAGGGATCCACCTCATATTCTCCCACCGACTTGTTCTTAAGGATTTTATAAAATGTCAGACTGCAAAAAAAAATACATAGAGAAATCTTAGTAATTGTGGTGTTGGTCGAGGAGAAATTTGATTTAAACATTAATTGGATTGGAAATTAGAAGTGGTTACTGCCTGAGATTCATTGCAAAGAGACCTATTGTGCAGCCTATACTACCTCAACAGCCTAGAACTCCTTCCCTAGGCACGTCCAGGGGACAAGAGACATGCCCCCTGCCTGCGCACCGCACGTCCGGGATTGAGGCGTGCGCGCTTTGCGCACGTCCGGGGACCGAGGCGCGTACTCCACACTCTTTGTGGTGGTCCCTTTTTTCTGTAGTAGACAAAGATAAAGAAAGAGGTAAATCAATATGATAAACTAAACTTTTAGTTTACAATGAGGGAAGGGGGTGGACTTGTACATGATCGTAAGAGGGGAGTTGTACATGATGACGTTGAAAACATTGCAAATGATTCCAAATGCAAAAATTCTTCTTTGTGGTCGTGAAAAACTAGCAGGAACTGTAGTGACACTGTAACGATGAAGTCGACTTCGTCACAAAGCCAATAAACCACCTTCTACTGCCAAAAAACAGACTTAATCATTATAGTTTGTAGTTTGTCAACATGCTTAGGACATAATGAGTGTTTGTAGAATTAAATTTTTTGACATTGGAGTCTCAACGTGCATAAGTAGAACTTTTATCAGTAGACTTCTATTTAGATAGCAGTAGAATAGCTATCAGTAAGACAATTTTAAAGGTAAAATTTAATTCGACAAACACTCATTTTTTTCTAGGCACGTTGACAAACTTCATATTAATTCTTTCTTTTTGGCAGAAGAAGGTGGCTTATTGACTTTGTGGCGAAGTCGTCCTCGTCGCTACGGTGTCACTACAATTCCTACTAGTTTTTCCCGACCATAGGAGAAGAATTCTTGCATTTGGAATCATCTGCGATGTCTTCAACGTCATCATGTACAGCTCCCCTCTTATGATCTTGGTACGTACAAATCCACCCCCTTCCCTCATTGTAAACTAAAAACTTAGTTTATCAGATTGATTTGCCTCTTTCTTTATCTTTGTCTACTGCAGTAAAAAGTGACCACCACAAAGAGTGTGGAGTACGCGCCCCGATCCCCGAACGTGCGCAAAACGTGCGCGCCTCGGTCCCCGGACGTGTGCAAAGCGTGCGCGCCTCAGTCTCGAACGTGCGGTGCACAAGGAGGGGGCATGTCCCTTTTCCCCGGACGTGCCTAGGGAAGGAGTTTTAGGCTGTTGGGGTAGTATGGGCTGCATAATAGGTCTCTTTGCAACACTTCTAATTTCCAATCCAATTAATGTTTAAATCAAATTTCTCCTCGACCAACACCACAATTACTAAGATTTCTATATGTATTTTGTTTTGCAGTCCGACATTTTATAAAATCCTTAAGAACAAGTCGGTAGGAGAATATGAGGTGGATCCCTACCTTGCAACTATTTTGAATTGCAGTTTCTGGCTCATATATGGCTTGCCATTCGTGCATGGCGATAGCATTTTAGTTCTCACCATCAACCCCATCGGGATTGCATTACAGCTCATCTACATAGAGATTTTCTTTTACTATGCTCGAAACCAGCAAAGGTTATGTGCTCGATATTTATTTATTCATTCATTTTTTTAATCTAGGTTCTTCAAGATTTACCTTTAAAATTGTCTTATCGATAGCTATTCTACTTATGCCATGCTATCTAAAGAACCTAGATAATAAAATGAATGAATCAATAAATATCGAGCACATAACCTTTGTTGGTTTAGAGCATAGTAAAAATCCCTATGTAGATAAGCTATAATGCAATCTCGATGGGGTTGATGGTAAGAACTAAAATGCTATCGGGATGCACGAATGGCAAGCCATATATGAGTCAGAAATTGCAATTCAAGATAGTTGCAAGGTAGGGATCAACCTCATATTCCCCCACCGACTTATTCTTAAGGATTTTATAAAATATCGGACTATAAAACAAAATACATATAGAAATCTTAGTAATTGTGGTGTTGGTCGAGGAGAAATTTGATTTAAATATTAATTGGATTGGAAATTAGAAGTGGTTATTACCTGAGATTCATTGCAAAAAGACCTATTGTGTAGCCCATACTACAGCAGCCCACGGTAGCCCATACTACCCCAACAGCCCAGAACTCCTTCCCTAGGCAAGTCCAGAGGATAAGAGACATGCCCCCGCTTGGGCTGTCACACTCTCCACCCCTTGGGGTCTCCACTGTACACATATTGTCCGCTTTGGATACTAAGTTCTCACGGTTTTGTTTTTCTTAGGGTAGCCCATACTACTCCAAGAAAACGCGTGTGTACAATTAGAGGTTACATTGTCTTATAAGGCAGTCCAAAACTCCCTCCTTAGGCGATGTGGGACAAGAGACATGCCCCTCTCCCTGCGCACGTTTGGGGACCGAGACACAGACGCACCCCCATCCCTCCTCCTCACGCATCGCCGCTTGGGCTGTAACAAACCTAATTTGAGTTCTCGTGGTGAGTTAAGAAGGAATCTCTTTTTTTTCTATACGGCAAAAAGGAATATGCCTATGGAATTTTAATAAAAGAAGATTTGCAATGTGGGAAAGATGCAAGTGATCCTTGAGAATGAAGAGAATTGGAGAAGATGGCCAACCTTGCACAGGGACCTAAAGGCTCTCTAAAAAGACCGAAATGAATTTATATCCAGAGTTGACTTCCGAAAGAGATCGTCACTTTAAGGAAATCAAATTTTTATAAGCAGACAAGCTTCGTGACCCTGTCTGCAACATGCTTCTGGATGTTGGTAGTCTGCGTTTACTCTGCACTCCTAAGAGACGGAGCTCAACAATAAATGTGGCTCTTTCTATGTTCTTGCCATTTCAACGTGCTTTGGCTGCTTAAGTCCAAATGTCCAGGTTGGACCAAAAAAAGGCCGGCCCTAAGGCCCACTCGAAATTAACCAAAGAGGCCCACGAAGATTTTTTAAAATTAATATAAATAAAAAAAACCCACTCAGCCTCCAATTTTCTCGTCGACCCATGATGCACTGGCCCACCAACCAGCCCCAAAAAGGCAGCCCATTTTCAATTTTTTTTGGGCTTATTCTATTTTTGATTTATTCCCTCTTCTCCTCGGCCCCTCTCTGCCCGAAGCTCTCTCCGCCCAACCCAGAACGTGAACTCATTCACCTTTAACATTAGCACTAAAAATCAACAAAAGAATGGCGTCACTCAAACATTGAATGAAATTTCACCGTCGTCTACCATACGCGCTTCGCCATACCACCCGGGCATCACTGACCATCATCTACTCTCGCTTAGGACGTCGCCCGCAGTCACTAAGCAAGCACCATAGAAGCATTGAACAAGACTCAAAAAGAACAAAAAGCATATCGAACAATGGTGACAAAAATGTACGTTGAGATTAATGAAAGATCACTATTAAGCGAGCCCTATTAAGCTTGTTCCATAGCTCGGGCAAATCAGCAATCCACTCAGGAATCTCACCAGTAAGCTTGTTCCTGAGGAGATGCAAAAGGGTTGGATTCTTCAGCTGGGAGAAGGACTCGGGAATCTCTTGAGAACAACATGTTGGCCACCACCGTGGCTAGCTACCGACCAATGAAGAAAAAGAATAATAAAATAATAATAATTAAAATCGATTTTTTAAAAAAATGAAAAATTTATAGAAATGAGTGTATGCAGGGGAAAAAACAAACATAAAAGTAAAAACCGAACTGTACCGAGATTTCGATTCGGTTCGGATCGGATTTCTATTCGATTTAATAAATTTGCTTATTGGTATCAAACTGAACCATTTACGCCCCTACTCAATGGGGGCGAGGAGTAGGAGTTCCAAGGGAGGAGCTTGTCGGTCAAGTTTTATCAGTTGTTGTGTCATTGGATGATGGCAGACCTTCTCCAACTCTCTCCTATGGTTTCACTTGAGCCAGCAAAAATGGCCGACGCCCCCTCTAACGAAAACCCTCTACTTCTTCTTCTCTTTTCTTTTCTTCTTCTTCCCTTTCCTCAAGGTTCTCTAGTTTTCTGATCTCCGGTTCTCTCCATAGCCCAAGTTCCACACCCCTCTCCTCTTCCTCTTGGTCGAGCACTTCTTTTCTCACCTCTCACGCATTCCTCGCTTCTCACCTTTTTTGGGCACGCTCGCTCATGTCACTTGCTCGTCGCTCCTCACCCTCGCTCACGGACGCCTCTTGTGCTCGGTCACCCACGTCACCGTTGTCTTCCCTCTCTCTCTCAGACGCGAGTCTGCGCAAACGGAAGAGAATATGACGAGGGTTGGGCCTTGTTTTCTTTTCTTTCTTGGGCTTAAACATGGATTTTTAAAAAAAGAAAGAAAAAAGAAACATAGAGATTAGGCCTAAAGAGGATATTAGGAGCTGGGCCCATAGAGGGAGGAGCTAGAGGGCCGAAAATTTTGTTTAAAAGAATGGACTAGACAAAACCAGCCCACTCAATTTTTGTTATTATTATTTTTTGCTTTTTATCTTTTTATATTTTTGCAAAGTAAATGGATATTTAAAACGTCGTAAAAATTCGGTTGTCAACAATTATGTCACATCAACAAGTTAAATGACTCGTGACAAAGTTAGGGCATAATTCTATGATTATAACAGATGACACAAAATTATTGTAGCTCTGGAACCCCTATAGCATACTCAAATTGAATTTGCTAGAGAGAATCCTGTATTAGATGTTTTTCTAGGTTAAGTAATTCATTAATATATAGTACTCTCAATTACTAAGATTTCTATATTTATTTTGCTTTTCTGTCTATGCAATAATCTATTCGCATTGGAAGGGCTTGATACATATAGATAAATGCCATATAGACATTTCGGTGGGTGATAGTTTATCCTTAACATGGATAAATGCCATGCATGAAGAATTATGTCGAGCCGCATGATAAGGTTTGCATATAAAGAATAAATTTCATCACCCATGAACCACCAACATAACCAGAGGGCAAAAGGATTCATGTTTCTTGTTTGCAGCACAGAGGACCTGAGATCTTTACTTGACGTTTGAGGTAGTTATTAAGAGTTTTATGTCTCTCCAAAGTAGTGTGGCCCCAGAAATACGATACCGCTAATGCGAGATTATAAATTGATCATTGTCTCAAATTTTCAAGTGATCCTCCCTAAATGCCTCAAAGTGGCACAAGGTTCCCGGCTTGAAACTAACTTTTCACATTAGAAAGGAAAATTTAAGGACGTCTTTTGATGTGGGGTCTGCCGAATTTTATCAAATTCTAATGCCCAACCAGTCAAAAATATTTCATGATTCCTACATGTAGTGTGAGTACGCTGGACCAACTCCCTTGTTAAAAATATTACATGATTCCTTCATGTAGTGTGGGTACGACTCTCCTGTTGGGAAAATATGGCTTCAAATTTGGTAGAACAATGAAGTAGGATCTTCAGAGTACTCAAGTCGGACTTTGAGGCGTGATATCACTTTCTTTAAGGATTTATTTGCCCCACAAAGTTGCTAATGGTCACCGGCAAATTTCCTCCATAATACAACAAAGTCTCAAAATGAGAATACTAAATAGTAATTCCAGTATTTCTCCAGGGTCTCTCATGGGAAACAATTAGAAACAATAGCTGTAGTTTATTTCGAAAGAAAACGAAAAATGGAAGAAGATGTGTGTTTGATCTCAAAACAAACGTACTTATCTTTGTCTTTCGAATAGAGGCAACTCTTCAAAAGGCCGCAACAGAACAAAGGCAATCTTTCGGGAAAGGTTGCAAAATGAAAAAATACGTCTCAAAGGTTACGTTGAAAATGCATAAAAAATTCGGAATTAAATAAATAAAAAATAAAAAATAACAGTAACTTTTCGTGAACAGTCACGCTGTTTCAACAAGATTTTATATTAATTTTTTATAGAAATAAATCCGAATTTTCAATAAATAAAATAATGATCATCGATTAATGCTAAATCTCGTCCACGTGCGCACTCACATCTTTTCGATGTGGGACAAGGCACTTCTTCATTTGTTTTATAAACAAATTACCAACAATCCCCCACTTTTGTTTATAAAACAAAAACAAGAAATAAAACGTTAGAAATATACAGCCAAAATTTCCATGAGATTAATATACATACATAAAGGTCTCTTTCGAATTAAACATTTACTTAGTGCAAGTATCTCAAAGCTCTATCAAAGTGACAAGTAGCTCGGCTTTAAACTTGTACTTTTATATAATAGAACCGGACATACTGCACATACACTAACCTCTTGTCTCAGTGAGAAGTTCTATATTTCTCCGCACTATTATGGTCTTGTGCTTGATCATGTTTCATGAGCTATCTAGAAAGCAACCCTAACTTTCTTAAGAAGCGTCACCACTTCTAAGAATCAAACAATCACATTTAGTAACTTGTTTTTACCCATTAAACCTTGTAACTAGTGATGTTCTAGAAAAATGTTGGGTTACCATTACTGGTGATTTTAATTAAAGGGTTTCAACCCTGTTTCTTATGAGGTCATTATTACCATGTCTCTTAGTAAAGCTTTTGTCAAGGGATCGACTGGATTATTACTTGACATCACGTAGACAATTATTATGGTACTAACCATCTTTAATCAATTGTCTCACATATTTATGTCTTAGACTAATATGTCTAGACTTACCATTATAGGTGCTATTATGGGCTCTTGCCAAAGTAGCCTGACTATTACAATGGATAGAAATATGAAGCATAGGATTAGCCCATAATTTGATATCCAACAACAAATTCCTAATCCATTCGGCCTCTTTCCCAATTGCTGCTAAAGCAACAAATTCAAATTCTATCATTGAGTAAGTTATGTATATTTGTTTCTTGCTCGTCTAAGAAACAACACATTCAGGTAATGTGAAAATTAATCCATTAGTGGATTGTTTATCTCTCACACTTGTAATCCAACTAGCATCGGTATATCTTTATAAAATAGCCGGATTATTATAGAACAATAAAATAACTCTCAAATGTTCTATATTTGGATTACTAGTATACTTACTCAACTTGCACAAAAACAAGTATAGTTTAATGCATCGCATATATTAAAGACCTTATAGCACTAACATATTTAAATTGTGCTACTGCTTTAGTAGATGGAGTACACATTTCTTTGAAGCCAAGATGTTTAAATTTATTTAACATCTTTTCCATGTAATCACTTTGACTTAAAGAAAAACCCCCCACTATTTTTTAATTTTAACACCCAATAAAGTATCTACTTCACTCAAATCTTTCATTTTAAAATGAAAGTTAGATACTTTTTTTTTCTTAATGACTCCAATCACATTGGCTCCATAGTCCCCTTCGAATAGCCCCACTTCAAAAATATTCCAAGAGGCAATTAATCGAAATTCCGCATCATCAAATTCTCATGCTCAATGAAATACAAATATCAATGTAGAAGACCAATGCAATCCTACTCTCTTGGCTCATTTATACTATTCCTTAGAATCAATTCTATGAGGAGCAGGGACAGCAAATAAAACCCATTAGAACCAAACAAGGGACACCTAAAAAACCCATTCAGTATCTCTATATCGCCTCCATAAATAGAGCACTACATATTAGCCCATGCAAGTAATGACATTCTCTAACAATCAAATAAATGCGAGCAAATCGAGTATGGAGGTACCAAAAGCACATAAACTAGGATTGAAAGGGGAAAAAACAATTCTTGGAACGGAATCAACCACATCGTATAAGCCGAAACCTTCCGAAATATACAATAAGATCCATACCTTGCGCTTGATCTTGTAGATCGGAGTCTCGGCTTCCTCATCATCGAGCACGGAGGTCGTGGACTGCTTGGGCAATATCAGGGCTATGCTACATAATATTGACAAGAATCTTGCACTGGCCAGCATCAAGACCGACGGCATCAGACACAAACCCAATAGACTTGGGTCCCTAACAGGGGTATACACAGCATAGCCCTTCTCAAGCAAAAGCTTGATCAGCAAAGAAGCCACGAAACCAGTCCCTCCAATAACACATTTTTGTTCCCTCCAATCCTTTTTTTTTTTTCTCTTCCCCATCTAACCTCGTTTCTTCATGATATAAAATTTCTGAAAGCTCTCATGTCATCCTTCTCAGGACCCACTGTCAGTACGCTTTGGTCAAATGCAACTGGAGCAATGGCGGACGAGGGAGACTACTGAAGAGGGTCCATGTAGGAAGAGTCATCATCCTCTTTGCGCGTCTCTTCGCAACAAAGAAGGCACCACAACATTTCAAGAAGCACAGATAGCATAGTTTTCTTCTTCTGTACTCGGCAATAAATTTCTTAAAGCTGCCCAAAAGTTGGGCACTGACTAAGAGTGAAAACAACCTATTAACCTTCACCATGTTACGAACAGAAGCATTAGCACAAAGGTGGGTTGCTGCTAAGCTTTCGGCAACCGTAAGATATGTGATTGACAAGGGTAGTAGACACAATTACCATCGGCTCGTACCAAACCACCAGTTGTCGAGTCTAGCAAAACTCCGACCTGTGAGAGGATCAGGACTAGACGATAATCAACACCCAAAAATAGGAAACTGAATAACAAATTCAAATCAAGACCAGCAAATTTCAGCCTATCGCCTGAAAGACTACTTTCATCATCTCAACCAAAAAGATGAAAGCAAAATGATCATCAATGCTCCAAAAAAAAAAAAAAAAAAAAAAAAACGAAACACCCGTGTTTTAGTATTCATTGTCCTTGACATCCTCAGACAAGCAATTTCGCCCTGAGGGGGAAAGAAGCCAACTGCGAATTCACTAAATAACAAAAAGATCGATAGGTTATTGTATCAATAAAAGGTCAAAGGAGGAGTTAAACCAAGCACTTCCCATAAGGACATCTTGTGACGTCAAGAGATATGATCCAAGAGGAAAGAAGCCACACTCGCAATTCACCGAACAACAAGAATCCAGAATGATCAATAGGCATCGTAGGCCAAGCGAAACCCTCAAGAATCTCCGCAACAGGGATGGGTCTCTGTGGAAATCTCGGCAAATTCCAGGAGGCCTTTAAATTGACCTTTGGTTTAAGAAGCTGCATGGAGATAGTTCCTGAACCGCCTCAATCCCCCACATCTTCAGAAGCGGGATTTTCGTACTCGTCTTGCCGCCGGATTTGCACAAAGACTGAGACGAACCAAGGTAATCAGTGCCGACGTCATTGTGAGTCGAATACAGAGACAACAATTTACGGTGACGACTGTGTCTAGGACTGTAGGACGCAGATGAATAGCAAGGGGAGAGATCCGAGTCCAAGGCGAAACGAGATGCAATTACCGATGATGCCGACCATGTTGCGGGCTGCCTCGGCTGTCACCATCTTCGCGAGCGAGCGAACGAGCTAGAGAGAGGGAGAGAGAATGATGAGAGAGAAGCGCCTCGGTGTTTTTTGATTCTGGCGATGATCGGTGCGAGCTGCGTGCAGTGCAGCGTGACTGCATGTATATACATACATACAAGGGGAAGAGAGAGAGAGAAAAATGGAATCCGCACTTGTGACCGACTCCCTGCCTCATAAAAACACGATTAGTGCCGGAAAAAAAAGTCATTCGATTAAAACAGTTTTTGTGTTGAGCTTCGCTTACTGCTTAATAAGTGTAGACGTCACGCTAATCAAATCTTAATATGCTATTTTTAGCATCAATCCTAATATGCTTCCGACCCAAAAAAAAAATCCTAATATGCTATTTTTCTTCTTCTTCTTCTTCTTTAGCATCAATTTATAGGGAATATTTATCCGAACTACTAACTATTGCTGCGAAAAGAAAATTATGATTCCTAATGAAAACGGGAGCTCTTATCTTTTGCTACATTCACTCGATAATTTTATCCATATCCAAATCTATATTCAGATTTTTTCTTAGGATACCCACTCTGAATCGCCCACCCAAGTTTTGGCTCGAACCTTACCAGGTGTAGGAGCTTAGAAGGTTATAGAGATGACAAGATCAATCAATTATAATACATAAGGGTGTGATTCTTGAGAATTAGGTTGATATTTGGACTCTGAGCTGTATAACCTTTTTGTTTTTTAACGTATCATGTGTCATGATATTAGTTGCTTGATTTTTAGCAAATATATAACTTGTCATCCCAATGGTGAGGGATGCGAATATATAGTAAAAAAAGTTTGTTTGAATTATGCACTCTGATATTAAAGGTACATGCAATACCAAGAAAGTTATACGAACAAAGCACGTGGGCCTCGCACTAAGTCTATAGGAGTCAACATCTTGGATTGGGTTCGGGCAAAAATATCATGTCACTTTCACTTAGGCACAATACTAGTGAATCAATTATAACTAAGGGTCCATTTGTTTCGTGAAAAATGAAGAATTTGAAAAATGTTTTTCTAAAAATGATCAATAATATTTTTTCAAATAATTAATCAACGAAAAATGTTGTCATTATTAATGATAATTTATATATAAACATTTTGATTGATACTTAAATTATTTTTTATTCACATTTGGTAACCATTCTGCTCCGGAGAATAATTTTTTATCAGAAATGGTTTTTTCGGATTCTATTCCCAAGAACAATTTCTAAGCAAAAGAACACATTTGGTAACTGTCCAAAATTTCTATTCTAGGAATAAAAATGTGTTTCATAAGATTCTTAAATTCTTTTGTTTCTTTTAATTTTTTAATACTTTTATTATATTTTTCTCTTTTTCTCTTTTTTTTTTTTTTTTTTCTTTTTCTTTTGCTCTTCTTCCTCCTTCTTTGCAGCCGGTCGCTGGCCACAGTGGCCAGCAACCCACTGGGTGAGGTCCGGTGAGCTCGCCAGGCCCAGGCAAGCCTCGGCCTCACCAGATCTGGGCGAGGCTCGTCCTCACCCGAGCGGCGCGAGGTTGGCCTCGATGTGGCTGTGCGAGGCTAGGCCTTGCCTTGGCTAGGTAAGGTCAATCTCGTCTAGATCCGGTGAGGCCAAGCTTGCCCAGCCATCGACAAGGCTCGGTCTCACTGGACCACTCACCCAGTCAAGGCGAGGCCGAGCCTCGCCTAGCCACAGCGAGGCTCAAGCTGGCGACGCTTCGGCGAGGTCACCGGCCAAAGGGAAGAAGAAGAAAGGGGAAGAGAAGAAGAGAAAAGAAAAGAAATAGAAGGAAAAAAAGAATATGAATTGATTCTAGGAATTATTCCCGAGAACAAGAAGTAATTTTTTTTACTTCTTAATTTTGTTCCAAATCTATTCCCGAAATTAAAAAAATAGATTTTTGTTCCCAGGAATAAAAATTTTACCAAACAGATTTTTGTTCTTTTTTCATTCCGGGAAACATAAAAATAGAATCAAACTCTATTTGGAGTAAAAGCAAATAGGCCCTTACTTGACGTTTGAGGCCGTTATTAAGAGTTTTATGTTTCTCCAAAGCACTGTGGCCCTAGAAATTCGATACCACTAATGCAAGATTATAAATTGATCGTTGTTTCAAATTTTCAAGTGATCCTCTCTAAATGCCTCAAAGTGGCAAAAGGTTCCTGGCTTGACACTGACTTTTCACATTAGAAAGGAGAAATTAAGGGCGTCTTTTGATGTGGGATCTGCTGAATTTTATCAAATTCTAATGCCCAACCAGTCAAAAATATTTCATGATTCCTACATGTAGTGTGGGCACGCTGGACCAACTCCCTTGTTAAAAATATTTCATGATTCCTTCATATAGTGTGGGTATGACTCTCCTTGCTTAATCAACTCCCTTGTCAATAATATTTCATGATTCCTTCATACAAGCTACGTGTAATGCAACGGAAGGTTTATGACTTTGTTTACGTGATGCTGACCTTTTGATTTTAAAATATCTTTTCAGTTTTCGCTTCTATTGGGAATGTTTATGGCTTTCTTGTGCTTCATTTATGACCTTGGTCTCATCCAAAATGAATTAGAAAATTTCACCCCACCCGAACTTTAGAAAGGTGTTTTTTTTTAACCCTCTCCAAATTTGAACCTCAATTTAATAGTTTGAGTCCTTGTAATTTTTCTTTGTTAATCTTCAAGACTTAGATGTCACCATACTTTCCGTGTGATTTGTCTTTGCAGAATAATTAAGCAGGTAATTGTTATCTTCACCTTTTACAATGGGTTCCAAGTTCTCTCTCTCTCTCTCCTCACCCGAGAGGCTTGCTTAGTTCAACACTCACCACCACGTCTCCCCTCTCCCTCGCCACCGTGCGCTTTGCCGTTGCTCCTTTGGGGGCCGTGGCGGACCTTATGTGAGGCCAGCGGCGGTCGCTCTGTCAACTCAAGGCCAGATCGAGCTATAACCTACAAAGTTTGTCGGGGTTCAATAGCCGGTCACAGAGGCTTGTAACCAGTCATGGCCCTCGTGCCGCATGGCCTTGGCAACGACAAGCCACGGGCTTGGGCCGTGTTGCTTGGCCTCTTTTACTTTTTCGAGGTTTAAGGTTCCTTGTGTTTCTGTTTCACATCCCAAATTTGCCCAGTTAACCGAGATAAAGAAAGCTCGAACTCGAAGACGAGTAGAGTTGAGTTGACGAGAATGGATGGGTCGTGTTGGGCTAGGAGAATGATTTCTGTTGGGCTGATACACTCAGCCCGAGATGGGCCTTGTCGCATGACTAGATTTCTCTTATTCCGGCCCAAGTCCATCATGGTTGCGTCGAAAGAATACGCACATTGAGAGACTCGGGAACATGGGCATAACATGCGCCACTTGGAAAGAACAAAGAAACACGTTATGCCAACCCATCATTCCTTTCGCCTGTTGAAAAACCACCTGCAGATTGTCAAGCATTAAAAACCAAAAATGCGACTCATGCAGTTTTGAGTTAGAACAAGACTAAGGATGCGTTTGGTTCAGCATTTTAAAAGCCCATTGGAAAAATACAAAGTAATTCGGTCTAAAGAACTTTAGGCAAATGCAAAGGCCGTTTAGTAAACTATACTTTGAAAAGTAACTTTAAGAGAAATGTCATTTGGTAGAAAACACATTTAGAAAGTCCTTTGAGTGATTAATATTAATTTTTTTAAATTTTATTTGCTTAAAATTGAAAAAAAATAATAATGTATGCAATTTTTTAAAATTGGAAAAATAATGTATGCAAATTTGTAAATTTAAATTTGAAAATAATGCTAAAAAATCAAATACATATATATAATGTTTTTTTTAAAAAATACCAAACCCTTCATCGGAATTTTTAATTTTTATTTGTTTAAAATTGAAAAAAAAAATAATGTATCCAAATTTTTAAATATAAATTTTGACAATAATACTAAAAAAAATCAAATATATAAGACCAAATCCTTCGTTGAAAATTTTTTAATTTTTATTTGTTTAAATTGAAAAAAAAACGTACCCAACTTTTTAAATATAAATTTGAAAATAATGCTAAAAAAATCAAATATATATAATATATATATTTTAAATTCTTCAGAATTTAATTTTTATTTGTTTAAAATTGAAAAAAAAAATAATGTATGCAACTTTTTAAATATGAATTTTGACAATAATGCTTAAAAAATTAAATATATTTGCTAAAAAATCAAATATATGAATATTTTTTTAAAGACAAAAATATATGTAAGTTTTTTAGCATTTATATATATTTGATTTTTTTAGCATTATTTTGGCATTTAAAAAAATAATGAGGGCAAAATCATAAATTTGAAAAATGAGTTAAGATGGTTTTGGAAGAAAAAAATAAGTTTCAAAGATATGGTCAAATGCTGAAAGCTCAAAGCTAGTCCCTATTGGGCTTTCAGCCTTCGCAATGCTGACTTTCACTTAAAAGTTATTCCAAAATGGTTGTCAAACGGTCTAGCATTTCCCAAAAGGGCTTTGGAGGTTGAAAGCGCATTGAGAATGCTGAACCAAACGCATCCTAAGAAGCTGCAATCCCGACAGGTTACCGTTATTAGGTTCCAAAAAGAGTAAAAAAAAAACTAACAACTAATTAGTGCTGCAACTAGTTCTGTTTCCTCAACTAGCCGTAGCTTAATGCAGAAAAAACGAGAAGCGGCTATAAACATGAGACAAGTGCCTAGATTTTTTAGACAGAGAGCAGCAATTGGGGTAATGTTCCTCGATTACACTTTGTTCGGTCCGTCAGAAATGGAGAGCTGGATTTGAGAAATAGAGAGCAGCAGTTGGGGTAATGTTCCTTGATTACACTCTGTCCGATCCATCAGAAATGGAGAGGTGGATTTGAGAAGCCTTCAATTCGACGACCTTCGCATCTCTCGGTGTGGACCTAAAGTACCAACCGTAGAGTATGAGCTGCACCGCACCAGATAACGCTCCAAGACCATTGCTAACCTGTAGGGTTTTCCCCAAGTTAATCCTGTATGGTGATTTCTCTACATTCTCATGCTTCTTGACTTCGAAAGTAAAAAAGGTTGAAATTCATTTAAGTTTTCTTTCAATTTACCAGAACAAAAATGTCGAGCTTGATGAGGGCATACGCAGTCCACACGCAGCCATTGAGAAAGTTGGCTAGCGAGAGATAGAAGGGCATGTACTCCACGCTCTTTGTGACGATCACTTTTTTCTGCAGCAAACAAAGGTAAAGAAAGAGGGGCAAAAACAATGAAGGGATTACCGTTTGCTGGGACTAATAAACTGAGGTTTTGCTTTACAACGAGGGAAGGGATATGGATGTGTACGTACCATGACAGTAAGAGGTGAGCTATACATTATGATGTTGAACACGTCGCAGATAATTCCAAAGGCAAGGATTCTTCTCTTGTGGTCATGAAAAACCAGCAAGATCACCAGTGATACTGCAGCAACAAAGACGACTTCCCCGCAAAGACAATAAATCACTTTCTTCTACATGCGCACGCGAAAAAAAAAAAAAAAAGTTAGAAGCGAGCATTACCATATAATAAATACCACCATCAACCTTAATGTTGTGAAATTTGTCAAAGTACCAAGAACGGAATGAGAGTTTGTACGGTGCAAAATTTGGACATTGGAGTGACTAGAAAACCGTATATAAAACTAAGGTGCCTTGACTTAAGGTTTGTTGACCAAAAACTAAGATATGTTACACATTCTAGATTTTCAGATGAGTGTTACATAGATAGGTCAGACTGTAGTCACCGATGTTTGACTAGAAGAACTTCATTAGAGCAGCGAACCAAATAAATGCCAAATTCAAGAAAAACAAAGAATAAAAATAAGATAAGTATAAGGCATCTATGATTATTGTATGCCAACAATGTTGTATGTGAATAAATTTGAATTTATTGACAGAACGTATGTGAAGAAACTTGAAATGCATAATTGAACTAAAATAAAAAAATGCTGAAGAACCCATATAAAGAAATTAAATGCACGAATAAAGCTCAAAGATATAACTAGCACATACCCTTCCCTTGTTTGGAGCATAGAAAAAGAAAATGCATATGTAAATGAGCTCTAGCACAAGCCCAACGCCATTGATGGTGGCGACGAGGATGCTGTCGGGACGGACAAAGGGCAAACCATAGATAACCCAGAAGATGCAATTCAACACGGTAGCAAGGTAAGGATCCACCTTAAATTCCTCCACTGACTTGTTCTTTACGATTCTATAAAATGTCGGGCTGCAAAGCATAGCAGATATAATAACCTTAGTCATAAAACAATCTATTTTATATTGCTAACTAAGCGGGATGGCATCGTATTACATGTTAAAAAGAATAATAATAATTATAATAAGAGGTTGAGCTAAAAGTTTACCATGGCGAGAGGAAGAGTCCGAAAGATATGACATTCCCTGTTCAGTGAAAAAGCCAAGACAAAAGTCAATAAACTCTCTTCAACAGAGAAATCATCAGGGATGAAAATCCATGAATTCCATCACAAAAAACTCGTAACACATCGTACCCAGCATTCTCAAAATCTGGTCGTTTCATGCCTAAAGCAAGAGTGGGACTCGGAAAGTTTCATTTTTACTTTGCATTTCATCTTTATCGAATGCATGATGACGTCGATGGATTAACATCCAGTCCCAAACAAACGATCCAGGATCAACATGCACAAGAAGAAGAAGAAGAAAAAAACGAAGCTTGCGACACCATTGCGTTGCTCTCTCCGATCAAGCATTTATGGCGTTCGCCTCTTATCCGACACCATGCATGACGAGTAATTTCGGAAACAAGCTTAGCTAGCTAGCCACCGAGCAAGCTCATCGCATTCTCTTTAGAACAGTTGAAAAAAAAAACGACAGGAAAAAAGCAGTGGATATGAGCGCTGTAGCCCGAACATCTAACGGCAGAACGAAAGAAGAACACAATCTCACGCTGGCTGGCGACGACGATCATCCCATCACGAACCGTCAGGAAATTTACGCACGCCAAGCTCACCGATCGCGAAACCTAAATGGACGCCGACAGATCGAGGAAATGAAGAAGCAATTACCGATGATGCCGACCACGGTCCTAGCTGCTTCGGCCGTCACCATCTTCGTCGAAGCCAAACACAGCTTTCTTTGCGAGCTAGAGATTCTGGTGATGATTCGGTGCAAGCTGCGTGCAATGCAGTGCGAGAATGGGGAGAGAAATCAGAGAAAGGAGAAAGGGGGGGAATAGGGAGAGGGAGAAGGAGAGGGAAAGGGAGTTTCAGTAGGAGTGCAAAATCGGAAAGAAATCACTTAAAACACAGTTAGCGTTAAAGGTTAATTATGTGTTGAGCTTTGATTTTGTGCTTAATGAGTGTACACGTCACGCTAATCAAATCTTATCTGTGATTTTTCTTCTTCTTCCTCTTTTCATAACATCAATTTGGAAGGGATGTTTATTGGAACCGCCGACTATTGCGAAAGAAAAATGTGATTCCTAATCAAAACGCAAACACTTTTTTTCTCGTTACATCCGTTTAGTAAATTAATCCCCATTCATATCCAAATTTAAATCCACTATTCCGTATTTGAACTTTTAAAATCCCAATTCAAATTGCTTGCCCGAATTCTGGGTTGAACCTTACCGAGTGTAGGAGCATATTTATTTGGATGAGATGCACGTTTGATAACGACACAAAATTTATATTCTCGGAATTGAAACTTGTTTGATAGGCCTCTTTAAACATCTCCCTCCCATGTTTTTTTTTTTTTTTTATTCATTGCGCTACACTCTTTCTTGAGATAAAACATCTTTAATTGATTGAATTGTTAGCGTCAATGTAGAAATCACACATCGACATGAAGCAAGAACAAGCAATGAAAAGAGTTCTTATTTCTGTTTTTGTTTTTGGGCAAAAATTTGTCCCGAAAATATAATAATAAAATTGCGTTACCCCACGGATTTTTATTTCAAATCTATTCTCGGAAATAGAAAAAAAAAAGTAAATAAAACGGTCATCATGCATGTCCTATAATCGTCATCTTCAAATCTTGTAAGCTATTTTTTTTTTAAAAAAATTATAATGCTTTGCAATACGTAGCATGTCTTGGCGCTTTAATGCCAATGCATATTTTCTCCTCTATTTGTGTGGGTGCACGGTTTGTTGCTAAGTTGACTGACTGTTGATTTTACCTGAACCAAGCGAGTGAGTTGACATGCAGACGAAAACTGAGGTACTTTGCTTAGGCCGGCATTGATAAGCTGTCATGATTTTTTGAGCTCTTCTTATAATCTGCTAGGACTACGTTGGTGGGATTGGAGTTTAATCAATCTCAAAGAACCCAAATCAAATGATTTCTGGGGAAAGATTTTAAATTTTTGTTGTTTTTATCGTCAACATTCTTTTTCAGAAACCGGGCACAATGGAGAATGAATTCAGTGGTTTAATCATTTGAGTTCATACAAAATGCCAAAATACATGAACCGTGAAACTCAAAAGTTGAACTCGTTCCTTCTTCCCCTGCATCAGAGCCTCATTCTGGAAAAATAAAAATAAAAAATTAAGCATCGACGAGTGTTTAGGGATGGAATTTTCTTTTTGCTAAGAGGGGGATCAGTTATGGGGATTGAGGAGGGTTCGAAGAGGCGATCCATTTTCGGCTCTCTTCTACTTTTCCATGGCTTCTTGTGTTTCCATTCAATTATAATATTTCTTTTTACCAGTAACTCTTTTTATTTGTTTGTTGTTTCATATCCCAAATTTGCCCGATTAGCTGAGAGAAATAGGCTTAAACTCGAAGACGAGAAGAGTTGGAGTCGATGACAATGGACGGATCATGTTGGGCTAGGAGAATGATTTCTGTTGGACTGAGCGGCTCAGCAAGAGATGGGCCATCTCGCATCATTAGATTTCCCCTATTCTAATCCAAGTCCATAATGAGGTTGCGTTGAAAGAATACACACATTCAGACTCGGGAACATGAGAATAACATGCGCAACTTGGAAAGAAACGTGTTAGACCAACCCATCGTTACCTTCTCCGGTTGAAAAACCACCCACAAATCGTACAGCATTATAAAGCAAAATGCGAACAGGAGTCTCGTTCACTTTTTGAGTTAGAAAAAGAGGAACGCCTAAGAAGCTACGAACCTAGCAAGATTCCAAAAAAAGTCAAAAACCTTAACATCTACTACTACTACGACAAGTTCTTTTTCATCGGCTCAACCCTAGGATAATGTAGAAAAAACAGGAAGCAGCTATAAACATCAGAGAAGTCCCCAGGTTTTTTAGACACAGAGTAGCAGTCGAGGATATTGTGGAGTTGGGGTAGCGCTCCTCAATTACACTCTGTCCGGTTCATCAGAAACAGAGAGCTGGATTTGAGAAGCCTTCGGTTCGATGACCTTCTCATCTCTTGGCGTGGACCTAAAGTAGCAACCGTAAAGTATGAGTTGCACCGCACCAGATATCGCCCCAAGGCCATTGCTAATCTGCAGGGTTGTTGTCAGGTTATACATGTATTTGTCGGTTTCTTTATATTCTCATGCTTTTTGACTTCAAAAGTAAAAAAGTTGAAATTCGTTCAAACTTTGTTCTAATATACCAGAATGAAGATGTCAAGCTTGATGAGGGCATACGCAGTCCACACGCAGCCATTAAGAAAATTGGCTAGTGAGAGATAGAAGGGCATGTACTCTACACTCCTTGTGGTTATCACTTTTTTCTGCAATAGACAAAGCGGTAGACAAAGGTAAAAAAAGAGGCAAAAACAAAATAATAGAAGGGTTAGCATTGGCCAAAATTAATAAGCTAAGGTTTTAGTTTACAACGAGGAAGGGATATGGATGTGTATGTACCATGATGGTAAGAGGTGAGCTATACATTATGATGTTGAACACATCGCAGATAATTCCAAAGGAGAGGATTCTTCTCTTGTGGTCATGAAAAACTAACAGGATCACCAATGACACCGCAGCAATGAAGGCAATTTCCCCGCAAAGCAAATAGACAACCTTCTTCTGAAAAAAAGGGGAAAAAAAAAAAGCAAACATTAGCATATGATAAATGCCGCCATCATTGTAATGTTCTGAAATTTGTCTAAGTGCCTAGGATGGAATGAGTGCTTGTACAATGCAAAATTTGGACTTTACATGTCTAGAAAAAGTATATAAAACTAAGGTGTCTTGACTTAGGGTACATTGAACAAAAAAATTAAAATATATGACACATTCCAAATTGTTAAATAAGTGTTACATAGATAGGACACAACATAATCACAAATGTTTGACTAGAAAAACTTCATAAAAGCAGCGAACTGAATAAATACCAAATTAAGGGGGAAATAAAATAACAAGATTAACTATAGTGCATCTATGATTACTGTATGTCAATAATGTCCTAAGTGAACAAATTTGAATTAGTGACAGGATGTATCTAATTATTGTAAAACTTGAAACGTGTAAATGGAACTTTTATGGGTTTATTCTAGTTGGCTTCTTTTATGGGTTTATTCTAGTCGACTTCCACTCAGAAGACATAGCCTAAATGGAAAGATGTCGGTAAGGCAACTTGAAAGTAAATCTCGAAAAACTCAGACAAAACTGGCACATACCCTTCCCTTATTTGGAGCATAGGAAAAGAAAATGCATATGTAGATAAGCTCTATCACAAGTCCGACCCCATTGATGGTGACGACAAGGATGCTGTCAGGACGGACAAAGGGCAAGCCGTAGATAATCCAAAAGATGCAGTTCAACACCGTAGCGAGGTAAGGATCCACCTTAAATTCCTCAACCGACTTATTCTTTATGATTCTATAAAATGTCGGGCTGCAAAGTAAAACAGATTTAGTAACCTTAGTAATTAAGAGAACGACATGCATTACTTAACGTCTAAAAAAAAAATCCAATACTGGATTCTCTAGCAAATTCAATTTAAGTATATTATAGTAGCCCCAAAGCTACAACAATTTTAGGTCACTTGATATAAGTGTAGAAGCTTTGTCCAGAATCATTGAACGTGCCGATAGTACATTATCATCAAGCCGGATGATCCTTCAATAACATTCACTTAAGATAAGTTTTCTTTTATCTTTCTTTCTTATCAAGATGAATATATGTAATAAATCCAATTGCTTTTAAAGATTATTTATCTAATTAAGCTCACCC
This sequence comes from Eucalyptus curtisii, assembly GCA_017140595.1. Lineage (NCBI taxonomy): Eukaryota > Viridiplantae > Streptophyta > Magnoliopsida > Myrtales > Myrtaceae > Eucalyptus > Eucalyptus curtisii. The sequence continues at coordinate 28,096,797 of CM029503.1, read as the reverse complement.
TAGGGGCACAACTCGCATTGCTACCACCAACTAAGCTGGATGGCATAGTGTTGCATGTCCCAAAAAAAAAAAAAAAAAATCAAGGCAATGACGTGAAGGTAAGTTAAAGTTTACCATGGTGAGAGGAAGAGTCCGAAAGATATGACATTTCCTGTTCAATGAAAAAGCCAAGAAAAAAGTCAATAAACTCTCCTCAAGAAAGAAGAATCAGCAATGAAAATCCATGAATTCCATCATGAATAATCGAAATGGATCGGGCGGACGTTTCAAGAATCCGGTCGTTTCACGCCTAAAGCAGAGCGGGACTCAGAAAGCATAATTTCTATATGGATCTAATGCTAACGTTTCCTCTATTATCGCGCCACCAAATTTGCGCTTCATCTTTATCGGGAAGCAGAAAATAACAGAATGCATGACGACTGATGGCTTGAAATCCAGTCCCCAAACAAACATCCGGGATAAACACACACAAAAAAATAAATAAATAAATAAATAAAATAGATAAACGAACAAACACGAAGCTAGCAGACCATCGCATTGCTATTTCCGATCAAGCATCAATGGCGTTTCGCCTTTTATTCAAGACTGCGACGACTATTTCGGAAGCAAGCTTAGCTAGCTAGCTAGCCACCGCGCGAGCTTTATCGCGTTCTCTTTCAGAACGGCCAAAGACGACAGCACGAAAGCAGCGGGAACGATCGCCCTAGCCGTAGCCCTAAACGTCTAACGGCGAGACGAAAGAAGAACGCGATCTCGCACTGCCGCGTCACCGATCTCATCGACCGTAAAACCTTAAAAAGAAAAGCCGACGATTGGCGAAACAAAATGCAATTACCGATGATGCCAACCACGTTGCGGGCTGCCTCGGCCGTCACCATCTTCGCGAGCGATCGAACAAGCTAGAGAGAGAGAGGGAGAGAGAGTGATGAGAGAGAAGCCCGTCGGCGTTTGAGATTCTGGCGATGAGCCTGATAATCGGTGCAAGCTTGCGTGCAGTGCAGCGTGACTGCATGTATATATATACATACAAGGGAGAGAGAGAGAGAGAGAGAGAGGCGGAATTTTCTGTTGGGAGTGAGGAAATCCAACGGAGCGAAAAAGGGACTCCGCGCTCGTAACCGACTCCCTGACTCATCCAGAAAAATATCTCATCATCCCCTTCCTTCATCATCCACGCTGCAAAATGATTAAACACACATAAAATGAAAAAAAAAAAAAATCATTAAAAACACGATTAGTGCCGAAAAAAGTAAAACAGTTTTTGTGTTGAGCTTCGCTTACTGCTTAATTAGTGTACACGTCACGCTAATCAAATCCTAATATGCTATTTTTCTTCTTCTTCTTTTTTTTTTAGCATCGATTTAAAAGGGATATTTATCCGAACTACTGACTATTGCTGCGGAAAGAAAATTATGTTTCCCAAATAAAACACGAGCTCTTATCTTTTGCTACATTCACTCGATAATTTTATCCATACCCAAATCTAAATCTGCTAATCCATATTCAAATTTGGATATGGATAAAATTATCGAGTGAATATAGCAAAAATATATTCAGATTTTGTCTTAGGATACCCAATCCGAATCGCCCGCCCAAGTTTTGGCTCGAACCTTACCGGGTGTAGGAGCTTAGAAGGGTTATAGAGATTATGGGATCAATCAATTATAATACATAAGGGGGTGATCCTCGATAATTAGGTTGATATTTGGACCCTGAGCTGTATAACCTTTTTGTTTTTTAATGTATCTGGCGTCATGATATTAGTTGCTTGATTTTTAGCAAATATCTAACTTGTCATCCCAATGGTGAGGGATGCGAATATATAGTCAAAAAGGTTTGTTTGAATTATGCACTCTGATATTAAAGGTACATGCAATATGAAGAAAGGTTATACGAAATATGCACGTGGGCCTCGCACTAAGTCTACAAGAGTCAACATCTCGGATTGGGTTCGGGCAAAAATATCACTTTCACTTAGGCACAACACTAGTGAATCGATTATAAGTAAGGGCTCCATTTGTTTCGTGAAAAATAAAGAACTTGAAAAATATTTTCCTAAAAATGATCAATAATATTTCTTCAAATAATTAATCGACGAAAATTGTTGTTATTATTAATGATAATTTATATCTAAACATTTTGATTGACACTGAAAATATTTTCATTCGCAAACAATCATCTTCAAGAAAATATTTTTTTCAAATCGTCTTATTATCACGAAACAAACGAAGCATAAACGCCCTTTAGCCAATTACAACATCGGCTCTTCATCTCTAATGAGATTCCCGTGATTTCTTTTTTTATTTTAAATCCAAAAGGTCTTAAGGAAAAAAAAAAAAAAAAAAAAAAAGAGGTAAAAGAGAAATTTAATGTTTTATATTTCCCTCACTTGCCCCGCAAGGCGAAAACTACGTGAGCTGAGCGCATCTCAGAACACGCACCCCATCCAGTTGAGTGTCTCGCGAGGAAAGCGACGCGGCAAACCGGCCGTTTCGGGAGTTAGGTTGGGGCCCCGCCGAACCATCTACCCCTGCCCTCCCACTTAATTACGGGTTCGTGCCACTCTTTTCGAGCTTGCGATGATGATGAAGATGATGATAAACGTGACATAACAGACGTCGCTAGTAAGCATGATTCCCGAGATATTTAAGCAAGTTGCGCAGCTGACGTGAGATGACTTGATCCATCAATCAAGATCGTCAGATGTGTTCGATCGGCTCGATTGTTAGGGGAAAGAAGAAAAATAAGATTCGAATTATTTTTGCATATTTGTACACCGACGAGCAATAGAAAAAACCCAAATATCTTGGATATGAGTTATCTAAGTTAATTGTTGGATTTTTTACTTGACTCGAGTTTAAATAGCCTGGTAGAGTTGGTAAGTGTAAAAAAAGATACTGATGAGAAAAACTAACATACACTTAATTTCCCCATGAAATTATCAACTATCTTTTTATAATACGCAAAGTACCAAGTTTTTTTCTTTTTTAATATCTTTTACCCACTTTCATTTGTTTTCTACGCGTGAATGTGAACAATCAAATGGAACAGCACATGAATCCATAAGGCTTTTCATATAGCAAACTGAAATTTAAAAGTTTACAAAAAGACACCGCATAGAAAAAGGTCGAGAGCAACACATCCCAGCTCAAAAATTGTGGTAAGTGGGTAAATGGCGTGAATCTGTGGATATCATATAAGCGCTTGGAATCTCCATTTTCGGATTTTTGTTTTTCTTTTAATTATTGGTCCTCAGCTGGCTATGACTGGGATGACAAGTGGAAGTGATGGGGACTGACAAAATATGGATAGATAAATAGGTAACAAGGAAGAAAAAATAAAAGCCATCCATTGTTTCCAATGAATCTAATTTTGTAAGTTCAATGAAATCTTTTTGCCTTTTCTTTTCTTTTCTTTTGCAGTTACCGATTCTTTCGATGAGTTCATTTTTCCCTTTTCGAAATCTCGAGCTATATTGGGCTTAGAGCTGCGTGCATCAATTGATGGGGAAGTTGCGAATACTCAAAGTCATAATTGTGTTTGGTGTCGTGTTGGATGAAAAAAAAGGTTTGAAGACAACGTAAGATTTTGAAGAGTGGAGGTGTAATACATATTAAGCGAACTCATTATCCATTTGAGGGGATCGGATTGCAATTTTTGACCGTAGAAAACGTGCACCATGCAACCTCTCCCAATTCCCACTTAAAAATCAAGTAGTGTGGCTTAATTTTTGGGACTCTTATTACCACCCCCTTGCGTTGTCTTGACAAATATCCGCCGGCCGTCAGTCAATTTGACAATTCTTTTTGGGCAAAAAAGGAAAAAAAAAAAAAGTCAACTGATGGGTTTCACAAGACATCATTACTTTGCAGTTTTCCCACTTCAAGTTCTAGTATTAAAACGATTAGCTTTATTTAATTCCAAGCAATTCCCACTTTTTATTTTTATCATTAATTTTATTTATTTATTTTGGGTCTTGCTAATTTAGTATTACTTGACCAACAAAAGAAAAAAAAGGCGCCTTCTAATATTTTTAGAGGTAGAACAGGGTCAGCAAAGGCCATTTAGTGCCAAATGAAGGATAGTGCGAGACAGAACTATAAATTAAACGTAACGTATCTATAAGAGTAAACAATAAGGACCACTTTTGTGTTGATAAAGACAACTTCTGTAAGTAATTATCAAAAGAGAAGCCTTTCAAAGACAACTTCTGTAAATAACTATCAAAAGAGAAGCCTTTCAAGATTCAAAACCTTTTCGAAAAGGTTATCATAGGATGAAAAATGTCGGAATTTCTACATTGTAAAATGTGAGAAATAAACTAAAATTATGAATTTACATAATTTTCCATCGACATCACATTTGTAATTTTGCTATATTAATACAACTCAAGATATTTAGATAAGAGAGAAATGATCGAGATGCTTCAAAAATAGGAAGCCCATTTTATCTTATCTAAAAGCGTAGATTTTATGGAGAGATTGAGATTTTTCTTTTCGTTGGTTGAAGAGAGATTGAGATTTGGTGTCACCTTTTTGTGTGTGTATATATATATATATATATATATATATATATATATATATATATATAATATAATATACTATAATATAATATAATATAAACCAACTTGGGGATTAAATTTCAATTAAATTATTTGCATCAATAATGAATTAACTCCTTTTTTTTTTCTCCTCGTGATGAGGAAGCAAGATAATTGTGCATTAAAGGCAGCATATTCCAAGCAATAGACGAGAAAATTTTCGATATATTTCCCAACTGTCCAAAAAACAACGTTCTCAATTGGCTAGCCAACGAGCGACTAGCGACTGTTAGTTTCATGCCTCGGTGCTTTTGCTAGAAAACAACATTCTCTCGTTTTAATGTATGCTATCACATAATCTTTGTAAAAAAAAATAATATTATCCGATTTGATTCATGAAGTTTGCATGCAAATCACTAGATTCCACTTGCCACTGATGACACTAAATTCGGAACTTAGGGCTCAGACCTATCAAAATGCTTCGAATTTCGCCAAACGCCAACAGTGATGCTAGCTCATGCCTCATCGCTATTTTATCAAGGTTACCATCGGTGTCGCCTCGAATTGTCCATACACAAACTAAACATTTTGCAGGTGATGTGTTGTCGATCCCAATTCACCATTCCATGACCTCAATTTGGAATTTAGGGATTGGAATGATCGGACACTTCGATATCCATTGATGTCAATTAGGAGCTTACTCTTTTTGTCTGGTTATTGTTTGTGCACCTACGATCAAACCAAGCAGAAAAGTGGCATACATTGTGATTGATACAAGGAGCAATTGGCCATGGAGATACAATGCCTTTAGCGTAGCTGCACATAGCCTATTTGCTATGACTACATATATCGACACATTGATGAATTGTCTTGACCTTTTGGGTGTGCTCGTTTCCTGAAAACTTTAAACATTTATTTCTAAAAAATGTTTGGTTATATCACTCAAAAAATGGATGAATAAAAAATATTTATCATCATCCACGAAAATAATTATGCCTAAATTGTTGTTGACGGTCATTCCACATCCTATAGGAAGTAAACTTTGCGTTGACGTTGAATTATATTGTTGCAATTTTGAAGATACACTAGAGGGGAAGCTTCCATCTATGATGTCAACATAACTTCCTAATTATTCCAGCATTGAGTATTTAACTCAATTTTTTTATTTCACGAAAAAATAAATGATTTGAAAAATATTTTTTATAAAAATGATTACTTATATCGTTTAGGGACTGAATGGATAAAAAATATTTTCATTGTTTAGAAAATGTTTCAACATAAATCGATGTCGATAAATTTTTTTTTATTTACTGATTTATTTTAAATGATACAAATAATCATTTTTGAGAAAATATTTTTGAATCATTCATTTTTTTCAATGGAACCTTGCTTAAAACAAAATGTACCAAATAAAAATGAGTAAGGGAATGCTGTTGACCTTGACACTGCAGCCAATTTCTATTCTTTTCCCAATAGGGCTGATAATATTTTGGGGCAAATGCTCGGTTGGGCCCAGCCCATGAATTTCTCTGGTAGGATAGGCCCAAAAAGCCATGGTTTTCTGTCACCCTAAATTTGTAGGTTTTGCTATTTGTAAATACACTGGACTGAAACAATCAGTCAATGATGCTTCGTTTATTTTGTCCGATTTGAAAAATATATTCTAAAATTTAATCACTTAGTACTTACAAAAATGAATGAAAGAATATATTTTCATTGTCTAAAAAATATTTAAGCATAAATTATTATCAATACCAAAAATAAAGTATAAATTATTATTGAAAATGAAAATATTTTTCATTAATTAATTATTTTAAGTGATACAAGCGATTATTTTCAGAAAAATATTTTTCAAATCATACATTTTTCATGAAGTAAATGGAACATTAATCTCTAAATCAACCGCTTCCTGTAAGGCTTCAATTTACTTTAGTATGGTGATAACTCAAACCAAATCGTATGATTGATGATCCAATTTGTTAGTTGATCCCCTTCTTGAATGATGTGCCGAAATGGAAATTTGTAAGTTGCGTATCTAATTCTAGACCGTGACACTTTGACTGTGCCTTTTGAAGCGAGCTCAATAATCAAATTTGGGGCGTTGACCACAACGAAGCACACGAGCTGAGCAATGTGCTTTCTCTAATCGCCACTACATAAATTTCATCTTGGAAAGCCGAGAATTAATCCGGCGACAAAAAAAAAAAAAAAAAAACTTGATACGAAGAGAGAGGCTTTTGTCCGAATTTTACGTTCGTGAGTTTAACGCGATCCGAACCATTAATTACATCAGACTCCATATAAGACTCACATAAAAGGTTTATATGATCAATCGATGTGATGGATTCCATAAAAGGTTTGTATGATCAAACGACTTGATGGATTCGTGATACATTCAAAATCAACAAAAAAAACTTTAAAAAAGTGGAAAAAAGAAGAAGAAAGAAGGTAAATCCTTTCTCCAACGCCATCACAACGCACCCCTCATATCCATCCGCACGCTCTTTATCATTTTCTCCCCCTCATCATCCCCCGCCATTTTCAAACGAACGGTCTCTATTCGTTAGGCGATATTGATTTTCGCGTGCGGATTCGATACTTGTGTAGCTAAGAGGAGTGAAGATCTATGTGCGGAGACGATTGGTAATTTTGCGATGTTGAATTTTGGTTTTGAATAGCTCCGATTGGATTCTGACGCTGTCGTGGACGTTGTTTTGTTGTTGTTGTTGTGAAGACTTGGTTGTGGTCTCTGGATCAAACGTACGAGGAGAGCCTGAGGCTTTTGAGCGAGACTAATGCGGCCGTGGAAATGCACCGGCACAGTGGTTTCAGCTTGGACTTGAGCGGCGTCGATACTGCTCTGGTCAGTGCTTTTACGCTAATTTCGTCCTCTTCTAGCAACGTGAAGTTTAGGAATCTCATTTACTATGCATATTCACTTCTCATTGGTTTCTCAGAGCCATATCGAATTTGTTAAGCATCGGCGGGTCACATTCGTTTCTGAATTACGGATACGCACTGCAACTCTAAGTAAAGAACGATCATACACTTCTGGCTCAATTATATTAATGAATTGCTACTGAGCTCTGACACATGTCACTTGGATATCTGGGGTCATTTTAAGGCTACGTTTGGTCGTCCGGATTTCTAATCGGGATAGGACTGGATATGATAGGATATGAAATTCTATGATTTTTTTTATATCTCATCCATTGTTTGGTGAATTACAGTATTAAAGTCGGATATGTTCACATCATATTATGTACATTTTTTTTGTATACAAATGACATATCATTTAAATGAACATAAATGTTCATAAACAGATATGGTGAAAATTTCTTGTAACACTATTCCTTAATTTATTATTATTATTTTTTGTTTTATTTTTCCTCTTTTTATATTATTTTCATTATTATTTCTTTTTTCCCCTTTCATCATTCTTTAATAAAATTTTATCAAATAGTAAACTGTACTAACATACCTCAAATACAAAAATACCTAAAATATATAATGAGTATAAATATTTAATTTATAGATTAAATGTTTATTATAAGAAAGAATTAAAGTTGAATATATAAATTAAAATAAGATTAATTAAAAATAAATTTTTATTTTTTTATTTTAATTTCTTAAATTAGAATTCAAATATTATTTATATTGAAATATAATTTCATTTTTGTTAATTTAATAAGTTTGTTATTCAAGAAAAATAATTTTCCTATTATGGACATTAGAAATCCTATCCACCTTTATTCCACCTCTCCCATGGGATAATTTTATCCCATCTATATCCCTATTATATCCGACTTTATTCTGTCCTGAGCAAGCACCAAACGTATAATAGGATAAATCATATTCTATTCCAAATTTTATCTCGACTGCCAAACGCAGCCTAAATGTTTTAGGTTTCAACAAGATGTTGAGCTTGAGGTGTCACTGTCCACTGAGTTTCCATCTTTTCAAAGGTCAAGTCTGCAATTCAGCGTGCTCGGAGGGACTTACCCATGAGTGGACATGAAGCAATAGCGGTTGCATCTCTTTTGCAATTCGCTGATGCTCTACAGCTGAATCTACGAGCAGAAATCAAGGAAGATGCGGACTGGCATAGACGCTTCATGCCTCTGAGCGAAGTGGTACCATAACGGGACTCAAGTATATACAATTAAATAGAGTATTTGCATGTATTGTTTTGCCAATGTCATCATGGACTCATTCGATTTTTTATGTTACCTTGCAGATTATGGAATTGATAATAAATCGACCTCTAATTAGGTCGATACAGCAAGTCCTTGACGAAGATGGCTCTGTTAAAGACTCGGCTGTATGTTCTTCAATATTTCGGAGTTAGTTGTCATTACTGTGGCTCTTTGCCCACTAGAGTGTTATTTTATTGTGACAGCTTTCTTTGTAGGCTTGGATGTGATTTTTGTTTCTCTCTCTTAACCCTTTCTGTAGCTCATCTTAGCCTTTTTATTTGTTTCAGAGTCCTTTGCTCAAACGGTCACGTGAACAAGTGCAGATACTTGAAAAGAGGGTGAAGTTATCCTGCCATTTTCGTGCCATTCACTTAATCATAATTTTACCTTCAATTAGAAAGCTTCCCTTCAATGTTTCAAGGACTGTGATGCTTGAACATGTTTATGCACTCAAATTGGCTTATCAACTGTATTTGCTGAGGGCAGCTATAAGATGTTGGCCTCTTCCACACCAGATTACGTAAAAGTTGACACAAAGCTTCTTATATCTCTTGCATCAATATCCATCTGTACAGGCTATGTTATCACGGAGGGCAGGAATTGCCACTTCTGCCTCTATACAACATAACTTTTTGTTGTTATTTTATTAGATAGTCAGATAATTCATTGAACAGGCACCAAGGGGATGCCAATGTGATTTGCAAAATCATATACGTTCTTTTTTATTAGTAACCCTTATTGTTGTTATTGGTGTAATTGTCTTGGACTTAGAGGAAGCATTTCGTCACATGAGTTGACTGCCAACTTCTTAGTCAATTTTTATTGATAAACTAATAAAAGTTTGCTACCTTTAATCAAAGGACTCTGTGTAAAAAGAAGTTCCATCTGTGGATCCTCATCACACTTCTCAGCCAGTTTCTTATTCGAACCTTTGAATTACTGAGTTGTCTCCTTATTTGATGCTAAATATTGATTCTAGTTCTTTTACATTTTCTCTGTTCAGCTACACGAGTTGATGGACAAATTAATGAGGAATGATAGGAATGAGTCATCCTCCCTTGTGAGTGCATCAGTCAGACAGATCTATGTAGCGTGTATACTTTGTATTTTTCTATTTGTCTGTTTTAACTTTTATATTTTCCTTTATTTAGGAAGTGAGTAATGTCAATGGAAGATGGTGCATAAAGTCCGGAATGGATAAGCTGATAAATTTGAATGGTCTACTGATATCCAGGTGCTAAAATATATTACATCCTTCCATTTTTCTTTCCTTTCCTTTTCTTTTTGCACTAAAAAAGGCTTTTGAGTGGCTGTAAGTGATTGTAGTCAACCAACATTATCCAGAGCTCTTCGCTTTTTTCTTTTTAGCTCATAGCTGGGACTTTCTGTTACTTTGTGCCATAAGACAGTTGAACTGTTGTGTAGATCTTTGCTCTACAGTTTTGCTATCAATTTTGAAAACATAATGTAGTTATTAAGCCATGTAGTCACTTCTAAACTTCTAGTAGAGCACATTTGGTTCTTGGACAGGTATTTAGATGAGCTAGGTTGTGTAATGAGCATTTAAAAAAAAAAATGAAGTACCATTGAGTACTTTGGGGGATTTGGTAAAAATTGTGTATGGTTAGCGTGATTTGAATTAGTGGATAAATGGCATGCATTTACCTAACCGCTTTAATTCTTTTGGTGAATTATAGGAGTCTGGTCATTATAATAGATTTCAACAAAATAATAAATAATAAGAATATAAAATTTATTTATGTATATATGTAAGTGGGTACTAAATTCAAAAGCTAAATTTATCGTCAGGACAAGTTCGAGTCCACTTGCACAAGCCAAAAGATTGTTGTGCATCATCTCTCCGCCTCTCCGGCGACACACGCCAAGGTGATGAAACCAAAACATCTTCCAAAATGGGAATCCCTACAAAGGATAAAGCTAAGATCCTAGGTTGTCAATAACTAAATCAGGTCTTTATCCATTTATGACAGTGGTGATTCGAGGAAGCTGGCCTGCTGATGTGGAGTTCAATGTATGTTGTACGTAATTAATCGGTCGAGTCGGATATCAATCGATGCTGAGGTAGGGTTAGGTTTTCGCCCTTACGTGGATTCGATTACGATCTACATCGATGAGTAGTTCGAATTAACCGAGAAATCAGGTGATGAGTAGGTAAAGCAATCGAGACTTTGTAGCCCGTGCATATTGCTCAATGAAGGCGAGTTTTTATGCTCGATTTTCACTTGCGGCGGGTCCCACTCTCGAGGTCTAGCCAAGAATCTTTGAAATCGAGACCGATGAATCAATATGAATTCTGCGGTGTTCAATCCTTAATTATATGTGGATGTATGTTGAGATATCATAATCACGGATGTGTGTTTCCTGATATTGAGAGTGACTTTTCTACCTTGGATGCATTAGTTTTGTTTTTTTTTTTTTTTTTTTTTGTCGATTAAGGAAAGTGTCTAATGTTTATTGAGATGGACATTTCTAGGCAACCACTCCCTATAAGAATAGTCTAGGCGGGTCCACATAGATTAGATTTTCAAAAGAAGTATTGTGAGTAACTATAAGAAATAAGTGTTGACTCGACATATATATCACTTATTATCGTTTTCACTTGCTCTCGTGGGATTTTGAGATGTTACAAACTTTCCTACTTAAAAAATGATGTCCTTGTTGAGGTGATGCAATCCATTCATGCCCCTCCACTGTTTGGAAGTTCGTAAAAAGCTGTACCTTATTTGAGCCCCTCTTATCGAGGCAAATAATCACGAGCCATGCATATTCTAGAAGGATTCTGCTACAATATCAGAGCGATAATCCAATGAGTTTCATAGGAAAGGGCTACTCAAGTAACCACACAAAGTATGGGAGTACAAATTTACATGTCACTTAATAGGGTCTCTCCTATTGAGTATGTTATTTGGGCACGTCGCATCTTTTGATGAGCCGGTCCCTCCAGGCTCAATCACTGTAAATGAAACTCGTTCGATACTTTAAGTCCTGAAGGGGCCTCGACAAGAATTATCGAGGGCGAGCTCTCCTTGCAAATTGCTCAAGCTTGTCTAGGCTCATCCATTGATCGGGTCTATCGATGTTGCCGATTAGCCGATGAACATCTTCAGCATGGCGGGCCAAGGCCTTTCGAGAAGGGACCCCACTGCCCAATCAATCGTATTAGTATATGTAAAAGCCCAGTAGAGATGCATCGGGTTGGAGATAAGGCCCAACTAACACTTTGGGCTTACGAAAACCATCAATTGAGCAAAAGAAGCCATCAAATGCACAGTACCCGTTTTCTCTATCTTCCCTCGTGCCAAAAATCTCTCTCTCTCTCTCTCTCTCTCTCAAGCCATAGCAATGAGGTTGCGATCGCCAAGGGGAAACTTGGATCGAGACCCCCATGCACGGTGGCCATGGCGGCAAGGGTTGTCGCAGTAGCAAGGAATTGGAGTTTGGGCTTTGTCGGGGTACGGTTAAAATGAAAAATAAAAAAAGTGCGAGAATATGAGTCATTTTTTAAAAGAGAAACACCAATTTCGTGAATTGGATGTTCGATTTTATTGAGTCAAGGTAACAAATCTGTGATTTTGAAGATAAATGTATGCTTTGGATATTGGAGCGAAGATTAATTACGTTTTATGCATTTTTTTTCTACAAAACTAGACAGGATAGTGCTCATGATACAGTCGAGCTAGCGAATCCTATGTGTATTTCATTTTATTCCCCCTCCCTTAGCCTGGCCACATGGCAACCTTATGATCTTGTAATGAACAGACATGAATTTATCACATGCCATATGGTCCCCTCCCCCAAACCCAAATTTTTCCTAGAGAGAGAGAGAGAAAGATTTGAGAGGGCAAAAAGACATTGAGATTGCTACATGTACATTCATATACGTGACAACTGACGGGTGGTCACTGTACTTGTCCAACATTTGGTGGGGGAAGAAGGGGGGGGGAATTAGCCAAAAGCAGCCACTACCTTATGCTCCCACTTTATCATCAACGAGCTCCTTTCCATCAGCCATATGACACATCACCTACGCAGAGCTGCTCACCCCTCACCCACAACATCACATCCTAAAAGTCAAGTTGTTCTTCTTCTCCTTCCTCCTCTTCCTCTTCAGGTGCTTCCTCCTTTTCTATTCTTGCTTTCCAATTTCACTCTCGACACCTCTCTCTCTCTCTCTCTTGCCCCCACCTTTAGCTAAAGCTCAAGACTTGCTAAAAAAGATAAAGGCAAAGAAAAATCTACAAGCCTTTTTTCTAGTCAAAAGCACCACCATTTGGGTATCTTAACTTAGCTGTGAAGGAATATATATATTAAACTCATTAATTTAAAGTTATTTTTGGGAGTGAGGGAGAGATGCGAAGGGGTAAGTGACATGTTGATGGCAACTGCAAGGTTCATTTTACTATTCCCCTTTCTTTCTTTTTCTCAAATGTGGGATTTGTGCCTCAATATGCCTCCATATGCTTTTAGGGATTCCAATCTTCGCTGAGGTGTCCAAACCTATGCATCCTAATTGGATGCGGCTAACTTTGTAGGTTATGAAAAGTGATGAAGGTGGTCGTGAAGAAATATGCACAAAACCATGTACGCCAATACGATATTACTCATTAATTAAGTAATTCTTTTTCATTATAAATTGGAATGACGATAGACATACATATCCTAGAAACAGTAATTAATTTGGCTAACACCACACGGACTTTATATATTCGCCACAAGAAGGCCTCCTCAGACAGATGAACCCCAGTCCATAATGTTTCTTATCACCTCATAAAGGAGATGAGACACAAGCCAAAATCCAGCTAAGTGGCCTAAATATAGATCATTCACTTTCGATGATGATAAAAATCGTACCTCAAAATTGTGTTTTTATAATGCTGAGGTGTCTAAACGTATGCATCCTAATTGGATGTGCTTAGTTTTGTGGGTATTTAAGTGATGAAGGGGGTTGTGATGAAAATAGGTGCATAACTATGTACATCGATATGATATCACTCATCAATTAGATAATTCTTTTCCATTAGCAATCGGAACAATGATAGACATACACGTCCTAAAAATGGCAATTGATTTGCCTGACATTGCGCATTATGTATATATTCACCACGAGTGGGCCCCCTCGAATAGATAAATTTGGTCCATGAAGTACCTTATCTCCTCTTAAAGAATGTGAGATGCGAGCCAAAATCTAGCTAAGTGGCCTAAACATAGAATCATTCGCACCCAATTACGATAAAATTGGACCCCTACATTGTCTATTGTAATTCACACACACACACACCCCTGTTCCGACCCAATTGAGCCATTCATATGTTATCATCGTCAATCGTGCAATTTTATATATTATTCATCACGAGGGAGTCCCCTTGGACAGATAAATCCCAGTCCATGAAGTATCTTATCACCTCAGAAAGAAAGTGACATGCGAGCCAAAATCTAGCTAAGTGACGTAAATATAGAATCATTCACACCGATGATGATAAAAATCGAACCTCTACATTGTTTGTAATTCACACACATGCTCCTGTCCCTACCCAATTGAGCCGTTCATAGGTTATTATCGTCGATCACGCGATTCATTGTACCTGAGATCATGGGTGCTTGATATTCTCCAAAACCCACTAGCCATTAACTTTGGGTGGAGAATCTGCACAAATCTGCGACTTACTTGCATAAACTATAATCGAAGCACTTTCTAGTTTACACTAGGAAAAACCCCACGAATTCAAGAGCAACGCGTTCTCCATGCTCACTGGCTGAGGATGTCAAGAGCATTCATAGGCTGGCGTTCCCCCGATTCCACTGACATTTCAGTGAGCAGATGGTGCTCATCAGTCATCACCAAAGATTATTATAAAGAAAAGATGGAAGGTCGATAGCTAAAGCCCTTTTTAGAAGATTCTAACGAGGTTTTTTGTGCTATCCTTTTGGGAAAAAGAGGGTGTCTCGCCCGACTATTTCATGATTTGCTCTAGCCCTAGCTCATGGGGCATGCATTAGTTTATTTGGATTGAGTTTGACAGTTTTTTGAAAATATTGAACCCGAAATTATTAAGCCAAAGCACTGCCACTTTGCAAGTCCTTTTCATTGCTCAGAAAGTGGCCAACACATGGTGGGTAGTGGAAATGAGCATAACTATATTTTCCCCTCTAAGATCGAACTATTACATGGGATGTGAAGAATTTAAATGATCTAACATGACGATGAACGAAGTTCGAAATCAAATTGATTTCCGAACTTGCGTAATTTATGTTGATGCAACTTACATTCCCTGAGAGAGCAATAGAAAATTTCATTATAAATCAAGATTAATAATTATACTCAAGTCACCTACACGCTATCAGTATGTATCAGTGCGCAATTATACCCAGTTATCTCACAATTCAACCCTCACAATAGTTTACGGAATAATTTCTGAATCCCACAAAATAATGCACGTAATCTTTACGACAAGATTTTCATGGTCTTTAGGGTGATGTAATCTGTGGATTACTCCCCACCAATTGCACAGAAAATCCATTGACATAAAGAACTCACCATCAATGGCACATCAACAAGGCACCAAAGTCAAACTCAGAATATGAATATGGAGGAAAAAATGATCTAAAAAGTCAAAAATTTATTATACCGTGACCAATTCAATTCAAATCTTTCAATTATGTCAATTTAGTAC
The DNA here is from genome assembly GCA_017140595.1 of Eucalyptus curtisii. NCBI lineage: Eukaryota > Viridiplantae > Streptophyta > Magnoliopsida > Myrtales > Myrtaceae > Eucalyptus > Eucalyptus curtisii. The sequence continues at coordinate 28,081,369 of CM029503.1, read as the reverse complement.
TAAATCTCTTAATTATTTGCCGATTTAGTCATAAGCCTTTCAATCGCGCAAATTTAGCTCTAAACTTTTTAACAATTTGTCAATTTAGTCATAAAATCTTTTGACAAATTGCTAATGTTGTTTTTCCAGTCGATTATCCAAATAATAGCTTTAATACTCAATTGGCAAATTTTCAAAATGTTCAGAACTAAATTGATACAATTAAAAGGTTTATAACTAAATTGAAGAATCGTCAAAATTTTTAGGATTAAATTAGCATAATTGAAAACTTTAGGACTGAAGTGACTTCCTAGAATTGAGACTTTTGGGAAAATTATCCTTGGGTACTGATATTCCAATGTGAAGTTAGGTACCCTTTCTTTTCATTAGCATCCATCGGTCTTTCTAAATAACATAAATACATGTAGAAAGCTCAATGCTCCGAATTATAAAATCTTGATCTTTCATACACCCCGACGAGCCTAAACGAATTAAAATGAAGTGTACCAACATCAGACATAAGAAAATCTTGATTCCTCGGGTCCCGTAGCCACGTGGTTCTTCTTAGTGCCATTATAAATTGATCAAGCTTGTGCGCAGTACATCGCACAAATTATTTTCTGCTATCTTTTTTGTTTTTGGGGGAGTAAAATACCAATTATTTCGTCTTATCTATGCTTATTCTACCATATAAATTTCTTTCTATTTTATTTATTAATATGTCTGAGCAGCTCCCATTGCTTTCAGTCGCTCCGATCGCCAACCAATCATCCCCTCCTTTGGTGACATCTTATTCACAGGTCAATATTCCAAGGCTTTAAATCACACCAACAGCTGTGTCGGCTCAAGATTGTTTTATTCTATTTTTCTCGTTGTTTTTTTTAAATATTTAAGCTTTTGTTTAAGAATTTTGTTCATGTGAGAGTCCACAAGATTGTCGGGCTATTGCTTGTAGTTGGAGTGCTAAAGCAAAAAAATAAATTAATAAATAATTAGGAATGGCTAGACTCGACGTTTTGGATTTTCTTGCACTTATCTATACCCCAGGAAAAAAAAATGATTGAGTAGGTGTATATATATATACATACATACATATATATAGTGGATTAAGGTTGTGTTGCGTTTAATTTGAAAAATTAAGGGTTCTGGTATATTTTAATTAGTTTGCAAGCGAGAATATATGATGCTTCCTCATCTTTGCTGTCTCACATTAGGCGCTGAAGCTGCCGTTTCTAGAATGCAAGCAAGGTAGCTTGCTGACTCTCCTAGTAGCGTACGGTGGCGGCAAGGAAGGAGGCATTGGACAGACTAGACCATACTAAAGTAAAGAGGCTTTCGGGAAGCGACTAGTCGCTTCTGGTGAAGCTTCTAGAAGGCCGCCTCGACACATTTGCTTCTCCCCCCGCATCGTCCCATGATGTGGTAGAAAAATGGATGGATCGTATGACACAACCTTAATTATATTATCAAGTAATTATGTAGTTTTATTAGTAATTTTGATGTGGTGAATAAAAGGATTTTAATTTTTTTAAAGGTTAACTTTTTGTATTTATGGAATTTTCTACCTTATAAGAAGCGACTACACTTTTAACTCCTTTAGATAATTTAAAGCGATTTAGAGTATCTCTTGATCAAAAAACTAAGTGAGGTTAAGACTTGCAAATGAAAGTGACATGCTTATTAACCGTGTCAACTTGATTTTCTCTTTGGACTAGAATACAAAAATTTTGTTAAATTGTACACGCAAGACGTTTTCTTAGTAAATGAACATGTAAGCGTTTTGGGTTATAGTTGATTATCTTTTCTAGTGATAAATCAAGTTAATATTTTGGAAATCGAATCTTTTCTTACCAAGTATACTTAGAAAGGGCTTTTTAGACTCTTGTTAACATAATTCTTAATGTAAATCCGGACTTAACACGATGGTTGTCAAACACCGAAGCAAAGACGACCTTCTCTTTTTATATTTTTAATCTAAACCACTCTATACACACGATCGTGCTTCCTCATATGACTATCATGTTATTCTCAACAATTGTCAAAGCAACAAAAATACATAACTGACCATGAATTTTCAAAATGCAGTGAATTGATTTAGTCATTAAATAATCGATAAGAAGGAGTTCCACATCAAAATGACGTGATTTATTTTTGGTCCAATCACTTGACATAATTTAACGATGTGATCCTTGCGTTGCAACCCCATTGACCTTATATATATGTATTTGCTACTTTCTTTATTCATTTATTTATTTATTTGCACCACCACTCAAAAGAGTTGACTTAAATTCGATCCAACAGAGCTCCGACCGCGAAGCATGGGATCCTATTCCACAGTCATGGATGGCACAAACTTCTACGCCCGCATCTGTCACCGTTCCTCGACAAGAGTTTGGATACGAATCCAACGGCCCGAAATCGCCAGCTCCACCGATCAATCTTTCAGCTTGATGTTGCTTAAGAAAGTCAGGTTGATTACATAAATGATTACTGAATTTTATGCAATGTGATACATAAAGTTTTAATTTATATAATATAATTCATGAACGTTAACTTAATGCACAAGGTACATGTTTAATTTAGTCTTTAGATTTAGTTCAGGAATTAAATTGAATATGTATCAAAAATTTAAGATCACAATGCTGAACATAGTTTAAAGACCATTTATGTCATTTTCCCATTACAAAAATCACCATAGCAAATCAACCAAACTCCCTCTACTCTTCTGACCAAAAAAAAAAAAAACTCCCTCCACTCAAAAACTCAATGAATTTTGAAAAACAAAAACTAATATAGAAATAATATCCGAGAAACTAAAAGAAAATGGTTTTTGATCAGAATTGGATTTCTAAAAGGAGAATGTACAAATTGGAGAAAAAAATAAAACAAATTACAGTAAATTACATAATTAGTCCTAAATATAATCATTTATAGTTTTGCAAGATGATCCATGATCTTTGGATGACCGAATCTCTAAATCGTTGATCCTGAGTTATAAAAATATAATATAATTTAGATAGTTATGAAATATCATATAATAGCTCACCTGAAAAAAATAAGTTCTCAATTGAGCTATCAACATCCTTATGTTATAGAAAGCGAAATTGTCATGAATGAATCAACGAAATAGGTGCATATTTTAATCTCATCATCACGATTATCTCAGTAGAAAATAGGTAAATGATGTAAAATTTTTGGTATAAATTCCTTTATTATCTTTTTTATATACATCGACCTCCATCTTTTAATATTATCATATTCTTGATTAATCATGTTAAATTATCTCTTATAAAAGTAATAAGTGAATTTATCGTAGACTATTTTCTTCCTAATGGTAAAGACCAATTATTCGGTTTTAGAACTTATTGACACTATACGTTATGGCTACAACGAAAATAATTTTTATATCTAAGAGGTGGAGTCATTCCTAATTATCTTATTAAGATTATTTTTATAATTTAAAATCTAAAACCCCAAGGGCATTTTTCAATAAAATCCCAAAAAAAGAGAAAAACTAAAAGAAAACCGAGGAATCCGCAAAAGATAAAGAAGGCAACACAAGGGCAATTTGGCCAATTCGCCTCCGGAGCTCCTCCTATAAAAACCCGCTCATCTCGGCTCTTTAAACTTTAGTTGCGAAAGAAGAAACGTCTGAGAAACTCCTCCGTCTTCCCCCCGTCGAAACGCCGGCGACTCTCGAAATCCGCCCCCTCGCCGGACGAAACCGTCTCTCTCTCCGACCGATCGGGCCCCCCATGGAGGTCTCGTCCTTGTAACCTCCGCTTCGTCGCCGCTGCCGTCTCGGGATTTCGCGAGGTAGGAGCTGCTGGGAAGGGCTGCCGTAGAGAGTGGCTTGATGGGATTTTGCATATGCCCGTTGGATACTCCGGCGAGGTTGCTCTGGAGCACCAGCTTCTTCCGCCACAAGCTCATGCTCTTCTAATTCCCGCGACATCCCCAGCTCGTGTATACTAGTACTAGTACCTATAGTACCGACCGGCGCGCGCGGCTAAGCGGTGGTCTCCTGTCCCTGCCCGGAGTCGGAACCCCCGTCCGGCAAGCCTCGCCGGTTCGCGACTCTCCGGAGACTCGCGACGTGGACAAAAAGTATAGAGAGGGTTGAGAGGGTGAATTCCATGGAGTCCGGACGATTTCTCTTCGATCAATCCGCGTGCCACGGCAACATGCTGTTCCTTGGGAGCAGAGATTCGCTTTTTGGAGGTGACCATCCCTCTCTCTCTCTCTCTCTCTATGCGCGAGATGCTACGTTTGACTGACTGTTGATATTACCTGGACGGAGCGAGTGATTTGACATGCAGACAGAAACTGACGTGATTTGCTTAGCCCGGCATTGATAAGCTGTCATCATCTTTTGAGCTCTTCTTGTATTCTGCTAGGACTAGGTTGGTGGAATTGGAGTTTACTGAATCTCAAAGAACCCAAATCAAATGATTTCGAGTGAAAGATTTTGGGTTTTTTTTGTTTGATTTGTCACCGTACTTTTTCCGAAACCGGGCACGATGGAGAATAAATTCAGGGGTACAATCATTTGAGTTCATACGACATGCCTAATTACATGAACTGCGAAACTCAAAAGTTCAATCTTTCTCCTTCCCCTGCATCAGCGCCTAATTCTGAAAAAAATTGAGCGTCGGCAAGTGTTTAGGGATGGATTTCTTGTTTTGCTAGGAGGGGGATTGGCTATGGGAATTGAGGAGGCCACGAAGAGGCAATCATCAATTTTCAGCTATTCTGAGGATCTTTTCAACGAGGAATATTATGATGACCAGGCGCCGGAAAAGAAGCGCCGCCTCACTCCTGAGCAGGTACAACTCAGAACAGGCTCTGATCCATTGTGATCTATTTAGGCAGTATCGACGAACGAGCTACATCTCAAATCCCGATCTTATTTGCCCTGAAGATTCCTTCTTTAAGTGTTGTAGAGCCATCTGCTTAATTTGGACTTATGGTCTGTGGGTTCACATCCTCAGGTTGGTTGCTTGGGATATGTTGAAGGATCAAATACTGAACCTCTGAAACTTTTCATTCTTGCTAGAACATATGGTCATCCTCTGCATTAAAAACAACTTTTATCTGCAACTAAGCCATGGATGTGTCTTCTTAGCTAAGTACAGTTGTAGCACTGATAAAGAAGATATCTAGATCTCCCCATATTTTCTTTTTCTTGTATCATCGAGCTTTCAGATTTAGGAATTTGCAATTTGCAAGTACTTATAGTTTCAAGTCTCATGATTTTGACTCTTGACGGAGATTAATTGAAAATCTTTTGTCTTAATATTAAGGTGCATCTGTTGGAGAAGAGCTTTGAAGTAGAGAACAAATTGGAACCAGAGAAGAAGACCCAGCTGGCGAAGAAGCTGGGCATGCAGCCGAGGCAGGTGGCTGTTTGGTTCCAGAATCGTCGAGCCCGGTGGAAGACAAAGCAGCTCGAGAGGGACTATGATGTCCTCAAGTCGTCTTATGACTCACTGCTTTTGAGTTACGACTCCATCAAGAAAGAGAATGAGAAGCTCAAATCTGAGGTATGCTTGGTTTGGAAAAACTATGCTTGGTTGACCTGGCTTAACCCTCACTATCAAACACCCGCTGCCATATCAGAATTTTTTCTTTCTAACCGCGAGAGCAAAAGTAAGGCAAACGATTCTCGAAGTTGCTTGTTCAAGATCATCTACATATCTTCTATATGTTAGTCAAGGAGAGGACGAAAAGATTAAGGAATATATCATGGATAACTCATCTTTCTTTGGGCCTCTTTGGCATCAGACAGTCATCTATTTCCCAAATCAGGACACCATCATATTCGTCACGCCACCAAGCGCTCGACAATTCGAGACCAGTGTGTTGTGGGTTACACCAGTTTGATTCGATTGCTTTGGCCAAAGATGCATTCCAAATAGGAGCATCTGTTCTTAAGCCCCCACCTTGATCAGAAAAGACAGTTCCTAAAGTCTCTACTAGAATATGCCTTGCCAATGGCCCGCTTTCTTCTGTTGCAACATTGAGAATTTTGACACGAGGACAATAAGATAAATCCCACGACTATCTCTTAATTACCCCTTACGAATACTGTATGCGCTTTGCAGGTCAATTTCCTGAACGAGAAGCTGTCCGCCAAAGATGTCGCCGGAGCACCAGCCTCGGGTCAAAGTTCCCATACACTTCAAGTGGAGGAAACCCGAGATTCACCCCTCGGGTTTGTGGTGAAGGTGGAGGACCGCCTGAGTTCCGGGAGCGGGGGGAGCGCCGTGGTGGATGAGGACGGGCCACAGCTCGTGGACAGCGGCCATTCATATTTTCATTGCAATGACTACCCGGGATGCTTGGTGGCCGTCAACGGAGTGCAGTCAGAGGATGATGGAAGCGATGATGGCCGAGGTTACTGCTCAGAGATTTTCGCCGCTGCTGAAGAGCCGCATCAGGAGGGAGGCGTGCCTATGGTGTGGTGGGCGTGGCCCTAGTTTTAGGTTTTCGCCTTTTGGTATGTTCTCGTAAATTGTTCAAGTCACTATGTGCTCATGAGACTATGCAATGTTTCACGAAGGGGAAGAATCTGTAAACGTTTACTGGAACTTTGGACATGAATAAAACTGACATGTTTGCTCAAATGCTCTTGATCTTGACTATCTTCATTCGGTCCTTGAAGCGAATAACAAGATCTATGCAGAAGCCTGCCGGAAAGAGATTGAGCCAAACGATGCCTATTCCATATAAACCGTGAATAAACTCTAATGCCGCCGCTCATTCTGCATGAAAGAGTCGGCAATCAGAGGCGTGATCATTGACGTACGCTGCAATTTCTATCCAAGGCAAGACAGGAATCTTGGGAGTTCCTGAAGAAGTAGACCGGGAACAACGGGAGTTATAAAGGGGCAAATCATTGATTGCAACTGTCGCATCGGATCGAGCATCCTGGAAGAGAAATGGAAGTTGGAAGCCTGTGCCATGTGATCGTTGCTTCAGATGCGTAGCTGGTTCCATGTGGAATCGTCTTAGCAACATAAGCTCTCTCTCTCTCTGTCTGCCCATGTGAGCTAGCCAACCTTCTGCATAAATCCCAATCTCGAGAACAGATTTTCAGGAGGTGCTCGCGCAGATGTATGGACATGCACGTACAAATACGGTTCCAGAAAGAACCATTCCGCATGCCGAATTTCTAGACACAAAAGCTTTTGGCAATCGTCTTACTGTTCATGAATCTGAATCGTGATGATCTAACCACAGGCAAGAATTCCTGGCGATATTCCCCATTATGGATCTCAACATTCTGGAGAACCCTGCTCAACCACTCCTCCCTCCTTATCCTTGAGTGGGTCATCGTGTTGGCTCCCAAAATGAACAGTCTTGAGCTACAATTTCAAATCAAGAATAAAGTCAAAAAGATGTAACATCTCCATCCCTCCTCCTTCAAGATAGCAATGGCAGTGAAAATCAAGTGAGAAAAAGGAGTGGGAAAGAATAGATTCTGTGAAGACATAGTTTTTGTTTTTGGAAAAATCGAAGTGGCCTGTGACGTGAGATTTCGAAATTCTTCACATGGGTCTGTCATCTGAGTCTTTTTATTACCCATTCAATATGCGAAGATATCATTATTTAAAGCAAGATCAAGTCATTCACGTATCGGAAATAATAAGATTTGGTCCCGCCTTCATATTGAAATTGACATGTAATGCGGACACTTTTGGTTGCTTTAGCAGATTTTATCATTAAATAATGGTCAAATTGGTAGACGGAGGCTCCCATCTTTCTCAAATGCCTCCATGGGTATTGGGTTATATGCGGCCTCACTGTGCTCAAGTCATTTTGTGGCAGGTGCGAAGCCACTCTAAGTGCTTTGATAGCTTTAGTGCATCGAAACATTTTTTTTCTTCTTTTATTAAATTATATCTTGATGTGACGTCATAAAAGCGAAGCACGATGAATATGGGATTTGGATCGATCTTTATAACTAGTAAGAGTTTAGTGGGTCTCCAAAAAGTGAGAGAAAGATAAGCATTTGATAGCCAACAGTATTTCATGCGACATTATGTACATGACCAGCAGAAAGGCACTACATATAACTATCATACCATGCAACAATCATGATAACAAGAACGGAAATTATCAAATTTCAATACAAAAGTCAGTTGGAATGGCATATCATGGGAGCAACATTGTGACGTGTGGCCCCTTCCACGAGGGCCGAACCTTTCAAGAGGAGCTCTTGGATATATTAACTCAAGATGGTGACAATGTAAGGGTGGTCTTACTTATAAATAACTTCCTAGGAATACTCTCTAATCGGACGGCGGATTTTGAGGTTTCGCTGAATCACAATTCAAAGTTTTGCCACCCATCGGTTTCACTTGAGAAATTCGGTTGTTGCAATCGAAGCGTGATATGCTTTTTTGTTTTTTTCCTAGGCTGCCTTGTGTGTTTGAAACTTTGAGAGCATCTAATATTCCTATTTCAGGACAAGATAGAGAAAGCAGAGGAGGAGCGTGGTGGACCAGGCAACTCGATCCTCTCCTGTCCGAACGGTGAACAAAGGGCTCGTCGATGTCCGAAAAACGGAATCGCCTGGAAGCTGGAATCATTCCGTTTCCGTCCACCAAAAGATCTGGTCGACCTCGATCTGTTCACGGGCTTTTCCATCGGTTCTCGGCCCAACCCCACATCGACAAGATCGACCCAGGATCCGACATAATGGGCCCGGTTCTTCCGCCCATATCACGAAAGCCCGCGAGTACTTGCACCACATGGAGTTTTCTCAAGCACTAACGACCCATTTTTTAACATGAAAGAAGATGGTCAAAGCCAGAAAAAGAGAGGAAAAAAAAAATAAAAGGATGTGGACTGACCAGATGCCAACCGGAAAGAGTAATGTGCACTAATGAAGCAAAACCAAGTTTCTAATCCCGGTCAAAAAGCTTGATTAAAGCACCCAAAAAAAAGGAATAAAGAAGAAGGCGAAAACAGGGGAAAACCGAGCGTTACAAAATCGAATGTTTCTTTCCTTCCTTCCTTTTTCTTGTGGCTCCTGAGAATGGACATGGGCAATCAAAGCTGCTGTGGACACGAACAAGTTGCGTTGCGCTGGCGCCGACACGGGGATCCCAAGCCCCATGTGGTGGGTGGGTGGGTGGGTGTCACGGAGCCAGCCCGAAACGGATCTGAGATCGTTGGATCCTTGCTCTCCCTCTCCATGATTGATCGGCATGTTGGCCCTTCAACCTTCGGCATGGAAGCCTGGTGGTAAAGAGATTGGAGTTCGAGTCGTGTTGTGAGCAAACCTCTAGCCATCGTGCCTCGGGCATTTATTACCTCATCGGGAGAGAGGCTACGAGGCTTCTAGCATGCCGGCAAGACAATTCCGATGTGGGGATCCTCATAATAGCGATCGGAGAAGTGGCTACGCCAGTCACCTCCCCTTAAGTACTCTAATTCGATGGAAATGATTTGCTTAGCTTGAATTCGACATGATTACGTAGCGTTATGTATGATACAGTATGGAATCCATATTATGGATGACACATTGACCGTTCATGCTGATGAAGTTTTCTAACATTTCACGAAGGTCGAACAGACCTGCCTCCATGCACGTGCCTGAAACACGTGCATGTTTTTTTTCCCCCAATTTGTGCCGATTGTCAACAGACCAAATGACATATGTACTTGTTCCAATTTGTACAGAAGTTAATTTGACCAACTGGGATTCTACAAGGTTTGAATGGCATGTTGGAACTATCATTTTTTTTCTTTTTATCGTTTATGTAATAAAATATTCAATTAAAAAGTGAACTCAGTCATTCACGCACTGCCGAATAGAAAATATATGTGCCGAATATTGCCAAAAAGAAGACATGGTAATGTTAATATTACTTATTCAGGATGGATTGTTAACATAACATGAAAGTTAAAAGCAAATGTTAATATTAAGGTAAAACTTCACTTTTTTTTTTTTTTTGGTCTAAAGGTAAAACTTCACTTGAGTCGGTGATCTTTAGTGGATTTCACAATTATGTTATCGAAATTCAATTTATAATGACGTTGCGAGTAGATCGAAACTTCGTTGCTAACCAGAGCTCTTAATCTACAACTGATTGACTACCTGCTCCTTTTCTCCGGCAATTGGTGTACTTTGATAGGAGTTCTCCTAATTCTTCAATGAAATGTCAGTGAGTTGGCAACAGGCATAACATCCACATGTCATCAATACTTATATTTCACAGAAAAAATCGATCGGGATTCGAGCAAAGTGCATTAGTTGACAAAAAAAAAATTCAATATATGTGATGACAATAATCAAAATTAGCGAATCAATTGTAATAGTTCACTAAACTTTGTTCTTGGATCTACCCTTCAATACTAAGGTTCTAAAAGTTTTGTTACACCAACTCTGAATGGACCTAGGCATGGAACAGAATTTACTTTCATGAATTGTTTAACTTTCTTCGAGTATACACTTTAACGACTAGACTACCTCGACGGTAGCCTAAGTGGTTGAACTATAAACATTTCATTTTTTCTAAGTCATCAAGGTAAACTATAATAGTAATAATAATAATAATTTTAATAATTTTAATAATTTTAATAAGATAATCCCACGCATCTAACACGAGCAGGACCTAATTACAAATCGGACGGCCGCCATCCGATCAACACATTTTAAAAAGAAGGGATTAGTTAGCGATGAGCATCGCGTCAACCTCCTGCCCGAAATAATGAATAATTGCCATCGCACGATAAGGCATCATTTCGAAGCCTTCGTTTTCCTTGGCGGTGGAGCGTCAGTTCGAAAACAAAAAGAGTCGCGCACAAGGAATAAGGAACAATGAATCATTCTGCTCGAGCATTTAATTTAATTTCCCTTTCGACCATTTTTCTTTTAAAAAAGGAAAAATAACATGAATAATTTCTGAATTTTAGTTTGATATATAATTATTAAACTTTCAATGCATATTCAATTTAATTCATGCACTTTATGAAAATATTTATTATTGTCTCTGAACTCGAATTAATAAAAGGACCATGACTAAAATTCAGAAATCATATTGAATAAATTAAAAATTTAGGGACAATAAAAAATTCAAGAGCACATTACATATCATGTCAAAATTTAGTGATCATTTACGTCGTCGACCTTTTTGGAAAAGGAAATTAAAAGACACCCGAAAATGGCAGGTTCCGTGATTAGGCAACGAAATCGAGGGCATTTAATGATTTATATATTTATTTCGGGGAAATATTGAATCTGCCCCCAAATTTAAAGCGGTCACATGTAATATCCCCGTGCTTGCCGGCCCAGGTCGGGACCCGAATACGACGCCGTCTCCGCGTAGTCTCCGCCCACTCTCTCTCCTCTCTCTCTCTCTACCCTCTCTCCCTGGTCAGAGTGCTTATTTTGCAGAGGCGGAGGAGAGACTGTGGAGCCACAACGACCGCGTCGCGGTTTCTCCCAATCGATCGAGCCTCTCTCTCTCTCTCCGAATTTCGCTCCGGTACTCTCTCTCTCTCTCTCTCTCGCTCTCTCTCTCTCTGTGGCTCGCCGGTGCCGCCGTCGCGGAAATGGCGGCTCTTGTGCTTTTCCGGTGGTGATTTCGGCGTCGGTGTGTGTGTGTGTGTGTGTGTTCGAGTGGGAGTTGAGTTGACGGCGACGGAAGTCGCGGCATCGGCTTGGACGAGCAGGTCGAGCGGAGGAGCGGAGATCTGTAGTGCAATGCTTTGAGAGATCTTGCTTCGGCATCGTCCTTCTGTGGGATTGACGCGAGTCCTTCTTCTTTTCTTTTTATTTATTTATTATTTTTATTTTATTTTATTTTTTTTGGCAATCGTTTCGCGTGCTTCGGAGATGGTCTGTAGATCTTGGTAGGTCTTCCGCTTGCGACGGATGCGATTGATTTGTCTGCCATAAGGATTATCTGCCGCAGTCGATTTCGCCGAGCGGAAGTGGAATTGCATCGGTTTCGTAGTTCACATTGGTATGGAAGTAGATATCGTGCTCTCGTTAGGTCGTTGACGATGGTGATTAGACGAGTGTGGCGCTGGTTTTCCGTGTATTCGCAGTGTTGTACGGGACTAAGGGAAGCTTTTCTGTCTATTTTAGATGTTATCACTTCTTAATCCGTTTGGTAAGTAGGGTGCACCCGTAGCTACAGATTGTGATGTTGTGAATGCTCGCTAGAAATTTTTATTTTCTGTTTCGCTGACCTTTCGAGAGGCACATCCGGTCGTGAACTTGGGAATCGTGAAGGGGAAGTTAATGGTATTTCAATGGAGTAGCTTAATTGTGAAATAGGTCATTCTCAGTCTCAACTGAAGTAGTAGTCATTCGCAGTCAAGGGATTCCTGGCTAGACTTTCAAGCACAACGATTTTCTGAGAACAGTACTTGCGATGACTGTGTCCAGATAATGACCGCAGAATACACTCCATAGAATCCAATTCATCAGGTTTAATTTACACATAGTGATGCCCGCTTTCAATTTTGATCACTGTCTCCTGGAATGGAGATTTCTCCCTCAACAATGGTGTGAATCTATTGTAGAAGTAGCATTCGGAGTTGTAAGTCAAGGGAAAATTGTTCCATGAAGGCATGCATTTGCGAATGCATTCACACATTCATTATATTCAAAGAATCTGTGTTTGTATGTTCTGGATGAGCTTCCTCCTTTATCATGTTTGATCGCTAGCATAGTTTATATTGCCAGAGTATTATGAACATGCTGTTGTCTTGATGGACTTTTTGTATTCTGGTTGATATCAGTTCTATTTCGAGCCCAGCCCGTATTGCAAGGCGATGTCCCAAAAAGCCCTCAGAGATCTGAATGCACTACCTGGATCTGAGAGAAAGATTGAGAGTGCCAACAAAGGGAATCTAATGAAACATATTTCCGAGATCCCCAATGAGAATACAGAAGAATGTTGCAGACAGAATGATGCTTCTTTGGTTTCCGTGCCTGCTAGTGAAAATGGAGCTGCAAAATCTGGAAATGAGGTTGGAAATGTTGAAATAGAATATATTGACTCTGAGGACTTGAATGATCTTGAAGATGCTGATATGACTCTTAAGGTATGAGAGCTTCTCCTTTTTCTGTTGGGATCTGCTTCACTTCACATAGTGATTGAAGCGTAATGTCATAGGCTCTCAATTTTTCCTCTTTGACAGTGGGGTTTCGTGAGAGTTTATTTTTAGCTAATGCACTTATGACTCTTGCTATGGCAGACAATTTTGACTGGACTAGATTCTAAAGACTGGGTTCTGGTGTGTGAGACGCTGAATAATGTACGGAGGTTGTCTTTATTTCACAAGGAGGCAATGCTAGAAATGGTGTAAGTAGTTCATTTCTATTCGATGATCTCTGCAGAACCCTTGGATTTCGCTCTTTTCTTCTCCCCCCCCCCAAAAAAAAAAAAAAAAAAAAAAAAAAAAAAAAAAATCGTGTTACAGGCCTGAACACTACATTCATTTTCTGCTTTGTTTGCTATTATAGTTATTTGACTGCAAAATTGGGCTAGCCATTAATCTGTTGTTCTACTGCACAGGGGAAATGTGATTACGCTTTTAGTTAAGTCCCTGAAGAATCCCAGAAGTGCACTTTGTAAAACTGCAATCATGACATCAGCAGATATGTTCCATGCCTATAATGATCAACTAATTGATTTTCTGGATCCTCTGGTAAGATGCATTATTTGTCTTTGGTGGCTCAATTTGCTTACCTTTAGTTTCACTAGTCAATGCATTCTTATTCTTCCATTTTTCCTTTTATTCATCCATGCAGCTGGTACAACTTCTGCTCAAGGCTTCACAAGATAAAAAATTTGTATGTGAGGCAGCTGAGAGAGCTTTAATTTCAATGACCACTTGGGTTTCTCCTTCCTTATTGCTACCAAAGTTGCAACCTTACCTTAAACACAGAAATCCTCGTGTTCGAGCAAAGGCCTCAATGTGCTTCAGCAGGAGTGTTCCACGACTAGTAAATCAGCTACCTCCTTTTTCTATATGTTTTGATAACATATCTACTTTGGACTTTGGAGCAGTATGCTGATCTTTTTTCGGTGTTCTGAGGATATACTCTACTTTTGTCTCCTTTGAATATGTTTTGCTACTACTACACTTGATTCATCATTGAAGATACCTGAAAAAGTGAGAGTGGCTGCTGTTTTGTAAATTTGAACTCTCATGGCTTTCTGTTAGTTCACTCTTCAAGTATAGACAGATTTATATTAAAATCTAGCATCTTCATGCATTCTGTATTTTCTGTCTCTTTTGTTAGACCAGTTAGCCGTACCTCTCTGCTCTCTCTGGAGAAGTTGATTTTGTCTCCATGTATGTTTTGGCTAGAGTTGCTCTGCATTGCTCGTCCATGTACAGTGTGCAAAGTGGAACTTAAATGAGGCATATGATGAAGAAGTAAATATGTGATCTGGTTTAAGATGGTCTATTATTTTTTTTTGCAAATAACCCTGATGTTATTAGGAACATGCTGGCTGATATTCTTTGGATTAATTCATCCGGAAGTTTTTCATCAGTGAGATTTTGGAATGGTAATTAAAGGACAGTGCTGCTATGATGCGTGTCATAATATAGCTCAGTTTACCCCATAGTTTATGCATCTCTCTAGCTTTTAGCTGATTCTTGGTCCTCTTTTTAACATTTGGTTATCTTATGATGTGGTTACTAATACGAACAGGGAATAGAAGGAATAAAAGCGTATGGAATTGACAATTTGATCCAAACTGCTGCTTCTCAGCTCAGTGACCAGCTTCCTGAGTCCAGGGAGGCTGCTCGAACACTCCTCTTGGAGTTACAATCTGTCTACGAGAGTTCACCTGAGTTCACGCCATCAACAACAGTATCTGATTCTCCATCAACAACAGTATCTGATTCTCCTGAGGCAAGCTCATGGGAGCACTTCTGTCAATCAAAGCTCTCTCCTATTAATGCGCAAGCCGTGCTTCGCGTGACCAACATTACTCGAGAGGCTCTTGTGATTGGTTCCTAGCACATGGCTGGAACATGCATTCCGGTAGTAGCGAAGATATCACGGATTCACGCATATGAGCTTTTAGAAAGCAGAATCTACATTCATCATATTCTCTTCATTGCAATTTCTTTTTGTCTCCCATAGTCTGGTTTGGATTGATTTTGTATATGCGACGAGACAATGAGGTGCTTGGAAGTGCATTTAGTGAGTTCCTAGTTACATTACTTTAAAAATTCATTCGGTACTGTCTATCGGTTGTACTACTTAGGCATCGGTTTCATGGATGTATAGGGTGAAGATCTCTCCTGGAAAACTTAGCTGTTGCCGCCATACCTTCTTCGAATGTAGTTTTGGTTTGTGAAGATTGTTTACGTTGATGTAAAGGGAGGGCACCATCCATTATATATCTTTTTGGTAGCTCATTATGAATCGTCTGTTTCTCTTTCGGCATTCAAAACCAATTGAAAATCAAATTCGTTCGGAGTTAAATGTTCTTTATGGAATGATGTGATGACGTTGGTTCAGTACGAAGTCTGTAGCATCTTGACTTTCAGTACGCTCTCCATTAATAAGTGTGGCAATTTTCTCGATGTTAAAAGGAAAAGGGAGAAAGAGAGTCGTTTTGGGCGACCATGGGTACGATTGTAATCCGCTCGACCCTTTGACCGCTGTCATAAGAAAGCGGGTCCCGAAGTACTGACTGGCCAGTGTCCGCTGTCTGTCGTGCGAATCTCGGACGTGCCTTTTTGACGGCCGTGAGTTTCGCATGGCGTGGAAGAGGGAAAAGGCAATGCGGGCATGTGATGTAAAAGCACGTGGTTTTCCTCCATATATTTCCAAGTTCACATTTAATCACGAGGAAAAGTTGGAAACGCTTTTCCAAAGTGAAAAAGAGATGGGTGAAAAAACGGAGTTACATATCTATTGCTGTTAAGAAAGGGTCTAGCTAGCCTCCAATCCCTTTAATCACTCTAGTTTTGTTTAGTCAACGTTGTTCGATCTACCTATACATCATCATGATCTAGGGAGAAATCAGGCTCGTCTGGCTTGAACAGCTTGGGCATCTTCAAGCTGGTGGCAGTAGGATCAACAATTTGAACCCTATGATTGACGCCTCTCTTCGTATTCGCAGCGAATTTCGAGGCCAAGACGGTGGCTCCGAGGTGCTGGGCATGAGCATTCTCTGTCTCGTCCTCATAAGTGCCGTCGTAATTACCATCCAGGCCTTCCGTCTTGATATAGTATAAGCTCTCTTGCATGGCCAACTCCTTCACTAATTTTCTCTTGACGTGCCTTCTCCAAGCAGCTTGTATGAAGCAAGCACCCCAAGTCCTCCATTGGTGAGAATAGTACCTGAAGGCGTGCTGAAGTTTCTTGCTGTGGAGACGCTTGAACTGATTAGCCACGTACTTGAGGTCTTCCGCTCCGAGTGCAAAAGCTTCCACTTCGGAGAGGGCTCGCACGGTCCGAGTCGAAGAAGGAAGGTTTACGCTTGGGTTCGGCATTAAGGCCCAGGTAAGCAATTCCTCGCCACAGAAGTCGCCGGGTCTAAGAGTGATTGAGTTGAAGAAGCCGGATCTCCCTCCGTTGGTGGTGGAGCTCTCCAAGTGTCCTCTAATGATGAACAGCATCTCATTTACTGGATCTCCTTCTCGCATGGTGTAGGTGCCTTGAGTACTCAAAGATGAGACTAGGCGTTCACATATGGCATCGAGAAGCTGATCGTCCATTTGTGCGAAAAATGGGACCTGCACATTTAAATGATAGACAAATTGATGAATTTATCAATAGACAATAGATTGGCTACTTACTCGCATCTGTTCGAGGTGGCAGTTCTAACGACTAATTAGTTGTTCGATAAATTTACAGAGGAAGGTTCTTATAAAAGCTCCTGATTGTAATTCCAAGTAAATGGGTAAATAGTCATCTTTGTTGCACCCAATCACGAGGAAGACCAGTCCTTGCCATCTCATGGAACAACCATGACTCAGGTGTCATTGCGTTACCCCTTTTTTTGGCACATGGCCTGGCTAGGAGGGAAAATTAGATGAACAGATAATCACAAGATCTTGCCAAAGTTAATTAGACTCGCGGCACTGTGAAAAACCGAGAAGTTAAGCCTTAAGGAACTAGCCGGGAACAATGGCATGCACCTCTCGTTTACTAAGCATGGCACGATACTTAAACTACAGATAATAGAGGCAGACATACGCGGCGAACAAGGTCGAGGCAGAGATGCCGTTGTATTTCACGCCGGAGATCCAAGGGCAACAATTGTAGAATAGACTCTTCTTTAACTCCTCTAGTGGCCAGCCATTTGTATTGAATGAATTGGCGGACGCGTTCCTGCAGGTCTTCAGGTAATTGGCGGTGTCTCATCCACTCTTCCATATCTCTTCGTTTAACCCTCCATTCTTCAACTCTTACCGTCATAGATTGCAGATACGTCTTTCAAAAAACAAGAAAATGCAGAAATCTCACCATCAGATTCTACTATAAGCATATTAATCTTTTAAATACACAAATGCAAGATGCTGCTGCTGTTACAAAAAACTACAGAGCAACCCCCCACAGCAGCAGTAGCGACTATCTGACAGGATAATTCTTCTTAAGAAATTAATCAGATTGGTTAAACTATACTAAGAATGTGCATGCGTGCGTGCGTGCGTGTGTGTGAGAGAGAGAGACAGAGAGAGTATACCAAGTATTACCTGCATATTTCCAATTAAAAGCGAGAATAATATTAGCCCAGCAATGCATATAAAAATGGCAAACAATGTCTCGCCAAGATAGATGCTTGTTTCCAGATTCTGTCCATATGAACTGCAGCATAAGATAAAGTAGTACTTAAACAAACAAGTAAACTTTTGTAAAATAAATGGTGTTGATGATTGTTCATGTTGCAAAAAGAATATAAAGAACAAAAATGCATTTGGGCCACCAACTCGACATATGATTTCCATTTATTTAGACAATGAGTTTAATGGGATATTTCACCTCTCTAGGTTAACCACCCAATGTGAATTTCACTGTGATAAATATACTCGTGCATGTTTTGCTTGTACGAGCAAAGCAATATATCAAGTGATTGTGAACACTCAAATTTTTGCATATGCACCCTTACGATGCATAAATATGTATTTTCTAATATTCGCCGGTATTTGTAGGAATCGAAACTTGAACAATATCACGGGAAATATAACTACTGGAGCTAGGGAACGTCTGATCCAACAAAGTAACTATACCTTAAGTTTTGTAAACCCCACCAGAGACAGTAAAGGTACTTCTGAATAAAATGTGAAGAAGCAACATCATTAGTAAATGCATCTGCAAACATCCCAAACTTGAATTGGATGTCTGGGTTCCCAGGATCACAGTTGGAGAGCGCATGAGTCAGATTCAGCCAATACTGGCGCTCAGGTAGCTGTGAACTACTACAATCCAGAAAACTTGGAAGACAAGATATGATCTGTTCCTTGTCGCACTCTGTCTTCCAGCATTTAAATTGGCGTCCCATGGATAGAACATACCAGCTGGCTCCAATCACCTGTGCAATGAATATAGAAAATCAATAAATCTGAAGTGTTGAAGTTGCAGTCTCTGTAAACTAAAATGACCAAAACGAAGCCAAAGCGAGGCTAAGAGTAAATGAAGAGCAAAGTGAATTCATAAGTAATGAGCTTACATGGCTTGCGAGAATGTAAAGAACCAAATTGTATGCAGCCCCTGCCCAAGCAGTCTTAGCAAAGACCCCAGTAGTCTTCACAATCCGTTGATTCAACGGGAAAATGAGAAACATTCTCGGAACATATTGGATAAGAACTATTAGAGCCAGCGTGTTGTTAGCATGGTCAGCTCTTGAAGACCTTGTTGCTGGAATTACTAACCAGTTCACAATCTGCAAGGACAAGAAAAATCTCTATGAACAGGGGGAATAAAATCGTGATCACGACAGGAACATCGTATGGATATACTTTATAATTTGAATTTCAAGAATGGAGAACTGTTAAAAGCGACATTGGAGTCTTCTGCTGATCTTTGAATGGTTGAGCTAGCAGGTGCTCCTTGAAAGTCTGTTATTATACTACACTTCAAAAGCATAAGTACTACAACAAGTTCCATTTCTTCTGATGATGGAAGGAACCCTGCCCCAATCTGTCTATTTAACATGAATCCACCACGTTGAAGAAAAAACGTACTGATGAATTATAACCAGTTCATGCTCTCCATATATGAAAATCAACCGTGTTCATTTCTACATGAAGTACGTATACCGTCTCAATCGTCCTAACACGTCGACAAGTGACTCACCGTATGCATTAACGTTTCCAATTTATAATTGTCTAGTGGTAAGTAGAAGTACCCTTAGTCAGGATATTTAAATCAGAACATCACGAAATCATTATAAGAAACAGATTCTCAATCCATGGTGATACACAGAGGACAAGTTGATGATCATCAAAAATTTTAGTGAATGAATATGTTCACAACAAAATTAGGTGCATTTCCCCAAAAGAAGGAAAAAAACAACTTTCCTCCTTCCACAACGGTGAGGCTCATAACCTTACAAGCTACTGTAGTCACAATCACATCAAGGAACAACAGAATTGCTCTCTCCTAGAAAACTTGTACGTCAACACCCTTAAGTTTTGCCTTTGGAACAATTTGATCTCCTCAACCTTCAATTGCAAGATCATCCCTGCAACTTCAGCTTTTGAATAATTTACGTGATCCCTCACCCGAATCATCATCCAGGTAAAAGACCGTCTGAAAATAATAACAGAAGGACCCTCTAATTGTATCCGGAACAGCGTTAGGAGAATCTAATTCTGCAAGATAAGTTGAGCTTATCCTTCGGCTTGAAACCCCAAGCATGTATTCACAGAAACATTCCAAGCAAACGGCAATGACTCTAAATCAAGCTACATGAAGAAACTTCACAGCGAGAACGGAAGGAAAACAAATGACTTGCCTGAGGCAGGGGAAGTGTGGCGGCGAGATCAATCAAGAAATCAGCCTTCAAGTACCTCATCGCGATCTCCCTCGGATCCATGACGAGGTCGCCGCGGCCGAAAACCCTAGAGCTGGGCGCGACGAAGGCGGTCCTGAACTTCATGATCATGTGCAGCAGGTAGAAGAGGTCGGCGAACGTGCGGAAGACGGTGACCGTGACCTTGAGGGAGGTGTCGGTCTCGACGCACACGGGGCCGCCGACGGAGGGTAGGTAGAAGTAGAGAGGGTCGATGAAGAGGGCGAGGAGGCAGGTGATGAGGAAGACCTGGTTCCAGTGCGTCACGATCTCGCTGTCCGGCTCGAGGATGCGGCGGCGCCATAGGAGGTAATAGGGGGAGGAGGAGGGAGGGCGGCGGTGGCGGTGGTGGAAGTGGCGGAATTTGGAGGTGGAGGAGTGGATTATCCTATTCATCTTCCATGGCGGAGTCCAGGTTTGGTGGAGTCCGCGGCGGCGAGGGTGCGAGCTGGCGGGCCGAGCGCCGCGAGCCGACCGACTGAGCGAGCGAGCGAGCGAGCGGACGATCGATGGAGGAATAAGGCGAGATGCGGCGGTTCCGGTCGGTGATCAGGCGGCGGAGAGATCGGGGAAGGGCGGAGGGATCGCGGCGGCGAGGGGCGGTCTCGTTCGATATTGCTAGAGAGAGAGAGAGAGAGACGGAGAGAGAAGGGCGGTGAGTTGTGATGGTGGTTATCGTCGAGATTTTCGCGGGAAAACTGAGGAAAATGCATGGACCTCGGAGGGACGGGGCTTAGGTGTCAATTTCCGCAAATGGCAGGGGCAATAGCGGAAAACCAAAAGAGGCGCTGTGTTTGGCCTGAGATCTATATATTGTGTATGAAGGAATATAAGAACTTACAAAATAAAAAGAGGCAGCACTATTTATCGTGCACTAATTAAATTGATTTAATATAATGGAATAGGAATTTTATTTTGACAGATATGATTCTACCGATAATTATCGATGGATTAGTAAAGGAAAAAGAATAAAAGCAGCTAAGGAAAAATAAGGCAGAAAGAGAGAAGGAAAATTCTTTCCAAAAACTCATCGATTTATTGTACTTTTTGTCAATTCAACCATAAACATTTTATTTTTGTCAATTGAGTCATAAATCTTCTGGCAATTTCACAATTAAGTCTATCTAGTTAAATTTAGCAGAAAATCGCTAATGTGGATATTGGTCATCCCACGTACTAGCCTGACTGATGTTGATGTGAACAATCTTTAGAATATTTTAAGATTCCAAATTTAAATTTTTGCTCTTTTTTCTTTTCTTTCTTTTCCTTTTAATTCTTCCAAGTCCGGCGAGGATCATTGACCAACCCTTGATGGTCATAAGCAAGGGCCATGACTAGTGGGCGAGGAGAGTTGCTAGTCCTCACCTATGGTTCACTAGCAACTTCACTGAACTTGATAGAAAAAAAAAAAAGAGAAAAAAATTATAAAAATTTGTCAACATTAGTGACTTTTGGTTAAAATTGATCGAATTGACTCAATTGGCAAATTATCAAAAAATTCATGACTCAATTAACAAAATATCAAAAAAAAAATTAGAATTAAATTGACAAAAGTGTAACAAGTTCATGACTTTTTTAATAATTTTCTTAAAAAGGAACAATAAGGGGGAAACACCACCGGCTCAGGTGGCTCCGCTGGGTAGGCTCTTCAACGTCCTCCTCGGGGAGGTCGGGAGTTCGAAGCCCCTGCAACTTGCGTTGCAGGGAGGCTGGCGGATCATTAGGCGATTTAAGCGTGGCGTCGGGGTGGTGGTTTCCTGTAAGCATCACCAGGGGGGTTACGGCCTTGACTGTTAGGTCTGGTGGTTCCTCATCCAAAAAAAAAAAAAAAACAATAAGGGGAAACTCTCGGACCAATCAAACAAAAAGTCAAAAAAAAAACGTCATTATAAAAATAAAAATAAAAAGTACTTTGCAAATTTTATTTATTTATTTATTTCGGTCGGACAAAGTTTGATTATTTCAATTACGTATGTATTTGAGTACTGGGAACTCTATGAGGACATAAGTTAAGAATCTATGTGTTTCGTTGATTTTTCAAGGGCCGCGACTCTCTGCGCAATTGGACCGCTTCCTTCCAAAGCCCAAATGATAAGAAGGCGAGGAGCTTCCCTAGTCGGCTAGCCAAGCTCGAATTGATGGGCTAAAATCAAAATCTAGTGAATAAATTATCTAAATTTTTGTAGTGAAAATAGGCGAATTTAATGGGCCTAAATTCAGACCAAAAAAATGGGCCTAAATGGAAATCTACTGAATTTTTTTCTAATTTTTTTTAAAATAATAACATAAATGGTTCTCAAATTATAACTCAATATGCAATGTGTCCCTAAATTTTTACTTTGCTCAATATAGCCCTTGAAATTTAACCCAATGTGTAATATCATTTATGAACTTTTAATTTGTTCAATATAATCCCTAAAATTTTCATAAATGTTCAAATTAATTCCTAAATTATATGAAAATATCTAAGATTATCATTTCATTAATTTAAGTTCAAGGATAACATTAGTCTAGTGTTCTTATTTGAACATTTACCAAAAGTTTAGCAATCACATTGAATAAATTAAAATTTCAAGAATGATATTTTACATTAGGATAAAGTTTGAGAATCTATATTGCATATTGCGTCAAAGTTAAATAACTATTTATTTCATTTTCCTAATTTTTTTTTTTTTTTTGGTAGTGAGTAGAGGCGAATTATTGATGGGCCTAAATCAGAATAATTTGCTCTAATGGGCCTACATGACGATGCAGGTCTAATTACAGTCGTGCAGACTATCAATTTCACTTTCCAAAATCGGAGAGATTTAAATTTAATATTAATTAATATTTTGTTCTCTGGTCACAATCAGTCCTTCTCAACTGTCATACATTATACAGCTCCAAAAAAATGAAATAAAGAAAAAGAAAAGTCAGGATCTCAAGTTATTGGCTCTTGGCACATCATGCTTGATGCCAAGTACGACGGGATATCTATATAAATCTGACCTCTCTTTTTTGTGGATAATATCATATATTTTTCATATATCATATGATATGAAGATTTGTTTTATTCAGTAGTTCTTTAAATGTATGGTCAGACATTAGGGTAGAAAAAAAAATTAAATAAATAAAGGAGTCAACAATAGACATTTTCTAATCAGATTTACGCAATTATTGACTCTCGAGTGTTGGCAGAAATTGGAAAATTTAATTGGGTTTTCTCTTGTTGTTGTTTGGAGGGGTTTAAGGATCTGGACAACTAGAATTGTCTGAGATCTGATGTACACGACTCATGATCTTCATATGTATAGTACAGTGAATAATAATAATGATCATGATCATGATCATGATCATGATCATGATAATTAATGAAGAATAGCTGCTTAGCATAATAGAAAAGTTTAATAATGGTTTTGAGATTGGACTAAATTTTAAATCACTCGGATATGTCGCATTAGTAAGTTGAGCTAGCATTCTGGCCGAGATGGTACGGGACTTTGCTATTCTTTTATGTGCCGGCTTCTTAGACCAATCTTGATATACCTAGCACGATTCTTTTATGCAACCCACGACCTATAAATGCATAAATAACTCCATACCAATAACTTTTAGGAAATATCTCACCCTTTGATTTAGTATTTTTAAGGCCTTTTTTAATCAATCCGTATGCTTTTAATTTGTTTACTTGAGTCCTCTTACTTTCATAGATTTCATCATCAAATCCTTCCGACATCAAATCTGATTGAATCTAGTTAACATGGATGGCCTACAATGCCAAAGCATAATGTGTATAGAAATTGGTCAATGAGGGTGCCTACATGAACACTGCTACGGAAAAGAAAAATTAGCCAATATGGACGACAATATAAAATTTGACTAACGTGGACATCGACTTGGATGTCTATCCGCGTCACACTCTAAATGTGCTGTATGCTAAATTTGGATGGATGTTGTGTCGCATGAACTTGATTAGAATTTGTAAAAAATATAAAAACTTGATAAGACAAATCAGAAGTATAGAGACTTGATTCGAAAAAAGTGTGAAATTAGAGGGAAAAAAACTCAAAAATTTATCCTGATTTTCATTTTCAGATGTACAGATATGAAAATGGATGAAATGAGTTGATTGGTCTGCTGCATCTGCTGCCCCATAAAAAATATTGAGAGCTTGGTCTGATTATCTTTGAGTTGAAAGGTGGAGTCTACATCATTGCATTCACTTGCATTGAATGGGATCCATCTGCTGCCAACAAAGAACCTATCCCCAACATAAACTATCCTTATACTGATTTGCTGAATTCTCAATTGAGCACATCATTCTGATACGACATCGGCTGCACAGAATTATCAAATATCAGGATTTTCGCTCATGGGATGTTGTCCTTGATTACTGCCAAAGCACTTGATAAAATGACCAAATATCCCCCCAGCATAAGAACAAAGCGCGAAAATGACAATTGAAAAGGCCAAACAAGGGACCTCAGAGGATTTAAAACTCGAACCCCCGGCCCCGGAAGGAGACGGAAGAGAAAAAGGACAAAAAACCCGAGACGGGCGAAGCCGAGGGAACCTCGATTTCACCGTTCCTGTGCTCCCCTGTGCGTTGGTGGCGGGGGCGAGAGGCTTGCCCGGCCGCCGGCATACATGCACGCTACACAGGCGGTGAAACCTAAACGTTTGGATACGTTTGAGGAGGGAGCCCAAGAGAGGAGATACGTGCAGCAATCGAACTTGGCCTCCGCTTTCCGCATTCAAGAGGGCGCAAAACTCGACAAGCAAAAGGGACGCATCGACCCTCCACGACCACATAGATTCCGCATAATTCACTAGAAAACGGCCAGAAAAACTAAAAAGCAGGACAGGAAAAAGATTAAAGGTGGGGGGAAAGGAAAGAAAGAAAGGGCCAAAACAGTGGAAAGCGTCCACTCACGCTTCCTTCCTGCCCCCACCCCACCAAAAGCATCTGGCCACAGCGCCCTTTGATTGCAACGGCAGCTTCTCTTCCTCTGGCATTCTCTCGACACTTGGCGCACTCCTCTCCACGTTCATACCACACACGACGTGACGGAGATAATTTGGAAACTCTTAATTGCGCATACCTTGATCGATCGCGATTGAATGTTACTACTGACCCAACCGAGCGGGCATGCGCGTGCGCGGCTTGTTCCTCCTATCCCGCCTACTCATCTTCAATTGCATTTGAGTAAGGGCAGGGACATTACAGAAAAAAACAAACCCGTGGCTTTCTTTTTTTAATTAGATCTACTCCATTTAGGTGGAGCTACTTTATTTGAAGATTGATGGCCACTCTGAGTTTTGTTAATCATGTGCCACGCCATTGATTTTATCAACGTTGAAACGATCTTTCTCATGGTAAAATGATTACATGTCATATATCGATTTACTAAAAATGGCACGTTTCGTGTATAATACGAACTCGCTACCGGGCAGCACATTATGAATGATCGATGGTGCGGATCACGCTTTACATCATTTGTGCGATGCAGTAGTTTAATCAATCATATGAAGCTTGAGACAACAATCTTAGGTAGTTTTAGGGTCTAAGTTGCAATCGATGATCAATGACAGGACGATGTAGTTGTGAGTGTTTCATGATGTATGGCCTAAGTGACTTTTGCCATCTAGAGACTCCTCCCCCATTTTCTAAAAGGTCCTTTTTTTTTTTTTTTTTTTCTGTTTCTGAAAAGACTGAAT
This sequence comes from Eucalyptus curtisii, assembly GCA_017140595.1. Classification (NCBI taxonomy): domain Eukaryota; kingdom Viridiplantae; phylum Streptophyta; class Magnoliopsida; order Myrtales; family Myrtaceae; genus Eucalyptus; species Eucalyptus curtisii. The sequence continues at coordinate 28,055,681 of CM029503.1, read as the reverse complement.
TTGCATCTACTGCAATTCAATCATACTCATTCGGAATATGGACTAAATTGATGATATGCATGTGGAGGTTGAAAATGCTTTCAATCCCTCGGATGCCGCATTCCCATCTTTAATCACCCACGAGAAGGCCATCATCGAAGGTAGACAAATCCAACCGCCTGTATTTAATAACGTAGTGAATTGATCAGATATTGTGCGCCTAATTCACGTGAGGAGGATTTCGTTCGACAAGTACCCGACCGATTAAGGAGACTTTACGGTTGCGATGCATCGACTATTCTCATCTAAATACAAAAAGATTTTTTTTTTTTAGAAAAAAAAAGACCCTTCTCATAATCATGTCTACCTCTTTAAGAATCGATCGATTTTACAGTGGTGAATCCAATGCCTTTGAATTCGAGAATCGCCCCCTTTTCCAATCTGATTCTCCGCAAAGGATCTGATTCTCGATCTCTTGACACCCCAAAATGAAAGAGACATATATGCACGAGTCCAAAGCGAAGCAAAATATCCTCACAATCCAAGAATAGGGTCAAAAGCGACCTAACTTTTTTCCACTTAGACTAAATTAACTAGGTCGGATCAGATCGGCCCCTCTTGTTCCGTCCTGATATTATGCTCTCCAAGAGAATATCTTGTATAGAAGAACACCTACCCCCACAAAAAAGAATCAATCTTTTGCATGATTCCTTTCCTACATACCCTTTTGGCCATTATCTGCTCGTAAAGATCGATTGGCTGTGGAGAGAAGCTGCAAAGCCAAGCCACTAGCACTAGCCGTAGGCCTAGGCCGGTAGTCCGCCCTCGTGCGGAAGAGGGGGAGCCAAGTCAAAGAGAGGTCCGAGAGCATAGAAAGTCAAAGGCTGCGAAATCCCTGGCCAGTCCATCCTTCCTCGGATCGACGTCACGTGTTTGATTGCATTTTCGAAGGTTCGGTCGGAAAAAGTTTCGCTGCTCCCGAGCTGGGACGATGATTTCGGATGATAGGAAATGCGTATGATGCCTATGATTTAGTAATGTCGTGATTCACATATGAAAACGATATGGGTGCGCAACATCATTGCATTGTCCGCGATGTTAAAATGAAATTTTTTTTGGAAGCCGCCGCCGCCGTCACTGCCCTGTTTGTGGGTGGCCAACAATGTTCCCATTATCTGAGTACTGTCCTCCCATTTTTCTTTCCCATCCTTTGATTTCCTAAGATTTGAAATTGTTTTGATTCTCTTCCCGATTGTAATGCATTCGAATCCTTTCTTCTCCTTTTCTTATTATTGGTGATGTTGACCATGCCATCCTTCAATCTAATGTATTTCTTCTAGCGATGTGCATCAAGTCCCGGTCTAATTTAAGAATCGCATCGAACTGGACTGATTTTAGATGGCTCTTGATTCCAAATTTTTGGAACTGGGAATAACTGGTGGGGCTCTCAGTTTCTTCTTGATGGAACCGGCCCAAAGTTTACAACCATTTTTATTCAACAAGGGTAAAGGTATAGATTATTTATGGGAATAATCTCTTATTTTACTACTAATTTTTTTGTGATTAGTAATTCTATCATACTTAACAACTTTTGAAAAGAAAACAAAACATTTCAAAAAAATAAAAAAAACATCGGTAGTTCACAGGACAACTCGAGAATTGGATTGAGACCAACCAGTCTGATTCCAAGATAAATGAGGTCGGTTTCTAATATTATAGACCAAGAATCGACCCTATTCAATTAGAATTCCAATTTTAGTGTAGAAACCAAACCACCCTATGACCGATTCCTTGTCCTCAAGCACATTTATTTGGTTTATGAGACACGACATTTCCCTGGATAGAACAAAGATGAGAGAAAGTCTTTATTCTATTAACAAAATCACACAGATGTTGAATCGTCGCCTGCATTCTTGCTTATAGAGCTCATCACGTCAAATTCAAGCGTATTATTGTCACTGACAGAGTCTTTCGGTCGGGATCATCCAAATTTTGTCCGATAATCACGCTTTTTACAATTGCATTCATGACTAAGCAGGTTTTGTAGCTTTATCGAAACAAGCAGTTTCGTATTGCACGAGAGAAGCTGCTTCCTTACTCTATAGAATGGCCTCTGCGCTGGATTTGCAGTATGGGAATTCATGTCTGTCTTGTCCAGCGCACGCTCTTCCTCTTCTTTCTCGAGAGTCAGTGCATGCTCTTTGCTATTTTCCCTTTTTTTGGGCCAAAGTACATGCTCATACTAACAGAGGAAAAATCTTAAACGAATCGGACACGCGTGAGCTCAGTTCATATGCATCGTCGGATGAGATAGGCTCTCGGAACGGTACATGTGAATTCGAGTTTATGTGTATCTAGTGCAGGCAACATCTGCTCCATATCAGAGACCTTCCTTTTCCAACTCCATGTATCGTTCTCGTTTGATAGGCAGTCCAGCGGGAGAGGATAACATCCACGTAAGAGGAACCAGTCATCGAAGTCCAAAAGATATCCTCTAGAATCTCAGCTACTAAACAAAAAGCCAAGAACTTAAAAAAAAAAAAAAATCACATTTTCAAGAAAAAAGTTGAAACCGAACAGAACCCAAGTCCACCATTCCATTATTGACTATACAAACATCTCTCTCTCTCTCTCTCTCTCTCTCTCCCCCCCCCCCCCCCCTTAATTTATATTTTTAGCAGCAATACCAATCACCAACTACCCTCCTCGTTTCACACATTACTTGCACTGTTCTCCATATTCGGTTGTGGTGTTTCGTGTTTTTTGTTCATTTGTCTGCATTGGTGGGCAGTAATACGCTTTTGCACAAGCAGATAAAACAGACGTTTCTAACTTTCTATATGTTTCTCGCCAAACTTTTGTTCTCCGCCTCCGCTGCTCCAACTGGGGAAGGTATTTAGCCCGTCTGGGCCTTCTTGTTTCCCTCTGGAGTAGAGGCACACCTCATCAAAAATGAATCTTGAGTGATTCTGACACAAGCCCAGATGGATCTTGAAGGCGTGATCAGCAGCAACAACCCAATAAAGGTACGACGTGTGGCATTTCCGGCTGCTAATTCGCCTTCGTAAAAATTCCAGCTTTGTTGTCCGTTCTTCTGGCTTGCTCTACGCTCATTTGCTTGGTGATTTTGTTCTTCATTGCTGTTGCAGAGAGATTCATGGAAGACGGTGTTGACTCTTGCTTACCAGAGCTTAGGCGTTGTGTATGGAGACCTGAGCACCTCCCCATTGTATGTGTACAAGAGCACTTTTGCAGAGGACATAAAACACTCGGAGACCAATGAGGAAATTTACGGGGTCTTGTCCTTTGTGTTCTGGACATTGACGTTAGTACCGTTGGTGAAGTATGTGTTCATTGTGCTTAGAGCTGATGATAATGGTGAAGGCGGGACTTTCGCCCTGTACTCGCTGTTGTGCCGACATGCCCGGGTTAATTCGCTGCCGAATTGCCAGCTCGCCGATGAGGAATTATTTGAGTACAAGAACGATGGGTCTGGGAAGAAGAATGTTGGGTCTACTTTGAAATCAACTCTGGAGAAGCACAAAGTGTTGCAGAGGGTGCTGCTGGTGTTGGCTTTGATTGGGACGTGTATGGTGATTGGAGATGGTGTGCTGACTCCTGCAATTTCTGGTACAAAACTTGCCAAAAGTCTCTGGGACTAGTGTTTTCAGAAGAATAATTTTTTTCGCCGCAATATAAAATTTGAGAGGCAGTGACTTTGATTTCTGGTGGTGCTTGCAGTTTTCTCTGCTGTGTCAGGGTCGGAGCTCTCCATGTCTAGGGAGCATCACAGATGTAAGTCTCCATGACTGACTTCGTCCAATTTGGATTGCATTTGTCACCAGTCCTTGAATATATGTCATCAATGAACAATCACAAGGTCTTCTTCTAGCTGGTGGATATTTTAATCTGCAACATAGAGTCTTACCTTGTATGAAGAGTTACATAATCCATTCTGATTCTGCGTGGAAATTACTCAACTTGGGAACCTGTTTGGAGATGCATTTTTTAAAATAATTGCAGGCTATCATGAATATGGACTGTTTAAAATTTAGAGATATACAATTTCTGTCTGTTTTAGTTGCCTGAAAGATCTTGTTTCCAGAGTTTCAATAGGCATTTAATCTTGCATTCGCTGTGAGTTTCATTGCGAATGTATCTGAGTCTTTAATCCTTTGAAGTTTCTTTTCCCACCGGTTAGCACGTCTAGAGCTTTGAATAGTTTAAAATGGCGTGAACCTTTAATTCCTGTTCAACAAGATGACGTGAGATCAATGGGCGAGCAGAGACTACCTAACTGAAATGAACTTATGCATTATTGTTGTTCCTTAAGACAAACAGCCCCTGCTTTAATAAAGTTAAATCGCCATCAACTTTTTAAAATTAGCATTAGATGGGAAGTGCTGATGCCACCGGTCTTCTTATCATATAAGACAGGAAAAGATATGGCCAAGAAAATGAGCTTGCCACTAATAAAAAGATCATCTAGCGCCTTTTAGAAAGTCTGGTTGTGGGGATAGTAATTGAGCAGTGAAAAGAATAGGGAGGACAGGATAAGATCTGATAATTAAAGAATCATTAAGATCAGTCTAGACTACTTGCTTTTTCAGATTGGATGACCTAACTTAGATTTTGGCCTCATTAGACTGGTTGACATAATAGTTAAACCTGCGGATGGAGCTCCCCATGAAGCACACACAATCATGAGCGTGGATTCAGCAAAAATTGACCTGCTTTTTCACTTACGAGAACATCACAGTGGATTTAATACAAGAATGAGCTTATCATCATCATTCCTTGAACAACTTCGACCATAGTTGTCACATCAGGAAATTCGGTCACTAAGGCTGGCTTTTCAGGACATTTTAAGTTATCGATATGGCCACCAATGTTCCACTTTCATCTTTATTGCTATCTTGGACATGGCCAGCTCGTTTGCCACTACAACCATTTCAGTTTTTTGGCTTTCCTTCTCATCTCTCTTTAGATGGTCCTTCTTCCTTTTGCCTTCCTTTTCTGCACGTGGGCCCAAACATACTTTGTCAGCCATATTGCATAATTCATACTTTGTCAGCCATATTGCATAATTCCATGCAATAAAAGTGCGATGAAACCCAACTACACTTAATTTAGCGAAAACGAAGATGCCAAATACACCTGCAATTTTGAGTTTTTCGTTTAAGTTCAGCAAATGCTGTGTCTTCTGTGAATCATGATGCTTGGATCAAGACAATAGAGCCTCACTTCCTACTCTGCTGAACTGAAGATTTCAGAAACTTTGACAATGCTCTTTTCAGTTCACCATTAATTCAGCATTGTGCTTGAGTTTTAAACCTCTCTGCAACATAATAAATAAAGGAATCTGATGAACGATCTCAATTAGTTTTCTTGATACTTCCCTATGTTAGAATCCTGTCATACATAGAGAGGTGACAAATGTGGTTCTTCGAGACAAGTCCTTCTTTAGCTCCAATCACTTAGTCATAGAACTTTGTGGCTGCCAAAACTTCCCTGAAGGTCACGTTGCTTCACCAATCTAAATTATTTGGTCAACTTAGCTTCAAACTTTTTGATGGATCATTCGCGTAAGTCATATAAGTATCTTGTCACCTTTACAAATCTTACTATGGTGAAGCAGGATAACAGCCTGCACTTTCACTCTAATGAATGTTTTCTGCAATTACTCCATAATCGACTATCATAAGGCAATGGGTGTTGGCAACCCCTCCTTGGCCATTCATTGCTATAGGAGTAGCATGGTAACGTTAAAACAGAAATTTCGGGCTATTCATTTTCCTCATCTTCATGTGCTTGCAGACCCTTCAGGCTCAGAAATTATGCTTTCAATTTTGCAGATGTTGAAGTCCCAGTAGCCTGTGCCATACTTGTGTTTTTGTTTGCTCTGCAACATTATGGGACCCATCGAGTCGGTTTCCTTTTTGCGCCTGTGGTGATTACATGGCTTTTCTGTATCAGTGCCATTGGTTTGTATAACATCTTCCACTGGAATCCCCATGTCTACCAAGCACTCTCTCCATATTACATGTACAAGTTTTTGAAGAAGACGCAGAGGGGAGGTTGGATGTCCTTGGGAGGAATTCTACTGTGCATAACAGGTACAAGACTATGTACTTTAGCTGCATCCTCTCGTGTCAACTCGATTTGGTGCTATCTATTCCCCTTACACTGTTTGTTTCTGTATCTCAGGCTCGGAAGCTATGTTTGCTGATCTAGGTCATTTCTCCCAGTTGTCAATCAAGGTATTGGAGATATGTTACCTGTTTCACTGGACATTGGCTCTGACTTTATTTTCACTGTGAAGTGGAATCTATTTTGGATGATAGATACTCCCTCAGTGCCTTTTTTTTTATTATTTTTATTTTTTTTGAGGTCAAGTTCCCTTGATGCTTAGAAAGAGCCATAATTGCATGAACCTCAAGTCTTCTTGACAAGTGCTTCGATCCGTGTCTATCCTCATTAGTAGAGTACAATCTAGAGGCTATGCAGTCGCTTTAGATATGATCAATGAGGTTGCACTGCTTCATAAGCTACGGTGGATAAGTAAAGTTAGCAGTCTCTTGCCCTTGCCACACTAGAACGCTTTTGCTGTCTTCACCATGCAATATCGTAAGGGGGAATTTGGTCACTTCTTTCGGCTTATTATCGGGGGAATGTCTTGGAAACATGGATAAAGTAACCACATTTTTTTTCACTACAAAACCACTCCAAAAAATCCACTTGAGCAGTTGTAGGAAAACACTTAAAAGTTCATATTACTAATCAAAGATATTGTTGGCGCAGATTGCTTTTACCTTTGTGGTTTATCCATCTTTAATCCTGGCATACATGGGACAAGCCGCTTATCTGTCCCAGCATCATTTTGAGGATAGTCATTACCACATTGGATTCTATGTGTCAGTACCAGGTACGTCACAAAAGCGTCATCATCTGAGTGAGTCCTCTAATTATTAATTTGAGCTATTATCTTTCCATTTCAGAGAAGTTAAGGTGGCCTGTGCTGGTGATAGCAATACTAGCAGCAGTAGTTGGAAGTCAAGCAATTATCACCGGGACTTTCTCGATAATAAAGCAGTGCTCTGCTCTGGGTTGCTTTCCAAAAGTCAAGATAGTACATACATCATCCAAGATACACGGCCAGATTTATATTCCAGAGATCAACTGGACTCTGATGCTTCTTTGTTTGGCCGTGACTGTTGGTTTTAGGGACACCAAGCGGATGGGAAATGCAGCAGGTACTGTTTTCTACCATTTGCAAACCACCATCTGAATATCTTTTTGGATGAACACTTCGTTTTGCATTACCATTTTGACCTCTCCTTTTGTCCACTTTATGAGAACTTGAGAAACAACGTACTTCTGGTGCAAATCAGGGTTCATTCATTTGAATATACTGCTGCCATCTTCTAGCACAAATTCCATTAGTTTACCATAACTTTTGATGCATCTTTTCTTACATTAACGTGCTGAATCTCTTCTTTATCTGAATAGGTTTGGCAGTTATTACTGTCATGCTCGTGACCACCTGCCTGATGTCTCTGGTTATAGTCCTGTGTTGGCACAAGAGTGTTCTATTAGCTCTTTGCTTCATTTTCTTCTTTGGCTCGATTGAAGCGCTTTACTTCTCCGCATCCCTCATCAAGTTTCGTGAAGGAGCGTGGGTCCCCATTGTCCTGTCGTTCATATTTATGATCATCATGTATGTCTGGCACTACGGGACGCTAAAAAGTATGAGTTCGACGTCCAAAATAAGGTTTCCATGCACTGGCTCCTTAGCCTTGGTCCCAGTCTAGGGATTGTGAGAGTTCGGGGGATTGGACTGATACACACAGAACTTGTTTCGGGAATCCCGGCTATTTTCTCCCACTTTGTCACCAACCTTCCAGCTTTCCACCAGGTTGTAGTCTTCCTCTGCATCAAATCCGTCCCAGTCCCGCATGTCAGGCCCAAGGAAAGGTTCTTGGTGGGAAGAGTAGGCCCTAAGGAGTACCGGGTATATAGGTGTATAGCTCGGTATGGATATCGTGACGTTCACAAGGACGACTTGGAGTTTGAGAGGGATCTCTTTTGTAGCATTGCAGAACATGTTCGGTCAGAGAGACCGGAATGCACCGCTAGGATGGAGAATCCGGAGGACGAGAAGATGACAGTTGTTGGAACATCTTCTTCCAATCTAGACGGGGTAAGATTGTATGAAGACGATGCGGGGACCTCTCAAAAGGAAGGCAGCTCATCAGAACTAGTAGAGGTAATTTCTCCGCAGAAGCTGAGGAAGAGAGTGAGGTTCCTAGTACCGGAGAGTCCGAGGATGGACCGGGAAACGCGCGAAGAGCTGAAGGAACTGATGGAAGCGAGGGAGGCCGGGATGGCATTCATCATGGGGCACTCATATGTGAGGGCAAAGAGAGGGTCAAGTTTTATGAAGAAGGTAGTTATCAATTTGGGGTATGACTTCTTGAGGAGGAACTCTAGAGGGCCTACTTATGCTCTGAGCATCCCTCATGCATCAACCTTAGAGGTTGGGATGGTTTATGAGGTATGATGATGCTGCTGTATTATAGAAGATGCCGTTTTTGACTTACCGTGTATATGTCAGAAATAGAGCTATCAAATGATGTTGTTTTGCCCTAAAATAGGATTTGCAGGCATGTTTGATCGAGGCAAATCTATGCGATTCTAATGATCCATGCCTCCTTGTTGTCATCGTACCGCCAACTAACACTTTTGGCCAACTTTCATTTTCTGGGTCATTTTTTTCGGCTATCTTTTCTTTCAATAGGTTGAACTTGGGACTTGCCAAATCCATTAGCTCGGATTACTTCGGAGTCCACAGCAGATTTCAGTCTAAGATCAAAAGGAGAAAATATTGGGTGGTCCGGGAGCTCCACATTAGTGTGGTCCCAGGCCACTCACGAGTTGCCATGTGGAGGGTGGGCCCACTTGGTGTCTTCTGCCTTCTTCCCCTCTCTCTCCTCTTCCTAGCCTGCCGACGCCCTCTCTCCTCCTAGCCTGCACGCTCTCTCTCTTATGCAGCACATTATTGCGGCCTAAACTTTCTCTTTCTTTCTCAAACTAAGGAAAGAGAAGCCCATTCCTCTGTCCCTCTCCATTTCTTTCCTTTCGAAAATATGAAATTTTCTCTCTCTCTTCGAGCTCGTTGCTGCTCCGCCGTGCATCAAGCGGCCGTTCCCCTGCCGTCACCGACGAACCACATTACGGCCGCCCCTACTCCAATGCTCGCTCGCTTCTCTCTTCGGGCTCGTTGCTGCTCCGTCATTCGTTCCGGCATTCCCGGGATCATAGATGCAACTCGCGGAGGAGAAGCAGGCCTCTTCAAGCTCCCCTCAACGTCAACAAGTGTCGCCCACCGAGTGAGACCCCCACACACGGAAGGCTCGGAGTCGAGGTTGCTAGAGACGTTGAGGGGAGCTCAAAGAGGCATGCTTCTCCTCTGCGTGCTGCATCTACGATCCCGAGAACGCCGAAACAAACGATGGAGCAGCAACGAGCCCAAAGAGAGAAGCGAGCGAGCACCGGAGTAGGGGCGGCCGTAATGTGGTTCGTTGACGACGGCGGCCGCTTGATGCATGGCGGAGCAGCAACGAGCGCGGAGAGAGAGAAAAATTTCAAATTCAAAATTTTGAAAGGAAAGAAACGGAGAGGGACAGAGGAACGGGCTTGCCGCAATAAATGCGCTGCACAGGAGAGAGCGTGTAGGCTAGGAGGAGAGAGGACGTCGGTAGGCTAGGAAGAGGAGAGAGTGGAAGAAGGCCAAAGACACCAAGTGAGCCCACCCCTCCACATGGCACCTCGTGAGTGGCTGGGGACCATGATGTGGAGCTCCCGGACCACTCAATATTTTCTCAGGAAGAGAGAGAGGAAGAAGGCAAAAGACACCAAGTGGACCCACCCCTCCACATGGTACCCCGTGAGTAGCATGGACCACGCTGATGCGGAGCTCCCGGACCATTCAATATTTTCTCCTAAGGAGAAGTCTTACCAGTTTCTCGAGTCCATCAAGAAGATGATGTCAGCTTTCAGCCTAGAAAAGCCAGAGATAGCTGATTCAGTCACTCAATGCCCTTGGATTTCGTTTACACTGGATTGTCAGAAGTGATAATGCTCCATTAGATCATGGAAGAAGGCCGTATCAGACATTTGAGTTGAAGATCTCTTCGTTGCATTGTAGGTGAATTGGGCCTTCAAATTTAAATAGCTTAGAGGGCTTTCATCCGTTTTCCTGACAGATCTTGATCAGCCCTAAGGGACATCCAAACTTGGACCCGATTGATAATTCTTAATAAAATCTAGATTCTAAATCATTCAATGCAAAAAGATTGGGCTTATTTCTTTAAGGTTGGCATTCACATAACCGCATCCCAACCATTTAATCTAGTGGATCCATTTATTTCATACATTGAGACTGCTTTATATGTGAGGATCACATGATCAAATAACTTAAATGGACTCAAGGCACGTGCAGTGAGTTCACGCACTAATCTTTCCTTTCAACTAATCAGTTGCGCCACAACTTTCTACGTATATGATACACTTATTATAAATTACAATGGTGATGACTTTAGATCTCTAAGTGTGTATAATAAGTATTCTTGGACTGAGCCTAAACTAAGGAAAAGGCCACTAGCAGCCATGACAATGGTCTCCTTTGCGGTCACATTTCTTGTGGGAACTAGAGAACTTTGACCAATGACAAGATCAGTGTCGATGAAGAAATGTTGACATCAGTCGAGGGCATTGCATCATTGTAAATGGAACAGCATCACTGAAAACTATTCATATTTTCCGTGCGTAGCAACCAGTCAAAAACAACAATACGCCAAACCATCACAACCGACGATACCAAGCAAAAGGTTAAAAATTGTAAAACAGGGAAAAACTGACATTTCACGAGAGATGTTTATGCTTAGAGCGCTTAAATAGCTGAATTTCAACTTCAATTGCATCGTTAGAAACGTGAAAACAGTGTACAAGCATTGGAAGGAAATCGAAGGTCAATTGAATCTATAGTCTATAAGCTTTGCTATTGGAAGTAAGAAACCAAGGCAAATTGCGATAAAGTGAGAAAAACTGCAAAATTTGAAGGGGCAACGTGATAATCTTTCTCAAACATCTTCTTTCACACATTTGCTTCTGCACAAAGTAAATGGGGGTAGCAAACCTAGGCTTGCATAAACATTTAACAAAGTGAAGTGCCCATTAAACGACCTGACAAAGCAAATTGGCATAAGCAAATTTAGGAGACAGGAACCACAGTACATGATTCCTACTTGCACGCTTTTTGCCTTTGCTTGCTGGTTCTGTCCTTGAAGGCAAGCCTTCCCATTTTGCTCAGCTGCATATATAAAACTACCCTCCACATTCACCAGCACCATACTTTCTTTGTCCCTTCTGCTCTCTCTCTCTCTCTCTCTCTCCCCTCCCTATGTTAAAAAGAGGATTCTGCTTGTCAATGTGCAAGTGAGAGAGGAAGTGGGACAAATTGTCTCTGTGGGTCAGTTCTTGAATAGGGGTTCTTGAATCTTCACGTTTGAGCATTCTGTCCAATGTTTCTGGCGAAAAAACAACAATGAGCAGAAACTGGGTTGTCTTTGTCCTCATCTTAGTGATTCTCTGTGGAGGGTTCTCACCAGCCTCGGCTACTCCTGCAAGTATGTCTGATCCCCCCCCCCCCCCCCTCTCTCTCTCTCTCTCTCTCTCTCTCTCTCTCTCTCTCTCGTTTTTGGGTCGCGTCTTTTTTTTTTACCAATCTAATTTCGGGTTCGAAATGTGTCGAACATCGGCATTGTAGGAATTCTGGGTAGCGCGGTGTCCAATGTAGTATCTGCTCTTGTGAAATGGCTGTGGTCGCTACAACAATCCACTTCCAAACCACGTAAAGTTCTTGATTGAGCTGACAAATGCATCTCTGCACTTTCTGTCTTTCCTTTAGATGATATGTTTGTTTCAGATGAGCCAATTAAAGGGGATTAGTTGAGACTATGGTTAATAACTTTGGTATAATTTGGTTTTTTCCAGCTGTTACTAGCCGTTCAATGATGAAATTCGAAAGTGGATACACCGTGGAGACGGTTTTTGATGGGAGCAAGCTCGGAATTGAACCGCATTCGGTTGAGGTCTCTCCTAGTGGGGAGCTTATGGTGCTGGACTCTGCGAATAGTAACCTCTACAGAATTTCATTCCCTTTGTCCCGTTGTAAGCTCACATCGCCTTTATAATAGTTGACTATGTTTCTCCCAGTGGGGAGTTCAATTTGATGTTCTGCTTAGTTCAATTAGTTAATAAAACTGTCTGTTGGCATGCCCCTATTTTAAAATTTTTCCTCTGGGAAAGATGAAATTCAGCCCTCCTCATGCTAGGACTTGACTCCCTGACTATGAACACTCTTGTTCTGTAAATTCTGAACTGTTTAAGGTTTGCACTATGCTGTTCTTTTTTATAATCTAAATGTAAAATGTGCTACTGTATCACTGAAAATTTTGCTTTTACCGTGCTGTTGGATTTTTGCTGTGACTTTTTGATTTCTGGTTATAATTTTGCTGGTTTTTGGAGTATCTGCTTTTTTTTTGTACCCCTAGATTTAGATCATATAAGCAGCAGAGAAAGCTTGTCAGTTACTTTTCCTGTAGCCCTTTGTCTCCTTTATTCTTTTCTTCTTCACTTAAGCTGCTTCATGCTTTTACTAGAACGTGTTTCTAACTTGTTCAAGGTGTCAAATTTGCAACCCTCTTGAAGCTTTGAAATTTGTGCTTTAGTTAATACGATGAAACTTGACTGCTTTATCAATTTAATATGTCAAAAATTGGTTTAGTGAAGACAACACAACTATATGACACAGTCATTTTACTTTTGGACAAAAATAGCTGTGGTTACCTGAGATTATGTAAAAGAGCTGTTGAGAAAAAATCTCTCATCTGTAAGCCAATATAGGTCTAAAAGTAATATCATATGCATCTTCATGACGTGTTAGAGGCATTCTATTTATGCATCAAGATGAATTGATTAACTGCAGATCATTTATCCATTAATACGAATCAACTAATTGCAGATAGCAGGCCCAAGCTAATTGCTGGCTCTCCTGAGGGGTATTCTGGGCATGTAGATGGGAAGACTAAAGAAGCAAGGATGAGCCATCCTAAGGGGCTTAGTATTGATAATAGAGGGAATATTTACATTGCCGACACAATGAATATGGCCATCAGAAAGATCAGTGAGACAGGTATAGTAGAAACAAGTGAATAGTTGCGGTGTTTTCATCGCATTAGTCCAGGTTGATGTATGACATGGTCATTGGTGACGCTAATAATGACTGGAAGCATTTTTCTTGAATAGGCATGTCAACCATAGCTGGTGGGAAACGGGGTCGAGGAGGAGGTCATATTGATGGCCCAAGCGAGGACGCGAAGTTTTCAGATGATTTTGATGTTGTTTATGTTGGTATTAGCTGTTCTCTTCTGATAGTAGACAGAGGTAATCAGGCCATTCGAGAAATACAACTTCAAGATGATGATTGTTCCCATGCGTCCAATGAGAGCTTTCATTTAGGTACAAATGCAACTATCGAATTTTCAATGCAATTCTCCTGTTTTCTTTAAATTTGGAATTTTCAATTTACTTTTGCTTGTGATTACAGGAGTAGCAGTACTTGTTGCGGCTGGCTTTTTTGGTTATATGTTGGCGCTACTGCAGCAAAGAGTGAAGGCCATGTTTTCTTCCGGGGTGTATGTGACCTCACTTTTTGAAATTTATTTAAACCTAAGAATATGAAAACATGCAATTTGTAATATATGTGTGAGTCAGAATATATATCTTCCTCATGTCCTCTCATAAACTGGACCTGTTAATTTGGAGGTCTTTCTGTTGAAGCATTTCTCAGACAGATTTAAGCTGAAATGCCTGACTTCCGCTTGCCAAAATCCTTCAGGACGCGTTTCTTGTTGATGCTCGGTCTTTTCTTTGATGATTATTAACTTGGCTTATTCTTGAGAATTAATCTATGCCTATAAGCAAGTCTTGGAGTAGATGTTCCCATGCTTCCTTATGGCTAGAATCCAACAAGTTCCAGTTCCTTATTTCTTCTTCTACTGCAGGATTTAAAACCTCCAATGAAGAAAATGTCGCCTGTGCCACCATATCAAAGGCCTCCTAAATCAGTTAGACCCCCTCTAATACCGCCGGAGGGGGAATCTGAACTACCAGAAGAAGAGGGTTTATTCTCTTCGATTGGGAGGCTCGTGGTCAACTCCGGCTCATCCATGGCCGAAATTATTTCTGGGTCTAAGAGGAAACCCCAGCACTTTGATTTCCGTCAGCAGCAGCAACAGCAGTTATACAATGAACACACCAATTCATGGCCGATGCAGGAAAGCTTTGCGATTCCTGATGGAGATGATCCTCCGCCACCATTAGAGACCAGAACTCCAACCCCAAAGAGGAACTACCCGTTCATGAGCAAAGAAATTGAGAAGAGTCAACACTTCAGGCAAAGCCAGGGTCACTACGGCAGGTGGGTTGGGGATTACTCCCAGCAGCAGCAGCAGCAGCAGCAGCAGCCAAGGCAAATGCAGCACCATCAACAGCACCACCACCAGCATTACTCGCCCGAACCAAACACGTACTACGAGAGGAGCTGTGAGACGAATGAGATAGTCTTCGGTGCGGTCCAAGAACAAGATGGCCGGCGCGAAGCCATGGTGATCAAGGCCGTTGACTACGGAGATCCCCGGTTCGACCACCGCAACATTCGGCCTCGAATCAACTACATGGGCTACTCTCATGGATACTGAGGATCGGATCTAGCGATTTTACATGAATGGTAGATACACAAGTTTGTTATGTTTTCTTTCTTCCTTTCTACCTTTCTGATAAGTAAGTTTGTTATGTGAGGCATGAAAAATGATATGGTAGAATCACGCTGTAAAAATATGAGAGTTAGGCTGTAGCATCCGTCTCTTTCTTTCAACTTTTCTTCTCCGTTGAGGAATGTATCAGAGATAACGTGAGTGAAAGTAACCTATTGATTCCCCTGCACTTTTCTTTATTGACCAGCAAAGTTTGGAAGAGAATCTTATTAGGGATGATTATCAAAAACGACAACAATATCAGATCTACTCTCATTCGCGAAAGTTATTCTGCGGCTTTATCTTTGGTTATCAGATCTACTCTACCTGCATCTGTGTTGAGTTATTAGTCCAAAAAGGTTAACTGCCCAGAAGATTAGTGGTGGTGATAGGAGCGGCAACAACCACGTCGGCGAAGATGAGGACGAGAATGGTGGAAAGAATGCTACAAACATACTACTTCATTTTGTCTGTACAAAACAAAATCCTAACCCCTAACCATTTGAAAAGCTTGTAAAGGTTGTGGACAGTCTCACTGATCTCACCGATCAGCATCTGCTCGTGAATTTCAGTCTCATCTACACCTCCAATCCTGATTTGTCAATAATTGGTGAAGGAACATAGCAAGAGTTGGTCTCCTGCTTTCGGAGTCTAGTGAGCAGTTCTCTCCTCTGCTTCATCCCGAAAATCCTACTTGGTGATTTCCATCTTTCCTGAGGTTGCTATTTCTGTTTTAGTAGCACAAGGAAACTTCATCAGGCAAGAATCAAAAAAAAAAGAAACGACTGGTTCCAAGGCAATCCTGAAAAGATTTTCCAGAGCATAGCCTGTTTGGACCACCTAATCAGGTTGGCTCTGGCTCTATTCTTAATCTATAAACTCCATCAAATGAGTGAGTCGGTCAAAAATGGTCCAACTCAAATAAATCCATTTAACTCGTTTTAACTTATTTTTTAATGCAAATTTAGTAACTCATACTCGACCCAACCATATTATTAAAATATTTTTCATATTTAACCCAATTTAAGAAAATTCATGTCCAAACTAAGGGGAAAATGCGTAGTGAGCAAAAACAAAATTGAGTGAGAGCGAGAAAGAATGAAAAGAAAGTCATGAAGATGGATTGAATTTAAAATTGTAAAACTCATTTATAACCCATTTAACACTCATATTATAATTAAATTTATGTACAATCATTCACTTGATATAACTAACCTATTTATGATTTTAACACTCATATGGGTTGAGAAATGGGTAAGTGACTCATTTTGACGGGTCTAACTGGCCCATCTATGAAACTACTCGAGCATCAGGCTTAGGATTTCCACGTGTAAAGTGATTTTCTCGTCCACTCTAAATAATAAAAATAATAATAAAAAAAAACCACATAGCATGGCAATGTCGCAAGTGGGTGCAGTTTCCGCATTCCACACGAGTGCGCGCCAAGCTGTGCCCATGCCTATCGTCTTCTTCTCAGCTATTTAGTCATCTTCTAACTGATCTGCTGCCGGACCAATTAATTCCAAAATTGTTGTTTTGCTGCAGAGCCGAACTCGGCATCCATCCGAACTGTTGGTGACCCGGAAATCGCGAGGGTCGCAGGACGGATGTGGCCTAGGGAAGAACGAAACGAAGGGGCATCCAGAGATGGAATTTGGCTGTAGCTCTTGGTATTGTGGAAGTGAGGGCGGCTCTATGGACCCCGGACTGTGCGTATCATGACCGGTCGCTTTTACTTCCTTTTATTTTATTTTTTTTCCGTGACTTTCTATAGAAAATGTCGAAACATACAAAATGCCTCGGTTCTATGGTCGACGGACAAGATTTACACTTTTCATCCTACAGTTGTCAAAGTTGGGAATCCATTCTCTAAAAATCCATGAAAAGATTCTTAGAATTTGTAAGGGGACATTCGTCGAATTCCTCCCTCCTTATCTTATTAGGCACGTCGGCAATGTACTGAATACAAGTCAAATTGTCCTCAATAAAATTTCAGGCTTTCAATTCATTAAAACAGCCATCCTAATCAAGATTATAAGATTGTCGAAGAATCATTTTCACCACTGTCTAATACCAAGAAGTTGAGGACACGCCAACCCGAGGATCCAACCTAATTCCTCGAACTTCTCAAACCCCCGAAAGATGAGACGTTTCACCAACTCTAGAAATCCTTCTTAAGATCATGAATGCTCAGTACATGCTTAGAGCTTCCTTCATTGTTTAGCTCATGCCTGGACTGTATAAACATATGGTAAAATGTCGTGCGACCATATAGTCTCAAGACATTTACAAATGTATGAAGAACAATAGAACCGAATTGTCAAGCCGAGCATCACGTGGCTTACTCAACCGGCTTTAGATCGACCCGGATCGACTTTTCACTCATTGCTTGTTACATAATTTAAACTTTGCAATTCACTTACTTTAATATTTTCAAATCCGAAATTTTCAACACGTCGAACGACAAAACGTAAAGACCATGTGGCTCCGGAACCACCACACCAGACGACCAGGAACCCGGGAACCACATTCAAGGCACGCGAAGAGGAGTGTCCGTAAAAGAGAATACTCCGTACGGTCACAACTGGCTTGCATTCTGGTGGGGATCCCAGTAAAAACTTGCCGAACCGTCCAATCCCAACTGCGAACGTTGAAGCAGAGACGGAAGGACATGGCCCCCCCTTTCTCGAAGGACTTCCAACCATAACAGGAAAACGAAAAAGTAGAGATCATGTGAGCGGGAAAATAAAAATTTTGTACGTGCATCAACAGCGTAAAACAAAATTCGTACAAATAATTTCAAATACCACTTATTTGAGGAATTTGATAATTATAGATTTTCTATGAGAAAATGTCACAAATAGTCCATATACTATTACTTAATGTGCAATTTGGTCTCTGAACTTTCGATCGGCTCAATTTGGTCCATGAACTATTGATAAATGTCCGATTTGATCACGAACTTTCGATCGGCCACGATTTGGTTCGAACTATTGATAAATGTCCGATTTAGTCATTCGTTAATGTTTTTCCTTTTTTTTTTTTCTTCTTCTTCTTCTCCCTTCCCTCCGCTGGCTCCGACGAAGGGAAGAGAGAAGAAACCAAAAAAAAAAAAAAAAAAAAAAAAAAATAGTAATGAATGACTAAAAATCGACATTTATCAATAATTCAGAGACCAAATTGAGCCGATCGAAAGTTCAAGGAACCAAATCGGACATTTATCAATAGTACATGGACCAAATTGAGCCGATCAAAAGTTCATGGACTAAATTGCACATTAAGTAATAGGATAGAGACCATTTGTGTCATTTTCCCATTTTCTATCAACGATCGATAAGTTTGTCTGGTGTGAATTTTTTTTCTTTACAATAGCTGATTTTCTTCCAAAAAAGATAACAATTGAATTGGTCGGATTGAAGTTCCACTTTAACTAAGCGGACGACTTTTGTAAGTAAAATGGGAGCAGCTAGAAACTATGGTCAAAATGGGCGGCCTCATCGACCTTTGTAACATCATCTCTCTGTCTTTTATTCTACTCATTTGCTAAAAGGTG
The DNA here is from genome assembly GCA_017140595.1 of Eucalyptus curtisii. Lineage (NCBI taxonomy): Eukaryota > Viridiplantae > Streptophyta > Magnoliopsida > Myrtales > Myrtaceae > Eucalyptus > Eucalyptus curtisii. The sequence goes on along the minus strand of CM029503.1, from coordinate 28,037,273 downwards.
GAGAGGGGCAACCGGAACCGACGTCCATAATTCCGGGTTAGGTTTTGGGTGATACATCGGTGAGGTTTGAATCTCAATTAAGGCCCTGAAACCTTGACCATCATGCGATCTATGCCTATTCATCAACTAGAACACGACTTGCTACCTCTCTCTTCGAACAGTGTAAACGAATCATCTTATCCCGTCCAAATTCCGTTCGATACAATTTTACTTGTCCTGTGAATAGTGCTCTCAATGAGACCAGCTCAAGAATTGAGAACAGTCCATCACTACCATTTTCTATGGATCTTGTTGAATCTGGTATAGTCATCGCAGATGGTGGGGGTGGGTGGACATGGAAGAAGACACGGACACGAGCATCACACCGACCAAACCAGCTCAGACAAACGCCCGACGCCATGCAGCGGACGCCAATAAACAATGGCGTTGAACCTTTTTGTCATTAGCAAACATCCTTAAATAACAAGACAGCCCCCTCTTTGCTATCGTTCCTATATAACAATTTCCAAGTCTCAACCATCTCACCTGCTCATTTAAATCTTGAACTACACGATAAGCACTCCTTTTCAAACCCTGTTTTAAGTCCAGCCAACCCATCATCATCGCCGTGCAAAGAAACAAGAAAATCAGCTCTTTAAGAAGGGGGAGAGGGGGGTTTTTAAGTTAACAAGGGCTTGATTTCAACATGCTCACATGGGGTTGAGCATATGACAGACCCCACACCTTTTGCAAACTACCAGCAAGTTCTTAAATATAACATCTGTCAATTATTGCATAAACAGGAAGAAAAATATATACTTTCCCCCAAGAATGCTCCCATGCAACCCCACCACAACCAATGCAACAGCATCTCAACCTTTCTCAGCTCATACATTGTTGTCATTTGGAGTAGATATTGCAGAGTGAAGGAAGCAACCAGGAACCCTAAATAGGCAATTGATACCAAGATTAAATGTATTCCCCAATTGGGTAGAAGAAAGCCCCTTTTCCTCTGAAAGAAATATTTGGGAGTCGAAGTTTAACCAATGTCTGAACAAATAAGATAGGACATGGGAGAGTGTATTCGCTGGCTTTCCACATTCTCCCGGATAAAAATCTTGCAGCGTGCCTAATGGCGAGAAGAAAGAGAGGTTTGTACTCACATGATTGATCAAAGCACTTTCTCATTCCACAACATAACTTTATTACTCTATAAGACAACTGAAGGTGACTTCATGTGCCAAATGAAAAGGCAAGGGTACAAACACCTTTGATTTTTCAGAACGCAAGTTCAGATTCCCAAACTCCATTTTTGAAGAACATATTTGCAAGTCATAGAAAGGGATACTTCTCTTGTGATTCAATGTTCTATGTAGAATTGACACTCCAACTAAAATAATAAGAAGCCTTTTGACACTTGAACAAGAAAATAAGGAGCCTCTCTCGACTAGATCCTCCTCAGAAGAATAAGAGGAGAGACTTGGCTTAAACGCAGAAAACCCAGAACATTATGCTCTCCATGGCCAACTCATTCAATTTCTCTATTAGCATTCGCAGGGATTGTAAGTGAAATGCCATGGAATTGCATCACAAGGTACTTTCAAAGAAATGAATCATCAAGCATCACAAAAAAAGCAATGCATCACATGCTCAATCTCAGTTCTAAGCCACTAAAAGTCCATTTTAATAGAGGAAGGCATGTCCATCTGGTTATCTGAAGATCTAGAGAATTTGCTCTTCTTGGACCAAAGCCAGATTTTGGAAACAGAGTAGCTCTCACCTTTAGCCACACTTTTCATTTTCTTCTCCTCCATATCCACATGAACAGAAAAATCTCCATTAGGTTGTTCCCCTTCTGTGATTTTGGCAACATTGTCGGGACGATCATGATGCAAAGAGACCCGCAGTTCAGAATCACCGAGCACATACTGATATGAACCCATTGAATAACATCGCCGGGCGTCTAAATTGCTGCTACTTGTCTCTCCGACTCCTTCGTCCCTCACATCATTGTTCATCCTTCTGAATTTACCAAGTCTCACTGGTAAAACGCCCTTTTCCATGACAACTTCTTCAATATCTGCCGCTTTATGATTCGTAGCCAATCCATTTTCTCCATTACCAAGATACCCATCTTCTTCCCTCGGATCATCGTAGTCGAACATCGGGTTTTCAATGGAAAACCCCGGAGCGAAAAGGGTCCCCCTACAAAGAGGGCAAGTCGAGTTCGACAAAAGCCAGGTATCAATGCAACCGAGATGGAAGGCATGGCTACACGTCGGCAGCAACCTCAACTTATCCTTCTCAGTGAATTCACAGAGGCAGACGGCGCAATCAAACGGCTCTTTCAGACCCACGATCTCCTTGTACTGGAAAACAGGAAGAGCATCTATAAAAGCCTGATCTAAACCAGAGTCATGGAGATGGAAAAGCTGCTGCAACTGTCTCTGCAGAGCATCAGAGCCCGAAATCTCCGGATATCTATTCGATTGAGAGGACGCTGACGAAGATGGGTGCTTTATAAGAAATCTCACAAGCAGATGGAGGAGGCCAGAAATGAAGAACAACACAGCCAAAATAATAATAATGAAAAGAACCGTAGGACTAATCCTAGCACCAGAAGATGATGGTGGCGGCGGCGGTGGTACCGAAGACGACGGCGGCGGTGGTGATGACGATGAAGAGCTTGCTTCTATGTGGAAAGCACCGATGTAGGGGGACGAACGTGAAAAGGGAGGCGGGTGAGATGAAAAAAACCCATCTTTTCGCTGGAGTTGATGCTGATTCAAGTACATATTCACATGGGCACTCTCCAGATACAGCGTAAAGCCTTTAACTTCTGACATAACACATCCCAGATCTCGTTCCACACTCGAAGACACTGCTCCTCCCACTTCCGCAAGGCGAAAGCGCAGCCCACACTACTCAAACCCAAGCACCGCCACGTTTCAGCACCCCCCCACACGCTCTTGCCACCAAGATTTGAGGAGAAACAGATGCCCTTCGACACCAAACTTCAAGCACTGATTACAGAGATGCCAAAAAGGTGGTGGGAAGAAGGAGAACTTACCCAAAAACTTAAAGATTCAAGAGGCACCCACCATCAGCGCAGAGCCCAAGACGCTCTTCCCATGGAGAAAGAGCCCCGGGGCGGTGGGGAAAAACCCTAGAGAAGACAGAGAGGGAGTGGCTTTTGCTTATTCAAATCTGGGTAGCCCCCAGCTCGTGAGGAGGGAGGAAAGCGAAATGAACCAGGACAGAGAGGTGCCCTCTCTTCTCAGTTTTTTTTTTCCTCCCTCTAGAAGCGTGCGCTAGCGTGCAAGAAAGAGGGCGTCTCTCTCTCTCTCTCTCTCTCGGAGCTGTCGATGGTGGAGTGGGGGAGTGGTGGTGGTGGTGACACAAGCCAGCCAGGGAGAGAGCAAAAGCACCAAAGTGGGAAGTTAAAGGGGTGCCAAAAAGAACCTCAAGAACCTCGCGACACAGCAGACACTTTCGCAGATGTATTTTGCCGCCGAGCGTGGCGTGAAGAAACTCCTATTTGCCCTCTCTCTTTCCCGAGAAATCAGTGATGAAATCGGTATAAAACCTTGTATAAGTCATGAGGAGAACCTATTACTTTAAGTGGTACAAGTTCGTTCTAACAAAGGGTCCCGGATTCGCAGAACAAATTGCTCTTTTTAAGGTAAGTGCTTTTCTTGGACTTTGTCCGTACATGAAGAGAATATCTAACTACTTGCATGCCAAGAGTACTAATATAAATTAGGGTCTCGTCGGTCTCAAAATTTTTCTTCGCCTACCTCAGCAAGTGATCATTCCATCTTAATATAAGCAAGCAATTAGGCATCCGATTTACGTATCAAAGTTTCATGTTCAAATTGCAACTCCCACATTAAAATAGTCAAAGTGCTTCAGGCAAAATTTTATGGGAAAAAAGCTAATTATTGGTTCAAAATTGATTAAAGATTGGTTATATTACGAAATTAACTTAATCAGTTCGGAACCTGAATTGAATCAGTGAGTTTAAGGCTCAAAAAGGAATCGAACCGAACATATTTAGTTCCCGAGTTTTGAACCCATGAGTCTACCCAACTCTTCCAGGGATCGGCCTTAAACCAAAGCGGCCAAGGCCGGTTCCAAATTGAACGAGGATCGATGCACACCTTTATTTTCCTCACCTAGAGAGAGAGAGAGAGAGAGAGGAAGAAGAAGAGGAGAATGCGGGGGCGAGTGGGGGGCACGCGGGAAGACGGCGCGTGGGGGGGGAGTCGGACGCGGTCAACCATGGGCGAACAAAGTGCCAAATGCGGGTTACGAGGTGGGCCTGGGCCTTCTTTTTAAAAAGTCGTCGCGCGCGCCACTTTGAGTCGAGCCTGCGAGGAGCGAGAGATTCCGCGCTTCGGGATGCACGAAATCCGGGACACGTGGCGTCACGCGATTGCCTGGAGGCGGAGGGGGCTGAGGCCTTTGGAGTTATCTTGGCTTTTAATTGAGCTCAAGGAAAGGAAAAGCAGATAAAAACAAAAACCGGCGCTGTTACCGTGGAGATAACTCAGATAAGCCCACGGGATGAGACCTCCTGCCAAATCTCTTTTTCGGGTTCTTCTTAATTAATTCTAAAGTCCGGAAACTACTAATGTCTCTTTTTGATTTCCCGTTTTGATTATGACCTTTTCTTTTTTTGTTAGACATGGACGTAGTATGGGAAATTTTATTATTATTTTTAAATCATGAACATATTACATGTCGTGTTAATTCAGTATCAAAATATTTTAATTTGACCGATTTAGTTCTAAACGTTTTGATTTTATCAATTTAATCCTTATTTTTTTAAATTTATTAATTTTGATCGAAAACTGTTGACGTAGCAATCTACTCAGCGTCGACGACAGTTGACACTCATGTGAACAAACTTTTTAAAATTCTTTTGAATTTTTTTCTTTTTTCCTTGCCTTGGACGGAGGAGGTTGCCAGCTGACCCTTGCTTGTTGGACCAATGACCTTGCTAGCTTAAGGTTGGGAAAAAAAAAATGGAAAGAAAAGAGAAAAGAATGAAAAATTTTAAAATCTGTCTACATTTGTGCCAACTACGCCATGTAAAACAGTCAGTGCTAACTAGATAAATAAACAACACGAACTATGTGAGGAATTGAGTTTTCTTTCTCTTATATCACTTCATTTTATAATCCAATGGCATGAGCCTAACGAGCTCATCATTTGGAGGCTCATGAAGAATTCTATAAGTTATAATCATGTGGTCCTAATTCATAACAGTTGCACTCAGTTGATAAAATTCGAGCGATGAACTTTCCAGTTCTTAAGTAAGGAATCTCCGTTGCTCCAATCAAAAAAGTCGACAGGGATTTTTTTCTCGTTGTGCAGGGTAAGCTCGATAACTTTACCCTTTTTCATTGGCTGAAATGAAGTCAAAAAGCGAAATACACAAAAAGTGAGTATTGAAATGACACCCAATGCCAAAAAGTGGGGGTGTTAATTACACGATCTATAGACCATTACGTTAATTTATTTTATCCCTTTTCGGGGTAACATGACTTCAGGGGAATTTTCAATAGAGTGGTGGGGCTATGTAGAGGTCGTTATACCGTAACCCAAATAAAAACAATTAAATAAGAAAACAATCTGCGTGACTATTTTATTGAAATAAAGACACTATGATTTCAGGCAACATAATCCATAAAATTTTATTTCGTTCAATATGCTCTCCGAACTTTAGTCCAATATATAATGTGATCCCAAATTTTCAATTTGTTTAATGTAATTTGTGGATTTTTGGTAAATATTCAACTTAATCCTTAAATTATACAGAAATATTCAACGTTGTCCTTCTAATGTTGAGTTAAAATTTAGGGACAATATTGAATGAATTCAAAATCTATGGATCATATTATATAATGGGCCAAAGTCTAGGTACATTTGTATCATTTTCTCCTTTATTTTTCATGTCTCTTTTTGGCTAGGAGATTGAAGCAAGAACAGCTCATTTAAAAGATAAGAAAGTGTGTTGGGTAAGGGGTTTTTTTATCTGTGCTTAGAAGGGAATTAGGTCGGAGAGAGAGAGGCCAAAAAGCGACAATCATTTGCGAGCTGTACGCTAAGGTGGGGGGGAAGAAAAGGGGAGGAATCGAGTGATGGACGTGACGAGGGGGCGTTAGGTAAGTGAGGATCCCCCGGGCTGGAAATCCTTTTCTGGTGCGTCGCCCATTGTCTCTTTTATAATCATTTTGCTCTCGGTTTGACATATAGTCCCAAATCATTCGATGGCGACAGGGACCGGGGCCGGGAGTGACGCTGGTGCGACGACGATCTTATGTGAGCACGATTATTTTTTGTTGGCGGTTTTTTTTTTTTTTAAATTCTTGGCGCGAAGTTTAGTTTTGGGCCGACGAGAATGCGCATCGTGCGTGGTCTTCTCTTCCTTCCTCTTTGGTCTTTGGCCTAATGGGGAGGCCGATCATGAGGGGTTTGATTTCTTACTCCCGCTTGATTGCAGAGTAGTTAGTTAGGGTTGGCGCATGGGGAAGAAATGATTATTGGAGATGATTATTGTGGAGAACATGAAGAGGTTGGTTTTGATTATAGTCTTGGTGTGTGTTGGGTTTCGAAATAAGTACATTATAAATATCATACAATGCTCATTCAAATTGCATGATTTTTTTTTTTTAATCATTCGAATGTTATATATATATTTTTTTTTTTTATCATTTCATTTTCACGTAACTTTTTAACAGATTACTTGAATGGCATAACACTTGTGATATGTAAGTAAGCGTCGCACGAAAGTTATAACACTTGTGGAATCTTTATCTGTTGGTTTTCAGTAAAAGTGACCACTTGCCTATACTCGGCATATCGTCGGGTCGGGCGAGGGTAGTAATTTTTTTCGAATGGAAAAGGTTTAGAGAAGTTAAACTAGTTAATTTTCAAATGTTAAAAGCAGCAATGACCAGTTAAATTGCAGAAAATTATGGAATACAAATCGAAGTACAAGTACATATCTCAAAAAATTTGAAAGAAAAAAAGTGACACCTATTGGTGCCCTGGTAACGGCTATACAAAACTTACGCTAGAGAACGCATCCCTCGCCATGATCCGGACGATACAGGGTCGCGGTTGTCCCCTTGTCCAGGTGCGGCATAATTGTCGTGAAAACCAGTCATGCGTTACCAGAGTCATTTTCTAAAATTTTGTCGCGGACAAGCTGCACGTACCGTCTTTCAGGATCCGCTGGTTAGTACTGATCGTGGGCTCCGATGATGTCATAGTCATAGATGTTAGTGGGGTACGCAAGCCACGAATCACGGTGGCCCTCCTCTTCCGCCATTTCGGAAAGTCACGAGCCAATGATTGCCCACTGGGCAGGTTTCGGGTCACTGATTAGTGGCCCAAAAGTGATTGAATTTTGGGACCCGTGGCTCGGCCCGGCCCAGGACCAAGATGGGACGCGGCCCGCCAATGGGCCGTGCTGTGCCCGGACTGGGGTATATGACCATGATAAGGTTCCAATTTCAAATAACGTATCGTCTCGGTACCAAGAAATGGAATTGAATTTTTCTAATAATTGTATCTGTATCAGCACTGGAGTACATGATGCAGCATACATGAGTACTAAGATTCTAGAGACATGACAAGCAGTGTTTACTGCTTATTTATTCATGAAAAAGCCAGATTCATACTTTAAATTGGCTAGAAATTTCGCTCTCCCTTTTGGCCTGATTCCTATTGCCGCCTAATTGCGAATTCTATCAGGATTTAGAGAAGGCTTAAGCCAATTCAGGTTTCATATGCTAGAGACCTGTCTTCCTCCTCTTTTATCGTGGCGATCATGGATGCGACCTGTGTCATGCTCGGCCTGGCCTCCGGCGAGCGGTTGACGCATTTGATGGCCACCTGGAGTAAGTTCACCATCCGCTCCTCGCTCACTCCTTCCGAGATCAGGGACTTATCGAACACTTCCACGGTCCACTCCTCCTGGACGACGGAGAGGACCCACTTGGGCAAGTCGAACCCTTTGTCATGGACCATCTTCCCGGTCAGTAGCTCCAAAAGGATCACGCCAAAGCCGTACACATCCGAGCCGAGGGCTCTTGGCGTGCTTGGATTGGATCTACGGTCGGGTTTGAACGCAGGGGTGATCAATGATGGAGTCAGGTCTTGGTGATCGTACAGCACCATTAGACCATACTCACTGATGCAGGGCTCCATGTCCTTAGTCAGCAAGATGTTGGAGGATTTCAGGTTGCCATGAGCAATTTCGGCATCACGGAGTTCTCGATGCATGGTGGCGAGACCCTTGGCGATGTTGGCCGCGAAGTTGAGCCTGCTGCCCCACTCGAATGCTCTTCCCATCTGGGTTCCTGAAATTTACAAGCAGACGATCAGATTTAGCCAAGGATGTTAATTAAATTACTACCCAATTCCTAAGAGGCACTGCAAATAACCAAGATCCCTGTGCTCAAATTTTCTACGACAAACTTTTGTCGCGGCTAAATTGTTCGGATACGATGCCTTATCACCATGTGGATCTCCGCAGCTCGCTATCCTGGAATATAGACAGGAGCGCATCTGCGTATTTTCATTGAACCATGCTGTTCCTCTATGCACATTGACACACAGCATTACAGAGAGAGAGAGAGAGAGAGAGAGAGATCACAGGATACCATGAAGGAGCCTGAACAGGCTTCCGTTTTGCTGAAATTCATAGACCAGAAGCTTCTCTTGCTGGGAGGAGTAGAAGGCGGCGACCGGGAGCACGTTCGGATGCTTCACTTGGTCTATCCTCTGCATCCTCTTCTTGAAGTCCTCGCCCGAGATCACCCAATCCTTGATCCTCTTCACGGCATACATTGCCCCGTTTTCGCATATGACCTTATAGAGGCTCCCGTGCCTTCCTCTCCCAAGCAGCTCGGCCGGAGCCCGGAGTAGCTCTTTGAACATCAGCCCATTCACGGTCGACCTCGTGACGACCACGAGGGAAGATGAGGCCACTCCTCTCTCAACTGAGGTAGCCGAGACTCCTGATCTATTCAGTGTAGCACTAGTTTTGTGTTCACTTGATGGAACGGTAGCCTTGTTCCCGCTTATGTCGATCGATAATGTGCTGTTTTCTGAGTCGACCTTGCCTGTCTTCTTCATATTTTTCTTGCAGAGCTTGAAGCCGACTGCGCCCACGAGAACTGAACCCAGTAGTGCATAGCCCGAGTACATAAGTACCTGCTCGCCAGAGACGCCTTTCCTCTTATCTTGTGGACAGTTATTCGGGAGCGGATATCCGCACAGGAATGGATTGCCGATAAAGCTGCTCGAATTGAGATAACCTTGGACATCCGGGATTTGGCCGCTGAAGTTGTTGTAGGAGACATTGAAGTCGTCGAAGTTGTAGAAGTCGAATGCGGGAATCTTCCCGCTTAGCTGATTGTCCTGAGCCAGGAAAATCTGGAGCCCCGAAATCATGGACAAATTCGGCAAGTTGCCAGAAAAGTTATTGTACGAAACATTAAGAACTTTGAGATTATCCAACGTAGCTAGAGAGTCGGGAAGTTCCCCCTCGAACTTGTTCCCGCCGATCTGCAAGTGAGTGAGCTGCCTGCAAATCGAGATCTGCGCGGGCACTCCGCCGTCGAGGTTGTTCCCATTGAGAACGAGGCGAGCGAGAGAGCTCGCGATGGCGGGCATATTGCAGAGAGAACCCATGTCGAGGCTCCCTGAAAGATTGAACCCTTCAAGACGCAACTTTGTCACGGAAGCATTCTGCGCATCGCAAGCTATACCAAACCAGCCATCGATGCAGGGGTCGGACTCTTGTTTCCAGCCGATGGCTGCAACGACCCCGTGATCGCCGTTCGAGAGGTTTCCTAGGAAGCTGATCAGCGAGCTCCTGACCTCCGCCTCGATCACCGCACCCGTCGAGCCTAGGAGGCAAAAGAAAGGCACCATCAACGCCCAGACGAGCAGAGTTCGCTTCATTTTCGGACAATGAACTGTCGCCGACTCAGGAGTTCTGAGTCGACAGATCTAAATACGACGTTGTCTTGGGGCCGGTAACGCTGATTGCGAATTGGGAGAAGCTTCCAATGCTCGTGTTAATTGCCAGTATCAATTAGGCGCATAAATTATTTCTGATTCCACAACGTAAGATTTGTATTCTTGCGAATTCCGCTTCTCGACGTGAGAGTTGACGAGGGAGACAGAGGAAGGGGCCATTTGGCTTCTCCAACAAGAGGCCGGTCTCGCCTCTAGAAACGGTTTGACAGTGAAATGCCACTCCCTCTGCACAAGAAAGTCTCATCCAGACCTGCCGATTCCAGTGTAGGCACGTGGCGCCTTCCGAGTTCATGTACATTGGCGCGACTGCTTCGATGGACGGTCGAGTGATAAACGACAGAACCTCGAGACAGAGTGTCCTCTCGATTCGATTCATAGCTGATCTGACCACCTGGGGCCATGCCACATGGAAGGACATCGAATTCGTTAGCCTCGGCGTGCATAGTCTAGCAGATCCCTAATGTGGACCGAGTCTAGAGTTCGTGAGGTCATGACTTTATAAGTCTCGTGAAGTATGCTTAATAGGTATCTCGAGACATTCGTAAACAAGATCTGTGACGTTAAGGAACGAAAGAGTTCACCGACCCCTGATGAAATGACGCCTCGATGCGATACCAACTTCAAGATCTCTATCAACAAGACACAGACAGGTGAAGGAAAAACCAAGAGAAAAGCCGCGGTGCGCGGACGGTCGTACACGGACAGATCACCTTCGTTTACACGAGACAAAACGGTACAACCCCACTGGAAAACAGGAATCTAACAGAGGGTTCAACCAAAAGTACCGAGGTGGGAAAGCGAGAGATCTTTATTTTACGCAAGACAGAAAGTGGAGGTCAATTCACTCTCGGCGACTGGGGTTAGAGGTGGTGGTTCGCGGATTTCTGGCCGCTGTAATAAGCAGTGCCGACCATGAGAGCGACGGTGACGCCTTGAGCAATGACCCGAGCCCTCATCAGCTTCTGCCCTAGGTGCAAGTCCCCTTGCTGGAAACTCATCAGCCCCGCCGCCAGCACTCCCGCCGTCACGAACGCCCCTGCGTGGCAGATCGATCGTGAATGGCTAACAACTTTTGTAACAGACAGACCATGATGTTCAGCAACGTATAAACGGAGCCATGCATGTTGAAGATTGGGTTGTTACCGATGGGAACGAGGGGGTTTTGGGCACGCCGTCTTCGGTCGAAGAGCTTCTGATCGACTTCCGAATCGGCTGTACCTTGCATATCTTCCTCTGCAACGGCGATCTGGTGGACTACACCCGCCTCTCCTGCTGAGTGTCTTGACTGCGGTTGAAGTTTACAAAACTCGGGTGGAGAAGTTTGTGGGTGTTTTCTTTTCTACCTCCGGTTCGGATTGTTTAGCTGAACCGAAGCGGCGGCGGTTGTCTGCATTAGACGGGCTATTTACTGCCCTCCGTCACCGTTCTTGTCCTTTTTTCCCGAGGAGTGGCTCGGTCTGTCGGGACTCTCGACAGTTCACTCCGTGTTGTCTTGGGCTGATGCCACGTTTCGAAACACCCACCAGACGCCTAAGATTCATGGACATCCCTCTCTTCGCAAGGACCATCACCATTCCCATTCGCAGCCCAATTAACTCGCGCCGCCGCCGCCGCCGCCGCCGAATTACCATCACCGTCAATACACTACCGCACCACTCAGCCATAATGTTCATGGTCACTTGCCCTTCACCACTGCAGCCCGCTTCCATTTTAGGTCTTGGCTTCAAGTTTGAGGTAGCGTAAGATGGGCCGGTGGTAGGGAGTCGAAGGCGGCGACCGCGCGGTGATTTTACCTTTGACTTATAAACAATAAAATCATTTAATGTGTTTTGTCTTAATTAAAAGCGGTTATTCTTAGTAAATGTTCATCATACCATCTTTATTGAACAAGGTTTGTCATATCTAACTGATGATTAAAATTGTTTCATGATAATTTTAACTCCAACTGTATAGTTAACATACATATCGTTATCAACTAATTAAATTAAACAAAAGAAACGCATTTTAGTGCTGGTATAGAAAATTTAAGAAAGTGTAACGAGCGTATAATTCATAATGATATGCATTATGTATATATTTTAAAGGACAGGATAAAAAAAAAGGAAGGAACTATAGTAATCTTTATTTTTGAATGATTGATCAACGAAACGGTATTCTCAAGTGAGTAGGTTTTTATTTTTCATTTGCTCAAAAGCAAAAGAAAATTAATTTTACAAACATAATTGATGATCTCTGGTCGTACTAATATCAATATCGAAAAATTGGTTTAGCATTATGATATTATTAGATCGGGTCATTATATGAATAATATATTGTGAGAACCTATATAACCCCAAAAAACACTGCATGAGAGCTCTCATTGTCGGATCCTCTCTTATGTTGACCAAGAAATGGCTCACGTTGGAATGGAATGTTGTTTATATAAAATCAACGTGATTCTACCGTCCAAATATCGTTTTAGAAACGTCCTAGTCAAATAAATTCATTACCAAAAATCTTTTGTTTTATTAAAGATTTTATCCACTGTCCTTTTGCCTCTCATCAACACAAAATATGACTATGGCGAGCAAAATTTGCATGAAATTGTATCTATCTCCTTCTTCACTAAAAGATAGAGTGCATAAAAAGATAGAGGGAAATACAAAATTCTGAAAATTGCTTTCAATTACTTTATACAACATTAGAGGAGTCCAATTTTCTTATGTCAATTTTAAAGCAACATAACTAAATGTAAATATAAAAAAAAAAAAAAAAAAAAACCCAAACCATACCCCAAACTTTTGTTTATGTTACTAAAAATCATAAATTTGCCTTAACGTAACATTAACACCCCAAACCTTTTTTGGCCATAAAAAATACTAAACTTACATTATACCTTGGTATGCATAAAATTTGGTTTTTTCGTAATGCAAGAAGAAGGTGGAGGTACCCATGTCACAATGAGCAAGTCTTGAGATTTTTGGTGGTATTTATCCTATAATCTTAGAAATATTAACATTAATTTTACTAAGATAACTATAAGATTACTTTTTTTTTTTTTCAAAAGATTCCGGACGCGATCCACTTGGGTTGGCTTTTTTGGTCTCCGAGAGCAACCCCTCTTGCTGTCTCTCTCTCTCTCTCTCTCTCTCTCTATCTCCTCCTCCGTCCGAATCAATCTTCTAATCCTCGCTCGCTCGCATCTCTCCGCCATTTCCACAGTCTCCATCGCCGCCCCCCTCTCTCTCTCTCTCTCCTCGCCGCGCCTGTCCCCGTCTCCGCCGTGCTCAGAGCGAGCTCGCCATTCGCGAGATCTCGCCGCCGCCCGCAAGAGGAAAGCCTCCGGCCGGAAATGCCCCGCGCCTAGGGTTTTCTCCGATTCCGCCGATTCCCCCGCCGTCCGAGGAGCCTCCTCCGACTTCGGTCTCCGCATTTCGGAGCGGGCCCCTCAGGGATCGATCGATCGAGCGAGGGAGGATCGGGGGGTGGCGAACGCGATGTCGCAGGGGTACGCAATCGAGCTCTACTTCGACCCGGCGCTGGAGAACCAGGTGCTCAAGGCGTGGAACGTCCTGGCCCGCCGCCAAATCAGCACCCAGCTCATCGAGATCGAGGCCCGCCCCCACATCACCCTCCTCTCCTCCCCCGCCCTCGAGCCCCTCAAGCTCGAGGGCGTCGTCCGGGCCTTCGCCGCCCGGCAGGAGCCCGTCCCGCTCTCCTTCTTCGCCGTCGGCAGCTTCCCCGTCGACAACAACGTCCTCTTCCTCGCCCCCAAGGCCAACATGGCCCTCCTCCAGCTGCACTCCCAGCTGTGCGACGCCATGCGGAAGGAGGGCGTCGACGTCGGGGAGGAGTACCGCCCCGAGTCCTGGACCCCGTACTGCACCGTCGCCCAGGACGTGCCCAAGACGCGCATGGCCGAGGGCTTCTGCGTGTTGCGGGACCTGAAGTTGCCGGTCGCCGGGTATGGGGTGGACATCGGGTTGGTGGAGTTCTCGCCTGTTAGGGAGGTGTTCTCTTATGTGCTAGGTAACCCAGTAGAAGGATGAGATTTTGAGGATACTCTGTGATCAGTTTATATGAAGATTTAATCCGCGTGTTCCGATGGGGACACGGTGCAATTTATTTCTTATTGGGTTTCGAACTCGTATTGATGGTGGTACTTAGAGAATCGCCCTCTCTGCAATTTTCATGCTTTTGAAGGTTGGTGGCAGCAGCCGAGCACGTATAAGTAGCCATGTTTTGTGATTAGAGATTTGTTTGCTTGTGCTGAAGCTGTCAATGTGACTACATTAGGTAATTTGTACAGGCAAATACTCTCAATAAATTCTTGTGTTCTAACTAATATCATTTGGTGCTCCCCCAATCGGCGGTTGTGTTCCTCTTACGCGAATCCACAGAATCTTGGTACAACCTCTACTATATAAATACCTTGTGCAGGTCGACCGTGTGGGTCTATCTAACATATTGTCTCCTGTTAGGTGCTCGCAATATGATCCCAAACTGGGTAAAAGCCACTAACACCATGAATGTAACTTTTGCGAGAAATTTGTTCTGTCTGAACAGTATCGTGCTGACTTAAGCTATTCTGGACACGCCAATCTTAATATTATAACACGTTTTTAATAATTTTTTTGCATTCCATATTTCCCACCTTTGCTCACCTGCATGACTTTTACCTGTATATCGTGATGATAAAGTCTCAGGTTGTGTATCTGTAATTGTTCAGCGATGATATTCAATTCCATCCTTCCATTGCTTTGAGCACACTGACTGTATGGTTTACAATCTTTGAAGGGTCTTTACCTTGGCTGTGGGCCTCTTGTTCAATTGACTGCATCTTTGTTCCTAAATTGTGGTTTCTAGTGCTTTTGCTTCTACTGTATTTCATCTGGTATTTAGGTCGAAATGCTGTATTGCACAATTGAGTTAGCTTCCACTTTCTCGCTTTTAGTTGGTGGATATTGTCTGAAGCTGGTTACAAATTGGTCATACTCGTATAGTGGTTCTTGACAAGCAATTTCATCGAAGTCAGGGATTAATATGGCCCTTGGCACGACTTGCACCTTTAATTAGACTTATTGCCTATATGCTGGGTCTTGAATCCTCTGTTCATGGTGGGAACTTGGAATGCTCTGTTCTTTTCATGGACATTTAGATTTCTATATACAGGTCTCTGTGTCGTAAATGTTCTCTTCATATAGATGAGAAATTTCCTTTTGTCAGGATTTGACTGTTAGCTCTATGTTCTCTAGTGAGAACGCTATTCTGGCAGGTCCTACTCCTTTATGACAAATCTTGTGTAATTTTGGCTTGGAGTTGAAACTGTGTTTTGCACAAGCATGTCTAGCTGTCATATGCTTTTCTTTTTGACTAGTCTGAGGACTAGTTTAAAGAATCTTTGGGCCTAGCATCAAACTAGCCACTTGATGAGATGGCATCCAACAAGTGGTCTGCTGCTTTCTATCTGTCATAATTGCATGCCTATCATAGGCTAATTGTGTCCTTTTATGGAGAGCCACATTCTTATGGAAAAAAAAAGGAAAACCAAACTTCCCTTGAAACAATTTGTTTACCATTTTCTTCACCAGTCTTTAGGCTTTTGCTTAACACTTCTACCTGCATAAATATGGATTTCACTTTTTGCATCCATTGCGTCACCTGGTCCTTTTACTCTTGGTGAATTTTGTAATTTGCCTGTCATGGCCAACTTCCATCTGCATCTCTGAAAGCCTTCATCTGTTAAATCAGTGGTATTCTTGAGGAGCTTTATTGAGTATGATGCACGCAGTCCTGACATCTGGGAATTTTATTGTCTTCAATTGTTACTTCTCATAGTCAAATCACTATCTCGATGAAATGACCTGGTTCTTTAACACCATCTGCTGCTATATACTCTTGTTCCTAAAATGGAGTTTGAGAAAGTTCTCAACGACATTAGAGTTTGGCATTCGCGACACATGCTGTTGCAACTGTTATGGACCATATTGATATGATGTTAACTTTAAATCGAGCTGCTGAATTTGTGCCATTAGAAAGTGTGGATGCATTGCATTTCTGCCATCTGCCTGAGTTGTGCTTGATGTCTATCTGTTCTGCAGTATGGTTTCCTGCAAAGCATACTGAAAGCACATTTTATGTTCAGTATACTTTATCAGGAAGATTTCGAGATATGAGAAGCCATACCAACACTGAAATCATGGTTGGTGTTGGTGTTTGTGTATAGGTTGTATGCTCTCTGATATCTTGCGATGGCTCATCACATGCAAATTCCCTTTACTTCTGTGTCTAGACTGAGAACGATTTGATGCTGTCGTCTTCAATTTTCCTTTCTACTTAGGATATGGATGCCCCATTCTCACTCGGTAGCTGCAACGGATACTTCTTATCTGAGCAGGGCATGTGCTTAAGTTTAAGTCGCGATTTTTTTTCTTTTTCCTGGACAAGATGGAGCAAAAATGGGGTGGCTTGCTTGAAGTT
Source organism: Eucalyptus curtisii (assembly GCA_017140595.1). NCBI lineage: Eukaryota > Viridiplantae > Streptophyta > Magnoliopsida > Myrtales > Myrtaceae > Eucalyptus > Eucalyptus curtisii. The sequence continues at coordinate 28,020,776 of CM029503.1, read as the reverse complement.
TAGCATGTGAAAAACTATGATTGAGCTTGAATGAATGTGGGTGGATGTGCAGGGATTGAATGGGTGTACAGTCCTAGACAGAAAGGGTTTGGAATTTTGATAAAGATCAAAGCTATGGTGAACTTTTATGAATGGCAATATCAGTGTCGGTGAAAAGATTTCTTTATACCGATACGACTTTTGCCATATTCTAAATTAGGATATTCTTGTAATCATGCTATGATAGGATGGCAGTGCGAACGTGTCCGACTTTGTAAGTGATGAATAGACGCTCCCGCTTGAGGTTCAAAATATGATTGTGCTTGTGTTTTGTGTTGATTATGTTGGATGGGAATGCTTCCAGAGGGTTTAGGATGAACATGTTATTGACTATCATAAGCTATTTAATCGGGGATGTGTAAAGGGGCTGATGGGCTGGAGACATGGACCACTATGTGCTACACAGAAAATTTCCATAATTGGGCCGGCAGCAAATGGCATTTTGGCCCATTTCCCCTCTCAGTACAATTGCCTTCGAACGATCAACTAGGTCCGGCAATTCGTGTTTCCCTGTCATGCATGTGTCTCGTGCCTTAACTAAGAATGGAGGAGTGTCAATATCGATCCATGTTAGTTTTGAGTCTCGATAAATCTGTGTCGTGTTCGAGTCATGTTTCCGCCACCCTGGGAAGAACCATTTTTGGTGCAATTATTTGCTTATATTGCTTGGTGAATCGGTCTCTACCTTTTCTCACTCTCTCATCTAGCTACTATAGTTGGAAAACTAGCAAAGTTCAGGGAGGGATCATGCACGACATGTCCTCAAAATTTTTAACTTTCTTAAATTTGTTACTTTCTTATTTGTCTTTTTTTCACCTAGATCTCTGATTATGACACAAAAAAAAAAAAAAAAAAAACAAATAGAACTCTGATTTTCATTTTCACCAGGGGTCCTTCTATTACAAAGGTCGATGGATTTTTGTTAACGATAATATCAACACAACTGAGTTGTTAAATACCACGCCTATAACATATGCAACTCTCGAGAGCATTATATTGTGACTTTTAGTAGAAATGCTTATTTGGAAAACGTTTTGATTCTCAATGTAACAATTACACATAACGCGAAATGAATAATTAATTGAAAATCACAAACTCTTTTTAAATAGGTATTTAATCAGTGCCTTAAAAACATTTGTTATTGAAAAAAGATTTTCAAAAACGAGGAAAAAAAATGGAGACAAGTGAAACAAAAACGATTCTCGATGAACAATAAAGGAGGTAAAACTCTTTTTAAATAGGATGACGCTTGAGAACAAATGATACAGTGACCAAGGATAAGTACATAATCTTCTTTCTCTATTTGTGTAAACTTGATGGGTTATGAGGGGTCTCTTTGTGCATGATTATACAAAAAGGAGAAAATTTCAAATAAGGGTTCGAAGTGTCATTATTTTCTCAAATAAAGGATTGGAATGTCCATAATCTCAAAGAAAGGCTTGAACTCACTAGTTATGTATTTAATATTTCTTTGATTTTTCCTTTTTGTTGATTTTTTCTTTTAAAAATAAAATAAAAAGGAAAACACATGGGGTGATGGTAAAGATCCGTGAGAGAAGGTGGCGACCTTTGCTCAGATTGCCCTCTTGCCCTCTCCCGCATCTAGTAAAGGTCACTGGCTCTCACTTAGGCACTGATGAGCTCATTTGCCCCAGTGGCCATGGGATAACGACCACAAGCAGGAGGAGCCCTCCCACCTACATTTTTTACTCTTTTTTTTTTCAAGTTTATTTTTTTTAATATAATCCAACTTAAATTTAACTATTGTTTTAATAAAAATTATTAGTTGGCCATAATATTTTGCCAGATAAGTACTTCGGGTCTTTTTTTGATACTTATATATATTTTTTGAAATAAAATTTACTTCGACCCCTTATTTGAGAAAATAAAAGCACTCCAAACCCTTATTTGGAATTTTTTAAAATAAAATAACCAAAGAATAATTTTAAATTTCTGAAGTTTATAATGCATTAATGTATAATTTAAATAGTAATATTTCTTTCTCCGACGATCGAGATTTGTTACTAAAAAGAAAGTCCTTTAGACCCTAGAATCGGATTACTAACCTTTCATTTCACATATCAAATTATCTCATTTCGCAAGAAATTAATCGCCGATTTGGGAAAACGCTTGCCCGGCATCGCTCTAAATCCGATCCCGACTGCCGACGACGGCCGGAACGGAAAAAAGGCCGCCGTCGCCGCTTGTCGCCGCGCTCGGTCCGAGTTCTCCCTAATCGCTCGCCTCCTTCTCCGTCGAGATTTCTCTCTTCTTTCTTCGTTCGGTTTCGTTCGTCTTGCTAGGGCTTCTGCACCCGCCGAGACCGAAGCTGTTCGTATAATTATTCTTATTTTTACAACTGCATGATCGCGAGTTGTCTTTCCGCTCGCCGCAGTTGCCGCCGGAGTTGAAGCTTGTTACGCCGGGCGATGTCGAAAAAGGGAGGCGCGGACGCGTTTTACGTCGTGAGGAAGGGGGATTTGATTGGAATTTACAAGACTCTGAAGGATTGCCAGGCTCAAGCCGGGTCTTCTGTAAATTTCTCTTTCATGCTGACTTCCAAGTTCCCATTGCTGGCCGTGTAGTCTCGTGTGAAGTCCGTCGCTTTAGAGTTATATTCATGTATTGAGCTTTATTTATGTATTTTATCAGATACCCATTTGAATTCAGGCCCATTAAACAAGGAAAAACTGCGCTTGATTCGTGTACTTAAGGGATGCATAGTTTCGGTTTAATTCCATTTGATGACGCATTGTTTGTATGTTCCTAGAGTATAGACTGCCTCTGGTTTGATCTCCTTCATTTAGCGGTCACATGGTGTTTCCCCGGCTGATGGTGGCAGTCCGCCGATAAAAGATTGCCAGAAACACTTTGGCACGTTAACAACTGCATCTGCGGGGTTGTAGTTTCTCGTGTTATAATTTGTGCTGGCCACAATTATCAGTCGTTGGGGTGCGTATTGTAATATGTCGTGCTTGATCTTAGGATCATTGAGTCCGGTTGAAGATGCAGTATAGTCGAATAATTTAATGCCTTATGTCCTTGATTTGGCTCCAGTCCTAGAAATCTTTTCTTCTGTGTTTTAAGATATTGTGAGCTTGCCATTGAGGTGTCTCTAATCTGGCTGGGCATTATCCTCTACGGTGATCAGACGATCAACCTCTCATTGACTTAGTTCTGCCATCTGCAAGATTTCATTGTGCTCCTGTTTTTTTATTGTATTCTTGTGAGAATTTAGTCTTGCACGGTTGCCCTGCTCCAAAGATACGTGGAATGATCAATATCTTGAGCTATGGCGTAACAATGGTTTGGCCTGTTGTTTAAATGAGATCTTTTCCTCCTCCTTGTAGGTACATTCTCCATCCGTGAGTGTGTATAAGGGACATGGTCTAGCAGAGGAGGCAGAGGAACATCTCAAGTCACATGGTCTTAAGAATGCTTCCTATACAATTAGTGCTGCCGACTTGAAAAATGATATTTTTGGGGAACTTGTTCCTTGCCCATTTCAGGTTAGATAGCAAAAATTGTCAGTGCTTCTTAGTAATTTGAAGTGCTTCATTGTGGGGATGATATCTTTTCTTTAGTCTAATTGGTAGAGGTGTCAAATTTCAGTTAAATTTGGTGGTTTGACTGTTGTTAATAAGTTAAATTAGGTTGCCGCTTGTCTGTCTTTCACTTCTCTTTTCGACTTATTCATCTTCAGGCTCTCCCATAATGGAGGGAAGCTTTTATTTGTTTGATTAGGCTAGGTGATTGCTTACAGCCTTAGTAGTATCTTAATCTGATTCTAAGACCTAAAATGCCTGGTACGATTGACAGACTATGATACCAAGGTCCAAGACTAAGAATCTTTTGCTTGTGTGGTTTTTTAGGATGTGAATTCATCAATGCCCAATACTAGTAGAGAGCACTGTTTGTCAGCTCACTGAAAGAAGATATCATGGAATCTTACGATTTCTTCTTCCTTGATTAATTTGGTACTGCAACATTATTTTCCTTCAGCAACCAGCCTCTACAAGAGGAGCATCATTGAACAAGGCACTGCCTACAAAGAGATCAGTGGAAGCACTTCAGTGGGACCATAAGGTGCGTTAAAATGTTTATCAAAAAATTTATTTTTAGACTTTACAGTCGGTGTCTAAAAATTTTGATGTTTGGTGTCACATGGAGTTGCAGTAGTTTAGAGGGATTACTAAAATTTCAAGCCTATCGATGGACAATAATTATTTGAGAAGCTGCATATTTTATAAGAACACATTACTTGACAGTTAACAGATCAAGCGGAAGCTAGGCTGGAATATTGGGAGTGATACTCAAATTATTGTCCCTATATCCTAGAGTTTGATCCCTATGTTCATCTTTTGATCGCTGTATATCATTAACAATGGGAACTAGCTTCCTTATGAATCTTGTTGGCCTTATTCTTTTTGATAAGAGCCTGGCTGGTAAGCCTTATTGATTGTGTTTCTGGATTTTTGTTGTAAGGGTATGTTATGTTTGTTGTTTCGGAGTTTGAACTTCCCATATTGTTTGTCATTAAAAATGGGAAGCTCAACATACTTGTCCTGATCCTCACTGTTTGGGTTGATTGTGTGCTTAGTAGCTTGGTTGATTTATGTCTTGTTTGTCTAACAGCAGGCGGTAGGACCAACTTCAGCTTTGATCAATCATCAGAGCAAACATTTGAAGTTAAATGATGGTACTGCAAGTCAGCCAGCATATTCCAATTGTGTGGGTGACAGACTTCTCTCATGCATATCTTGTCATCATTTATTAAATTTTTTAAAGCCTGGATGGCAAAAGTGTCACTGTTGTTTTTGGAACAATCGTTCCTTTGATCTGAAAATAAAAAGTTGAACAGTAAGTTCTGCTTGGGAAAATTTCGTGTTTCAGAAATATTCTAGCCATTTTAGAATTAAATCTTAACTTTAATATTTATTCTGTGTTGTTTTTGTATCTATTCATGTATTTTAAAAACTTATATTTGCCATATCTTTGCCTCATGGCGAATAAATTCTCTCCCCCCTCTCTGCTGTTCCCAAGCAGAGCTCTTGCTCACTAGAATTTGATGGAGCTTCGAAAGGAAACCCTGGACCGGCTGGTGCGGGAGCTATCCTGCGTGCTGATGATGGGAGTTCGGTATGCAATCACATGGATCGCCCAATCTTTTATCCCTTGCTTTTAAAATTGCTACTCTGGAGCCTGAGTTTTTGGTAGGTTTGGCGATTGCGTGAAGGTGTGGGAATTGCAACTAATAATGTTGCTGAATATCGGGCTCTAATTATGGGATTGAGACAAGCTTTACAGAAAGGGTTTAAGAAAATTCAAGTCCGTGGGGACTCAATGCTTGTCTGTATGCAGGTTTGTCATTTTATTTGATGTCCTTTCATCCTTGACCTATATACTGTGGTGTTTATATTTTATATTTTAATATTACAATAAATTTTTTTCTGGACTACTTGTATGATCTTTTTCTTTGTGAGAAGTGTAATTGTAAGTTGGTTCCATTTCTTTTGAATTGTTATGATATCGCTCTTAGAATACTTTCTCTATGTGCTGAGACTTTGGATCAGTGAGCTCCTGAAGTACCTTGTATGTCGAATATGCTTGAGCAACTACTAGGCATTTAGGTCGACACGCTTGATGCTTGTTAGTGAATTTGCTTATAAATTTGTTTGCACGACAGCAATTTCTCTTAGTAGTCTTGCTCGAGCACTTTGGATGCTTGGCTTATCTTGCCTGCTATTCTCTTGAGTTATATCTTTTATTACGCTGTTTTTCCTTAAAGAAATGCGTATGCAACAGATTCAGGGAAAATGGAAACTAAAGAACCAGAATATGGCCGACTTGTGTAAGGTGGCCAAAGAGCTCAAGGACAGGTTTACTAGTTTTCAGATCGATCATGTTCGTAGGGTACAAACACTAATCTTTTCCCCTCATGTTTTTGAATGTTTATCTCCACTCTAGGATTTTGTGCATTAACAACCTTTATTGGATTTAATTGTGAAAAAGCTCTCTTTCCCATTTTCTAGGAATTCAACTCTGAAGCCGATGCCCAGGCGAATCTAGCTATTGCTCTCAAGGGTTCGGCTTTCTTCTCTCTTGAGATTATGATGACTCCGGTTGACGGGGCGTCAGATATCGATCTTGACAGTAACTTAAATTGCATTTCTGTTGATTGGCAGAAGGTCAAGTTGAAGTGGATTGTGGACAGCAATAGCTCGAGCATGGAGCTATCAGCTGCTTCGTGTTGTGCCCTCAGATTGTTCTGGAAGAGAGAGAGAGAGAGAGTTGCACTCTTTGCTTGGGACTTGCATTGCTACAGGAGAAGAACCGCATTAACATGTGTTGGCAAAAAGGGTACTAACATGCGAATTATGCATACTGCCAATTTCCTCTGAAACTATGCTGTAGCTATTCTTTTGCTCGAGGTTATGTTAATGGGCAGTGAAAACTCAGTTGTTGATTTCTGAAGTGGAGAATCATGTTGGACCAATTGAAAGTGCTTGATGGAGGAAATAACCAGTGCTTCTCATGCTTCAGTTGATCATTCTTTGAAGTGATGTAAGTGAGGATGATGACTACTGATGTTAGCTTTAGAATGGATGAGCATGCATGCTGTGCCAAGAATCAGCGCCTTTGAAGTTTGGACCAGCGCTCGCGACAGCCATAAGGAGGAGACCGAAGGAATTCTGATTCAAAACAATGAATTTTGGTTTTTGGGGCAAAAAAAAAGCCTAAATTAGAAAACAGAATGAAATGAAAACAGTTACACGACTTTTTCTTTTTCTTTTTAGTTAGAAGAAACAAGTCTGTTGGTTTTACTGAAAAAGTTTTGCCTTTGGAAATTGTTTTTCGAGAAATTCAGTTTGAAAGAAAGTACCATTTTTTGGTCCTTGTCTGTGCCAAAACTAGTGGAGAAAATTTGTTTATGGTACTTGAAGACAAGTCAATCCACTAGAACAGTAGAACATGCCTATATCCTTAAAAAATGACATGTAAAGACTAACAAACTAGAATCCACATTTTTTGTTTATTCTGTAATCAATTAAAATAACAAGAATCGCAAAGAAATTAGGACAGGAATTATGAAGCCATATTCGTAAGATACGGCATACGTTGGTGTTTTTAAGAATGTAGAAAAACATGGGCAAAGTATATTTAGGAGATGGTGGACAAAGTTTAGACCAAAAGAAGAGATAGATGACACTTATCAGTAAAATAATTGATAAGAAATTGGAATATATATATATATATATTTTTTTTTCTCATTTGGATACATACCAAAAAATAAGGAAAATGATTTTCTTTTTATAAAAAAAGGAAGTTGTTTTCTTGATCTAAACTTATGATTTTCAGCCCATGTAAAAAACTCCTTATTGATTGATTAATTTTCTATAGTCCAAATATTAAAAAGTTAAAAGATGAGTCGTGTTTTTTAATGAAACAAAACGAGCGTATTTACTCATAAAGTTGTCCGGAGGTTAAGTAACATAGTACGAATTCTGTTGTGTCGCGCCAGCAAAGCACAGCGCTTTCTCTTTTATCTGCGACATTTTGTCGAACAGTTGGAAACCAAACAACAATGGCGGCTTCCTGGCTTTCCATACCGTCCTTCCTGGACTACAGACATCTCCCGCCTCCATGCGCTCCCACTCTCCGTTCGAAATTCACCTCCGCTACCTCCAAAACCTCATCTTTCGCAGCACCAACAACAAGAGGGCGCTCGCATCCCATCGCGTCAATCACGCACGCGTTCAAGAGAGCTTCTTCCTCCAAGACCCGGCAACGGGGCGTCTGGGAAGACCCCGACGACGGAAGCGGCAGCGACTACGACGACGAGGAAGGAGATGGAAGCGGCGAGGGGGACGACTTGGACTTCGAGAGCGACTGGGAACAGGACGGGGACGGCGTCGTGGGTCGTGCTTCCGGCGATGGTATGTCTTCGGCGGACAATTATGAAGAGGAACTGGTGAAAGGTATAGGGGTTCTCTCTGCTTTTTTTTTTTTTTCCTTTTTTTTGTTCCCGGTTTCATCGTCTTCTCAGCGAGGACCCGAGGATCATTTTCGTGTTGGATTTGCCGTTGCAGAGGTTGAACAGCTCTTAGGACCAGAGGAAACAGCTGTCCTGCGTGACAATCCCACTCCTAATTTGGCAAAGATATCGACGGTAAGAATTATACACTCGGGTTCGAGTTCTTTTCATCGGCAGCTTACCTCTTTGGCGCTGCATTGGCCGTTTAAGCCGTTTGAATTCTCCTAGTTTAAGTTTTACGTCTTCCTGTCTTGATCCAGTACAATTGGCATGACGGGCTATGTCTTAGCTAGTTTCCATTTCGTGTTCTCAGTCAAAATGGAACCCCCTCCATACCTTCGCGCTAGCCGGACAGATACATTTCATGGACAAGCTGCTTGAAAATGGTCTTGATATTGATGCTGTCGATGAGGCAAGTTTTAGGATCTCCCCGGTTTGTTTCCTCCACATTTTTTCCCCTCAGATTGACACTCGATGGTTTACGTCTGCAGTATGGTCTTACTGCCCTGCACAAGGCAATAATTGGGAAAAAGGAGGCTGTAATTAGTCATCTGCTGAGGAAAGGTGCTGATCCTCATGTTAGAGATCGGGTGCGCGGCTTCATTTCATTGTTCTGAATCTCTGTAACAGTTCCCAGCCTTTTACTCATGTGTTCTGATGCAACGGCGGTCTTACTTATTGATTTTGTGGTAGGATGGTGCTACCCCGCTTCATTACGCTGTTCAGGTAAGTGCCAAGCAAACTGTGAAGCTACTCATCAAGTACAAGGTTGATGTTAATGTTGCAGATAATGTGAGTATGGCTTACCTTTCTTTTGTGTACTCATTCTTCTTCTTGGTTAATATGAATCTTTATGAATCCTTTTGATGCTCTGTTTAATGTCTTTTTACAGGAAGGATGGACTCCGCTGCACATCTCTATGCAGAGTAGAAATAGGGATATTGCAAAAATTTTGTTGGTCAATGGAGCTGATAAAACCAGAAGAACTAAGGTATTCTGATAAACTCTTCAACAATATGTAGATGAACTAGTGACTTGCCAAAAGGTTGCCTCTTTTATGGGTCTACTTTGGTACTTTAAGTTAATTCTTGGGGCTTCAAGCCTGTGATGTATTTGATCATACATATATTGTTGATGAATAAAAAAAGAAGAATTTCACATATTTACACCCAAAAAAAATAATAATAATAATAAAAGAAAGCAGACTATATGGTAGCTTTACATCTTACTGTCAGTATCTGTTCATGATTGATTTTGGTAACTTGCCAGGAGTTAAAGATTAAATCTGTTCTATCTCCTATTGTAATGTAGTTCTTGGCTAATTTGTTTCAGGATGGAAAAACGCCTCTAGATTTAAGTCTATGTTATGGCAAAGACTTCAAGTCATATGATCTCGCCAAGTTGTTGAAGCTTGTACTGGCTAATCAAGATTTTTGATGGGCAACACAAGTTGAAGGTAAGTCATAAGTATTCATCTGGTGTGGTAGTTTTATGAAAAGTTTTCATTTTTCTCTGTGGTCTGTTGGGAATGGCATCATCTCGGATTTCATCTCAGATTGGATTCGATCCCAAGAAAACATGATTCCAAGGATTGGCTTGTGGGCATTGTGCACTGATATAGATCAAAAATCGGAAGCAAGAGATGATACTTGGAATGTGGGTCTTTAACTTGGACTGCATCCTATCTATGTATGTGAAGCGGTACTGATTCTGAACATTTGCTGCTCCTACATTAGATGAGTAATACATGGGGATGCTGGTTTTGAAACTTAGGAAGCTGATGGATAACCGGTCTTTCTCTGTTCCATATATAGTCGTGGGCTGCAATGTGGGGTGCAATCAGAGGGTAGCTATCATCTGTATAAGCTTTACTGAATATGAGATTCTTCATGGTAAAAAGTTGTGTTCATCCTGGCAGAATTTTGGTTCGTGGTATAATTTATGCGCTTTCTTCTCTTTCTTCATTTTTCACTTTGTCCCCTGTAACTTGAACTCGGTGTGTAAAATGCTGATTTGTGAACGGAACTCCTAAGCTCTTGCCGTGATAATCCCATAACGATGTCGACATAGTTATACTTGACATTCCATGGTCGTGTAACTCATATTTCCAGGAAGGCATTATGCAACCTATAATGATCTTTCTACGAACGAGTGTTTCCTTCAAATAATTAAGTTATGGAAGCAAATGGAGGGTGCAAAATATGAGAGAGAGAACGCGTAGTGTTGAGTCTAATTTTGATGCGCACGAGGAGTGACCCTTGTGAACAAATTGAGACTTGTTTGTACCGACCATGTATTTATTAATTTAGCCATATTCGAGCAGAATGAATGCAGAATAATTTGATGAGCAGAAAGGATCGTGTGAGCTTTTACAAAAGATCAAGTAAGATAAGCCAATTGGTGATTTGAAGGATGTTCGCAGTAAATTTTTCTTTAGTTTTCCCCAAATAAAGGAGAGCCTTTTAATTATTTCAATTGTGTAATCATCGATCTTCGTAGATTGAGATGGGAGATGATTAGGTTAGATTTTGCAGTTGTACCATCCAATCAGTCCTAGTCTATCAACTTGCTCTTTGATGGGAGTTTGTCATTTCAGTCCAGTGTACCTTTAGTCCCACATCGCTTGGAGATCCTGTAAACTGTTAGTTTATATTATGATGAGAAACAGCTTCGGTTTGTCTCTTCGGAGACATCTGATAAAATTGGAACGATACAGAGAAGATTAGCATGGCCCCTGCGCAAGGATGACACGCACAAATCGAGAAATGGTCCAAATTTTTTTTATCCTTTTGCCCTCGAGCCGCGTAATTTGCACTGTCGTTTTGTGATCTAAACTCTCTTACCACCTTGCCCCTGTCGTCCAACTCATCATGACACGCACAAATCGAGAAATGGTCCAACTTTTTTTTATCCTTTTGCCCTCGAGCTGCGCAATTACCGAACTGGGCTTGCACTGTCGTTTTGTGATCTAAACTCTCTTACCACCTTGCCCCTGTCGTGCAACTCGTCACGACAAAAATTCCCCTTCAACTCGCAGCAACTCGGGTCGGATACGGAGGACCCGACCCGGGTCCATCTGGGTTGGGTATTCGGATTGGAGACCGCAGCACGGAGCTTCTTCTTCAGAAGATAACACTCGCGCTTCGCCAGTTTCGGAGATAAATTTTCTTGCTTTCGGAGTTCTCTGCACCGACAGAACGATGGCCAGCGTCTCGGCCTTCGTCGCTCCCCACTCCATCGTCAACCCCGCGGCATCTCGAAGAAATCCCAGATCGCTTTTCGGCATCCGCGTGCAGAGCCTTCAGTTTCAAGCCCGGAAGGAGGCCGTTTCCGCCAGCCGCTTGTCGTCGGGGGAGCGAAGTAGGCGCCGGAGTCGCTGGATGAGGGTGGTGAGGTCGTCGGAGGAAGAGGAAGCTCCGGTGGCGGAGGCGGTCGGGGAGGCGCAAGTGGAAGAAGATGCTTCTGCTTCTGATTCTTCTGCTTCCTCTTCATCGGCAGCTGAGCAGCAGACGGTCTCGGTCCCGGTCTCGCCCTCCGACACTCTGACCATGTTCTTTCAGGTACGCCGACGAGGGGGACCCATTTGGTTCTTGATGTGAATTTGCTTATGCTCTGTTAGTTTTTGCGGTTGGTTCTTTGTCTTTGTTGTTGAAGTGCTTGTGGGTTTGTAATTTGTTTGCGAGCGTGGTTGTGGGGGGGATTGTGTACCCTTCCGTTTCTCTTGCAGCAAGTGGATGATGGGTTGTTGAATTGCTATGTGCATTGCTCTGTTGAGGTTAGATCATTAATAGTCGAGTGCTGGCATTGGCGTTTGTATAGCGCTGGAGTTAGCTCTAGATGTTGTTATAGAATGCCTTACATATCAGGAATTGAGAAAAGAAGAAAAGAAATGAAACAAAGAAAGATCAAGCCCTTCTCTGAAGAATGAAAAGAATGAGGTTTTGAAATTTATAACAAAGAAGGATTTCGATAGCGAGTGCCAGCAATTAAAGGGGAAGCATGTTGACCTATTTTCTTTTTCTGGATTCGAAAGAACTGGGCCTTTATATTGTTCAAAGGGATCAAAGATGAGGAAAGGGATCGGGGAGCTTTATAATCAAACAAGAGGCCTCTTTCTATAGGTTAAACAATCAATGTTGTTTCGCTGAGAAGTTTTTGCATGATTTTGATCTTTAAACTCTTGCATGGTGAATATATCTATGTGCTGTGGGGGTGTCTATGCTAGTCTTGTTATGACAGCATGTTGAGCCTCGACTGTTCATTTAAAAGGTTGATGTTTTCTAATATTTTCTTTCTTATTTCTGTAGGCAGAGGGTACAATGAGCGAATCAGCCATCCCGGCGGTAACAACTGCATTGGAGGTAGACTCATTTAGTTTAACTTCCATTTGTGTTTCTCTCATCTCATGGTGGAAATACTCTGAGTGTGGTGTGACAGTCAATTACCTGTCTTTTGATAGAAAAGTTGACAAGTTGCTATTAGTAATACAAGTAACCCCGACATCAGGCGGCCACGTTCACTGTAAAAGACAAGATCTTATTGACTGCCTGGGGTGGAATACCCAAGTCCGATTCACAGCTTTCATTGCTTTACTGTGAAAGCAAGTTGCATTTACTCATTAAACCCATAGAAACGTCTCATACTTATTTCCAAGTGTGAGAGAAGCTGCTCTGTAGCTTTGACCTCATTTTCCTTTTCTTTTTCTTTGGTCTTTTGTTACAAATTTTGACATATTCCTTATTTTTATTGGATTTATGAATTGTTTTTTTCTTGGTTGACTGGGTGATATGGTCTTATACATGGCGTCTCTCCTCTGGTTTCAATTATAGGGGAATTCTGAGTGCTCTGCTATCTAACTTGAACTGGTAGTGTAGTGTACTCAAACTATTATTGTGCTTTAATGCGTCCATTTTCTTTTCTCCTCTAGGGAGCTGAGGGAATTACAACTTTGAAGGTTCAAGTTGTTGAGGGCATTGCCAGTGTTGAGGTGAGACTCTTGAAGTGTTTATTATGGTTTTGTATTTGCTTTCCATTTGGTTTGGACCTTTTACTGCATTTCAACTCATCTGCATTAGTGACCCCAAGCAAACATAGACAGTGCTAGATTTATCCTGCAATACCTCAAAGCCTTGGAGGATTTGTCCTTTGAGAAGGATGGCCCTAGGATAAGAACAAAGTAGGTCCCACTTAATAAGGAGTTCTGTCTAATCTGTGAGTAGATACAGCAATGTATCCTGCAAACCACGGAAGGCATTTTAAATGTTAAGGCGCAAGGGCCAACCATGGCCTGTCTCCACGTTCTTCATGTCAACAGTTTTCTACCCCGATCTCTCGAAGTTTGCTCAATCGCGTGCTTCTCATTTATCTTTCTTGGACATTGGATGGTTATGGAGCCTTTATTCTTTTTAGCCAGAGGAATGTTGTAGCGCTTATGTTTTGACAATTATGTCCTTTCTGATCAGTTGACGAAACAGACTACTATACAAGCCACGGGGGTGGCTTCCAGTTTGGTCGAGACCATACAGGGTGCGGGATTCAAGTTACAAACATTGAATTTGAGCTTCGACGAGGAAGAAGAGGTCCCTGTCTAGATCTTGGAACTCTGAACCATTAGGCATAGCTTTCAAGTTCTGCTGAGATTCTCGGCCCCAGATGTGCCTCTTCTGAAATTGAGATGTGTAGTTATCGTTTGAAAGTGTTGAAGAATTCATATCTTAAAAGAACCGCTCCCTAACACGGCCAATTACTGTCTTTATGTGGTTCGCATACATTGATTTCACAATGGTCGTTATGCCAAGATGAACTTGACCGTGATGCATTTGCTTGGCATGAACTTCAGTGGTCAACATACCGATCTATCGCCGCATAGGAATGCTGTATGCATCCTCTTTGTATACACAACCGAGCAAGAGGAGTTCGCATGACATGAGAAAGTGAAAGCATTCATCTAATAAAACTTTGCCATTGTTTTGCAGTTCCTCCCTCCCCTCAAAAGAGAATAGAAAGGGTCTGAACACATTAATTGCACATTATCTGTCACTGTAACATGGCAATCTTATCCTCTGATGATGTCAATCACGTTCTGCATTTGCAAAGAGCACAAAACGACGTGTAACAGAGGAGGTTACGTCTCTGCCACATGCAACTACTTAAAAAGTGTTATCAATCCTAGGTTAGAACACGACCGGTGGGAGTCACTTGAGAGTCCTAACCTAAAACCCTACTTTGCGTGAACTGGATATTACAATTAAGACTTGTTTGACAACCGGCCAAATAGTAAAAATTTCTATTCTTTTATTCCCGGAAATAGTTTTGGAACAGTATCGTGTTCAGTAAAATTTTTGTTCTCGGGAACAAATTTCTAATTTTTTGTTCTCGGAAGTAAATTTAGAATAGAATCAAGAAAAAAAAAAGTTTATTCTTGTTCCCGGGAACAATTCTAGAATCAAGCCCATATTTTCTCTTTTTCTTTTTTTTTTTTTTCTTGTTCTTCTTCCATTTTCTTCTTCTTTATCTACTACCACTGCTGCCGTTGTTGTTTGCCGCCGTTCATCTTCCGCTGCCGCCGGTCGTTGACAACTGGTCCGACAAGCTCACCGGAGGCTTGCCAGGCCAGGGTGAGGTCCGACGAGCTCGGCGGAGGCAAGCCCGGCCACGGTGAGGCTCGCCTAGCCTCGCCAGATCTGGGTAGGGCCACCGAGCGAGGCCAACCTCGCGGTGACCTAGCAAGGTCGAGCTCCACCGACAGTTGGGCGAGCTCAACCGAGCCTCGCCCAACTGCTGGCGAGGCTCGGCCAACGAGGGTTGGCCTCGTCGAGGGCCGGTGACGCTTTGGTGAGGTCACCGGCCCTTGTCTGGCCGGTCGACGATCATCCCAAGGCCAGCGACTGGCTACTTGAAGAAGAAGAATAGGAGAAAGAAAGGAAAAAAAGAAAAAAAAAAAAGGAAAAAAGTAATAAAATTATTTAAAAATTAAAAGAAAATGATTTGGAGTAGAAATTTTGAGCACGGTACCAAACGCAATTCTATTCTGGAAATTGAAATTTTGGACAGTTATCAAATGGCTTAAAATGCTTAGAAATTGTTCTCGGGAACAGAATAAAAAATAAAAATTTTTGATCAGAAATTATTCCCGAGAATAGAAGCGTTACCAAACGCGCCTTTAACCTCCCGGTTATAGCTCATTGGCCCTTCATATGACCTAACTATTTATCATACATTGTCACATCTTCATGCCTTTCTTGCGTTCGGATTACAAATTAGCTAAATGTTAACCTTGGCCACAATTACCATCTCTTCAAGTCGTGCTCGAGCCGGATCGAGGTTGATGACAACATACATCATCACAAAACAGCGCCTTTAACACGACAAAACCCCCCCCAACAAATTAGACCAATGTAGAGTAATGAGTCGAGGTCCTTTTTTATGATAACGAAGACGGGTTAAAAAACTACTTAAATTGATTTTGATTAATTCTCTAGTGCGCACTGTCAAATAGACACGTATTTAGAACGGACGAGTCTCAAATGATCTAATTAACCAATGAACGAAAGCATCTTTACCAAGGAATAAGAACCTAAAACCGAGAGAGCGGCGGTTACGTTCGGCTCTATATGAAACCTAGGTCAAATTGTTTAAAGAAAGCCAGCGAATCCTATTATGAGATTGTGCTGGCATTCTCTTAATTTCTCCCACGTGAGACTGCTCAAAACGAGGTCTTCTTGTGGGTTTCGTACGTAGCATGGAGGCACATAGAACCGATCATATTATTCATTTATGTCGTATTGCTCAGAAACCTACGGATTAGATCTTCCTCGGTTAGACCCTTCACGGTTAAACCGATTGGTCATGCACGGAATATGTTTGACTCTCAGGATTAGTCTCATTAACTCGACTCGATACTGGCTAATAACTTAACTTGAAATGTACAAAATCTGCACTGATTTCAAGGCCTACACATTGTTGCAACTAAACAAATCCATCGGACCCAGAGTGTTCGAACCCAGATGCATATCAAGTTGGCAAAGGTAGATTCTACCTCGCCATGTATTTTTCTGGGGTAGATGTGATCTTTAGTGCATTGCAGGTGCACCCATGGAAACTTGTGAATGGCCCTTTCTCGACCAAATTTTCACTATATATAGCGAATTCATCACCCGGTTCTGCTCATTGTCAACAAGAGCTCGCAGAAAACAATCCCTTTGGCAGATACACGCTTTTCCGTCTCCGAAATGGCTTTCAAGGCTTTCGTCTTCCTTCTCCTGGCTTTGCTCTTGTTCACAACTGGGGTATCAATCAATCTTTTGCATATGCTAAGAGTAGCTAGTTAGCTAAACTGAGTCATTTTCACTTTTATATTCTGTTCTATGTTATTTCGAATTCATTCGTGCTTATTTAGCCCCTTCTCTTTCCATATCTATGTCAATAGTAACACGTAGTTTATGTGGTTCATGAATAGAGAAAACCAACTGGGCAATTTCATTAGACTTCTCAGATGCATATGCAGTTACCTAAGGAGTGGTCATGGAGCATGAGCATTGAGCTCTGTGCTAAAATGCTTGAAATCCAGTGGGAACTTCTTTTTAATGGTGAAAACCTACAGTAGAAGCTTGGTTAATTGTTCTTTCGTTTCTTAGGGGTAAAGGATTTCTGCAGAGTTATTTCTACAAAATTTAGCTAAAATCTTCGTTCATCATTGAAATCAACGCTATGCTTCTAGCACCAACTGGTCCTTTCCCTCATTACGATCATCTCATCTTATCACGGGCGTTGTGATGCATTGTCAGGCAGTACTAACCAACAATGCATACAACGGATAGAGTTTGTCAATAGTGTTATCGTTAAAATCGCATGCACGACATACCAGTATTAAGAAAGTAAGAGTCTCAAGATTAACATCCTTTGTAATTTGATGCAGAGTTCAACCGTGGCTCCAGCAGAGAAACTTCCCCCGGCAGTTCACCCGCCAGTTCACCCACCAGTGAAGGCTCCCATGGGAGCACCCCCTGTCTATGGTAAATAATAGCATCAATTCATCCCTTGCCCTTAAAGAGAAGGAAACGAAAAAGATCGAAAAACTTACATGGGTCAGCAGAAAATAACAGTGTCCCCAAGTAGTGTCGTGATGATGCGACAAATTTGCATTCGAAAAAGGAATCACCATCTGTTCCCTCGTTCTCGGTTCATTTTTCTTTTTTATTTCCGGCAGTGTAATAAATTCCTGTCTAATTTCCCCAAAAAACACAGGATGCGTGGCGAAGTGCGAAGAGCTCTGCAGGACGCACCGCAAGAAGAGGCCGTGCATGACCCCATGCACGGCATGCTGCAACAAGAACAACAAGTGCGTGCCCCTAGGTTATACGAAGTGCCCTGGCTGGGACTACGTTTTCATCCACGGAAAGAAAACCGCTTGCCCTTATTAGCCATCGCTTCATGTTGTTTGGATGTGGTCGTGGTTTTTTACTTCATATATTGTGTTGTACTGGTACTTGAGTTGCTTTGATCATGTAATAAGTTCCATATGGGAGGATGAACAATAAAATAAGTGTAAAACTTTCATTTGTCAAAGAAAGAGTCTTTCATCTTTGGGCAAGCAAAAGCATACACACGGTCTTTTAACTCCTCAAAATGATCAAACTAACTGGTAACTGAACATATGATTTCAACCAGCTTCCCTATCTGTAGTGTGTTAGTCACGATTAATGAAATATTTACGCGTATCATTATATTAACAGTGTCGGCACTATTGAAAGAGAGTTCCTCTATTCATTGCGTTCCTAACGAAATCTCCACACTACTTACAGAAATATAAGCTTATGACTTACAAAATCCTGAGGGTGTAAAGAACAGAATAAAACTCATTCAGTAAGCCTTAGATCTGCAGTTGATAGTTTAACAATCTGCCTTCTCATATGTGAGGACGAAGCCCCGCTCTACATCCTTACAAACCATCAAATTTGATGAATCCCGAGTGCGAATCTCTTGAACTTCGCAAGACACATTTGAATGCATGCAATGGATGCATGCGATATTTCTCTCCTTCTCTGATTTTTAGAATCTTATGTCCGCTTCACGCGCAGCATGGAGGCAAATAGTGATCATGCCATACACTTACGCCGTGTTACGCAAAAACCTGCGGATGCGATCTTTTCTTGGTTAGACCCTCCACAACTAAATTAACTTCTCGTCCATTCACGCATGCAATTTGTATCGTTGACTCTCGGGATTAATCTCATTGGTTCAACTTGCAACTGCTAATAGGTATACATGAAATGTACAGAATCTACACCATTTTCAAGACCTTGTATGGCTGCAATTAAACAAATCCATCGAGCCCAGAGTGCCCGAACTCAGATGCATCAAGTTGGCACAGGTTGATTCTAACTCATCATATGTGTTTATCTGGGGTAGAAGTGACCTTTAGTTTACTGCAATTGTACTTATGGAAACTCATAAGTAACGATTTCTCGATCAAGATTTTCACTATCAATAGCAAATTTTTTGTCCGATTTTGCTCATCATCTTTACACATACGCGCTTTCTGTCTCTAAAATGGCTTTCAAGGCTTTCCTCTTCCTGTTCCTGACTTTGGTCTTGTTCACAACCGGGTATCAATCTCTTGCATAAGCTGAGAGTAGCTAGTTAGCTAAACCAAGTCATTGTTACTTTTATATTCTATTGTTTGTTCTTTTAAATTCAATCCTGCTTAATTAGTTCCTTCTCGTTCCTTCCT
Source organism: Eucalyptus curtisii (assembly GCA_017140595.1). Lineage (NCBI taxonomy): Eukaryota > Viridiplantae > Streptophyta > Magnoliopsida > Myrtales > Myrtaceae > Eucalyptus > Eucalyptus curtisii. The sequence goes on along the minus strand of CM029503.1, from coordinate 28,001,970 downwards.
TTTCCAACGAATCAATTGCAATAACAACATGTTGTTTATGCCATTCATGAACAGAAAATTAACCAGGCGATTCATCAAATTTCTCAGAAACTTTCTTAGAGAACTTCTTTTATGGCCCAAAGCCTATAGTAGAAGCTTGTTTAATTGTTCTTCCGTATCTTAGGCAGAAAAGCTTTGAGCGCAATTATTTCTAGAATTTAAGTAACATTTTTTGTTCCTCACTAAAATCACGGCTATTCTTGGAGCACCAACTAGTACTTTCCTCATTACAATCGCCTCATCTTATCACAAGCATACGAATGAAACCAGTCGTGGTCCACTGTCAGTCGGCATTAACCTACGATTCGATACAACGGATAGAATTTTCGACAGTGTTATCATGAAAATCACGTGCATGACATATTGGAGTCTTTTAACAATAAAGGCATAGTTTCACTTGTCAAAGAAAAGCCTTTCGTTTTTGGGCAAGCAAAAGTCTTTTAGGGTGTGAATGGTAACTATTTTGATCAGAAATTAATTTCTGAAATAGAAATAGATTTTTCTATTTCTATTTTTGAATGAGTTTCTAAGCAAAATACGCGTTTGATAACGATACAAAATTTCTATTCTTAAAGTAAAATTTTCGCATGATAATGACATGAAATTTCTCCCTCCTAGGTGGCGGCAAACGGTGGAGGGTGGCCAACGACGACCTGTAGCGGGTGGCTAGCAATGGGGGGCAGTGGACAGTAGTGGGTGGCAAACGGCGACGACCGACAATGGACGATGGATGGCGAAGGCAAACAATGGTGACAACCGGCGATGGCGGGGGTAGTGGGGTGGTGGTGGCAATTGGCGACAATCGGCGGGGGTGGGGGGACCGGTGGTGGTGGGTGGTGGGCGGCAACAACGGGTGGGCGGCGGCTAGTTGTAAAGACGAGTGATGAGAAAATTTTTTATTTTTCATTTTTGTTCTAGAAATAGAGAAGTAGAAAATTTTTACTTTTTATTTTTGTTCCAAATTTATTTTTTGACTAATAATTTGTTACAAAAATAGAAAAAATGAAATTGTATTACCAATCAGATTTCTATTCTAGAAACAAATCTATAATAGAAAAATAGTTTTGGAATAAAAATGGAATGATTATCATGCGCATCCTTTACTTCTTAAAATGATCAAACTAACTCATAATTGAACATTAGATTTTAATCAGCTTATGCATCTGCCAATATATTTTCCTCGCAAGCAACGGCAATCATGCGGCCATCTAGAATTTGTTATCTGGGATCAAGAAAGTATTTGCGCAAATCATTAGATTAACAGCATCGGCGCCTATGAAATCTCCAAACTTAATGAAGAGATATAAGCATGTGACTGACAACATCCAATAATCCTTGAGATCTGCAGTTCATGGTTTAACAATCAACCTTCTCATATGCGACGTTGGAGCGCCGCTCCAGATCCTTATAAACCATCAAATTGGACGAATTCCAAGCTTGAATCTCTTGAACTCCACTAGATTCATTTGAATGCACGGATAATTTGTTCAATGGAGAGAGATTTTGTCCTCTGCAAAAGAGCCCGAAAGACAAGTCAAGTCGAGAGGTCGACAATGAGGAAAGTGATGATCCTGGAGATCCAGCAGCGTCCGGGGATTTAGCTTTGTCCTAGATGAACTCTCTACTACAAGCAGTGTGAAATACTTGACGTCGCCATTTTCTTTTGGCCAGGAATTGAATACAGATGCATCTCCATTAGCTATGGTGATTAAAAATGAATTCAACAATTTTTTTTTGCCTGTTCATTCTGAATCATTAATGAAAGAGGACGACTCTAGCATTGTAGGTTCTTAGTGTCGGACTGGGTTCACTCCCCCCCGGAAGAAAATCCAATAAAATATAAGCCCAAAAACTTGAGCTCATATAATAATTCATATGAAGAAATAATGGGAGGTTATATTTTGCCTAAATAAATAGGGTTTCTCTATATTTTAATGTGGTAGCCGCAAAAAATTATTAGTGTGAGGCACTAGCAAGAGAGAAAGAGAGAACAGAAAATTCGGAAAGAGGATGCAATCCAGTTTTCATCAAGCTAATGACTGGAGGTCGATTTGTGCATTGCTTTCTACATTAGGTTTTACGTAGGTTGAATTGATTGTGCCTATTAGTGAGACTTATCATTGATCTTCTATAAAGTTCATTTGTATCATCAAGAATGGTGTTCTTAATATTGTTGTTTCTATGCACCTCTAGTATTAGTTAAAGAAGAACTCTGCAGCTCTGCTCACTCAATTTTGTTAATAGTGAAGATTTTGAGTGGACTCTGATCTCGTTGTTTTTAATCTCCTCTCACCAAGGAAGTTTTCCACATAATATTGCCTTGTGATTGCCTGCTTATTATTCCTATTTTACGAAGAGAGATTGTTTTATTTCACTACGTTAACCCAATATCGTTTGGGTTGTCCTTATTCCCCCAACACATAGATCGCTCTCAAACGACTCAAAAGAGTGGAAAAGAGTTTGCGTATTTCTATCAAAACAAAAGGTTCTCAATCGTCGTACATAACATGAAAAATCTGAACTCCCACAATGCTGAGACCAATCGTATAGCATGAGTATTTTAGATGCGCTTGACTTCTTAACATGTTACTGAGACGGAGACAGCTCACACGATGGGAGAGGGAGGAAGCGGTTCGAACAATACATCTGGGTAAGGCTAGCATTCAGAATGGCCTGGCATGTTACCTGCCTCCTTGAAATCCAATCTACAAATCGGCGAATGCACATGCAGAGAGAAGTTTCTAGGTTCATGCCTCACTTGAAAATTAAATCTACCCGATCTCTCTTGCTCCTAGCACACCGACCATCTTCAACGCGAAGAAAAAACAAACCACAAAACCTAAGAAAGCACGCTGACCATCTCAGGGAGACAATGCATATGACATCACATGTAGAGAGAGAGAGAGAGAGTGTGTGTGTGGAGCAGAACACGAGAGAATCCCACTGTCCTACTGCTCAAATGTCGGTTTTGTTTCAGGGGAAGGTCGCCCTGGCATCAGCCTTGGAGGACACTCTAGATTAATCCTAGTGTCAATATAATACGATCTGTCAAGAACGAAAATCTGACTTACTGTAAATAGAAAAAAACAATGCTCAGGGAAGAAAGACTCTTCCCGCCTTCCTTTCTGAACAGACATTATTGTACAGCCCTGGTGCTGGGAAAAGAATCATAGATATAAATTCTATCCCACCGTAAGTATTCAGAGCAGAGGGAGGAGGAGGAAGAGTGTGAAAACAGCTAATACAACTGGCATCTGACAGCAAGGGCAAAGCCACTTGCCGGATCAGTGCCGTCCATCTTCACTTACAATTACCAAACTTCGAGCCTGTGAAAACATGATTCAAGAAAAGCAGCATTTCCCTGGTATAAAAGAAGGGGGGCGAGAGAGAGAGAGAGAGAGAGAGATCAGAGCTATCAATAAAAATGACATCAACTTGTTATCTTGCAAAATGGGAAAATGGATAGCTGTCGAAGACAATCACTGCTGCAAGTACCAAAGGAGAGACCTCGTGCACGCTGTACAGGGATAAAAAAAAGAAAAACTTGGGTAGAGCTCGAACATACTAGTAAAGAGATAATAGAGGCAGATCTCGGGACATGTGGGGTCTAATCTAACAAGTCAGATTTCTGACATCAAAGGCCATGACTTTTGTACTCCGCCCAGCTGGCATACACTTGACTGAACCCCGCCCACACCGCCTCGTCTCGTAGCATCTCACTCCCTCCTCACTCAGTCTCTCTCCCCCTCTCTGTGAGCTCTGCTCTATTTAAGGCTTGTAATACTGTTGCTCTCTCCATCGGATTAATCATCCAGAAGAGAAGCTCTTTGATCTCATCTCTTTCGAGTTTCAGCCACTCTTGTTGCCATTCCCCATGGCCTTCAAAGCCGTGCTCTTCTTGGTGGCCACTATCATGTTGATAACCACAAGGGTACTTTCTCTCTCTCTCTCCCTCCCTCCCTCCCTCCCTCCTATTTGTGGATTGGCGTGCCTTTTCTGTGGTCTAAATCGCTGTCATCGTTTGACAGGTTTCATCCAGTGATGAGGAACTCAAGATGAAGGTAATGTGTACAATACTGTGAGTAGGAAACAGTGCTGGGTTGTTCAGCAGAAACTGGGCTTCGCTTGTTTGTTTTCACCTTCTAGAGATATGCTCTCATTTACTGGACTACTGAGCAAAAATATATATATGCCCCACTTCACAAGTTAGTCTTTTTAGTACTTTCTACAAAGAGAGACAATGGTAAAGTCTAGTGTTCACAGAGAGACAAGATTAGCCAACCAGGTCAACTGCATTGACTGTTCAGGAAAGTCCAAGCCCCTAGATGTTTCAACGTGGAAGACGCATCATACCCTTATCCTCAACTTTAGTGGCATTTTTGTTTTTCATGTTGAATCACGTTAATGCGTTGCTAGATTAGACGTAACTTGGATGAACTTTTCTCGGAAAGTTGAGATTGAACGTACAAGTTTGTTGCAGGCTCCGTCTCCACCGTATGCCAAGGTCCCAGTGCCAGCTCCTGCTCCGGCCAAAGTGCCATCTCCTCCATCGAAGACGACACCACCACCAGCGAAGACTCCCACATCCGCACCTTTGCCTCCAGTGAAGTCCAAAGCAGGTAGCGATCTTCCCCCTCCCGACCTTCCCATTATCTCTTTGTCTTTTCTTGTCGTGCCCTCTTTCGCTGAGGCATTTCATCGAACGCTTCGGTCGGCGTCTCCGCAGACTGCATCCCGCTCTGCGACCACAGGTGCCAGCTCCACTCCAGGAAGAGGCTGTGCATGCGGGCGTGCATGACGTGCTGCGACCGGTGCAAGTGCGTGCCCCCGGGGACGTACGGGAACCAGGAGATGTGCGGCAAGTGCTACACCGACATGACCACCCACGGCAACAGAGTCAAGTGCCCGTGAAGTGCTCGACCCTTTTCCTCCCTCAGCTGCTGCTACATCTCGCGACTCTCGTAATAAAAGTTTCGAATACAGGGGCGGGGAAAAACCAATGGTTTTCCGCTTGCGAATTTGCTGAACTTCTGCTGAATGCCAAGAAGGCTTGCCTGTGTGATTCTGTAATCTGGGTTGTTTCACTTTCTATGAAATCACCAATCTTTCGTCTCGTTTCGGTGGTCACTCCTTTCATTGATCCGCCATTGAAGCAGGTTTTCACAGCATAACTTCTGGTAACACTACAGTTAATACAGCATCCGTACGTAAACGTGGGGAAAAAGGAGTACTTGAATATTTATAATTTTCCAGTCTAGGAAAATACGTGATTCGATCGCCGAACGATTTTGGAAAAGATGGTACTTTACCCGACATTTAGAGAGAATTAGTACACGACATATATCATGGATTGAAGGAAAATTTTACGAATATCTAAAGTTATATACAATAAGCGTTTTAAGTCATTAAGAATATGAGAAAAAAAAAATACAGATTGTTTATGGAAATTTTTTATTTTTTTGGTCGGAGTGTTTTATTGAAATTTGGAAGCTATACTATTGGCCAAACACGGATACCGTCACTTATGACAATTCGTGGTACTTTTTAGCTATTACAATACTATTGGCTAATTTCTTCAATGTTAATGCTTTCTAGTGGCAAACTCCGAAATTAAATTATTATGGATTAATATCACGAAAAACCTTAAATTGATATATCTGTAACAAATTTATCCCAAATTATTTTTTTAATTATCGAAAATTTTAATCGGTCCACCTCTAATACATTTATCTTAAATGACCACAAAAACCTTACAAAAACCTTAAATTGATACACTCGTGATAAATTGATGTACAAGCTATTTTATTTTTATTTTTTTTTAATTCAAAAACCCCAAATCGTTACATTTATGACATATATACTATCCGTTAAATTGGATCAATACTACAAAAAATCACAAAACTAGTATAATTGCGACAAATGAATACACCAATCAACTGCCACGTGTTATTTAACTAAACAATTTGACAACCAGTTTGGGGTTTTTGACGGTAAAAAAATTAATTTTAGGTAAATTTATTATAGGTATACCCATTTGAAGTAAATTAAGGTATAACCAAATTATCTTCCATATAGGTAAATTATTAGTTGTAAGCAAAGGTGAAGCGAAGGTGAATTACGATGAGTATAGATAAGTTACGACCGGTAACGTTAATTTGCTACACATGAGTGTGATCGAATTTACAATTTATGAAGGTAACATCACAACAAATTTCAAGAAAATTACGGCCTAATACAGGACCGTTCCCTTTGTTTCACCCGGGGCCCAATAAACAGCCCGACCATATATTTGGTCCGACAGAAAATGGCCGGGCTAATAAACAGTCATTCATGGGCCCAACCCTGTTGGGCTGGGCTGACAAAATGGGAGCTCAAACTCCAGTGGGCTACCCTTTTTTTTTTTTTTTTTTCAATTTAAGTTATGGTTACTGAGTATGTATACTTCGCAATATTACTTTGCACAATTGAGTGTACATAAAGAAACAAAGCGCTAATAATAGGAATTATATTGAAGAAACGGATTGAAATCTTTATGTCGTCATTTGGCGGGTCTATGTAAGTTCAGATGGGTACCCATATCAATTTACTTCTTGAATCTAAAGGTTCTTGCACACAGGCTTGCTCATACTTTAAAAAAATTATAAAATTTTCCTTCTAAATAATCAAGCCCGGCCGGAGTCAACAGAACTAAGTGGACAAGCCCAAACTTTGGGATTAAGAAAGTGTATGTATGCTTGCACGCTCAATCAAGCTTAGTTAAGCACTAGCTCCATGGTTAGGTCTCATTAAGAAGAATGTCTTTTAACCAATTTTCATTTATAATAAAGCAACGAAGAACCAAAGATAATCAACTTCCACATTCATCATAAAATTTCAGAGAGTTGGCCGTGATGGAGTGGTTCTGTGGATACCTTGACCACCATGATCGAGAGGAATAGGTTCTAGACATGCAACAAGTGTGGCGGGCTATTAGGATTCGAATGTCATTATGAGGATGCGTTCTCTAAGATGCCTCGGTTATCCAGAAGCGCTCGTACTCAATATCAAGATGAACTTTAGGATCTACATTTGCTAAATTGGCTCTTGGTTTGGTGCAATTAATTAAATAATTTGTGCACTTTCAGCTCCAAAAGGAAAAAAGTACTATAAATGTGGATTGTGTGGATTTCTTCCTTCGCAATAATCCAGTCGTATATCTGTTCTCCTCTCAAGTTCCACTTTTTTTTTTTTTTTTTTCAAAATTTTTTATTTTGCTATTTAATTTATATCAAATACGAAACCCCCCAAACCTTTCAAAATATACGAACATTGAGGCATAGAATAATAGCTCAACCTTTTGCACAGCTTTTTAATTTTTTTAAGTATTATTTTTCATTTTCAATAATGTAGGTAAGGGGGCGATGTACAGCTAGCGATTAAATTAAATATTTCTTCCTGCTATAAATGTATAAACAGACACGAAAATTATTTTCGTCGATGTACGGAGAGGGCGTCGTCTAGTGGGAACCGAGGATTTTATTACACAACTGTCTCCTTGCATTAAAACCGGCAACGAGGTGTCGGCATGGGAGTTTGTTGTTTTTCTTATTTCTTTTTTAAATTTCTTTTCCTTTTTTTTTCCCAAAAAAAACAAATTACGAAGATGCAAGGGAGCAATATTTGCATAGATGAGCTGTGAAATTGAAGGCATGGGTGGGACCGTTGAGCACATGAACATAAACAACATTAATCAGTCATTTCATTGACAGATCAACGTCACTAGAAACTTATCAAGAGCCAGAAATATTTGTTTTTTTTTTCTTTTTTTTTTTTGGGTGCTTGACATTATGTAAATTCACAAAGAGAGAGAGAAAAAAAAAAAGCAGAAAAAGGGCAAAAAAAGGAATCACATTTCGCTTATGAAATTTACGTCGTAGGCAGGCTTGACAACATATCAGGACCTGAGCTATAATCGGCCGCATTCAGGATTTACTCAAGCGCTATGCTTTTATTAGTTTGTCAATCTATTTTTATTTATTTCTCATGATTTTTTGGCATCATATTATACAGCTCATGAAATAATGTTGTGAGGGGTGGCAATGTTGCCTTCAGATAGCCGCATTAGAGAGATCGATCTGGCATGGGAGCCACCAAATACGCGCCCGAATTCAGATGCTTTTACTCCCACTAGATAGCTGGGATTTATGGGTACCAGGTACAGTCGGTAACCATGCCCCGATTTCACATTTCACGGGGCACTGGATTATTTCTAATAAATGTTTAACACGTACTATCAGACACTCGTTAAAAGATTCTTTTATAAGTACATTTGTTTGAGAAAAAAAAATATTTTCTTTAAATTAGTTTATCGAATTTTATCTGATTCGCTGAAAATGATTAGTCAAGTGAAAACACTTTTTAATCAAGGAAAATATTCATGCATAAATCTTTTTTGTCCAAGATAAAATTATGAGATTAAAATTATTTTCCAAATAAAATCCAAATATCATAAATGTTTTTTGTCACATATGACAAAATAAAGAAAAACTAATTATTTTCCCAAATTATGATTTTTTGAAAAGTATTTTCCTTTTCCATAACATGTTCCAAACATGTTCCACTAAACAAATGCACCCTAAATATGTCCATCTAATGTTAGATTGGATATATCTCGATAGTTGTCATTTGAACCTCTAAGATTTTGGTGGAAAAAATAGAAATCAAAGAAGAGGTCATTGGACCCTCAGTACCATATGAATGTTGTTGAAATGTTATCTTATATCGTTTGACCATAAGTCCTGCACATTATTTATATACATGTGATTTACCTTCATTTGTAAATTGAAGTTTTTATGTTGGACCTTGCATGTACGATCATTAATCTGAAACTGACCTGCAAACGGAAGATACATAGAAAGTACTCCATTAATCATTCCCAAAAAAAAACAGCGAAATGGGCTTCGCGGACACATCTACAGTGATTTTAGGCGATGACATAAGAAAGAAAATATCTACTTATGACCGAAATCGGAAATCCTTAACCAGCGTTTCAAAACATAAAAGTTTTTTTTTTTTCGAAACCAATTTTCTCATTATAGTTGTTGGGTTTATTAGTTAATTAAGGGGGGGAATTCCCCTAAATACACATTAATAATCACATCTACTACCACGCTCTCCCGCCAATTTAGGCTTCCTCGTATCGTGCGCTGCGTTCTGAGCCAGCTGATGTTTACTTCGAATTCCTCGTTCCCCGTGCTGTTTCGGTAATTGCTTTTCACCAAACCCCCCACTGCACGCGCCACCGTAGCTTCCACGCGCCGCTCGTTGCCACCGCCACCATTGCCCAGCACGAGAAGCCAATAAAGAAAATTAAATAATAATAATAATAATAATAATAAAGCATTCCACATGAGAAACTTTTTTTGTTAGATTTCCATGTCCTTTGCTCGTTCCCGCGAGTTGAGATTTTCTTTTTAATCTTCATTTATTTGCTAAAAAAAAAAGTCTAGCGAGGATTTAACGTGCACACGCGCCCACGAAATTAAGTTAAGTGAAACTTCAAGCCAAACTCACTAAAAGTTCAAATAATTTCGATATGATTCCACCAAATTTTTTTTTTTAATTTTGATTTGTATAAAATGAATATAGATTTGAGGTATAAGGAAAGCTTTTATCATATTGTTTTCGAGCATTCTCCCTCTGCGAATTTGTGATTTGACGCATGAAGATTCTGTTTGATATGACTTCTATCGACAATGACTTTAATCCTTCTAAAAAGAATGAATGTAAATATTCACCAATCATATTTGAATAAGTGCCACTGTAGTTTTCAACCCACCATCCTTTCTATGCTTCAAGTCACATCGACTTTTAAACATCGATCAATCCTTTTAAAAAGAATGAATGTAATTTTTATAAAATATTCACCAATTATATTGAATCACTACAACTACAATTTTCAATCGACTATTCTTTCTATGCTTCATGACGCGTCAATTTTTAAATATCAAATACTAACCTTTGTAAGCATTACGCGTAGTAAATTATGAGCATGTTGAATAAACCTCTTCAGCGAACTTGTGATTGCAACACAACCGTACTCATACGAGTCATAGTTGAAATTACCTTATTTGAGCTGTAGTATCTAGAGGTCAAATGGCTCCACTTTAGAGATTTTATGTAACTCTAGGTACACTATATTGTAATTAAGCACCGAACATTGTTCTCAAGTGTTGTAAATTTTTTATTTTTTCGGTTTAACGTCGTGCCGCGTTTGGTAAAGCGGAACGAAATATAATTATAGAATGAAATGAAAATAATCAGAACGATATATTTGTTCGGTATGAAATTATTACGAAATGCAAAACCGTAGCAAAATAGAAAAGGTATTATTACTGTACCGCCAGGAGGAATTCTCCTGTACTAAACATGATTGTCAAAAGGTGGGGCCCGTTGCCTGTCCAGCAAGCACACCGTGATTGGCGGTGCACCGACTGCCACGTGCGCGCGCCTCCCCATTAGCATAACCCGCTCCCTCAACTCAGTCCTCTCTCCCACTGAGACTCTCTCACTCCTCCATCTCCATTCTCTCTCCAACAACAATGTCGCCGCCGCCGCCGTCGCCGCCGCGCTGCCCGGCCCTCCTCCGCGTCGCGCCGATCCTCCTCGCCGTCCTCCTCGCCTCCTCCGCCGCGCCCGCCGCCTCCCGCCTCACCGCCGACTACTACGCCAAGTCCTGCCCGCGCTTCCACCAGATCGTCCAGGACACCGTCACCTCCAAGCAGATCTCCACCCCCACCACCGCCGCCGCCACCCTCCGCGTCCTCTTCCACGACTGCTTCGGCACCGGCTGCGACGGCTCCATCCTCCTCTCCGCCGCGCCCCTCTCCCCGCCGCCGGAGCGCGACGCAGACATCAACCTCTCCCTCCCCGGCGACGCCTTCGACCTCGTCGTCCGCGCCAAGACGGCCCTCGAGCTCGCCTGCCCCGGCACCGTCTCCTGCTCCGACATCCTCGTCGTCGCCGCGCGGGACCTCGTCACCATGCTCGGCGGGCCCTACTACGACGTCTTCCTCGGCCGCCGCGACACCCGGATCTCCCGCGCCTCCCTCGTCGCCGGGCTCCTCCCGCGGCCCAACATGACCGTGTCGGAGCTCCTCTCCCTCTTCGGCGCCCGCGGGTTCTCCGCCCAGGAGATGGTGGCCCTCGCCGGCGCCCACACCGTGGGGTTCTCCCACTGCAAGGAGTTCAGCTCCGGGATCTACGGCTTCAGCAAGTCCTCCTCCTACGACCCGACCTACAACCCGCGGTTCGCGCAGGGGCTGCAGAAGGCCTGCGCCTCCTACGGCAAGGACCCCACGCTCTCGGTGTTCAACGACGTGATGACCCCCAACAAGTTCGACAACATGTACTACCAGAACCTGCCCAAGGGGCTGGGCCTGCTGGCGTCGGATCGGGGGCTGTACGGCGACCCGAGGACGAGGCCGTTCGTGGAGATGTACGCCAGGGATCAGGACCGGTTCTTCAAAGACTTCGCGAGGGCGATGCAGAAGCTGAGCCTCTACGGGGTCCAGACCGGGAGGAGGGGCGAGATCAGGCGAAGGTGCGATGCCGTCAATTAAGATCTTCCCTCCTTTCTCGATCGCTGTCGATTCTTGTTTTTCTTTGGTGGGTATGATTGAGAAAGTGAGATGGGGTTTGAGGATAATGGGAGAAGCACGCAGTGGAGTGGGATTTTTATATTTGTATTCATTTTTTCTGATGAGGCAATATGTATACATGATGTTTGTACCGGAGCTAAAGGCATTTATAGATGATGATTATTCACTTTTTCAGCATTTTCAAGGCTGTTGTTTTCTTAATTTCTTTGCCGGGCAATGGCTTCTAAGTTTTGTTGCTTCTTGTTCTTGAGAACCAGAGCTCAGCCCAGCTTAGCTCTTCTTCTTCTTCTTCTTGGTCAAAAAGGAATAATGGTCCTCTCTTTCCGCTTGCCCTTCTTCTTTTCTGAGACAAAAAGTCACTTGCAGTGGCGAATTAGTGAATGGGAGGAACAGGCCAATTATGGTAAGATTAGGATGAAGACACTTGAGGTTACATTAGTAAAACAAAGTAGAACTGGGAAGTGGAAAGTGCTTCTCTCTCCTGTTTTTCCTGCTGGTGCAACTGCAGCAGTGGAAAGTGCTTTGTCATTGTATTGGTGGATTGGAAAGATGGACGTTACATTTTCGCTTTGTTTTTTAGTTTTATTCTAACGTCTCCAATCTAGGATGGTCTCTCCTTTTCATTTTTCCATTTTGGCTGAATAATAGTTTACTAACTTAACGGGTCCATCTTCATTTTGTTCCATCTTCATTTTGTTTATGATGCCTACTCAAAACAGAGGAGGCTCTAAAATGGAGCTCGATTGAGGATTTTCCTAAGAACCCATTGGCTTAAAAGTTAAAACTATGTAATGCAGTCATTCTCAGGTGCACTCAGATTTGATTCGAAGGAACTAATTCACTATGTCGGCAGATGAAGAATTTTCCTTAGAGAAATACTCATCAGTCATTAGATCGGTTTATAAGGTGACGCGGCGAAATGATATTATTTACACGGGAACTAACATTGAAATCTGCCAATTATTTAATTCTAGTTTAATTTTCTAGAAAGATCATTTTTTTTTACCTCAAGGGTATTGTTTTACTTCGGCCAACCTGTTTTGCCAGCCGTGCAAAGCCTGTATAGATTTCTGGGGTAGGCATTAATTGAGGAGGTGGATCGGTTTTGGCGGAGTTGAAGGGCCGCAGCATCCGAAAAGTGCCTTACAGCATATCAACACAATTTCTGCCTTTTCTCTTTTAGCTTGCTTTTTTCTACTTTTTTGGTTTGGAAAGGATTCAACGACCCATCATGTCTCGTCACGCGGAGGATCGCAAGTTCTCGGCATCAAATGATGGAGAAGTACTCGACTAGTTGCATGGTGCATCCCAGTGCAAGGGCTCAAATTCGTCAGCAGATCATTCGAGATTCATCGTAGTTAACGCGACGTTCGAGAAAATTTGGCAATTCAAATGGATCGAAGCACGAATAGTCGGTGCATCTTCTAAATTCTCCAGAAACCGGCAAAACGTTATGAGTGCATTTGTTATGCAGAGCATCACTTTGTAACAATATGAGCTACACAATCACATAATTTGAAGAGTAGGGTTAATTCTGGATTTTTTTTTTTAGTAAATCCTCTTTCTTGCAAGACGTTCTGAACTTTCAAGCCAATTGCTAAAGAACTTGCAGGAACTGCACAAGAATCATATCCTCTTTACAAGTGTTACGACTACCTGCACACCGTCAGCTTTCAGATTTGGAAAACGAAGAACCCTTTGTTTTAATAGATAAGCTCAATCCTCGAAGCATACTGTTTGAAAAATGGATTCAATCCTCTAAGCAACATCGGCTTTCTGTCTAGCCAAATGCATATTGTTTACTAATTTTAATCCACTCCCGTGATGCGATAAGCTACAGCCAATTGATCATCAGACCATTAACCCAAAAGCATTTAGCTCATGATGATCCACGACGATAGGAAGTGATCCTCAATGACGAAATAATACATTTATGCGGCGTTACATGGTACTTCAAAGTTCACCACAAGCCAAATTTGAGAGCGGAGACCAGAAAACGCCTGTACCCAGATTTTAGCGATAAAAGAATTGTGGAAGAAATTAAAGCTCCATTTTTAGATAACAAGTGTGAGAGTATGCTAGCGTACAAAATATACAATGGAGGGCTAAAAAAGTGCTGCTCCTTTTCGTTGTCCCCAGTATTTTGATTTTCTTCTTCCAAGGGTTCAAACACAGATTGAGATCTCGCAACCAGTCAACTTCATGACGGGCATCACACATTTGATGTAGCTCCCTTCATGATAAGCATCACATATTTGATGTAGATTCCTTGATTTCCTCCAATGAAATGGCCTGCGCAGAAGGGAAGAATTAGAATCTTCAAAATAGAATTTCCTCAATTATTAGCACAATTTCTTTATCCATCCACTCCAGCCAGTATCGCTGTGAATGTGGCTGCTGGATCACCGTTCTTCTTCCAAAGCCTAGGGAAGTCTATTGAGCTCATGATACTGAGCTGAATTTTCAACTGATCTAAAACACGTGCTTAGTAAGATAGATATTAGCAGATTCACCTGATCTTGGCCAGCAAAATCATTCTCTGGAGTGAGGAAGAGCATGCAGTGGCACTCTTTCCTGCCAGAGTTACCCAGAAAGATTATTAGTTTGAGCAGAGGGACAATCATGACAAGTTTCGCGGGAAAATTCATATGTAAAATCTCATGCACCATCAAAACAACCAAGCGAAAACGTTGATCTCTATCCTACAACAATGGACACAAGGTCTACAAAGACCAACTTCAGTGTGGTATGCAAATTCTGGGGGGATCTGCCTTAGTTTTACCTCGTTATTGTAGCTAACAGCTTCGCCCCGCCCCCCCCAACCAACCCAAAAGAAAAATATTACAAAAAGGAACTCAATTGCTAATTAATTTGGATTGTGCTGTAAGATTATGACAGTCTAAATAGTTCAGAAAACAAAAAAAGGTTAAAAAGGGAAGAAATCCAAGATTGGTTAAGGTTATAAAGTCAATTCACATGATCACTCAGCATCTAAGTTATTCATATCAAGATAATACATACTATTACAGGTGGTCAGTTCCAGGGTGGGTATGTTTCAGAGCTGGAAACTGGAACCTACTCGTTATAATCGGCTCTCAGGTTTTGGACCCTGGAAGCTACCCATTTGCCTAGAACCGGTTCTGAAACCTATCCTGTTTTTTCCAGTTTTGTTCCAGGGTCTACCCGATAACCTATTTTATTTTTTTTGTTCCTTTTTTTTTTCCTTTTTTTTTTTTTTTTTTTCCATTTCTATAGCAAAATCCTATGAGGTTATGGATAACAAAACGATTCAAAGTAAAAGATAAACAATAGAAATCCCTATCCATAAAAAACAACAATCCGTAAGATGAAAACATAGTCACGTACACTTATAAACGATGAAAAGTTCAAACACATAACATAAAACATAAATTATGAAACTTCATTCCCCATTCATCCATACAAATTTAGGAGGAGGAAAGATTGGCAAGGAGTTTCGAGGAAGGACGAAAGATGGAGGAGTGCTAAGGTTAGAATTTATGGGAAAAAGAAATCAGAGCTTTGGCTTTATAGCTTATAAAACTGGTTCCAAAATAAGGCGGTCTGGTCTGGTTCTCGGGTAGAATCGGTTTGGTTGCACATCCCTACCTACTGTAATGTCCATGGTATTTTGGACGGCACAAGTATCCATATATTGTCACAAAAATGGGGGGAAGAAAAAGAAGAAGAAGAAGCAACCATTCTACTATCATAGTCAGTTAATATTGTCAGCCATCAACGAACAACTCCCAGTCTCAACCAACTTAGTTTTACAACAGAAGAGGAAGATATTAAAACTAGCGAAACATAACCAGAAAAATGTTGTAAACTTTCACAACATTGATGTACGGCAAAATCACTCAATAGTGTTAAAATATACTCTACCTCTCCCTCATAGGAACACAGGGACAATTCCAGAAACCTTGGGCTACCTCTGCAGGTTTGTCATCATAATGCCTGTGATTCAGTGAGTTGAACTTTAGATTATGACACGGACTATGTATATCTCTTCAAATACATTTTTAAATGGATGTATAAGTAATAAAACAATCCGGAGAAGGCAAGGTTGATTTGCATGTATTTACCTACATGGGCAGAGCGGTGCACCTAATGAGTCTTTATGGTCAGCCAGTCCCTGTTGAAATTCCAATATAACTTAGCTATGCACAAATTCAGCATTAGCAAACAAGCACTCACAAGCCCTAAACAAGCTCATAATGTAGGAAGCAACAGATGATAATCAATCAATTAGGGATTCCTGCGCACACTGTTTCATCTCTGATGTTAGATGCACATTCTTGTAATCCACCAGTAAATGAGCTCCGATTTCTTTATCTCAATGAACAATTAACGGATGCAAAGAAGGATTTATTAATTGACTTGAAAAAGCAACTTCAGAATTTTAGAAAGGAATTAGAGTGGTGACCTACATTCCAAATAGATTACTCTTCAGTAAATGAGAGCGCATGATGTTTTACCTGTCATAGTTGCTACTGCATATCTAAATGGTAAAACTTCCATCCGTCAAGATCTTTAATTTTGATATCAGTAGCAGATGCTCATATTGAATTATACACTACATAGAAGCCCACCCATTACTCAAGCGAAGTTCCAATTGAAGCTCAAATTGGCCATGACACATGTTAAAACTACAAAATTCTTTGTTTTCGTTCGATATAATAGGCAAAACAAACTCGCACCAATTACAGAGCAAGTGATGAACTACAATAAATTAGTGAAATTGAAAAACCCATTTATACAATAGGATGCAGCATTGTGTAGTTGAATTCCACAGAGGTGTTTCACTAATCTAAGTTCACACGGAGTGACAAGCTATCAGAAGAAGACTAAGACCTAGTTGAGTCCCGGTATCAGTGAACGAACTGTAGTTTGGCATTGGCAATGATGATTCTAATTTTAGGAGAGTAATCTGAAGGCTGATATCACAGCTTCTTACTACCAAATGGTGCAGATCAGTGTCATCCAACTGAAATGATGACAAAAACAAAGGCCTAGACGTAGCATAACAGCTATGTTATGGACACACAAAAACACTGATCAGCTAAGTAGAAAATCATACAGTGACGAGAGCTTTTCAGAATTCATACCCAAATGAAGGGGCAAAGAATGGACTTGAATCATATAAACTGATTGCGTACATAAGTCCTACATACCTTAATGACAACAGAAGTCACACCCTTATCGACGCAGAAATATGTTCCCGATCGGCGAGCATACTGCTCCGAGAACTTCCTCATTATCTCAACAGATTTCTCTGACGGCTCCACTGGAAACAAACCATTAAAGTTCTGTTACATGCGAATTGATAAGCGCAAGAAGCGACAAACTAAAATGGAGAAAAGCAGCAAATTTTGATTTTTGACTATTGAAGCCGACACATGTGCATTAGTTCGGAGTTACTACGAGAGAATGAGAATCAATTAGTCACAGCAAGTACTCATCAAACTTATGAGCAAAAGGCGGCTCTTTTCGATCCGGATTAAAGCTCTCTCCCTCTCTCTCTCTCTCTCACCCCTGTGAATCTCCTCTCCTTTTCCCAAGCAAGAGAATTGAAAACAATGCAAGAACCTCCTAAAAAGAAATGGCATTAGCTAACGTATTTCCCAATTCTGACCAAATTTCACACTCTCAAAGCCGCAAACGGAACACCTACAAAATCGACAATGAACAAACATCTCACAGTCCCCAGCTAACACATCAGCGCAATAAAGATCGAATTTTACAGCTACAGAGTCACCCACGGGACTCAAAATATCCGTTCAGCCTATACATCAACCAAGGCAAAACAAAGAAAACACTCCAAATCCTCGAGCCATAAGGCCAATGTTCTGAATTCAGCAACCTCGCACCAGAGATAAACAGTGAAACTGCAGAGCTCGTCTTCTGCAGTTAACTATCCGATTGCGCGAAAAGGAAAAAGCACCGACGCCACCAGCATGAAGAGGACGGCACGCCGAACAGCGCCAAACAAATATTTAAAAAAAAAAAAAAAAGCAGCCAACGAAGAGGACGACGACATTCGTACCTTTGGCTCGGACGACGGGGCCGCGACGGGAGCGGCAGAGGCGCGGCGCGAGGGACGGCAGGCCGACGGCGGCGAAGGAACAAGCTTGGAGCGTCATGGCGAGCGCCGATTTCCGCTGCGAATCCCGAAGCGGTGGAGGAGCAAAGAAGGCGAAGGAAATGAGAACCAGCCGTTGTGCCTTGTATATATGTTTGCATTTTCGTCCCGTCTGGTTACCTTCTTTTTTTTTTTTTTTTCTTATTTTCTTGCCCCTTTTTGGTGATATTAAAAATAACATAATTCGATATTTATCCGTAAATTCCCCTCGGGTGCACGCGCGCCACACGTTGCAAAATATCAAGCGAGACGTTACGCGAGCCAATCGAATCGGGTTCGAACGCATTCGGATCCAAAGCTGTCGATTTCAAAAGTTTCACAAGATTAAGGAACAGACGTGGCCCGTGGATCTGGCGCCCGACACGTCCCCGCCCACGACCACGACCTCGCAACATTGCTAATCGTAAATCACCCTACGCTGGCCGAGCCCGAGGATATTTTTATTGGAGAAAATAGCGTAATGAAAATAATGGCTTGCTCGTACCGGGTCACAGGATCTCCGGGAATCTGATCCGGGCTGATCTGACTCTGGTCCGAACGCACGAAATCCTCTCTTTCGGACCTTGGCTGAGTCGTCCACCGGCCACGACCTTCGGAATCGTGCCGGAGTTTGTTTCTGGGAAGAAGTGCGTCGGATATATATAAACATTGGAGCACATCAACCGTTCAGCTGTCGTGGGGGAGGAAGTGACTTTCGGTTATAACTACTCTCGGGTCGGACCGGAGTTCGAAGCCGCCACAACTTGCTCTTAATCAATAACCCCCGAAAATAAAAAAAATAAAAAATTGTGACTAAAAGGAATGAGTTATTAAATACGGAAAAATAATAATGAAAATTATGGGTTTTGTGGGTGCTTTGAAAATAATAATGAAAATTATGGGGGTTTTGCGGGTGCTTTGAATGGCCAGTGGCCATTCCAATGAAGGAGCGATAGTTTGGTGTGTATGTAGACGAAGGCTGATATTAAGTGAGTCGGTGTTTGCTTTGAGGGTGGCATTGCTGCGGGCCATTGGAGCAAACTCCAAACTGTCGTTTTGCTCCCGAAAATACCCATGCCCATATCCCAAATTCTCCATCCTACTAAAAGCCACATGAACTCAATTGAGTGATCCTGAATCTCTTTCATGTTAAAAGTCTAACTCAAACGATAAGACTTTCTTTCACATTCATAATTATAAGCTAACTTATCTCTCATGTAACTGTTATTGGTAATTTAAGCTCTAATATAAGGTCCCGTTTGATTCGGTTTTTGGGAAATGTCTTTGCAAAAATGTAAATACCTTTGAGTGAAGGGAGTTTTTCGAAATACAAATAGCATTTGGTGAATTGTAATTCTAAAGTGTATTGAGAAACAACTTTGGCCAAAATATTGTTTGGCAAAAATTGCATTTGTAAATGATTTTTATTAAATTAAAAAACCAAAAAACATATATATATATATATATTTTTTTTTTTTTTTTTTTTTTTCGGCCACTCACCGGTTAGATCTGGCTGCTGGACCACTGGATGCCGTTGCCTAAGATGGGCGACCTCAGGCGGCGGTCGCTTGAGGTTGCCCGACCTAGGTGACTGTCGCGTGACCTCAAGCAACCAGTCGCCTAGGTCAGACGACCTCAGCTAACCATCACCTAGGGTAGCCTGACCCCGGCGATCGTCTCCTGAGGTCATGCGACCTCAGGCGGCCACCTAAGTCGCGCGATTCAGGCCATCAGTCGCTTGGGTCGCACAACCCAGGCATCACCGGGGTTGGGCGACTCTCAGGAGGCAGTCGCTGGCACGCACGACCCCTTGGCTGGCCGATCAGCTTTTCCATGCGGTGGTTTTGGAGAAGATGAACAATTATTGACTTGCATTTCGAAAATGCAAGTTCCTAAAGTACCTTGGGACTTGCTTTGGACTAAAGGTCTTTAGAGTCATTTGGCGATGCAATTGTATTTTCCCAAAGTTGAGCAAAAACACGAATCAAAACACGTTTGCATTTGACCAAGGGACTTTAGAGTCCCAAAGCCCATTCCAAATGCCGAACCAAACGGGGCATAATATTGAGTGATCTTGAATCTCTTTCGTCTCAAAAGCTAGTCAAAGGATGAAAGTTTCCCTCATGCTTATAATTATAAACTGGCTATCGACTCCTTCCATAACTAATATAGGATAGCCCTAATAATCTCCCCCTAAGTTGGGGCAGTAACAATCCGTATCTTCTATGTGACTATTGGATCCTTGACTTATTGTTAACATAGGCTCTTATAACAATGTTGGGTGATCTTGCACTTCTTGCATCCCAAAAACTAGTTTAAAGGGTAAGACTTTTCATCATACTTATAATTATAAATTGATCACCAGCCTTTTCAAAAAAGTTGTGGGATAACCCTAACATAATCATAGTGAAGAAGGGGGAGGGGGTTTGTCCAAAAACTCATAAACCTTTTAACTTTACTAATTAGTCCATTTGATTAATTTTGACTGGAATTTGCTTACATGGACATCGGATGTCTTATGTGACACGGCTAGTGCTGACATAGACAATTCTAATATTCTTTCGAATTTTTCAAATTTTTTTCATTCTTTTTTTTTTGCCCATCTTCTTTACGCTAACTAGCCTTGCTCGCCATAGGCAAGTCTTGGCTAGGCGAGGGCAAGCCTTGGTGAGGGTTGGCCTTGCTAGATGGAAATCCTCGTCGAGGCTTGCCTTCGCCCAAGCTAGATCTATCAAGGTCGACTCTCACCAAGGCTTGACCTTGCCTAGTTGCGCCTCGCTTGCGGCAAGCGAGGCTAATTGACTTGGTCACTGACAAAATGAAGAAGAAAGAAAGAAGTCATAAAAAATTAATAAAAAATTCAAAAAATATTACAAAGATTGTTCATTTCAACGTCCTCCGTCCTATGTAATATCTCGTCAGTATTCATTTCAGTAATTTCGACCAAAATTAGACAAATGGTCTCAATTGATAAAAAGTAAAAATATTTAAGACTCAAATAGCTAAATTAAAAGATTTATTACTGAATTAAAAAAAAAAAGTAATGAGTTCAATACACAATGATTTGAGGACCAATGAGCTTCATGGATGCAGAGACGGGGTAATTGAAACCCCCCTTATAATCGCAAAAGTTCTCAAGAGCAAGCCTTTAATTATTATTCAATTCAATTGCACTGCATCTATAGATTACAGCCAAGGGATGAGAAATTTGAACCTTGAAGACCAATTTTCCCGTGAAAATCAATCATGTTGAGCGCGTTCTTCCTCGATCTCAGAGAGCCATCTGCTCTGTTTGATCTGCGACACTCATCGTCGCTCTTTACTTTCCATCTCCGACGTCGTTCTTGTCATTGTCTCCTTCGCCACCACGCTGCTCGTCGAAATCCCAAAGTTCATGTCTGAAAACCTCTTCATTTCTCTTGACTTTATGATCGAGCAATCAAGTTGCAAAAGGTTGAAGACAAAACGTCAATCAAGGATTTTCTGTAACCTATCCATGAGTTAATAATCCAAGAAAAATCTTGCGCAGTACTTGGGATCGAAGTGCTTCTTCTTTAACCTTTTGCTGGGTCTCGAAGGAGCCCGATTCTGGTGCCATCCCACAAATAGATAATTACTAAAAAAATTCATAATCATATTACACAACAACTAATTCAGTCATAAATTTTTCAATTAATCAATTCAGTTCTAAACCTTTTGATGATTTGGTGATAAAGTCATTTCGGTTAATTTTGGCCAAGATTCAATGGCATGGACATCGTCCATCTTATGTGTACGGTGACCAGCGTTGACGCTGATAATTTTTGTAATTTTTACAATTTTTCTAATTTTTTGTACATTTATTTATTTTGTCTTTCTTTTTTCGAAATTTTTGCTCTCATTGCCTAGTGGTTGGTGAGGCTTGGCCGATGACTCTCTCTAGCCTAGAGTTGAAAAGGAAAAAGAAAAGAAAGGAAAATAAATACATAAAAAAATCAGAAAAAAATATAAAAAAAATTATGAAAATTGTCCATACTAGCCTTGGTTGTCCTCATCACGTAGGATGATATGTATTCAAGTCATTGATTTTTGGGCCAAAATTAATTGAAAGAACTATATTAATAAAATTGTCAAAATGTTTATGATTAAATTGACCAAATTGAAAAAAATTAGGATTGATTTGGCCACCATAAATTTAGGACTTCCTTTTATAATTTCCCTCCCTTATAAGACTAGGTAATTTTATGTCCATTGTCGTCAAACTTTTTTAGTACAATCAATTACAATTTGTGATTTACGAAACCAAAAAAAGAAAAAGAAAAAAAAAAAAGAAGTCGAACAACAAGAAGGAAATTTGGTTTTGAACGAATGATATGGGTTCACTCTATCTAAATTTCTTCTAAGGTATATCTTGAAAAAAGTAACATTCAAATGATGCGTTGCACTCGAGAAAACCCGAGTTCATGAAAATATGAAAAACCCTTCTAATCTTGTAAATCGGTAAACACGCAAATTAAATTGCTGGGTGGATGGCCCAAATATAAAGTTAGTTTAAACTTAGAGACATAGGGAATTGAACTTGTATTGCACGTCTAATGTCCACGCACATAAACTCATTGCTTAACCACCAAACCGACAGCTTTCCTATCCTCACAAACCTAATTTCTTTTGCATTGTTTGCACACAAACGTGTGTGCATTTCTTAGTATATTATATACATGTTCCACTTAGATATTTGTCATTTGTAATCATGATATTGCAAAACAAGATATATGTCTAATTGTTACCTATAGAGTGTGCGAGGAAAATCAACTTCTGTCCTGAACTAATCCACCCAATAAAAGACACGAGCTCATCAGAAAATCTCTCTTCTTCTACCTATGTTGAGGGCATAACCACTTGCTGTAAAACTTTAAAGGCTATAAAGTTATCCGAATATTTCTTGGATATAGGATTAGCGATCGAGTCGGATTATTAATTAGTGATTTCTTATTTTTTTGGCAACGGGCCTTATCTGATCCATGAAATTAGTGACGCACCGTGTGAGCTCATCGTCAACGGAGAAACAAAGGATCGATAATCGCTCTCCCGTCTCTCGACCATCGGATGTGTCTTTCATTTTCCCATCTCATTCAAACTCAGATCTTTTCTGGACAAAAGGAAACTACAATACAAAGCATGAAGAGAAGTTTACTTGTACATAATCCATTCAAGAGATGACATCCCAAGTGATCTCTCGTGGCAGACAGATCCTTGACCTAGTATAATACACCGGAACTTATTACTACTGCAAACCCTAGAGTCCTCCACAAGGAGGGGGAAGAAACGATGAAAAACAAGAGAACACATGGTGGTAGTTTATTAGGTCAAACCGAGCAGAAGAAAACCCATGCACAAAGCACATACATCTACAGCTACCCTGACGGCATGTATACGTTTGCATCCAATGATTGATGGCGTTACAGATCTATCAACAAAAGCAGTGACAGTCGGACCAAGACGCTTGATTCCCCAAAGAGAGAGAGAGAGAGCAGAGAAATGAAGCAGCTCTCGAGAGCACCTGTTTCTGTGGAGGGCGAGGGTTTCTGTTCCCCGTTCAAAAGCTATCAACGCCCTTCCCTCTTTAAGCTTCCTTAAATTTTGACCTCCCTTTCTTTTTCGGTTTCCCCTTCATTGACCCCCTCTCTCCCTCCTTTAGTCGCTGCTGGTAATGATGGCGGTGATGATTTCGCGGGGAGACCGGGGCTGCGGTTGTGGGTTGTGCGCACGATATAGGGGAAGCTGCGAAAGGAAAAATCATGATGGGGATGGAGGAGAAAGAGGGTGGGCGGGGACATGATGATGCTTCGGCGTTGAAAGATAGGGAAAAGCAAGAAAAATACGTCTAAGTTTTCTGTGTCCCCCCCTCTCTCTCTAGAGAGGGAGGGAGAGTCGCTCTCCAGGAGCAAAGGGCCAGCCAGCTTTATAGATAATTTTGGGGGTGCTTCTAGGTGCCTTGACCCCATGCACAGCCAGAAAGTCTCTGCCGTATTCCTATCGTTAGATGGAAGAGATGCGATTTCAGAAAAATTTACTGGTTTGTTGGAAAAAAGTTACTGCTTTGTTAGAAAGATGAGTTTTGTAATTGTGCCGATAGATCTCCCTAAGAGTTCTTTTGGTAAGTTATGAGTAATTTACCGACTATTTTATGATAATACTAAGTCTTTGTTACACTTTATAATCTAATTTAAGTTACTTACTAACGTTTATTTTTTTTTTCAAATTTAAACCTTTTTTTTTTTATCATTTACCAATTTTTATTTGTCTCTCTTCTAAATGTCATATATTTAATACCTCTTGTATGAATTCACCGACCTTTGTTTGCATGATTTACTAGTTTTTCTCCTATTAGGGTTATCAACAACTTTTTCACCAACGTGTTAAATTTACCAACCATTGTATGAGACTACCAATAGAAAAGTTGATGAATCAAATAAACGCAGGTAACTATCTCAAATGATTGCTGTACCTATAATTAATTAATAATTTAATTGCAAAAAAAGTCGATATATCACTTTAAAATTAAATGTAGTAATTTCACATAAGAGTTGGTAAATTTAAGGCGTACTTAAGAAAGATAAAAGAAATTGATTAAAGATTAAAAAAAAAGGTGAATAATTAAAAGAAAAAATAAACTTTACAAGTAACCGAAATGAGTCGATAACACACAACTAGTTGGTAGTTGATCAGAGAAAAGATGGCAAGTCACTTTAATTGAGGTTGATGATTTGAAAAAAAACTCGATAAGTTTATGGCGTTACTAAGAAATGTAAATAAAAGTTTGTAAAACATAAGAAAAATTGGCAAATTCAACATAATCAAATAAAGTTGACAAGTATCTTAAATGACAGTTGATAATCCCACACTATGTGGTGTAGATATAATGGGCCACTAACCAAAATAAATAAAAATTATCAGAAAAAAAGTTATATAAACTTACAAATTTAAATATCAATAAATAACTCAAATAAGAGTTAGCAATCCAAAATAAGTTAGTAATTTGATCTGAAAAAAAAAGTTAGTAAATCACTCAAATTTAAAGTTGTAATTTCATATAAGAATTAGTAAGTTCAAAGCGTTGGTAAATTAAGCAAATGAAAATTGATAAATTTGCACAAAATTTACTAACTTGCAAATCATTTAAAATTTGATAATTTCATAAAAGCGTTTGCAAGCTTCTTAAAATTTACTTGAAAATAAAGTCACCGGTAATATTTCCACCAATAGCTGTTTTGGGCACTTACAGGCACTTATTGAAATTTGCTAGACTGAAAACAAAATAGTATTTTTGCGCAAAACTAAACAGTGGAATTCTGCAACTTGATGGGATCATTTAGGCTGCTATCCCCTAAAAGGTAGTCATTCATGTGCTTTTTACATTATGCAACATTTGAGAATCTTAACATCAAGGTAAAAAAAAAAAAGAAAACCCTAAGTTAATTTCTCTCTCCCTCTCCCTCTCCCCACACCCCCCACCCCCTCCTCCCTCTCGTTGCCACTTTCTCCGACATCAGGTAATATCACCATCGTTATTTCACAGTCTCACTTTCAGATATGTACGTCAACCCCAGCATCTCATCCTACCATCATCATGGTTGATCACAGCTCTAGACCTCCCTTTTGGATGCAAGCGTCCATTATTATCACCACCATCTATTTTTGTTCTCACCATTAATCAGGATCTCGATAGTGTCGAGGGTCTCCAACGGAGTTGAGCTCGGTCATACCGCAAGGAGCTCGAGAACGTTGGAGGAGCTTAACTCGATTTAATTGATCTAGGCAGGCGGAGTCGAGCTCAAGAATGTTAGAGAAGCGTAACTTGATTTAATTGAACTAGATAGGCGGTTTACGATGATAGCGCTCGAAACGGAATCGATAGTGATAGTTGAATGGCCTATCGTAGAGAGGTAAACCTGTCAAAATGAGTAATAATCCCATTTTTCAACCAATATTGAATGAACCGAGTTGTTATATGAGTTGACTATATCTAATAAATGAGTTATAGATGAATTTATAATGTTAAAGTCCAAGATAATATATATATTAAATGGATTCACAATTTATTTAGATTCGACTTTTCTCCCAAAAACTCTTTCCACTTTTTCTCGCTCTCACTTGATTTTGATCTTGTTGACTTCACGTTCTCGCCTCAATTTGGGTATGGTTTTTCAAGATTGGATTATATATGGACGAGTTTTAGCAATATGGATCGATCGAGTATGACTCAATATATTTATATTATATGAAAATGGATCAAAATGAGTTAAATATATCGATTTGAAATTCAAATCCGACCTGACCCACCCCCACCTTGTTTGACGGGCCACGCTAAGTTTAGTAGAAAGGAGAGAGAGATTTAGGAAATTATTGAGATGATAAGGGTAGGGACTGCACCAGTTTATCACGTCAATGAAATTAGCAGCATACCAAGGCTGTCCTCCACCTGGGTGGTAGTTGCCCACGTGCTTTCGACATCACCGCGGAACAACTGTAATGTCTGTCCCCAGTAGCCTCGGTAGATTCCCTCCCCTGCTGCCTTAGTTGTCCTCGACTTCTTGCCATTGTAACCACCGTCTCCATCACCACCGGTACCGCCGTCACCGGACGGTTTCGCAGTCTCACTTTCAGATCCTCACGTCAACCTCTGCACAGTTCTTTATCAATCACCACCACGGCAGATCGCATATTATCGTTTTTCATTTCGATATAGGTCTCGTGATGGGTGTTCAACAAAGCCGAGCTTCTTAGCAGGAGGAGCTCGTTCCGTTCGATTGAACTAGACAGGGCGAATCCTACAATGGTCTATGGATGCGTCATGCCGAGGTGACACAAAGTCGAGTAGGGAGGAGAGAGGTATTCAAGAAATTACCTCGGGCCAGTAGAATAGTGAATATCACACGATCCCGAAACTGAATTTTCCATGACAATTTCTTCGGACGTTCATGGCAGATTCCCTCAGAAAAGCAAAACTAGTCTGCAGTTAAAAGTCGAACTAGGTTGTCCCCCCTTCATCATCGATGACGTAACTTGGACCGATGACAGCTACCTGGTCCCTGGGGAAGCAGCAGGAGGACGAAATATAGATGCCTATAAGATCAGTTCCCTTAATCAAGCCGCTAATCAAGGACTCTTTCGTCTCCTGCTGATGATATTTTCCATGGACAGTTTTGACAATCCATTCGACGAAGTTGAAAATTGGTGTCTTCCTCATGGAATTCTTCGTAAAGAAGTTTGATCACATCCGGCGAACGTTATACCTTACCGATACAGTACTGTCGAGTCATGAGACACGATGCGAATTATAAGGAATGATTAAGGATTTACGACGTAATCATGCCTTAATCCCGGACTAGTAAGTGCACCATATCACAACCCATTGGGTCTGCACCAGCATGCCATTAGGTGATGAACTTTCATGAGGGTTTTCTAAAGCAAATAAGTTGCGCAAGTTCTTCGTTCTTCTTTTGCCAATCTCTTTTTTTGTGATTATGATGCAGTTTGGTCATTCTGGCTTCTTGTTGACAGTGATGCAAACACAGAACAGAATGCCAGATACACTGTAGCAAACCTGAGCAGAAGTTCCCACTCGCATTAACAAGGCATTATCATTTCCCTTCGATCGAGTTGAATCAGTTTTCCAGCAGTTGCAGTTCCCACAATTGAAATAGCAACATTGCAGAAACCAGAAAAGGCAATCTAGGAATCAGAGAGAGGGATGCTAAGGGTCCAAAAGTGACGAAAGGACATTAAGTTTCACCATGCAGGAGCAAGTTTATGAAATAGCTCAACTTTAAAACGAGCGGAACTTGAGATGGCCGTGGCAGGAATCCTCTTTATGCCTTATTATCCATCGTATGACGATGTGCGCTTATTTTTAATATGATGGATTGACGGAGGAAATATCTTGCAGGATAAATAATTGATCAAGAATTTATTTCATCAACAGTAGTATGAAACAGCGAGTCGGGGGTACAACAATTTATTTGATGTTCACTTTACTTTACAGTATATTAAGCTTCACATTTTAATACCTCCGATGCAGACATGGGGTATCATCTGATGAAATTAAACTCGTTCCTGCACATCAAAGAATACGAGTTAATGGCTGTTAAAGAAAGATCAACTGTAAAACATCAATTGGGGAAACTAATCAGTCAAATTCACGCAAAGCTCTTTTCTTCCCTCTTTATGCTAGTCAATTCGGAAATGGGTAAGACAGTAAGGGGAAGACAGGACATTTTGGTCTTAATAACGACAGCCGCCACTCGGCCAAACCCTTGCCTTATGACTGAAATTCGATAACTGCAATGTTGAAATGAACTCTATTCCGTCAGACTGACAAGGCATGGTATGATCACGCTAGGACTTACATCTTGGCGTGCAGATACTGCTCCAAAGTCAGAGGTTTAGGACCACCGAACCAATCAATCAAAAATATATCCTTGATTTCTAATTTGTAGAGCTGGAAGTCGTGACCCTTTGGCCAGTCTGTCAACCAACCATAAAGTTCAACATCAGAGGATGATATTGTTAGCAACAGATATCGTCAAAATTGCATGGATGTATATAATTCATCAAAACCAAGGGCCAGATAGCCACTAGAAAAGTTTGAGTTTCTCTAGTTACCCTTCATCTCTGGATGCTTTGAGAACAAGGCAGTCTTAGCATATTCTGCTTCTTCAGACTTTGGGTCAACTGGCTTCAGCTGAAAAACATTAAAAAAAAAAAAAAAAATCCCACAAATTAGCTGACAATCTTGCTCGTCAGTACATGTAACAAACCTAAATAGCTGTACTCAAACAGATTTCATGAAAGGTGCAGACAGACTAGCCGTTAGACTAGAGTACAAATGTTACTCTTGCGCAAGCAGGTTCTGGAGATATCCAGCTACAGGTCCAACATTGCACTTGCTAATCATAATTCAAGTCTCTCTTGATTACGATCGTTGGCAAGAACGATAATGTAAAAGATTCTTGTATGCAGTTTTATGGCCAACAAATATATTTTTACATAGGCCATTACATGCCTAACAGATTCTAGTTAGTGAATACAGCAAGTAAAATATGACTTCGCAGGACACACAAAATCCACATGGAGTAACTCAGTGAAGACAGAATAAGCTAGAAACAGGAATTAGTGCCTTGACGGTTGGCCAATTGAGGACTTAGGTGTTATTTGGATTGATTTTAAGGTTTTACAAAAGCCCCAATCAAATCTTATGCTCCCCATGGGGGGAATTCATCTGTTGTAAGTCCAACGTGGTCTCCACGTGGCATATTTGCTCATATTTCACGCATCATTTCCAATGCCAACTGGGGAGCTCGACACCTGCTTATGGCTTTTTCAAAAGCTTAAGACACTAAAATAAAACCTTAATCGACCAGTGGGCAAAACATTCAGACAATTCACAAGCTTCCACAGCCACAGGATCCCAACATCAACTAAAGTGAAAGTAACGCACCTTTCCAGTTAGTGTGATCTTCGCACAAGAGGGATTCATAGGGTCTTTCTTCCCACAGGTCCCAATAGGGTACTCGCTAGCTGTAAATGAAGCCCTCTCATCTTTCAACGCATTTTTCGCAGTTGGATCGAGAGTTGTCAAGTAAAAGTACGGGATGCCCCTTCCTTCGTTAGGCAGCCCGTCACTAAATGAGGCCACATTCCTGAGCAACAGAGGCACGGATAAGTAGAACGACCGAAATGAATTCTCATCAACGGAGGCATGAATAAGCAAACTCGCAAGATTATAATCAGGACAAGCAAAGAGTACCCGAACGGTGCTCCTCCCAAATCGCCGGAGATGGTGCTGCGCAATCAAAACAGCAAATTTGACTTCCGTTAACAGCTACAAAATACAGACAATCAAAAGCAAAATTAACCACTGCCCAGTATGTTAATCAATCAACAGAGGAATCACGATTCAACCATTTGCAATATCACAATGAATCGAACTCGGACAATCCGATATTTTCTTGCACCTTGCGCTAGCTTCTATAGAAAGTTACCCATTCCTGTTCTCCATTATGCCTTTGAAATCCGAAATCCCCCTCCCCATCAATTGAAAAAAAGAAAAGAAAAAGAACTTGTGATCAAATTCACACGGTAGGGACAGACACCCATCTCTAACAGGAGATAAAGACTAGAAATTTCAAATTGGACAGCCGAACCTTATGCAGTTACACCTACAAGAACGACGAATCATTTGCACCGATCACTTTGCTTTACTTAATCATCGAGAAAATTACTTCTGCGGATTCACCGAGAAGAGCGACAATTCGATTCTACCGAGACGAGAAGCAATCAAAGAGACGACGAGAAAAAGGGGAACGGGCGGAGAACGAGATGGCAAGATATGCCTTACTTCAGGACGCCCCACGAATTCCGAGAGACGAGCCACCGGGCCGTGGCGGCGGCGTCATCCGGGTCGGGTTTCGAGACGGAGAGCGGTCGGGCCTGTTCGGACAGCCGAAACCCGGCGACGAGGAACAGGATCGAACATAGGACCCGAGACCACGCTTTGACTTCCATGCTTCCTCCTTCCTCCTCAAAACAAGCGCCGATGTGGAGATATATCTATATATACACACATATGTATTATATATATAGACGCACACACACTCGGAAAGTAAAATGGTTGATTTATTGCCGTAAATGCACGTCCGTGGATTTACGGTAATATTTACGGTAATAAATCAAAATTTAGATAATTACCCACAGTAGAAAATGTGTGTAAATAAAAAAAAAAATGATTGGAGCCATTTTGGGCAACCATCAAACAAATGCCTTGTTGGAAGCATCCGAGAAAAATAAGTTCTCTGAGATAATCTACCACAAATATGCATGCGACGCATCTTAAATAATTTTTTTTTCCTAAAATCATCATTTTGGACAAGAAAATAGAACTTTGACTACGATTTTACATGTCATATGATCCTAAGTCTATAATGTACGAATGGTAATTTTGTATTTCGATGACTAAATTGCTTTCCGTAACATAAAATTGTGGACTTGTGCAATTTTTTCATTTTTTTTTTTTTTAAATATGTCTACCACAAATATGCATGCGACGCATCTTAAATATTTTTTTTCCCTAAAATCATCATTTTGGACAAGAAAATAGAACTTTGACTACGATTTTACATGTCATATGATCCTAAGTCTATAATATACGAATGGTAATTTTGTATTTCGATGACTAAATTGCTTTCCGTAACATAAAATTGTGGACTTGTGCAATTTTTTCATTTTTTTTAAATATGTAAAAAAGACTTTTAGGCGAAAGCTTAGGTATTAACAAGTTATAAAACTTTTAATTGGTCTAATCAAGCAATAAATTTTCTTCAGAAAGAGCAATCAAAGTTTTTTGGATGAGCAATACCTAAAATTACCTCTGTTTCGTTCAAATAGCACTAATATGATGTCGCGACCTAAATTTCGGGTGCATCACCTAAAATTAGGCTAATGGATTGCTAAGCCTAGACTTAGCTCGGGCTCTCCCAAGCCCATACCAATTCACGACTTAATGTTCAAGTTTTTAACATGCAAGTGGATTTTATCTAGAGTCGCCACTAATCAGTTTTTGGTAGGTTGATTAGACACCTAAGTAAAACAGTGGGAGAATTATTTTACTCCTACGACAGAGACTAAAGTACGGGGACTTGGTTCTGGCTAGATTTCTCTAATGCCCTTTTGGTACCATTCTTTTATTTTCAAAAATGTTTTTGCGGCGAATTTTGATTGATTTTAAATTTATTTCCCTAACATGTGAGGTGATCATGCGAGTGCACGAACCATCAATTTAACACTCAAGCAAGCGAATAAAATAATGCAGGAATTACCTCAAAACAACGAAAGCATCTGCAATGTTAAGTCAGAATTCACATCAACAATCCTAGATATGATTCATAATTAACAAGCAATCAATTTTTTGTTTTCACTTTATTTAATGAAAGTCATGTGATGCATGTTTCTAATCTAATATGAAATAATATGACATGGCAAAATGTGATTCCTTAATGAACATGCAATAATTAAATATGCAATCTATATTAATTAAATGACCAAATTTTGATGACGTGCAATGCAATGTAATGACGTACAAAATTATCTCAACTAAAATGACATGCAACATGTAATTTAATATGTGGGCTATATGTCACGCGACATTTATTAAATGACTTAGTCTAATGACAAGGAAGTTCTAATTAAATGAACCTAATAAAAACTAAATGACGTGCATTTCTATTTTTTACAAATGCAATCTATCTTAAAAATTGAAACTAACTTATGCAAAGACAAATTTTGTATTTTTTATGAGATTCGAAATTTAAGAAAAATGCAAAAATGATCTAGCTAGATTAAAATTCTATCTAATTTAAATTAAGGATTAAGTCATATTAAATCCTAATTTAAACTAAGACATTATCTTAATCTAACATACAATCTATCTAATATGCAATAATGTGCGGAGCATGCCCTAATTCTACATGACATATGCATGATATTTTTTATTTTATTTTTTTATAAAATTCGAAATTTAAAATTGCCATGTAATTAAACATGCAACTTAAATTAAACAAAAACTAAAATCCTAAATGAATGCTTTTTTTTTTTGTTTTATATTTTTTTTTAACTTTGAAATAAAATCTATATTCTAGATATGCAAAATGACAAGAAATATTCTAAAACAAACTGAATCCTAATTCAAATATTTTTTGATTTTTCTTAATGATTTTCTAAAACAAGCAATTATCAACTAAATCTTAAATTTAAACAAACAAGATATTCAACAGAATAAAGGATTAAAATAAACGAAAAAATAACATGTTATCTCACAGTCAAATTAACGATTACTTTTAACCCCGAACATCACGACAAGAAATCAAAATAATTAAAAATCTGATCCGAAGTCTTACGGATCAAATTAATAATTATACTGATTCAACAATTAAGATACTATCAATAAACCCCAAAAATTAATATAATTAAAAAAAATGACCCGACATCTTACGGGTCAAATTAATAATTACAATAATTTTAGAGAAAACTCCATACGGATAATTCCTACACGATTCATGAGTATTGACATCCAATATTCCAATTTAAATAAATAAACTTAAAAATATAAACAAAATAAAGCAAAATAAAAGCTACCTAATTGATTTTCCCCTTTTTTTTTTTCCTTTTTCTTTTTTCTTCTTTCACACACGGCACGTGCACAGCCAAGGGTGGCTGTGATGGGTCACCGGGGGTTTGGGTCGCTGGCGTTCGGGCTCCGGCGCGGGCACTCCGGCGAGGGGCAGATCTCCAGGAGACGGTGGCTGGCGAGGTCGCGGGCGTCAGCGATGGGTGTAGTCGTCGGGCGTCGTAGGCGAAGGTAGCGGGTTTTGAGTAGCGGCGTCAGGCAGCAGCTCCGCTGCGGCAAATCAGAGGCCGAGATCGGCCGAGGCGTGGTGGAGCAGCGGTTCGGCACGGCAGCAGCAATTTCGCGAGGGTGTGGCGAACCGGCTCGGATCTGGCGCCGGTCGAGGGTTGCGAGACGAGTCGGGGCGAGATCGGCGTTGGGTCATGGTGGCGCACAGCAAGGACGGGGGAGCGCGAACGGACGCTGGTGGAGCTTCGAGCGAGGCGGTCGCGGCTGAGGTGGATCGGCGATGGTGCACCGTGCAGGCGCGGCGAGACGTCCGGCGACTGGATCGGCGCGGCGTCGGGGTTTCAGGGGCGCGAAGCAGCAGCACTCGGAGCAGGGGCTCACGGGCCGGTGCGTGGGTCGCTGCAAATCACCGCGACGGGGCTGTCGGGAAGATGCCGGCGTTCGGAGGTGCGGCGGTGATGCTGGTGCTGGTGCTGGCGTGGCGGGCTTCAGTGGTGATGGCAGAGGCGCGGAGGTGCGCGGAGCTCGTGCAATCATCGATCGAAAGTACGGGGTGCCGGGTGGCCGGTGCAGGTGGTGCGGTAGCGTAGGATCAGCGGTGGGCACGCGTGTGGCTTCGCGTTGCAGAGCCGGGCTTGCAGAGATGGACGGGCTGAGGACGCGGTCGGCGAGCGGCGGGGAAGACGATGAACAGTCTTCCCCTCTGCCGCCTGTTTCCTCCTTTTTGCCTTTTTCCTTTTTTTTTTTTTTTTTTTTTTTTTTTTTGTTTCTTACTTTTTCTTCTATACTTTGTCTCGCACGAATTCTCTCCTTGCGCGAATTCACCTCCCCATTTTTTTGAATTTGCCCCCCTTTTTATAGAGCATAAAAAACCAATCCATCTGTTCTGCCAACGAAGAGTTCACTCAACCATTAAAGATAAAGCTCCATTATCCAACTCTAAAATCTTTCGAAATCTCCATCCACAACAAAATATTTTAGATTATTCCTTATCCTCCTTAATATTCCCAACGATTTTATCACCAAAAGACTAGAGATAAGATTGCAATCCGATTTTTAAAAATCCCAAAAACCACCGTATTATCGCATCAAATCTCTATTTCTCATAAGATAATTAATTAATTAAAATGCAACGGGCTTGGGCTAATTTGCTCCTTTCATGAGCCTAGTTCGACTTGACAATTTAAGCTCGAAGACATTAATTCGAACCCATCCACCACCAGTCCAATAAATAAAATGCAAGATATGTGAATTAAAAATAAATGCATCTAAAATTATATGCTATGCAATTGAATTATAATATTTTTTTTAGGGGTTAAAAATTAATCCCTAATTTTTATGCAATAAATAAATAATTGTGTACCAAAATTTAGGTGTCAACATATGACATCCTAAAATTGTACTTTTAAACGTAATTTTAGTATTTATTTGCATTTTTTTTTTTATAAAAAGGCGAGGCTCTCTCCCCCTATGTGAGTTCCTCTCTATCCCTAAGGTGATAGTTTACCCCTATTTTGAAACCCTAGCTTTCCAATCCCAATTTCTTGAAGCAATGGCAAATGGCTGAGCATCTTGCCTCCACCTGATTAGGTATCCCTTTCCTTTTCACTCTCGTTCAATACAAAACCCACGCAACATCCTCATGAACCCAACGGTCGAAGAAGCTCGAAGAATGAAATGATAAGAAGTAGTTTCCTTAAGTTGTTCTTTTAATGCAGAAGCATCCTTCTTTTCTACCCCTTTATGGCCTAGTTTCTTTGCTCTACACTCCATACTTAGAACTTTCTCTCCAAATGACTTCCTAATATGCTATCTCACATAGTTAGGGCTCCCTTCACTCCATACCCCAAATCTAGATATCTAGCTAGCAACACTGAAACCCCAATAACTCCCCCCATTAATATCTTCATTTAATCGAGCTGCAATTGATCAAGTATGGAAGGCACATATTAAAACCACCTTCGGATGATGGCGTTGTGCAGTGTAGAAGGATGGGTAACTTGTGGGCAGGAGATGAAGTTACAAACTTAGGTGCAGAAGTGCCCAAAAAAGAAAAATAGGAAAGTGAACTTCTAGTTTATGGAAAGTTGTTCTCTAAACTAAATGTTAATTTCCAAGCTTTTTTAAGCATAATGAAGAATGCATGGAAATTAGAGGCTATTAAATGTGAAGTCATGGAACCTCAGTTTTTTGTATTCACTTTCAATTTGATGGAAGAGAAAAAGAGTTCTAGATTCTGGGCCTTGGTCGTTTGCTAGCAACCCTATTGTTTTATAAGAAGGTGACCTCACTGTTCTAGAGCATTGTTATGATTTTTCTCATTATACATTTTGGGTGCATTTTCTGGGACTTCCTTGAGCTGTTGTATTTTAGGATTTTGTAAGGCAGATTGCTAAAAAATTAGGTACAATGGAGGAAATCAAAATTGAAGCAAAAAACAACAACTATCATAAAATTAGCAAAGCAAAAGTGAGGTTGAATATGCTAAATCCCCTCGAAATAGGTAATGTTATTAATGTGGGTGGAAGAAAATGGTGGATAGATTTTAAATACGAGAGGCTACCGCATTTCTATTACTCATGTGGGTATACAGGACACTACGCAAATTTCTATCCAAAGATACTCTATGAGAAGACTGGATTAGCCCAAGATAAACTGGGAAGATATAGCTCGTGACTCAAGGCGGAAGTGAAATAATTCAGTCCATGCTGGAAAGTATTTTATGGTGATATTGATTTTTCGATGGAGGAAGAGGAAATTGTGCCGGATTCACCTATTTCCCCTATCAGTGAAAATTTGGGCAGCAATGATTTAGGGCCAAATAACAAGGCTTTAGTCATATATACCCTAGCGACAAATGAGCTAGTTGAAGATGCAAGAATGTTTGAATATGCAAACCCCAAACCGGGGGAAAAAGGGTGCAGTAAACGCAGGAGCTATTGAGCATGGAAAAGGAGTAAGGCACTCCAAAATAGAAAAAACAGGATTGAAGACATAAGCTGCAAAAAAAGAAAAAGAAAAAACGCTTTGCTCCCTATGAGAAGGGGATCGTTGGTGAACTTAATTGATGAGGAAAAACTTTTGGACACACCAATCCAGTTGCGGGAAGGGGTCCATGAAGGGGCTTTGTTGGCTAGTCCTAATAAGCTATCAAAAAAGACATGAAGCTCTTAAGCTAGAATTCACTCTTTTAATAGTCCACCATCTTAGAGCTTTAGAGTATGCATGACAAAATTTCTAAAACATAAATCAATCTCTGGCAAAAAATTGATTTCTCAAATTCTATTCCCTGGACAAGTTTCTGAGCAAAAAAACCCGTTTGATAACGACCCAAAATTTTTATTTTTGGAACAAAAATTAGTTCGATAACATAATAAAAATTTTATTTGTAGGAATAAAAATTGATTAGATAATAACATAGGAAATTCTCAAATACAAAATAATAGTCGAAATAATAGTAATAAATTACAAAAGTTGAAAATATAATTTTATGGAATTTTTGGCATATTATAGTCCCTTGCTATTTTATTGGCAATAGTTTTCCTAAGCGTATTTATTTGGTTTCCCTCCTCGGTCAATGGATCATTTGCAAGCTCATCTTTCGTAGATTCAGACAAGTACTGCGGATCTCTATATAAGGAAAAGTTCTTATCCATCTTGTCCTGATCACGGATGTAATTATAGATGGCACAACATGCAATTATAATATGTGCTTGCTTTCGAATTGCAAATGAGGGCATGTGCCTCAAAATGAAAAAGCGATTCTTCAATACCCCAAATGATCTTTCAATGACATTTCTTAGAGAAGAATGCCTATAGTTGAACAATTCTCTTGCAGTTGATGGCCGTCTCGCTGTACCCCTATAATCATTTAAATGATACCGTTCACCTTTAAAAAGAGTTAAAAATCCCGGAGTTGCTGCATAACTAGAATCGACAACATAGTATTTGCCTACAACAAGGTATTCATACATTGATCATAATTTGTAACTATAGATATGATCATAAAGAAAATTACTCCTTAAAGGACAAGCAAATACTTGGTGGTGGCCAAGGAAATTTCAAGCGAGGGGTCTCTAGTGCTGCTAAAAGCACTCTACAATCGTTGGCAGAGCCTTCCTAACCAGCATGTACAAAAGTAAATTTCATATCAAATGAATAAACGCACATCACATTCTGAGTGGTGATGCCTTTCCTTACCTCTAAATGGGATTTGCTTCGACACAGATATAGAAGCATGAATATGGGTGCCATCAATAGCGCCTATACAGCCATGTCATCTTATCAAATATTAGTATTATACAAGATTATCAACAAAATAAAATTGATGGTGTAAAGGAATATATGAGAATTCTACTTTGAAATAACGTTTATGGTTAGAATCTATAAGAATCTCTTGTGAGACAACATCAAAGGAAGGTGGTATGATAATCTCTTTTGCCAATTTGATAACTGCTTGCAATACTTTAGTGAAGTATTTGTTGATAGTTTGTCTTGAACGTTGGAATCTCTCACATAAATCTCTATTTGAGTTCTTGTGACAAATCATAGATAAGAAAATCCCGATTTGTTCATCTACCCCAATATATCGGCTATTTTCCAACCAACATTTTTCCTTCATTAGATCACAAAGGTTGAGAAAGACATGTCTCTCCATTCTAAAAGCTTCATATACTTTATCGGAATGCCCATAAAAAACCTCCCTTATCTAGTGTGATCCTGATAATAAGCTGTCTTTAATAGGTTCTCTCGTGTGCATGGACATATCCATTGTAACAGTGGCTAACCATGCTATCAGTATATTAAGATCAAAATCATTAACATCCTGCTCAATTGATTCAACTGATGCTACTTGACCATTATACATGCTATTTTCACCCCATCCATATTACTTATATTATCACACAAAATAAGAATATAAACCTATTAGATAAGGACTCCAATAAAAACCAACAATAGCAATAATGTCATCATAATTGCAACTTAAAAACATAAATAAACAAAGTCTCAAATACATAAGTCATAGAATGAAATTAAGCCAAATATAAATTTATAGCATGCTTCTTAATAACTACTTAAAGAGATTCAAGAAGTTCACGTTTCCTTTCAAGTAGAGAGATGGTGAAAGCCTCTCTCCAAGTGGCATTAAGGCATGCCTAGTTCACAGCTTTATTGTAAAGATTATGCTCCAAGTTAGGCATGCCATTTAGAACGGCAACCATAGCTCCTATGGAGTAGGGGTCTACAGGAGGTGGGGCCTGTGAGGTTACGGAGTCACTTGTTGATTGGGCTGTCTTGAATTTGATCATTTCTTGAATGGTTTTGCATGTGCCACTAATATCATAGTTGTTACTCTTTCTTCTCCTCTTAAAATTTGGAATCCTATTCAACTTGTGCTTCTCACGAACTGGGGTGGTAGTCGCGTCAGATGTAAAGACTCCCTCATCAACATAATGTTCATTAGATTCCTTCGGATCACCTATTGTAGCACCACCACCATTGTCGCCACTAACACCATTGTCTTCTCCCTCCAACACCACTAAGTCTTCTGCATTTCTTGCTACATACTCCCCAGTAGCATATGTATCACCAAACACAATACAAAGGTCTGTATACCGAGGAAACCTATCATTCTTGAATTTAGCCCATTCAATTATCCTGTAAATTTCATAGAAATGACATACATCCACAATAAGAAAAAATGGACCCAAGTAAAGTGATACCTTGATGTGAGAATCCCATACACTTGGATCCTCCACAACAATGTTTTGTTTACATTAGCTCATCCAAATCCAGACTGTGAAAGAAGCTTCTTAAAACTACTATATTGCTTCATTAGTTTGTTTATCATGTTCTTCAACTGAATTACATTAAATTGGAGTTCTGTTT
This sequence comes from Eucalyptus curtisii, assembly GCA_017140595.1. NCBI lineage: Eukaryota > Viridiplantae > Streptophyta > Magnoliopsida > Myrtales > Myrtaceae > Eucalyptus > Eucalyptus curtisii. Next base: position 27,962,873 of record CM029503.1, on the reverse strand, counting down.
GTTTATTGAACTCGGCATGTATGTTATTTCACCCTACTTTGTTGTAGGTACAGGTGGGACGATTTCCTTGTTTCATCTCTTCTACCAACAAACTAATAAGCAAATTGGTCAAAGGCTCACTCCACTTTGCTATAAATGCTTCTTTGTGGGGTGTCATTTAACCGTAACTGATTGAGTATTCAATGAACCATATAAGATGATGCACCAATTCAAGAACAAAAGCTTTGATGTCAAGATCATATCAATGTAATGTTCTATGACTATTAATAAAACAAAATGCATGAAGAAAATTGAAAGAGAACATCACCATATCAAATTATACAAGCAAACATATATCGCTCTAAGATGCTCGATAGTCCATGAAAACCCAGTATTCTTTGCAGACACATGTTAACCACAACTGCAATATGATTTTTGCACACCATCCCTCAGAACCTCTACTTCTACTGACAATAATCAGAAATAAAAGCATTTTCGCTAAAACACCTCAACTATATATGAAGCATCAATTTTATCAAAAACTATCATTCCGGAAACTGCAAAAAGCCATCCTACCAAGCAAATATTTAAAGCAAATTAGATGATTCATCAAGTCATGGACTACTTATAAGATAAAAGAAATAATGCTGGCTCGAAGGCCTTGTTCTTATTTTAAATTCTATATAAGAATTCAGCATAGTGAACAAAGAGGATATGAGAATCCCATTCTCATCATCCATATGAATTTGTGATTAATAAGCACATCATGAAGGCATATCTCTAGATGACTTAATATAGCGTCAATATACTATAACTGAATTGCCCAAATGAGATGACATATACAGTTGATATAAAATGACAAAATCTTATGATTTATTTATGCATGAAATAGAATTTTTCACTAACAAATGAATAAGAACATACTACAGCACGCTGTGCGTACTCTAAAATATTCCAAATAGAAAGTAAATCAAAGGCTAACCCCCATGATTTAATGATTACATGAAAGTCATGCACTTCAACGACATCTTATTTAGCTAGGTAACAGAAAACAAAGTAAATGAATTAGTGAGACCAAAATCCAAGTCTAAAGCTTTGAGAAGGATGATTTGCCAGTTTGGGTCATCCACTGGGCAAGGTTTAATGCTTCGGGAGTTCCATATCAAAGATGTAACTTAAGTGGATCAACCTAAGTTTGACAGCTGTAATTTTTCAATCTCAAATAAGTAATTCTTTCAATGACAGCATCTGGATATGCACATGAAACTCAAATTTTTAAAGAAAAATATGGTTCAAAGCTTCTAATGAAAAATTAATGTCTAAGCCCTATAGTTGCTTCTAACAAATCAATCCCAGCTGTTGTTTGTTCATATAATTATCAAATTACGTTCAATGGCTGCTAGATGAGCAAAGTATCAAATTGATAGTGCAGAGACCTAACTAATAAAAGGGGCTGCCATAATAGTTATCCACCAAAGTATCCACCAATCTTCTTCTTTAAGCACGCCTAGAAAACCCAAAGGATTGCTTACTAATTCAAGAATATCAACACTCCAGCCATGAACATTATGCTTTACTTCATCGGAACTCCACCCACATATTCAAGACTTACGCTCATAGCCATACCATGAACATAGAGGACATCCACAACAATATATCAAAGCACAAAGCAAAGGCAGTCAAAAACTACAAGATATTTGGACTTAGTAGAAAAGAAATCTCACGGAGATGTGGGAATTGGGAGTAAAGCTATGAACAGGACGCCACTCGCCACAAGTCGTCGGACGGTGCCAGTCAATCAACCTAGACGCGTTGAGAAGAAGAGGTAAAAAGGCCTAAAATCACAAATTCAAGCGACCATGGAAACTCTTACATGCAGGACATACAGTTCCATGCAACTTAAAAGCACCATTAATATCATGATCCGCATATTTTCAACTCATATTTGGCATGTAACATAGCTCTCATTCGATTCACGCCAAACTTGACCAGTATGTTCATCCCTAAAAAATAATCTCATTGCTATCATGTATGTACTTTCACATGTTGAGCAAGACTATACATAACAAAACAAGAAGAAACACCATCATATAAATGGGAAAGCAAGATAGCCTTCATGTACCAGACTCACCCACAAAAAGGTTGGGGGGAAAATTATGGAGTACCCCTCGATGGGTTGAGGACAAAATGGGAGATAAAGCATGAGTGAGACGAAGAGGCGAAAGCCACCGATTACATGGAAAGCCAGTTAATCATAGTTACTCGGAGGCGTCGAGAACATATGCTCGCGCAATCAATGAGGGCCTAGGGTTGAGGACGGAGTTGGAGTCGACGGTAGCAAGCCGAGTGGACGCTTATGAGCGGATGGAGTGGATGCTGGCGAGAGGACGGAGTCGGAGTCGGAGTCGTCGATTGCAGGGAGGACGGAGTCAGAGTCGACGACAAGGTGAGCGACGATGTGACCGGCGAGAGGACAGAGTTGGAGTCAACGGGGGTAGAGAGGATGGAGTTGCAGTTGACGGCAAGATGAGCGACGATCTGACTGGCAAGAGGACGGCGATGGCGTCGGAGTCAATAGTGGCAAGAAGGATAGATTCGGAGTTGACGGCGTTAGGGTTTTTGGTTGAACCGTGGATTTGTTGAGATGGATGCCCAAATAGAAAAGCCCGTCTATAGAGGGAGGATCCCCAAATTGAAGAGAAGAAGAAATCATTTCTATTTCTATTTCAGAAATTGAAAAGTTAAAAATTTTAGCTTCTGATTTCTTCTTCAAATCTATTTTTGGAATAGAAATTTGTTCCAGAAATAGAAAAATCAAATTGTGTTGCCAATCAGATTTCTGTTTCAAAATTTATTCCGAGGAATAGAAAAATAGAAAATTAAGGAAGTAGAAATTTTATCATGCGCACTCTTAGTAACTTGTGAGAGGCCTAAATTGGTCTTCCTTATAGAAACAAAAAATAAGGAAGAAGTGGTGGATTAAGTTAAAAAGAATCTTCAGTATAATTCTTTAGTTGTTGTTAATCCGATTGGGATTGGGGGAGGACTTGCACTACTTGGGACGAGGAGGTGAAAGTAGATGTGGAATTTAGCTCCGGGGAGTATATTGAGGTGCTATCTAACGATCTTGATAGTGGAGTAGTGATGAGAATTTTTTATTTACACGCATCTAGCAACTTTTAGGAGAGGATTAGACTATGGAATATCTTGCGCTCCAGGAACATTTCTTATAATTTTTCATGGTTATGCATAGGAGATTTTAACGAAGTTTTGTATTGATGGGAGAGGTTGAAAGATATGACGTTGATAGGTATAGGATTGTGACCTTTCAGGAGTTTGTGAACTCATGTTCTCTAATGGATATAGAAAGTAAAGCCTGTGTCTTCACATGGACCAACAATCAAGATAGTGATGAGCTAGTCAAAAAGAAATCTGATAGGGCATTATGTACCGTGGAATGAAGTTTTTATTCCCTAACGCTGAGGCGTACGCTCTTCTTGCTATTGGCTCAGATCATTGTTTGTTCATCCTATCATTGGATTTGGCCAAGACTAGAAAACAAAAGATATTCAAATTTGAAGTATTCTGGTTAGAAAATCTTGAGTGTAGAGATGTGGTTAAAAATTCTTGGAGGGTTGAAATGGGGAACCAGTTGGATATTGTAAGCAAAACTAGAAAAAGTAGCAACTGAATTAGGGATGTGGAGTCAAAAGATTTTAAAAATGCATCCAAACTGATTGATTTACTCAGAGGAAAACTTACAAATTTAACGAATACAATAGAAGAAACATCAAGTGGGGAGGAGCATAGGAGAACTGTTGAACAAATTAAAGCTTTGTGGAGACAAGAAGAAATGTTTTGGAGCATGCAATTTAGGATTAATTGGCTGAAATGGGGGGACAAGAATACAATTTTTTTTTTCATAAACGCAACAAAATTTCTATGCCAAGGCTTGATGAACATAGCTGGAGTCGGGACCCATATACCCTCAAACAACACATCATAGGTTTTTATAAATCTTTGTACATCTCGATTGGAAGTAGATATTATCAGCCTATGTTAGAACAATGCCCGCGGATGGTGACTAATGTAATGAACGAAGCCCTTATTAAGCATATCACTAGGGAAGAAGTGAGAACAACTGTTTTCAAAAGGGAGCAACAAAAGCACCGGGTTGGATGGACTAAATTAATTGGTCAACAATACATGAAGAGATCTTCAAAGTGGTGGACTCTTTCTTTAACCAAGGTACATTGATCCTGAGATTAACAAGACTCATATTACTTTCATTCCAAGTATAAAAAATCCTAAGAGTATTTCTAAGTATAGGTCTATTAGTCTTTGTAATTTTAATTATAAAATAATTGCAAAGGTGATGTCTAATAAGCTCAAACCCTTGATTTCAGAAATTATGTCTCTTGAACAATGTGCTTTTATAGGAGGAAGACAAATCCAAGACAACATTTTTAGTGTTCAGGAGGTATTACATCAATTAAAGGTTAGAAAGAGAAAACAAAAAGTTCAAACAATTCTTAAATTGGATATGCAAAAAGCCTATGATAGGGTCGAATGGGATTTCCTCGGTAACCGTATGTTGAGAATGTGATTATACGAGAAATGAGTCTTGCTAGTCAAACATTATGTTTTTTCAGTATCTTTTTGCGTTATAGTTACTGGTGATTCTTATAAGATCTTTCATCGAACCCGAGAAATTAGACGAGGAGATCCATTGTATCCCTACTTATTTATTATTTTGGTTAATGTTCTATCTTCCCTTATGACTAAAGCATTGACAGACGGAAGCATAAAGGGTATTCAACTGAACTCAAACTGCCCTACACTATCATATCTTTTGTTTGCAGATGATGCCATCTTCTTTTCAGATGGTACAATTAGGGAAGCTCGGAATCTTGCAAATGATTTAAACTAGTATTGCTTTGCATCAGATCAGTCCATCAATCTAAATAAATCAGGCATCTTTTTCTAGAAAAACTGCCCTAAGGAGCTAAAATTGAATATTGTAGCATAATTAAGAATGTCTATCATTGAGAAAATAAGGAAATATCTAGGCATTCCTTCATATTAGGGTCATACGAAGAAACAAATGTTTTCTTGGGTATTAGCAAGGGTGGATAGTAAACTAGAGGGTTGGAAAGAACAGTTAATATCGAAGGCAGGTAAAGAGATTATGGTTAAAACGGTTGTTCAAGCTCTACCGCAGTACATCATGTCAGTTTTTAGAGTCCCTATATCTATTTGTAGAGCAATTGAAAAGAGGATTTCATCATTATGGTGAAAACAAAACGAATCTAGAAAAGAGATTTACTGAAAAAGATGGGATCTTCTAAAGACTAGAAAAGATTAAGGGGGGCTAGGTTTTAAAGACCTAGTGGCTTTTAACTAAGCCATGTTGGGAAAGCAAGCCTATAGACTACGCCAAGCCTCGGAAGTTTTATGGAGCAGAATTTTCAAAGGCCTTTATTTTCCTAGAGGGAACTTTTGGAATGCTAAAAAAGGTCCTTGACCATCTTGGGGTTGGCAAAATATACTTGTGGGAAGAGATGTCATCGAACCGGAGATTAAATGTGAAGAGGCGATGGTAAAAGCATCAAAATCAAAGAGAAATGTGGCAGTTATCAAGCAAAATTAGAGGTCCAATAAATCAAAATGATCCTCAATATATAACTGATTTGATAGTTCACAGCTTGGGTCAATGAAATACTCAATTACTAAATGAGACATATGGAGTTGATACTGTCCAAGAGATTTTAGCTACTTCCTTGAGTCCAAATTTTGGACTGGATAAACTCGTACGGATGGCGAACACATCAGGTATATAAAAGGTAAAGAGTGGATATAATAAACTTCGTCATATGGGGATATCTAGAAGAGACTACCAAGCATCGACCTTGTACCAAAACCTCAGAAGACTGTGGACTGAGGACTTGAGGTTTAGAAATTACAGACCTATCCCAAAAGTTAGATTCTTCATGTGGAGTGTGTACAACAAAGCCCTTCCTACCAAGGACGACTTATATAGAAGAAATTTGATACTTGATCCGTTATGCCTGTTCTGCGGCCAAGCTTCAGAAACCATCGAACACGGTCTTTACATTATGCGCTTGGACAAAGGACATATGGTCAGATTCCAAAATTGGAGTTGTTGCTTCCTCGACAAACAAACATAACTCGAATTGATAAGTGGGTTGGTAATTTTCTTACTGCTGGTACTCCCCCACGAGCTAATGCTCAGTTTGCGGGCATCCTTTGGCTGATTTGGAAGGCAAGAAATGCCTTCATATTCCAAGACAGAAAACCCAAGCCAAACTTGCTTGTGGATGAAACCATCTGTATGACTTGGATCTATGAAAGATGGAAGTAGCATAAGTCAAGCGAAGAATCTGAGATCTACCCTCAAACGAAGAATCGGACTGCACCATTACCTCATATCTTGAAATTAAATGTTGACAGCTCCTGGTGTTGCTCCTCAATGGAGGGTTTGGTCGCTGGTATATGTGAAGACAATGATAGAGTGCTCGTCGATGGTTTCGCAAGGAAGATCCACGCTCCCTCGGCTTCAGTCGCTGAAACCCTAGCTGCAAGAGAAGCTCTATTATGGCTGAAAGAAGCACGTGCGTCGAACTTGAGGGGTGTACTCGAAACTAATCTGAAAGTAGAACTAGTTTTTGACAACTTAGCTTTTGGTTAATTTTATGTCTTGACTTTGGAAACGCTTGTAATCCTTCGTCGGGTTGGTATTTCAATGAAGCATATTTCCGACCAAAAAATAAAAATAAAAAGATCGAGCACTTAATTGAACCAATTGAAATGTTTGTGATTGTTTGTACTTTTTAGCAATTGTTTAGGACTTGATTGAATTGATTTTGAAAGTTTGGACGTTTCCACAAAATCGCGAGAATAGATTATTTGGTATAAACGATATATCAATATAAATGAACCATGATCGAACTGGATAAGATAGAAATATAAAATCTAGGAATTTTATCATATCCTATCTATTGTTTGGTGATTATAATAATAAAATTGGATATATTCACAGCATATCATGTACATTATTTGGTATGAACGACATATCAATATAAATGAACTAAAAATTTTACAAACGGAAATAATAAAAATCTCTTACAACACTTTTGGATACTTTATTTTTATTTTATTTTATTTTCTTCTCTTTTTAATTAATTATTTTTTATTTATTTCTTCCTCTTTCATCATTCTCTAATAAAATTTTATTAAATAATAAACTGTATTAATATACTTAAAATACTAGAATACCTAAAATATGTAATAAATATAAATATATATTTATACTTATATGTTGAATTCATATTATAAGATAGAATTAAATTCGAATATATATAAATAAGATTAAGTTAAAAAGCTATTGTTATTTTTTGTTATTTTGAATTTTTCATATTAGAATTCAAATATTATTTATATTGAAATATAATTTTAATTTTGTTAATTAAATTAATAGAAAAAACCAATAAAAATTATGAAACATCACAAGATGTGTGGCCCGTGACCAAGAGAATATTCGACTTGATCTAATGATGAATCGAATTAAGGGCTTGCCCTGTCGCCGGAGCGCTCAGGTCTTCTAAGCTGAAATTCTAATTTATTTTCTCATAAATAACACATAAACAAATCAACTTAAAGTGTAATATTTCTTGAATAAGAAAAGGGGCCTAAGTAAGGACATTTCGGTTTTAGCATGTCCAACTTAACTAAATTGGGGCATATGCTAGCTTTACCTTCTTTTTTTCTGGCAAAACACATTTTAGGGGTTGTCCATAACACATGTAAATTAGAGCTAGAGGTGAGTTTTTGCTAGTGTTCGAGTGCCAAATCAAATTCAACCCATCAAAATACGGTACAAATACGAGTAATAATTTTCACAGAATAACCCGATTCGCCCGATTTTGATTAGGACCGGGCTTGAACATCTTAACATACATAGCATATACGCCGGCTTGAACGACACACATCAGATGCAATATTCGGGTCGACTCGGCTCGAGTCCGCTCGACCATAATTTCTGGCCAAATGAGCTTAGGGGAATTCACAAATGGTACTCACTAATTTACTTGTATTTACAAGCCGGGAGGCTAATCGGGCTTCGCCCGAGACTAAACGGAGTCGGGTCGTCCGGTCATTATTCCGGCGGCGGTTCTAGAAACGGAACGAGCCCAAAAAGTCCAAAACCGCCGCCGCACGAGCACGCAGGAAAACCAACGAATTCACGCGCGGAGACAAAACAACCGGAGATCCGACCAACCTCGTCGCCTCCTTCCTTTGACCTTCGACGCAGTCGCCAGCGCGACCGTCTCTCCGGTGAATCCGCCGTCCTCCTCCTCCTCCTCCTCCTCCTCCTCCTCGATCGACGCCGGAGAGAGACTCGAAGGCGATGGGGCTCTTCGCGCTCGCCGTCGCCGGCGGCGGATTCATCTCCATCGGCGCCCTCGAGGCCCTCGCCGCGTCGGGTTCGCTCGCGGACCGGGCCGGCGGCGGCCCCAGCCCGCCCTCGCCCCTCGGCCCGATCGCCCCCTCCGCGGCGCGATCGCCGCCCCGGTCGGGGGCGAAGGCGGGGTCGGCGTCGTCCCTGATCTCGCTCGTCTCGGTCTCCGTCCTCTCGCTCCTGTTCGTGGCCAACTCCCTGATCTCGCTCGCCGACGCGGCGGGGTCCAGCGACCGCCTCGGCTCGGCTCTCCAGCTGCAGGTCGTGGCGGTGGCGGCGCTGTTCCTGCTATACTCGGTCGCCGGGATTCTAGTCACTCTGACGAGCTCGTTTCCTTTGAGCGCTTCGCTGGTCGACGTGATCGCCCTGTTCGCTTTCGTGGAGGAGTTCTTGGCGTACTACCTCCAGAGGAAGGACACGAGCGGGATTGAGAACAGGTACTTCGATCTCATGCTCGTGCCCATCGCGGTATGCACGTTCTCCACGGTTCTGGGGTTGAAATCCCCGAAATCGGAGTTCCCGAGATTGGCCCGCGCCGTCGGTTTGGTGCTTCAGGGAACGTGGTTTCTGCAAATGGGGTTTTCCTTTTACACTGGATTGATTGCTCACGGGTGTTCGTTGCGCGAGAAGAGTAGAGGGAATTACACGGTTAAGTGCAAGGGGCATTCCGAGTATCATAGGGCTAGAGCGATCGCGACGCTGCAGTTTAATTGCCATCTCGCTCTGCTTGTGACGGTAGGGATCGGGATTTATTCCCTGATCGCGCAGAGGAATGGGATTCGAGGGGATTTCGCGAAGTACAGGCCCTTAGGGGAAGAAGTTCAGAGTTTGGGCAATCAAGCCCAGTTTACTCTGGACTCTGATGAAGATGTTGATGATGGGACCAGGGAAAAGGAGAATGTGGCAAAGCCGAAGGGTGCTGTGATAGAGTTGAGTGCTAATGGATATGGTTCCCATCATTGAGTTGAGGGAGAGAGAATGAAAGTTCTTGCTTGAGAAGGCTGACTTCATGTTATCAATTTTCCAAGTGCTTAGAGAAGATGAACCCAAATTTCACTGTACAAAGTGAACTGAGTTAGGTTTTATGTTGGTTTTCCATTCTGTGCAAAAAATTTCAGTTGCTATAGTTTCCTGCTGCAATTGTTGAGCTAATTTTTCTCATGTTTGTAATATGTATTGAATTTCTGTCTCTGTTTGGGTCAGGTCAGGAACCCTCTGCTGAAATGGGGGAAGCATATAATAAGATTCAAACTTTCGAGTGTGGTTCACACTGACATGATCTCCATTGTCTCTCCATTTTGAGTTGCCTTTCTTTCTTATATTTCCCTTTGCTGGCTATACTGATCAAATAGATAGAAAAACTATATCTTCGTTAGGTGGAGGAGACGAGCATGGGAAAGTGTGGGAAAGTGTAATCAACCATTTAGGAAAGAGCTAAGGTCTTTCTGATGATAGCTAGATGCACCAAAATTGGTTCAGTATGCATTGGCTGGCTGCTGCAGCTAGCATCTCAACTTACTGACAGCTGGCCATAAATGCTTAAGCCTGACCTGATGCTCACTGTTGACTCGCTTTATTGCCAGTATTTGTATCGCATTCGGTTGGAGAAGCAAAAACTGACCATTTCCTTTTGTCATTCTATCTTCTCTTATTGTCAAGTTTGCTGAGAGGTTATGAATTGGTTTGCTACCTTTCTTACCTTATTGTCCTTAGAAGACACAGTTTCGTCTGCCGTTTGTCATATTTGATTTGTCTGTGTTTTGAGATTGCAATGTGAATTTGTGTCTGAGCAACTGGACATTGACCCCTAAATGGGAATTGGAGCTTCTTCACTCCTCTGTATCCTCTGGCAGCTGGTGATAGATTACAAGCTACAACATGGTCAGGTATCCCATGGCTTGATCTTGCTGGGACATTTCCTTATGCTGGATTCACATATAATTTGAGTCACTTGGATTTACAGCAGTGAAATTGAGTGAGATACTTGATTTGGCATTAGTTGCATTGATTTGTTTTTAACAGGTTGCCTTAAAATAAGTATTAGTATGAGGTGATTCTGAAATTACCATTTAGTCTGGCTTTTCTTACCTCTGGAACAATTGCATAACTTGAATGAGTATAACTAGATTTGTTCACCGTGACCTTGACTTTCAAAGTCATCCTATAAAACGTGGACACGGGCGCTCATCTCTTCCAGGAGTAAACGACCCAATTCCTTATCCTCTTTCTTCCACTATATGTATGCATGAGCAGATAAATGCTCGTGGGTCACTGAATGTTCAAAGCGTTCTCTCTCTCTCTCACCTAGTTCTTTACTTGTTATTTGCTCATTAAGTGTTATATATTATTTAGCCACCATTATCATGTAGTTAGGTTCTGTATTTTGTTTGGGCATCTTTCTGTCTTTCTGATTTCCATGAAACTTCTCCACCAAGTTTGCACCGTGTCAAGTTGTGTTCGGATGTGGGGGGATGCTTGCATTTCATACTCCCATCATCCGACACCTTTTTCATTTTCTTCATTAACAAGTAAGTTCCCATGATTTAATAAAAAAAAAAAAACATGCTGCCGCGTATAAAGGTGCTAACCTTCTGTGTCTTTGTCTTGGCAATCCCCTCATGTGTCCTTTGGTGATAGCAGTCGGAATGTGAAGACTGTTGCTGCTGCTTTTTAGCATGTAATTGGGTGACTCCTGTCTCATGGTGGGTTTTTTTTGCGATTCCTCTTCTTGATTGAGCATGAGAATCGATCAGGTCGATTAGTAACTTCCTGCGTAGGCAAGGCTTTACGGGACACGAGTAAACCTATCGCTCAGCACTTGTGCAAATTTGTCTTCTCATACTATTTGCAGTACATTGGTCGCATTCCTCTTAAGAACCTTAAGAGTCCTAGTTTCAACAGCAATTTCTCATGAATGCTTGCAAGTCTTAAAAAGTTATCACCTCAAGTGGGAAGAGCACATTTCCACGTCACAATCCAAATCACATTCTTTCAGAGCCATATGATGTCTTCAACCTCCATGCATAGTGTGGTGTTCGGGATATGACCTAAAGCAGAGCCTCACATCTCTGGATTTTTAAAAGCATACGATGGTGCGAGAATCTTTTTCGTAGCTTTTCTCTTGCATTTAATCAGCTTTTGGTTAAAACCTTTTCAAAGTGGAAGTTTGAACTTTTGACCTGATATTTTTTAATCGGATTTTCCGGGCTTTTCAGTTCGGTCGATTTCATCCGTGAAACAGGCAAATTTGTGTCCAACGGAGCTGGCGAAGGTGACAATTTTTGCAATCAACTTCGATACGGGGACATCATGAAAAAACAGACCTAGAACCAAATCAAAAACGATGAACTCATGTACAATCCTCGCCGTCCACACCGCTACGACTCCTGAAAAATTTACACGATGCTATGTACAGAAGCAAGCTCAATGAACCCGCCAAGGCCAGAATCCAGTAGTAACTGTCTAGGCGGGCTTCGCTCATGTCGTCGGAGAACCAGCTGTGGCCCCTCGTGAAGAACTCGATCACCGAGATCATCAGGGCGCTCAAAAAGCTCCCGACTCCGAAGACGCTGGTGTATAGCGCGAATCCCATGGTCCTCATCCTAACGGGGACTTCGTTGTAGAAGAACTCCTGCATCCCGACCACGGTGAAAACGTCGGAAATACCCAGCAGAATGTACTGCGGGAGCAGCCAGAATATGCTCAATTCGGCGCCTTTGGCTCTTCGTATCATCTCGAGCCTCTTTGTCTCGACAAGCGCGGCTGTCACCATGGCTATGACTGAGAGGAACATCCCGATCCCCATCCTTTGCATTACGTTAATGCCTTTCTTGTTGTCTGCGAATAGCCGAGTGATCGGTATCAGCATTTTGTCGTAAAGGGGCATTAGGAGGATTATGGACAGCGTGATGGCGCTCTGGAGGGTCGCTGGTGGGATGTCGAAGTGGCTCCCGATGCTCCGCTTCATCGCCATCCCTTGCTTTGTAAAGAAGGTCGCCGGTTGGCTGAAGATCACAGCGAACATCAGGAGCATCGTCCAAATAGGCAGCAACCGAAGGAGTACTCCCCCGTTATTGATCACATAACAGCGACAGCTTTTGGGGTTCTTTTCCAAGTTCTCGATGACCCCAACATTGTGAGGACAAAGAGGTTTCTCTTGCAGCCTGTGGACAACAAGAAATGATGAGACTTGTCAGCGACTGATCAAGATCATGGAAAGGATGGTCATTGTTGGCTCAAGAACTTGGAGAACTTACTCTAGCTCCACCAATTCAGACTCCTCATCTGGTAAGGAAATTGTTCCATTCTTGAATTTGGATGCAATTGCTCGGATTCTCTCACATACGATATGAAAAGGCTTGTTACCAACATTATTTGCATCTTGTTTGTACCCACAGAGTTTGTTTCCGCATGAGAAAAATGCAACTGATGCAATCATCGCTCCAGTCGGTATGGCGTATCCCAGAACCCATCCGAAGGTGTCTTGTATGTATGACATGAATGTTATCCCCAGGAGGCTGCCACTACAAATGGCAAAGTACCACCATTGAAAGAACGAGCTGTTCTTGCCTGATTTCTTCTCGTCCTTGCTGTGAGGCAACTCCTCTTCATTGTCGAGTTGATCCGTTGCGAATGCCTGCAATGATGGGTTGTACCCGCCAAGGCCGATGGAGATCAAACAGAGGGACCAGAAGAGGTACGGAGAGTAGTCGGGCTTGCTCGGTGGGTACCATGCCGACTCCAATGCAGTTGACGTCAACGCCATGAGTCCCTTCCCAACACAATGGAAAGAAAAACGGGTATCAATAGCAAGGTACTAAATTACAGACTAAATTACAGATTCACTGCCTCTATTCTTGATCCAGTAAATGCTTTTACCAAAGCCATGCTCAGTTGAAAACAAGTAGAATGCTATTTAGCTGACTATAGTCTAACTAAAGTGGTTATGCCCATTGAACACTTGGAACAAATCAGATTGCACCTGTGCTTCCCCAAAAAAGTTGCTCTTTAAGGTCGTGTCACAAAAGGAGAGCTAATGACCTGAAAAAGCAGTTTTTTTTTTTCTCTCTAGGGCAAAAGGGCAAAAAAAAAAAAAAAAAAAAAAAAAAAAGCTTTTCAAATTGATAGTGAAAAAGCATTAAGCACCTCCAAATGCAAAAGGCATTGAAACGACATTCAGTAAGTGGTTACATGGTCATCTTTTATGGTCTCTTGAATTATATATATAAAACAGACTTTATCACAAAAAGCATAGAAGACATCACAATTGCACACGTAACTAAATAACTGAAAATAGAGAAGGGCTGAGTACAGATTTAGTCTTTTAAAATTTTAAATTTTCGTGTCTATGCAATCTCATCCCCTAACTTAATCGAGTCCTCTAACTTTCTGGAGTCGTACCTCTGAGTTTCATTTTTTGCAGTCAAGCCCTCAATTTTCTTAATATGTGCAATCAAATCCCCATCTTACAAAAAACCTAATCAAAGAAACAAAATGTAGTACTGCCATGCTTACAAAATGTCTTCGAAGACCGTCGTACCCCACCAGATTCTATGTGCTCACAAGCATTTACCATCTCTTCCACTAATTATGTGATTATGGGAAGTCCCTATCTTACAGTTAAGGTCTTGTATAAAAAATAAAAAAAAAATCACTTTAATGTAGCATTTAATCATACCAAGAAACGAAAAAAGAGGTAAAAAAAAAAACCTAATCTGGCCTTAATGATTTCAAGAATGTTTCTGCCTTCACGTCACTGCTCAACATCAACAAGAGAATAACGAAATTCTCGAGGATCCTACGAGTTCACGTTGAGAAAACATCAACCAGTCACGAAATGGAACATCCTTTTCTAAGAGAGAAAAAGAAAGTAACGTGCTTGCGGAACGGTAAGACACGGAGAGAAATCAGGAAGCAGATTGAAGAGCGAGGAGGGCGTGGCAGCAGGAATCGAACCGAAGACTCACCACGACGTAGAAGAGGGAGAAGGACAGGACGGTGGAGTAGCGGTCCCAGTAGGCGTCGGCGAGAGGGGCCACCAGCAGAGGGAGCAGCGAGTTGAAGCCGCACCAGGCGTTCACCATTTTCGCCGCCGACGAGTTGCTCATCTTCATCACCTCCGTCAGATACGTCACCAGATTCGACGCCACCCCTTTGAACACGAACCTCTCCATCCCCGCTATCACTGCACCAAGTTCATACACAACCCAAAAAGAAAGAAACAAAATAAGAGTCGTTCTCGACATTTGCATGCAACATATACGTATAGGATTCTCACCCATGAGAAGAACGCAAGCCTTGTTGAGCCTCCTCTCCATTGTGGGTTTGGAGAGAGAGCGAAGGGGATGAGAAGCAACGCAGAATTCAAGGAGCCGATGATGATCTCGAGCTGAGCTGATCCGAAAGAAGAGAAGAGGCGAAACCAATCATCTCTCTCTTCCTCTCTTCCTCTCTTCTTTAACTTTCAGGGAACCGAACCGAGTGCAGTGCAGCCCTTCCGCCACCTTGAAGAAAACAGTAGCTCCCACTCACGATGACCCCCGTCACTGCAGCAAGGCTTGCCTTCAGTCGCTCCTCCTTTTATATGATAATAATGGGACACTACTAGACTTCTCACTAATTTCCGAAATAAAGAAAAGGTGGAGGACTCAAGAGCTGCCTCCCCAAATACGTCCTTGTTCCCATAAAGACGCAAGGGGGTCTCTAAAGATACAAGAGCCCCACCTCCAAGTTTCGGTCGGGCTGCATATCGACCCGGGATATTCTTCACGACCCAATCTCTCTCTCTCTCTCTCTCTCTCTACACTCCTGGGATATCATATCAATGAAAGGAAGTGGTGCGGACAAAGTGTAAATAAAGCATCAGTGCTGATTGACTGCACGGCAGGGACTTATCGCGCAGGTGGAAGGTGAGGGTGTCGACATGCAGTGGTCATTTTCACGTTCCTCCCTCCCTCCCTCCCTCCCTCCACCTGGGTCGCGGCTCGGGGGCCGTGCGTGGAGACACGTGGCGATCCGGACACGTGTCGCCTGCCGTGGCAAGCCTCGGCACCATGAAAACATAGATCCCGAGCATTGGAGCCTGGGAGGTGCTGGCGCATGGGGAGTGACGATGGAAGAGAAAGCCATCGATGATTCGCAGACAAAAACAAAACCGGAAAAGAGAAGAGATAAAAAAATGTTCTAAAGAAGATATCTTTTTTTAATGAGTGCGTTTCGATTAGGGGACTTGTCGAGCGTGCTTTATAAAAGATAATTTCAAATTTCCGAAGCGATAATTATGCGTAATATAAGGACACTTGACAATATGATAGACGGATAAGTATATGAACAAATTCTGAAACTTATTATGAAAGTGTAATTGAGAATTTAAATTTTCAAAAGTATAAATCAAGCTCTAAAATTTATCATGAAAGTAGGATTAAATCTTAAAACTTTTTAAAAGTACAATCAATTTCTAAAACTTATTAAATTGATGCGATAAAGTACTTTCTATTTACTTTGTCCAATTTGACAAACGGAAAATTCTAACAAATTTTGAAATTTGATTGTATAAATTGACAAATTTTAAGATGTAGTCACAATTTTTAAAAGTTTAATGATGCAATTGCACCTCCGTGATAAATTTTAGTATTTCCAATGCACTTATCCCTATATTCTCTAATTGATTTGTTGACAAGTGCACTTGGAATTTTAAGCTTACAAAGTTCCATATCGAAATATGGCGACGAGAGTGGGGAGCATTTGTTAAAATGATTAATTGCAACTTTTTATATGTTAAACCATCATCATAAAGGGTTAAGAAGTTATTTCGAAATCGGTCTGAAGCGGCTTTATTTGCTACAGTTTTCTTAATTTGAATCCCCCGTATTATGCACTGTATTTCTTTAATTTCAAATTTCCTGAAATTTCCAGTGATCAAATGTCGAACGTAGACACACGTATGCTCTAGGTACAAACATTTATAAACCATATTCGACAAGCACTTCATGAATATTTTCCGTCTAGTGCACTGCCCACGTATAAAGCACAAAGAGAAATTGTCATATGAAGTCATTTCGCGGTCGATATGCAGAAAAAATATGCGAAAAATTAGCCCTTCTCCTTATGAGTCTTATAGAATAAATCAAGCTATTCATTTAAATAAACTGATTTAACTTAATTTACTAGATTTTCGTGGAGTGACTTCTCGGTTTCAATAGAGAGCATCTAATAAATATAACCCTTAAAAAGTAACTGAAAATGTGTATCCTTTGTGCAAACATCGAGTGCAAAGTACGAGTTTTCTAAGAGTTAGTTTCGCCAATAAAAGGATATATCAACTCATTTTTGCAATTGCCAAAAGAAATATTATACCGCCTGCCACCAACAAGATGTTTCTTCCTCATGTATTAGAAGATGTGCTAATAAAAGGAAAAAAGAAGAAGAGAGAATGAAAAGCCAACCCAATGATTCTAGAAATTCTCCACCGGACTTGAAATTACTCGCTCTAAAATTTCGATCAATAAGAGTATTTGATTGTTTTATAGTACCGACCTAAAATTTCGACCAATAAGAGTATTTGATCGTTTTATAGTACTGACGTTAACAAGACACGTGACATTTACCACGTAAGTTGGGAACTTTCTATCTCCTTTTTTTGATCGTGTTAAGGTATATCGTGCCGCCTATGTACGTATGGCTTACATCTCCTCCACCTATTAATTTTAAATAGAGCGATCAACATGGTATGAGAGTCCGATTCTGCTCCCTCCTGATTGGATTCCCACAAGAGACGAGCGTCGAAATGTGGTGGACATTCTATCGAATCGAAAGAGTTTCGTGGGGGAAAAGAGAGAGAGAGGGAAAGAGAGACAATGGTGGCTGACGAGGATATGGAGCCAGAAGATAACAAGCCACCCCTCCAATCGAATTTCTTCCTTCTTTTTTTTCCTTCTCGCTTTACTCTCTTTTCTTCCCAAAAGAATGCAAAGGAGCCTCGGTTTTTCACCCGCTACTTCAAGGCAATTTCTCGACCCAGATAAGCTTTTTAACGAGGAAAAGCGAAGGCAGAGAGAGAGATGGCGGTAATGGTGGGTGAGATGGATGGCACTTCCCTCGTCACTCACCATTACCACCACCAATTTTTGTTTGGGTCCGATGATGGAGAACCCACTCGAGAATCTAGAGAGCCCACGTAACCCGCGTAGAAAGGAAATAAAAGATCGATAGAAAGGTACATAAGATCATGCTTCGATTAGAGTGGTGGTACGTGTAGTTAGGACCTGTCACCAACCTGTGGCCCAATCGACAAGGTCATGTCTCGCGCGGTTACCCTGTGAATCGAGTATGCGCACGTACGAGAATGAATCGGGGCGCCGGATATGATCGGTCTCGCACGCATCCCCCCGGGAATCCCCTCCTATCCAACATTTCGAATCATTTGGGTTCATGGAATTCGCTGAATAGCTTATCGGTCTTGTAGTAGTTTAAGATAGCAATTACAATCCTGCTCCGGCGAATACATGAAATATGGAATAGCCCCGCCGGTTGAAGGGGGGACAGATGAAGCCTATGGCTTGCAAGTCTTGCAGCACTTGGTAGAACCGAATATTTTACGTAGCTACACAAAGGAAATAGATTGTTGATTATAGTCTATTCTTGCCCAAGTGACTAAATGAAATTTATCCGTTCATACTTTCACGAAAGACGCTGGTGTTAACTAAGCAACCTCGGACAACGACCGTCTTAAATGTCGCCGAACT
The DNA here is from genome assembly GCA_017140595.1 of Eucalyptus curtisii. Classification (NCBI taxonomy): domain Eukaryota; kingdom Viridiplantae; phylum Streptophyta; class Magnoliopsida; order Myrtales; family Myrtaceae; genus Eucalyptus; species Eucalyptus curtisii. The sequence continues at coordinate 27,944,672 of CM029503.1, read as the reverse complement.
CTGGTTGTCTGCAACAGAGATCGATCCAAGCAAATATGGAATCGCGGAGATGACCAGGCAGAGATCACTTACCAAAAGAGATGGAATATCCACGATATCGTCTCAGGCGTATGCATGCAGAAGCATTCCTAAGAGTCTTCCAAGACAGAAATCTGAGAGAGGAGCTGCAGGGTCGATCGAGGATTCGTGCGGGTCTTGAGTTCCAGTGGAAATGGTTTGGAATCGTTCGAACAGGTGTTAGTATCACGAGGAAACGGGAGCGTCGCGGCAAGAGAGACTAGGAAACGAACAAAAGCGTTAAGATGGTCTTAGACCGACGGACACGAAGTTGCATTTCCGAAACCCGACGAAAATGTCCAAACGTCAATATATCCTATAATATATCTCCTTGATTTCCACTACGAACGCTTTTCTGTCGAGCGAGAGAGAGAGCTCATGATCTGTGAAGCAGAGGACATCTCGCATAATTCACACCGGCAAAAGGGGGTGAAAACAATGGAAACTCAGCCCCTGCATTCTCGTCTTCTTGCGACTCCCTGTCCTCACTTCAAAATTGAGCTTTGGTATTTGCTCGATTCCTGCACAATTCAGATGTTCACATAGATTGAGTAATTACCCTTCGAATTCAGATGAACCCTTTCTTAGTTCTTGAAAGAAGTAATTCCACCTTCTTCTTCTTTTTCATTTTGGTGGAAAAGCAAAGAGTGATTATGGCCAAAATGAGCATCGACGCTATTAATATCAAAGGCTTTTCATGGTCTCAAGGCATCTCCATGAAACCAGACAAAGAAGTTTTCTAAGCATCCTTGGGCACAAGTATGACGATGACTATCGACTTCCTATTATTACAAAATTGATGCAGTTTTACAAGCGTATAAAGATCACATCCAATAGAAAAAACATCAAGCGGATCTCATCGCAGTGTGGAATCGAGTGAAGCATCGAAATGTATGAGCCTCTGTGAATGCCTCTTTCGCATTATGAAGATCTTCCGAAGGATAGGCACCACCCAGCTGCTGAGATTCAGGTATGGATCAATGCTGTTTCAGGTCGGATTACCTAGTAGCGGATCCAATTGGTCAAGGTTCACACTTACAAGCTTACAGAATGGCTACGCTGACACGCTCACTGATGTGGCCGTAAATCCAATTTGTAAGCTTGAATTTCCATGGGAGATATGATTACGTGTCCTTCTTGAAGATCTGCATGCTGCTCAGCATACCCAAGCAACTCTGTATCCTCATGAAGAAGATTCAGAGAAGTCGCTCTTGCATTTAAAACTGCAAGCCCCTTGAACATGTTAAAGAGATTGACAGGCTCATCAGCTATATTTGTACACTTTGTTCTGCCTTTGTGACAATAGGAAGAATCCCAGTGTCGTCGCTGCAGAACTAGAATGAACCTAGAACCTTCCGCTGCTTGCTGAGAGTATTTTAAAGGCCTGGGGACCTTTAAGCTGACAATATGCAAGTCACATGGTAGAGAAGAAGATAAAGGAGAGAGGGATTTTGCAGGAGGCTGAACAGATATATCATGGGACTTCTTGGAAATGAATGCATGTAAAGGGTAGTTTAAGTGCGCGCCAACGGAATGGGAAAGAAGCGAGGGACTTAATGGAAGAGGGTTGGATTCAGGATTCGAGGTACGAGAAATGTTGGATTCGACAAGGATGTGGAATACCACATTCAGTGCACGATTGTCCATAACTCCTTGTCCCAGACCACGCCCATCATCTCGGACTAAGCGACGGTCTAGCATAATCTCTAACCATCCATCCTTGGGGCTAGCTGCACCCAGTGACTGCCTCGAATGAAGGGAAAAGCGCCGACCATCAGTTCCTTGCATGAAGGCAAGAGAAGGCATTGGATAGTAATTTCCCTGAAGTGGGATCTTAGGGTAATACTCCCGCCGACTCATTTGAAAGCCATTCAAATCTGAATAGAATATTCTTCTGTTATCTATATCTGATCTGTATCGAGCAATTAACTCTCTGTCATTAAATTCTGGACCCAAGATCTCAACATGATACTCCTTCTCCACGATGAATTGCTGTACAGAGCCTTCTACATTGAAGATGCGTGTGCTGTGAGAGACAGGCGAATTGTCCCACATTGTCTTTGGATAAGAATACACCTCCTGCACCAAGGGACCTTCAGAGACAACCATGGCTCCACCAGCTTCGATGATAGGTTCTGCATCACCGATGGGTTTGAACAAGTAGGCTCCACTTCCAGAACTTGAGTAAATACCTATGACTTCACCCACAATGTTTTCTGGACCATCCAGATGGCTAATTTTCTGCAACAATCCATGCTTTGCATCAAAAGTAAGAACCTGATGCCTGTTTCCAATTTCAACAGTGTCACTTTGTATTTCTGTGCAAGTATATGGAGCTATACATGATAAAGTATTTGACTCAGAGAGCTGCTTAATTTTTGCCAGCCTAGCTTTTTCGCATCCAACAAAACCACTTCCAACATAATACGTCTGCAACCCCATGGGAGGTACAGAAACTTTGAAGTGAAGTCGGTGCCGCCCAGTAAATATCTTGCTTTTGTGGTGCTGCAGCTCTGGAGATACTTGGCTCTGAACACATGTCCAATTTGAGTCCTGAACAGCAACATCAGGCCTGTCGACGATGACCATGACAACTTCTTCCCTCGATTGTTCCAGAGGATTGAAAAAAACGACTGAGTGATAAGTTCCTTCAGTAGCAGGGATCACTTTATGTACTGGCTGAGCATCATACTTAGACCTAACCTGCTCTGGCTCAAACTGGGCAGGGGTCTGGTCGGATTTATCATGACGGATTCCAAGCAGTACTTCGATTCCTTTGGACATGAATATTTGCAGGTCCTGCAAAGATGTGTGCATACGCATCCCATAGTCACGAACCACGTGATCCTTAGCAGTACCAGTTACGCCATCATGATGCTGAAAAAGAGCCAAGTTCCTTCTGGCAGCTGTCAACTTATAGGAAAACCCTACAGGAAGCTTTTCACATTGTGCTCTTTGACAATATCCTAGCAATAAAGCTATAATCATCTCTGTCGCACGAAGTGTTTGCTCAAGCACTCGATCAACAGCCTTGAAGAAGGGTCTTGAAACATAATAGCCACTCCAATAATCTTGGTTCCTATCTGCATAAGTAAAGAAATCCCCTGCTAGAGATGGAAAGCCTCCAATCTGAGCCGAGCCGATTTCGCCAGGTTGTGAGTAATTTATTCTCTCAGCCTCCTCGCGAAGTGCTCGGAAGTAATCATCCAAAGTGCCAAACTTTGCTTCTGCATTTAGACTGGGATTAGAGTTGATATAATCAAATAGCAACTGGTAATTTCTAAATTGGGCTTCAGCTTCATCAATGCTGATGTAGCGGAAATCATCTCCGAGCGGAACCAGAAGTGTGTTCGTCCTATACAATGTTGATTTCTTCTTATATTGATCAAGCAGTTTTAGTGCCCTCTCATGCACATTTTCTTGGTTGGTTTCCACCGGGTGTTCTCCCCAAGGGCAAAGTTCGTAGACGAACCCACGCATTCGAGCAAAGTCAAACTGACAACAAACAGCAGGCTCTGGTCCACAAGTATGTGGTATATCATACGAATAGAAGGGCATCATGTGGACAAAAATATCGGTCGATTCCTCTGCATCCCAGCTCTGACGCCATACATACTCCAATTTCTTGTGCAAAGCAAGTTCCTTCTTCAGCTCATAATGGGTCCTCTGGATAAGCATGTTTTCAAAGCCCATTCGACGAAGAAGATATGCCATTGTGGGCGAGTAACCAAACGGATCTATAGCCCAAGAGTTCTTAGGAATAACGCCAATGGTTTCATTGAGCCACATATTCCCCTCCGTCATCTGTAATGCAAAAGAAGGGAAAGAAACTAAGCGAAGCAACAAGTTAACAAAGAAACAGGCACATCCACTCTCTCCAGGCTCAACACTCGGCGAATACATATTGACATCCACATGCGTCCAAGGGTCTTAAAAAAAAAAAAAAAATTGCATATGACACAGATATGCCTACCAAAGCCATGAAGTGCTGAGAGAAGAAAAACCTTGGGTATTCCATACTTCTGGTAAGGCAATTGTAAAGGATCTCGCATTACCAATCTCAAAGTAATTTCTCTGCCTAGTAGAATTCTTTTACGGGAGACTAACAGTGTAAAAATTATTTCCCCTGAACCATTTGTCAATCACAGCACAATTTACCACACTAAAAACAGATTCCAGTATAAAAGGTATTCATTATGACCAAGCTATGTATCCACAGGCCTCCATTCAGGGTGAAAACACATTACTAGTTCCACTAGATCTGCGTACATAGGCTATGTGGCTTTTGCCTCAAGGAAGGCCTAACTAAAAACTAACAATGATGGAAAATGGTGTTTGATGAAACATGTTGCTTGTCGAGAACACTCCCTTATCATTCACTGAGACAAGCTTGCACTACAGATGCAGAAAATTAACTTTGTCCTCAACCAATTCAGATTCTACTATTGGGACTGGCAAAACTAAATCAAACTGTTACCATAAGTATGTGCCATAAAGCAAATTTATACTAAGGATACATTGAGAGAGAGAGAGAGAGAGAGAGAGAGAGAGAGAGAGAGAGAGTAAACCTGTTCAATTATGGAGTAATAATGTGAATTAGCCTGCATCAAGAGGCAAATGTTGTCATCTTATATAACAATCAATAAACCATTACTGCAATCGAGGGTATCACATTAGTTACCTCATCATTCATCACCCAACCACCACCAACAATTTCTAGTTGACCATTCTGCACCAAATTGGTGAAAGATTGCCTCTTTAATTCTGATGCATCCCTCCACCACCTTTCCAGGTATGACATTTCTTCCCAGATAAACTTTCGGCGAGTATCCTGCAAATCCATACTTTTCCAAGTTAGTAGATCTCTGTCTATTCAACTTGCTAGCTAAAATTGACAAAAGAAGCCATCTGTCTTTTTCCCTTCACTATTTTCCACCCAAGCAATCAAATAATCCCATTAACATCAATTGAAGCTAAACAAACTAACTCACATCACTAATGAGCTTCTCACGAGAAGTGAAACTTTTGTTTTCAAAAGATCCAAAACTTGGAACCCCATGAGAATAGATAAATTTCCAGGCAAGAAGACCGCAATGATCAAGTCACAGCTAATCTTTAGTATGCACTGAAATCTTGTGTACCCTGGTTCAACAGAACCATCTTGCAAAGCTTCTCCAAAAGCACAAGTTAACATATGAATTGCGTTGAAAATACAAGTGTCACAGATCGCCATTGGGGCTTTCAGGAACAATTTTATCAAACCATAGGATTTCATCACATAGTAAACTTAGGTAAGCTGAAAATCCAATCACAAGCACTCTAAATTTGCTAGATTTCGCAAGAGTCTATGCATTGTGACTTGGCCTTTTTCCATCAAGTTATTCAGTTTCAAGAACCATGAAGCTCCGGCAGTCATCTAATACAGGTATTTTGCCAAGGCATCTCAACAGAGGATCTAGCTCTATGGTAAGTCCAAAATCTAATCGCAAGAGTCGAGACCCTTTTGTGTGATCGAGATCGCCTTTTCCTAACTAACCATAATGCCTTCACTAACTCTAGGAAGTAAAACCAAGATGCCCTCACCTAGTCACGGACAACCTCTAAAACTAGAAGGAATCTCGACCAGGTATAGCAGCATCAAATGCATTTCCAGAACAAGAACTATTCGTTATTTCAAAAAACGCCGAATTGAATCAACTGATTTCGCACCCCACACCCCAAAAAGAGCGCACAAAACCCGCACAAATTCACCCGAAGGACTCCACCAAATTCACTTCAACCCAAAACCCTAACCAAAAAATCGCACCTTCGACAGAGACTCGACGATCGTGTCCAGAATGTGCCGCGACTGACGGTCGTAGTACTCCTCCACGGTGAGCTTCCAACCGGGATCGTTGTGCGAATGCGGGGCCACGAACACCTTCAATCGCTCCTCGTCCCACTCGTTCCCCTTGTAGCTCACCCTCCACCCTTGCTTCCACGGCCCGCCGTCGACGTCCCGGAACTCGATCTTGTCGTACAGTTCCTTGGTCGTGAGGTCGACCGTGGCGCCGAAGGCCGTGTCGTTGACGCGCTTGATGCGGGAGATCGGCTTGCGGGGCTTGAAGGGGCGGCGGTAGTGGCCCGGGGAGGGGCGGAGGCGGGAGGAGATGGGCTGCGGGACGCCGAAGAGGAAGAGGGTGAGGAGGAAGAAGAGGACGGAGGTGGAGAGCGCGATGGTGACGAAGTTGGTGAGGACGAAGTTGATCAGCGCCGTCCGCTTCCGGGAGGACTTGCGGGTGGAGATCCCCTTCGCCTTGGCCGCGGCGGAGGACGGGAGGAGGCTCGCCGGCGGCGGCCCGCCCACGAGGCGGCGCGTCTTGCCGAGGTACGAGGAGAAGGGCATCGTGCCGTCGCGCGGTGTCGTGCGCGCGAGAGAGAAGTTGGGATCTACGAAATTGATGTCATTCCGGTCGGGGTTGGCGGCGGCGGCGGCGGAGCTAGCGATGGTACCGAGGGAGCATGTGTGCCGGCCGGGGGGGAGTGAGCGTTTTTGAGGGGGTCTCGCGACTTGAGGAAAAGAGCAGAGGCCAGGACGTGGTGACTACGGTGCCCAGTCAATGGTCTTGAAATCAAACATTTCAATTTTTTTTTTTTTATAATCATTCGTATTGTTTTAAATCACTAGTTCATACAAAAATATTTTTTATTAACAACGATTTATGTTTTAAATATTCTCATGGAAATTTTTTTATTAATTTATTTTTGACCAAATAAATAAAATCTAAGTTCTAACACTATTACTCCTAACTCCTAAGTTCTAATCCTCACGTTTAGCCTCATTGAATAGGGATTAGCTGTGTACTCTTGTTTTTGCCAATTGATTTGGTTACAAAGCGTTATGTTTGGTGCAAGTGCGATGAGAGTGAAATGGAAAATTTAAGCTGTGGAACTTGAGAAAAAAAAAATAGAGTGAATTAATTGGCTTGTGATGGTCGGATTCCGTGGTGAGGGATAAAGGGAGAGTTTGTATAGACAACGATAAGGGATATACACAGAATGAGAGGGTATTGGGACGTCGCATCTCGTTGGTAGATTTTTCTCTTAGGAAATGTTCCATGGGGGATTAGCCTACGTGAGCTGTTGTCCTCATCCCAGAGTTGTTTAATTTAATGTAACATATAATAAAAAATTACATTCATACGTAGATAATTATGTATATTATATACATGGTAATTCAATATAGAATACTAAAATTTGAATTATGTATCATTCATAATTTATCCATTCAAGGACATACGCACTTTTTATACTTTGAGTGGTTAATTTCAAATTTAGTTATCTGCAATTCTTTTGTTATTTATTACTTAAATATATATCAAAAAAAGAATATATCCATTTAAAAAAGAAAAAAACACTATTACCCAAATTTTCAATCATGGTGGAGCAATGTTGTCCCTTTTAAGATGCTTTGTTCCGCCTTATGCTCGTCTCTATTGACAATAGCCATCAAACGGTAATCACCATGCTTGCGCATTATGGCAACTTACAAAAGGGAACAAACCACCATGAGGCGGTGGTTGCGGTGGTCACATCGCTAGATCTAATTATAGATCTAAAGAATATACTTACGATGATTAAAGTAAAGGAGTTACCTACGAGCATCAAGACAGTAGCCACTTGAGAGTTGTCATATCGATGGTCAATATAAGTCTTGCTATTGGTGTCATCCTTTTTTTCCACAACTTTAATTATCTTATTATTTTCTAAATATTTTTTTTGACTAAACAAAAGTTATCTCTCATGTCAGCATAACTAAATGCAAATCACATGATAAGACAATTCATGTAATATCCGATCCATCTCCGTACAGTACATCGCACGATGGTATAATCGACATAACAAAAATTTAACGAGACTCAAGTAAAAGCCATGGTCGAAAATATCTCTTGTTGGGCTTTAGGTTTGGGCCCATCCTCGCACCGGCCGAAGGCGGAGCAGGACGACGCTCGTTTCCAAACAGGAATGCCGTATATCAAGCAAGAGCGTTTCGGGATCGAGCTTCCTTGCAGCTCGTCCCTCTCTCTCGCTCTGTCATTCCGCTGAAGTCGCAGATTCGCAGATTCGCGCTGGTAAGAGAAATTTCTACCCCTCTAAATCTCTGCGTCGATTCGCGCTTCCGCGGTTGCTGGCTCCACATTCCGATCGCCGCTCGCGTGTTCGTGTTTGTTTGTGCCGGGTTCGAATTCAGATCCGCCCGCCGCATCCCTAGATCTTCATCGAGGTTGCGGTGAATAGGTAGATTTCGAATCGAATCCGCTGGCCGGATCGTTGGGATTTGTGTATGGCGTGGCTTGTGCTTTGATCTTCGCCTATAACGATTTCGTCGCGCTCTTTGGCTGATTCCGTGTTTGGGAAGCGCGATTGGTTTCGTGAGCTGGGGCAAATGCTGTAGTTTCCTGCGAAATTCTCGTCGGAGGGGAAATTGTTTCACTTTTGTTGTTGCTGTTAGGTATTCTATGTTCATGAAACGTTAGATTTTAATAAGGAATTTATGCCTCTTAGAAATCATTGGGCGTGTAGTTTGTTCCTCTAGAGATGCTGGATCCATGTTCAAAGGTTTGCTCACTTTAGTAACAGCTTATTCATAACGGTTTTTAGAAGATGGGGTAATGTGGGCGGGGTAATGAGGTTGACAGTGGTGGAACTTCGTGGGTTTTTTGGGATTTGGCTATTACTGGGGAGATTAATAGCGATGGGAACTCTAGACTTGAAATATGTCGTTAGTTGCACTGCAGGGAAGCTGGATTGTTTTGTCAACTGAGATCTAGAATATTTATTATAATCTTGTTTTGTGGAGCTTCCTTTAAATATGGAAATGTACGTGAAGTGTTTTGATCTTCTTATTCTATGTGGAAATTTATGATAATTGCTATTCAAAACTGATGCTCCGACTTATGCTCCTGATGTGAATCAGAAGACGAGGAAATTAGTGGTCAAGGGGAGAAGAGAACTTAGTCATCATGCCTTCTCAAAAGATTGAGACAGGTCACCAGGACATAGTCCATGATGTAGCTATGGATTACTATGGAAAGCGTGTGGCAACAGCTTCGTCTGACACCACTATCAAGATAGTAGGCGTGAGCAATAACTCTGGATCACAGCACCTTGCTTCATTGAGTGGTCACAAAGGCCCTGTTTGGCAGGTTGCTTGGGCACACCCTAAATTTGGATCGATCCTCGCTTCCTGCTCATATGATGGACAAGTTATCTTATGGAAGGAGGGTAATCAAAACGATTGGGCTCAAGCTCATGTTTTCAATGATCACAAGTCATCTGTGAATTCCATTGCTTGGGCGCCTCACGAACTAGGTCTCTGCTTGGCTTGTGGTTCATCTGATGGGAATATCTCTGTCTTTACTGCCCGACCTGATGGTGGTTGGGACACAACTAGGATAGAGCAAGCTCACCCTGTTGGTGTCACTTCTGTTTCATGGGCCCCGTCCATGGCTCCTGGTGCTCTAGTTGGATCTGGTTTGCTAGATCCTGTTCAGAAGCTGGCCTCTGGAGGGTGTGACAATACAGTGAAGGTGTGGAAGCTTTACAATGGAACTTGGAAGATGGATTGCTTCCCTGCCCTTCAGATGCACTCTGATTGGGTCAGAGATGTGGCTTGGGCACCTAATTTGGGGCTTCCGAAGTCCACAATTGCTAGTGCTTCTCAAGATGGGACCGTTGTAATATGGACTGTGGCCAAGGAAGGAGAGCAATGGCAGGGTAAAGTTTTGAAGGATTTCAAGACTCCAGTTTGGAGGGTTTCCTGGTCGCTCACTGGAAATTTGCTGGCAGTCGCTGATGGGAATAACAACGTAACTTTGTGGAATGAGGCAGTGGATGGTGAGTGGCAACAAGTTACTACAGTTGAGCCATAGATTTGGAGTTTGTCTGTTTTGTTATCTACTTTAATGTGTTTTGCCTTGCCTAGGACCTCTTTGATAGACTGTTATTGTTATGGTGTTTCTCTTTTTGATTTTAGAGTTTGTGAATACAATTATTTTAACATAATCTTTTCTTGAGAGATGAATGAAGGGGTATTATCAAATTTGTTTTTTCTTGGTGAATGTTTGACTGGTGGGTTGGTTCCGCTTGAGTTTACCATTTTCTCTGGGATATGGATATTTATATCAGTGCATGTTTATGCCCTTCATTGTCTAAGAAGGTCAAGGAATTTATTGGCATAATCAAAGACCCAATTACCTGCGTGTTGCTTTTGTGCATCATTATCGGTTACTTGAACAACCTGCAGCTAAATTACTCTTAAGAAGACCAAGAAACTGCATACTTTCTGGTCTCACACGCTTTAACAATCAGTCTATGCCTGATTATTCTGAAGGCTAGGAAGCATATTATTGTTTATCAAACCATTGACCTCTGCTCTCACTCTCAAATATTTTAATGGAAGGCTAGGAAGCATATTATTGTTTATCAAACCATTGACCTCTGCGCTCATTCTCAAATATTTTAATTGAAGTGCAGAAATTCCACACTAGCGCCTTTTGAATTTATCTTTTATACATCTTTATGTTGAGGCTTCAAATTGGATTACATAACCTTAACTGTGTCTCATCACTGGTATGACGGTCCCTGAGAGTCCAGCATGCGTGGTCACTACTAGGTCTAATGTTTCGCTACCTTTTCTCTACCTATTCCTAGGATTGAGGATGCAATCCAGAGTTAGTATGATGAAATCTATCTGATACAATGTTTCCTGGATTGGAGAATCGGTTGTGCTCCTCCGCCTGATCCATCGAATTGAAGCTTTCATGTGATGCTATCTCAACTTTCTCACATGTCAGATATGACTTGATGCTATGCTGGGAGTTAAAATGTGCATATGTTAATGCTATGGAATGTGTCATCAGTAAGTGCCTGCTCAATCACCTCTCCCCCCTTGCCCTGATTGAGCTGTTAATAGGGCGTCGAGAACTGAAATCAATCTTATTTCATTTGCCTGAAAAATTGATCCCTCTCTAGTCATGTCCATTATGTTGGTCCAGGACGAAAGTTCACCCTCTTACAGTAGGAAACTGTGTCATTGTATATAACCAAGAAATCTACTCTGAACTTATGGCCAAGCGGATCTTGGCTATAAGCATTTAAGCTGCGACCATATATGTTATTGAGTTTGGTCTCGCGACCAAGATAATCCCTAGCCCCCAAAACTTTTTGAGAGAAGTGGAAGCTCTTTTCATGTCAGCCATAAGCCACCAGCTCTAAAAGTTCACGTTCGTTCAGTGAACTTCAGTTTAGTCTAATTAGATCTGTAGTTGAAATATTCCTATGTTCTAATGTGGTCAATTTCAACGTATAACGCCAATTCAGGAATCAAATCCATCATCTGTCAACACCGGAATCTATATCCTTGAAAGCGACTGCAAGGAGGTGAAACCCCATATTGAGGGACTTAAACGGGTTGGATATGTACCTCTGGTGACTACGAAGATTTAGCATCATGTCCATTCATTGACGAGTGATGATAGTACGCTTTGGAGTTGTGGATAATGATCTGAGCCTCCGCCAGAGCCTTTTTGGTGTCAATGTCGCAACACTTGACATTTTTTGTGCTTAGCCGATGATGAGTCATGGACCACCGGAGAGCCTTTGGCCGGTGTGTGGAGTTCGCTAAAGCAAAGGGTGCATTCATTTCGCAAAAAATTGACAATTTAAAGAAGATTTATCCAAATTTGATCTGTTATATGACTTACAATAGTGAGTCGACGAAAAAATTATTTTTGTTAATAATAACCTATGTAAATATATTTTGATGAGAATAAAGACATTTTTGTTACTCATGCTTCTAAGTGATATGAATGGTCAAAGTTTAGAAAACCTAATATAAATTATTGGTTTTTCGAAAACAACGCATCCTAAGACTCGGACCTCTAGTCGGTCCATACAGAGTGGTCCTTATGGCTATGCCACAAAACAGCAAGCATACTCGATGGTTTTCTTTGCAAGAAAATTCTAAAATCGCAAGTTGGCTCTTGGAGTATCGAAGAATTCGTAGGATCGCGATAAGATTCACTAATTTAAGATCGTTGAAATGTGGGGGAAAATGGTAAGGATAGATTGAAATTCCAGAAGAGATGGATTCGCGATTTGTGTTTTCAAGGTTAAAGCCAAAAGGAAAGAAAGTAAAGCAGGAAAGGTTAGGGGTGAGCATTGGTCCAAGGTTAATCCTGGATCGGCCCTCTGCGGGTTGGTCCTCGGTCCTAGAATTCCCGAACCAATACTGTGCGGATCGATCATCGATCCTAAGAGTTCCGAGTTGGTCCAACCCGGACGAATCCTAACTATATACATATATATAATATTATTTATAATTTTTCTATATAGAGAAAACCTTAAAATAAATTACATTAACAACATTAAACAGCTTTTTAGTGAGGAGATCAATTAATTTTACATTATTCTTTAATAACTTAGGTTTTTAATGTCTTTTACAGCTTCCATAGTCATAATTTACGAAAGAAGAAAATATTTTTGTGAGGAATCCTCATGGCGTCCAAAAAGGCATCTTATGGCATCCTCCTCTAGTATTCGTTCTCTTATGTCTTATTTATCCTCTTAGTCTTCAATTTGCTAAAATCGAAAAAAACAACTTCTCCGCTCGCCACTCGACACTCGCCTCGCTTGCTTTGGGTCACTCGTGCCGCTCGCTGCTCGATGCTCGCTTGGCTTGTTGCTCCCCGCTCGACATTCAATGTTCATTCTGTTCGATGCTCACCCCACTTGACCCTCACCGCTTGTCTTTATTAACTGACATTGCTCATCATCGAACCCATTGAGTCGGTACAGTCCTCGGTTGCCCTTTCAAGGAGTACAAAAAATGAAATAAAAAATTATTAGTTAATCTTGGGTTGAACTTGAAACTGGACCAAACTCATTGGGTCAATCCGGTCCTCAATCGCTTTTTTAAGGAGTACAAAAAATGAAATAAAAAATTATCAGTTGGTCTTGGGTTGACCCTGGAACCGGACCGAACCTATTGGGTCGGTCCGGTCCTCAATCCCAAGCTCAATAGGGTCAATCCTCAATCCCAAAAATTGAGGATCAGCACTGTGCGAGTTGGTCCTAGGGTTAGAGAGTGGACCAGCCCAACCCGGACCATACTGATTAGACTTAGAAAGCAAGCAGACCATGCTCTGTTCTTCACCATCCATTGAGAAGTTCGGACAGGAAGTGGAGGGATGAAACTGAAGTTGATGAATTGATGACAAGCAAGACAATCTACGGAACTTTACAAGGTTCATATGGGTAGGGGGATGGTATTACGTGCCTAGGCTAGGATAGAGATCAAGAGGAGAATTATCAAAATAACTGTAAATTTAGTGTAATTTTTTCAATTCGGTCCTAAATTCTTTGCAATTATACTAATTCAATCTATTTGACCAAATTTGATCGGTTAGCGCTGACTTGACAATTTTTAATAATATTTTATTTTATTTTTCGAATTTTTTAATTACTTTTTTTTTCTTTCTTCTTCTTTTTATTTTGGTTGGTCGCTAAACCAGCTAGAGTCTATGCTCGACGAGGTTAATTTAATGGCCATTGGTGAGGCCTAGCAATCGCGGGTGAGCTTGCCCTTGTCGTTGCTGGGTCACGATGGCAAGGCTTGCCTTCACTAGATCTAGGCAAGGGCTAGCCTTGGTGAGCTCAACCTCGCCCAGAGACAGCGAGGGCGAGCTCACCCGCGACAGTGAGGCCTCGCTGGCCATAGCCTCTGGTCGATCGACAATTGGCCAAAAGAATAAGAAGAAAACAATAAAAATAAAAATAAATAAATAAATTTGAATAAAATAAAATATTATTAAAAAATTGCCATGTCGGCGTCGACACATCCATATTAGAGCCGGCTAGCCAAAATTGGCTGGATTGACACAATTACAAAATGTTTAGAACTAAATTAGCAAAATAAAAAAGTTTAGGATTGAATTGGAAAAATTTAATAGGTTTAGGACTATTTTGATAATTTTCCCAGAGATCGAGTAATTGGTCTGTGAAGAGAGCTTGGACCTCTTTTCGCACAGTGCTGACAACCAAAATTGCCCAAGTCAATGTTGATTTGGGCTCAATAAGATCGACCAACATGGCAAAGATAAAATTTGCTGAGTCCTTTTGGTTGGCAATTACATAAAATCGACAAAGGTGATGAGAAGTTATTGACAGACGACAAAAAAGAAAATTACTAACTGTTGAACCACGAAATGTTGGTCAGTAAAACTCGACTGAAGTGAAGATTGACGGATCGAGAGTGAGATAAGAGTGTTTTAGTCATGTAGCCAACGATTTCGGTCAGCATGACCACCAGTTCATAGAGCCGTAAATCTCGAAAGCCACTAATGATAATGGCCAAGAAATATGGGCTGTTGCAAACGTCAAGAAGAGGAGTTTGCAAGCTGCGGAAGTAACCGTAGACGTGGGGGTAAGTGATGAAGACATGACCGTCGAGTAGTGGGTCATTATGTTACCGTTTGTTGATACATGTTGCTGAATTCTATGAGTCACGTAAGTTGTTGTCTGCTTTTCCATTGCAATTGTGTTATCCATTTTTAGTGGCTATAAAATTTTGGACTGTAATTCGAGCAAAGGACCGCCGACCAAGTAATGAATACCGGTTGTTCTATTTTATCTTCCAACTATCTTTATATATCAATACCCTTCTACACGGCTGACCTCGATTACCTCAAATTTTCATACCTTTAATTTTATGGTCAACTCGCGTTTCCTTGTCCAAGAATCAATAAAGGGCCCCCTGTATGTCTTTGGTCCATTTTCCATATCGATTCACATCTACATTTGCGAATGCCTTGTAATTTTGATGCTGCCCTATTTTGGAGATAAAAGAAAGCAGCGACAAGAGTCTGATCAGATTACTTCGAGGGAATCGCTCCGTGTTACTTTCGGTCATGTAAGTTTCGATCCGTTCCTCAGCAAAGAAGAAAGGCACAGAAAGAGATGATTCCTGAACCTCGATCTCGCACCTACTGCACAACTCCCTGATCATGTTCATCCTCCACATAGCACACTTATTCATGAAGGATCAACAAGAAAACATAACAAACGTGTCTATCCACTATACTTGATTCGACCACTCGATCTGGTCGGTTGGTATCCACGAGAGTAGCCCGTGTGGTTGATTCGAGGATGAATATTGCGGTGGTCGAACCTTGGGATCTCCTTAGTTGACGGCCTCGATCACCACGGCTATGCGTTGGCCAGCTTGTTCTTGCGCCGCCCCGGAGACTATTTCGCTCTTCTGGCAGCTCCTCTCATTAGTATGTGTTCGGTTCGGGTGAGTAATGCCGGTTGTGGTGCTGCTCCATTTGCCTCAGCCGCCGCCGCTGTGGCTGGGGGTAATCCCCAACCCACCACAAGTACTGCTATACCTATAGCTCTTCTGGTGCTTTCCGACATTAAAATAATTTGTTATCATAAAAGATGCGTCTTTTGATTCATAGAAGATGTGACTCTTGGTCATGAAAATGGGCGACTCCTGATCCTTAAAAGAGGTTATTGGTAGTTATGCAAAAAGATTATTCTTTAAATGAAGAATGATAATGGTTAGGGAGAAGATACCTATTTCCAAGAAATGTGTTGGTTGGCTGTCTATGAACAGAGACTAATTCACGTATTATTTATATTAACCACAGCTGTTCTCCTTCAAAACTTTCTCTTATTTTCTTATCATACACACAACTTTAACAACACATTCAAAATAAGATTTCAATAGAGAATTAAATAATTGCTGAACTCGTTTCCCCAACACCCAGTCCATCTTTGGACTTTCCGACGCGAGAAACCACGCACTCTTCCTCAGCTTCGGCAGAGAAATGATCACCTCTATCGGTTCTAATGCATCTTCGTGCAATCTTACCCTGTGTTTGGAAGATGACGCCCCAACGCCCGTCATTTTCTAGTCCTAGCCGGGCATTCCCACCTCTCTGACCGGACTAGCTCTTGCGATGCTACCAAAGAGATCCTTCTCAAACTCCAACTCATACCGAAACAAGCTCCACGTGCACGAGTCCCAATCCCAGGAATCGGCACAATCCCTGGATTGGGACCGAGGCCAAGGAGCCAGAGACCTATATTTGGACCTTGAGCTCGTACTTCTCGAGCGTCCCGCCGTGCTACACGCACATGATGATCCTAAGTATGAACAGCAGGTGATCGGGACCGATGCTACTTCGAGAAACTCGGTCAGGAAATGGCTGAACGAGAACAGTAGTCTTGTGCCAACACAGGACTATGACCAGAGACATCAGGCAGATGGTCAACACGTCGAAGCCTTTCTTCTTAGTCATTAACCAAAACATAGACCATTTTCGACGCGCTTTTATCGCTTCCCAATTTTCCTATACTTGACCTTGAACCGTATCGCAGAATCATGCATCCGGCCCTTGGGAGGGGCCGCAGGGTCCTTCGGACAAAGACCTCCGGCAAGGAATGGTGCAAACTTGCAACGTTAATAAATAGAATTGCCATGGCCAACAAACTTACGGATTACACTTTACATATGAACTTGAAATGTCCGGTTTTTCCCACATATAAGTCTAGCTCAGATGCACAGAGAGGACCTTTTCATATCTTGAGCCCGACGTGACCTTAGTTTGCTTGTCATTGGATTAAGGAAAAGCGACTTGACTTGACAAATAATTTGATAACGTTACTCCAATCGCAAGGCG
This sequence comes from Eucalyptus curtisii, assembly GCA_017140595.1. NCBI lineage: Eukaryota > Viridiplantae > Streptophyta > Magnoliopsida > Myrtales > Myrtaceae > Eucalyptus > Eucalyptus curtisii. The sequence goes on along the minus strand of CM029503.1, from coordinate 27,927,888 downwards.
CTTTTGAGGAGGGACAGGATTCGGAGGGATGCAAAGAAGACTCTAGAACCCAAATGCAAACACAATGCGCGCTTGACCCTACCAACGTGAATATTGATGCCAGGGGATTAGTTTCGGATTAGGACAACTTATTTTAGGGTCCATAAATCACGCGGATTAGTACTATCTCACTCATCAATCATTTGAATTTCACTATAAAATTCGGCATGATTCGAGTAAAATCTCATTTTAGTCCTCTATACTAAACCAAAACAAGCAAGTGTTTATTTACCATCACTAACACCGCAAATAGTTTCAAAATTTACCTTCAAATTAATTTTTTCATAAAAAATCTCAACTCGATGGACCTATGCTGTCCCAAATTATGGTAAATTTGGGATTTTGGGATATATGTGGTGGATGAGTATACTAATTTACGGTAAATATGATACTGGTGTATTAGTTTGAGAGTTTTTGTGATGCAAAAATTAATTTGAGATAAATATGATATGATGATATTAATTTAGGATTTTTGGTGATACCAGCTCTTTTTACTATTTTCGATTAGGTATACTCTTGTCTTTTTTTTTTTTGGTCTTTTTGCCCATAAAATAGATAGTTGCGGGGCTGAACAAGAAAAAGTTTACGAAAGGGAAAAATAACAGTGTTTGGCGGCGGAAAAGTGCGAAGCAAATGTACAGGCTGGGGATCAGGTCACGTGCGTCCCGTGTGGGGGCCCCCACGCGAACATTTTTAATGGCTGGAAATACACGTGGCCCCCCCACGCGATTCGGTACGTGCGAAAACTCCCCAATGGCGAATTCGTAATAATCCCCCAAATCCAGTGGCAGTACTCTCCCCCGACTCTCAACCTCCCCCCGCGACCAAAACGTCAAAAATCTTCTCCCGAGCGAGGAGAGAGAGAGAGAGAGAGAGAGAGGGGAAGAGAGAGAAGCAAAGAGGGCCAATCGCAGAGAGATTCCAGCAATCTTCTCCTCTCGCATGGCAGCCTCCGCCCGCGCCTCCTTCGTCCTCCGCCGCGTCGCCGACCTCTCGACGAAGCAGCACCCGCCGCCGGCCCCGCCGCTCCGCCTCCTCCCCCGCCGCCTCCTCTCCGTCGCGCCGCGGCGGGGCCCCCCGGGCTCCTCCTCCTCCGCCGCCGCCACCGTCAGCTGCCTCAGCGGCGGCGTCTCCGACGACTTCGTGTCCACGCGCAAGTCCTCGCTCGATCGGGGCTTCTCCGTCATCGCCAACATGCTCAAGCGGATCGAGCCGCTCGACAACTCCGTCATCTCCAAGGGCGTCTCCGACTCCGCCCGGGACTCGATGAAGCAGACGATCTCCGCCATGCTGGGGCTCCTGCCTTCGGATCAGTTCGCCGTCACGATTCATATATCCGAGCAGCCTCTCCGCCGGCTCCTCGTCTCCTCCGTCATCACCGGGTAAATTGGACCCCTTCGCTGTTGTTTTCCGGCGGACGGGATGAATTTCAGTGAACGTCGTGTGCATTTTTATCGCAATCGTAGCGGTCTCACCGGATGCTGGATTATATCACTGGTGATTTCTTTTTATTTTTCGAAAGGAGTGTCGTGCAATGGATGCCGGCGTCTGTTCTGATTTTGAGAAGTAACAGTTTGTATGTAATTTGAACAAATCAAAATGATGTCCATGAAAATGATTTTTGAACCGGTGTCTCTCTATATATGTCTAGGCGAAGATCGATAGTGATATTCGATTGATATGGTATGAACTTCAGGTATACGTTGTGGAATGCGGAGTACAGGATGTCTTTGATGCGAAACTTCGATAGTTCCTTGGACTCTTCCGTGAAGAGGGATCTGGTGAGCCAAAATGATGTTTCGCAAGTGGAAGGTGAGGAGAGGCAAAGTGGAGATGAGAGTGATGCGTCTGTTGTAGATATGGAGGGAAGAGAAGTGCAGATATTTGGCGATTTGTCTCCCGGGGCTTTGAATTACATTCAGCAGTTGCAGTCGGAATTGGATATGGTTAAGGAGGTTTGTATTTTCCTTTAAACCTTATTGTTGTTATCTTCATTTTCATTTTTATCTTCTTTTGTGAAAATCTGAATGCAAACTGTTCTTCTAGGCTCTGGTCTGTTGATTATCATATTTGAGCTTTGATGATGTTGGAAGATCCTCCCGTGAGTATCTTTGTTTGAGATTATTTCTAAATGAGGTGCTACTGCAAATTTCATGTTATAGGTATCTTTACACTAGGTCATTAAATGTAAATCATATTGAAGTTGCTCGTATTTTTGGGGGTATGAGCTGGAGAAGCTACTTAGTAATGCTAGCAAGTTAGAGAAAGCACCCATTTTAAGATGGTTCTTGGGTTGCTTTCTGGAATTTGGCATGCTGTGGACAGCTGCAGAATGATGTGTGGATGTTAAATTAGGCGGTTTTGGAAATGACTTTAGTATGACATGCGGAGGTCATATGATGTCTCATTATATCTCTGCCTCTCTTTGAGTCTTGTGGGTTGAGGGATATGCTTGCTTGTTGACGCATTTTTTCTTCAAGACTGATACATCTTAGCTGTTGATCAGAGGATGACCAGATAAGGTAAAAATTAGATATTATGACAGGATGTGGATTTCATGTTGGATTGGAGTCCAAAATTGTAAGTCCCGGCATGCATGGCTGGTGAAGCACAAGTGGTTAACCACCAGTGCGCAGGGACTTCTCCTCCAAAAGGATATTTTAATAAATAAACAAGTATAACACTAGGGCTGAGGGTCAAGTTGGTAATTTTTCTTATATTTGCCCCCTCCCGGACCCCAGGTATCATATACACCTCCGAAATAAAGAGAAAGCACCTATACCTATCAAGATTAAGTGAATACTCAATATTGCGGTCATTTTTATTTTTTTTCAATGTTTTTATACGTAATCAAAGAGCATTGGGTATGCTGCATGTTGCTTGGCTTGAGTGAATCTGCCCTCCCTGTCTTTCCAACAGAAATGGAAAAGAGGGGAAAATGTACAGTTAGCGCACGCAGCAAAACAGTTATTAAAGTGTGATGATTAAGTCATCTGTTCGTTGTAAATATCGGTGGCGTCTGCTGTCGGCGCACATGGGTTGGACATCACTGGTTAGAAAAAATAGCAATAAGTCAACAAAGTGTAGACATTTTATGTCGACAGAACAAAAGTCAGGGTTCCTGGTTGTTAAGTTGATTGATGTGGTAAGGAAGAAGGTTGCACTACAGAAAATGGTAAATGTAACAAAAGAAGGTTAAGGGGGCAAAATGTTGACTAAATTGTTTTGAGGAAACCCCAAAAGCATGGGTGACAATTGTCTCAATGAATGGCCAAATTTGAAACCTGTTGGTGTTCTCTCTCTCTCTCTCTCTCTCTCTCAACATCATTACTAAATTGCTTTTCCTCGACTCACATCGAGATTTTGCCACATGCTACTCTGCCTCAGGCAGATAATTGTGGATCTTTAATGGGTGGGGCAAATTGCCATTTATGAGACAGTAATAAGAAATTGAGTTACAAACTAATAATGATGGGAAAATTCATGGTCAATTTGCTGTTTGAATATGGTGCTTTAGTCAATGTCATCAACATAATTAGGCCTCTTTGTGAATATTTGTTTGTTTGGGTACATGAATCTCACTATTTCGAAAACTTCTGATGCATTTAAAAATGAAATAAAACTACTGATGGACAAAGGATCACATATTCGCTGCTTCTTGACGAGTTGTCTGAAATCGAGGACTTCTATCCTTCAGCTATCATATGATATGCTGTGTCTTGGTCTCCTTGTAATTAAATTGGCAGTGAATTGATGGCTGCCTCAGTAAGAATCACTTCTGTGCTGGCCTCTTTTTGACCTTCCACCAGATTAATACGACAATTTATCTGCAAGTCTTGTGTCAGCAGCCCAGTCTGCAAATCGTATGAGCTGTTAGTTCATGTTGATGTGCCGTTGCCTTTCCATTTGTCTTATTATCAATGTTCATCTTCTTACCTGGTGGAGCTCTTGCCTTTTCAGGAGTTGAATTCGCACAAGAAGGGAAATATGCGAATTCAGTTGGACAAAGAGAGTAGCAATGATTTGTTGAATTACTTGCGGTCTTTAGATTCTGACATGGTAATCGCAAACTTCCCTTCTGATATTAGCTTAAATTGTTGTAAAAACCTTCTGCACATTTTTGTATATCACACGCTTGATTTGTTTCTACAGGTAAATGAATTATCACATCCCTCATCAACACAAGTGGAAGAAATCATTCAACAACTAGTTCAGAACATATTGAGAAAGTTTTGTCAAGATAAAATGGCCAATGAAAATGCTCAAGAGGGCAACGATGAATTGTTTGATGTGATGGGCACTTCAAGGGATAATTTAGCTAAACTCCTTTTCTGGTGCGTAATTTCTCTTTTGTTGATGGATTTTTGGTGCTATTAATTTGAGCCAGCTCTTTTTACCACATCAATTTCTTACTCAGGTTTTCCGTCCATAACAGGTGTATGTTGTTGGGTCATCACTTGAGAGGCTTGGAGAACAGGTTGCAGTTGAGTTGTGTGGTTGGATTGTTGTAGAGATAATAGAAGGCATGTACATTCTCTTCTTTTTGCCCAGAGATTCTGTTTTACTTAAATTGCCAGTGGAAATAATCCCCAATTCTTCATCTTACATCTACTGGAATCACTTCACTTGAATTATAGGCTCATAAAAAGTGTAGCTTTAATCATTCAAATGCATCTTCCATTTAAATTGTCTGCACAATTGGATATGACTTTTCTGGTGTAGTTTAAGTAAGAAATATAATCTCGATGATGGTCTCATATCTAAATTCTCTGCCATGGTTCTCTGTACCAGTACTATGTAATCACTGTTGAAAGAGGTAATATACAAACTGTGTGCTAATTTTGGTCGATAAGCTCGAGCCTCGGCTTTTAAATGTTGCCTAGTATATGTAGGTTTGTTGTCTTGGAAATTCCAATGAAAGCGACCAATGCACGGCGATTCCTTCAAATTACTTGGACATGGTGAGACAAGGTGATGAAAATATCAGGCCACCGACAAGCGGCAGCTGATGTTGCCATCTTAGTTGGCTCCATGCGGGTGCATTCAGTCTATGCTCGTCGCTTACATGCGGCGAGCATGAATGAAGCAAAGCAAAGCCAACTTAAAGTAGAAACTAAGGCCCTGTTTGGTAATTCTCCTCGAAACAATTATTTTTGTTCTTTTTTCATTGTTCTTTTGTTCCTCATAATGAAAAAAGAACATAAATCTGTTTGGTAAAATTTTTGTTTCCGGTAACAAAATTTTTTTTTTTTTTTCTGAGAATAGATTTAAAATAGAATCAAGAAGTATAAGAAAGTAGTAGCTTGCTTCCGAATAATTTCCAGAGTCAATTCTTATTTTTTTCTTTTCTCCTCTTTTCTTTCTCTTCTTCTCTTTCCCTTTCTTCTTCTTCCTTTTGGCCAGTCGACGGCCTTGGCTATGGCCAGCGATCGGCTAGACAAGGGCTGGCGATGTTGTGGCTGGGTGAGGCCGAGGCTCGCCCTGGCCAGGCGAGCTTTCGGTGAGCTCACCGAACCTCGCCCAGTTGGTCGCCAACCACCGTCGCGGCCGGTGATTGGCTACAAAGGAGGAAGAAGAGAAAAAAAGAAAAAGAAAAAAGAAAAAATAAAGAGGTAAAAAAATAGGAAAATAAGAAAAATATAATAAAAGTATTAAAAAATTAAAAGAAACAAAAAAATTTAAGGATCCTAACAAACGCATTTATATCCTGGGAATATGAATTTTGTATAGTATCAAGCGCGTTCTTTTACTCAGAAATTATTTCCGAGAATAGAATTAGAAAAAATCATTTCTAATAAAAAATTATTTTCGAAAACAGAATCGTTACTAAATACTCTAAGAGTGCGAATAATAATCATTTTGTTTTTTAAAAATCAATTTCTAATTAAGTTTTTATTTATTGGACAAGTTTTTGAAAAAAAATACATGTTTGATAACGATACAATTTATGTTTATATAATATAAATTCGTTTGATAACGACATAAAATTTATCTCCTTTGGACAGCCTGAAATTGAAAAAAAAAATGAAATTATATTACCAAATGGACTTTTATTCCAAATCTAATTTTGAGAATAGACAAAAAAAAAATAACGAAATAGAATAGTTATTATATGCTCATGGTATATGATAAGTTTGTAGTATTGTAGCCATCCATTTAACACATGTTACACATTCTCTAGTTAGGTTAAAGGCAGGTGGACATCCTTCATCAAAATCTACTTTCTGTCTGAATCACGCTTCGCTCCTCTCAGACACAACATCATGGTTGACAAAACCACCCGATCTGGAAGATGATTGGGTCTTGCATTGCTGTCTTCCTTGTGCTAACGTGGGCATTCAATGCCGTCACTGGTCCTTGTTTGCCACCAAACACTGCGACCCACAAATTATCCCGGCTTGAGTTTCTCTCCGTCGTTTCGAAACTATTGACTTAAATTTATGTCAAGATCGATCTATTATGCAATCGTACCATTGCTCCTGTAGGTGGAAGCAGGGGTTGGGCTAGTCTATCACCTAGCCTAAGGATTAATTCGCACAATGTTGATCCCTAATTTTTGGGATCAAGGATGGTTTCAAAGTCAAATTGGACCAATTGATAACTTTTTTCATTTTTTGTATTCCTTAAAAGGATAAACATACTATCTTTAAATTATATGTCTATTAATAATGTGACATTGAGTGACCGAATTATAAACATCAATACATATCAAAGATAAATATAAGATAAGATAACAACATAAATTGTTGTGAGACAAAGCGGGAGAGGCAAACATATGAGGCGAGTGAACATAGGTGAGAGACAAAGCGGGAGAGGCGAGTGAGGCTGAGAGAAGTGAAGAGGGTTTCTTTTTCTTTTTCTTTTTTGTTGAATAAGGGTTGGGTTTCTTTCTACTTTCTAATTTATATAACAACATAAATTTAGTGCCTCCGAATTATAAACCATAGAAACGAACATATGAGGCGAGTGAACAAAGGTGAGAGACAAAGCGGGAGAGGCGAGTGAGGCCGAGACAAGTGAAGAGGGTTTCTTTTTCTTTTTCTTTTTTGTTGAATAAGGGTTGGCTTTCTTTCTACTTTCTAATTTATATGACAACTGAAGTGTGAAGAAAACAGAAAAGGAGGCACTAAACATATAATAGATAATATATTAGATATATAATATATTAGTCTTGGTAAAATCAACCCTAAACTCTCATAATTGAGAATCAACTGGTACAATGTAAGGTACAAAGGTCTTGGGATCAAGAACCGAACCAGTCTCCCTAAGAGTTGGACCAAGACTGGCCAGGTTGGGCTAGGACCCTGGACTAATGCTCATCCCAAGGTGGAAGTTGGCATCGAACAAAGTCATTGTTTCACTATTCATCTAGAGTACTAAATTACTAATTAAGCAGCCTAACCTCCAATCCTTCATAGAACACAAGGCGCAATCGTGCTTAAATGCCTAATCTGAAATTTCTTTTCCTCCGTCATGTTCAAGTGAATTTCATTCAGATTGTCCCTCAGCTCTTGGGCAGTTCAATGATATCCTGCTTTTCTTCCCTTCTTGTGTAGATGAGCAAAGTGAGCCGATCTTTTTACCGAATTAAACTCAACTAGACTAAAGAAGCATGCGTAGGTAAAAGACAGGCAATTGAAAGTCCTTTTTGAGTATAGCAGATTTTGTCTTTCATTTTACCCTCTCCTTCAGACTGCATTCCCACTTATGCTTCCGAGTTTTGGTTCTGAATCATTCCTCAATCTCATGTAAGAGGGAATATCATCACAAAAAATTCAACGATAATTGGAAAATTCCATGAATGCAATATCACATAATTAACCATTTCTACAGGACACCATGAAAGAACTATATATACACAACCCACAAGATGAAGCAACCTCATCCCGTTGGCTCGTTTGGCCAGCACGGCTTCTTCCAACTCACGGAAGCCAAAGCTCTCCAGCTTGGGATTGCCAATGAAAAGTTACGCTAATCTGAAACAGCACGGTGGTGCTTTTTTGTGTATAGCAAACAGAGAACAGCAATTGAAGTTTTTTTTTTGAGTTTTTCGGCATTGCGCCAACCTCGGCAGATTGTGAACACACCCCCATTGCTATGACGAAGACAAGAATCTGTTAAACTTCTGTATTTTCGCCAGATTGTGAGATGAAGATGCCAATCCTGTATTTGATGAAGCTCTTCTTTTTTTCGGTCTCGGGCGAAAGAAGAGATCCTCCGTATCTAGAACGTATGAGATCTGTGAACAATTGCTGACATTTAGAAACAATACCCATTGGAAAAGACAAAAAAAGTACGCACATCTGGTGAAGGACCAGAGGGGGTCATAAATACTTCCCTACTAATTAAGGAATTAAAACAATGACAACTTCTAATATCAAATTGATCTACCTAAACAACAATGTAAGAGGACACAAGTCACAGATGGTCTCAGTACGGCAAAAGATAATACGGCAGCCTAAACATAAAATCCCAAAAACATCAAATCCCAAGTGTGTGTAACAACATCAATCCCGCTTGCCGTGAACAAGAGGAGGAAAAATTAATGTATGAAAAAACATGAACGTCAAAGGCCAATCGCCATAATTAAAACAGGAAAAATCAAGAAGCTATCTAGCCACACGCACACACAGTGACATTCATCTTACCTTTGATGAGTTGCAAGCTATCTTGCATTCCAAACCATTGATGATTCTAGCACCTTCCATGACCATACACAAAGCAGAACTTTCATCCGGACTCGCATATTTCCGTTTGTTTCTGTCAATCACAATAATGAGAGCAAGCATTTAGTGAAAACGTCCCTATTTCTACTCTTTATCCAAATAGACCAGCTATATTCACCACCTTCAAATTGTAAATTGCTCAGAAGTTCTGTCAAGGATAAGATAATTCTTTGGGATCCAATTCTATCACAATTTTTAAAGACAGTCGACAAAAAAATGACCACAACTAACTTCACTGGTGAACCAACTTCAATATTTTCAAACAAATACAGAATGTGCTGCATCATGAGATACCAAAGGGATTATGAAGGAGAGTTTGAAATGGTAGGGGCACAAAATAATTGGAGAAGGCCACACCAAAGGTGTAGGACCATTTAGGAATATTCATCAGCAGCATTGTGGAATAATGATGAAGATAATAAAGCACTTACTTGGATGGACTACGGAAATTTACGAACTTTGGTTCAAACAAAGTAAGTCTCACTAGAACTATTTATATTAGTACTGGAGATATTCTGGAATTTGGTAGGACAGCATCTGTAGACAGCTACTCCAACAGAATAAATAGGCGGAGTTTCAATAGGATTGGGTAAAACCGGCCTATTAACTAGAAATATCAGAAGTTATCAGAACTTGTTTAGGATAGGCATTGATTAGTCACTAGAAATGTCAAAGTAGGGGGAACTTGTAAGTGCCAGTATCAGGCCTTTTATTACTACCTTAGCAAAAATGTGTCATGCAGCTTCTTTTTGCCAGGAAAAACTGAAAGGAAGTCATTGTACAGATAATCAGCAAAGTTAGGGTCTATTGAAATTGCAAAAACCTCAGGCTTTTCGCTTATACTGTCCATCAGCTGGATGGACATACGAGATGGAGAGGATGACTGCAGGGAAACAAGAAAACAGATCATGAATGTTTGAACAAAGAAAAACAGCCGATTAATGGATCAGACACATAATTCCCTACAGTCAGGGATAAAACAAGGTGCTGCAAAGTACTTACAAATTCCAACCGATATATGTTTTCCTCATGGAGAAAGATACGCGTGTTCTCATAATACACGGCATCAATTAGCTGTTTCCGAGATTTTTCATATTCGTACAATTGAAGGAGCTTGTTGTCCATATCCTCACTAGCTACAGTTTGAAGCTGCAACAGAGACTACAACTGTGACAAAGGGACACAACCGAGGTGGAAGAAACTATAGCAAAAGATTGAGCCAAACAAACCTGCTTGACCAACTTGTATATCAATTTGTCCAACGTAAATAGAATGTATGAGTGATTTCCAATGATATCTCTGCATGCATCTTCAAATTTTGCATTTTCGAGAGTTCCATCAAGCAATTTGTATAGGACAGACATGAATCTGCAAGTGCGCAGAGCCAATGTGAACATACATCCAAAACTTATTCTAACTAAAATTACAAGAGCAGATTTCCATACCTGGCATAAGGATCTGAAGAACATGAATCCTTCAAAGTTCTTCGCTTCATTTCAGCACATAGCGAGCTTGTTTTTGCTGATAAAATTCTTTCATAGAGAATCTGGTCAATGATGCATATACTCAATCAGGAAAGTCTCAAAAATTAAAACTGGACATAATAAAACCTAAATATCCATTCATACTTGATGAAGTCTGAAAAGCACGTAGAAATTGTCATTTCCATAGAATAGCCGGGAATCTTTCCCCCCTCCATTAAGCAGAGGAGTTGTTACATGCTTTGAAAGGGGCTTCACTGAGGAAAGGAAGCGTTCTGAAAGGGGCAATGGGTTGCTATCTCCTCCAACAGAGTGTGCATCAGCAGCCCCCTCAGCCTCACCTTCACTCTCAGACTTACCATCAGCTTCATCACGCTCTAAATCCTCCTCTTCAGGCTCTTCATGGGAGCATGCATCTCCAGCAGAATCACTGCCTGAGACATCTCCACCAGTTTCAGAAACATTTTCACTGTCTTCATCATCAGCATCTGCATCATTGTCTCCGCCATCCTGGCCAGCTACATGGTTGAGGTTACCTGATCGACCCTCTTGTCTGTCAATATGACGTCTTGTCTCGGTTAGAGAGTTCGCCGCATACACCTCAAGGTTCTCCTCCTCAAATTCCTCATTTGGCGATAACTCACCCTCTTCTTTTTCAAATTTGGATGGTTCAACAGTACCTACTTGATTCCAGCTGATTTTCACACTATCTTGAAGTATTCCATGAACACTCATTTTTGCAACAGCATTGCCCTGAAGCAGCAAATCAAGCTATGACATGAACATGTTCTTCCATTAAAGGGTGAAAAACATGAGAAATTGAGAATTGCACAACAGAAGAATTTGTGAGGTGTTACTGTTTGAACAGATTTAAGTGGCAACTGCACTACTTTACTATGGACAGGTAGGATTATGATTAAGGAAAGCGGCAGCAAGATCATACCTCCGATAATGGTACGGAGTCCTGAATACCTTTGGATTCATGGTCTTTGCTGGCAGTATCCTTAGGATGGGATGGAAGAGCACTGGAGCAGGAACCTTAAAATATCAAAAGCATTTTGTTCCCAGATAAATATCAAAAGCATCATTATAGGTAGATAACATCGTCAAACTCCAAAAGATTGATATAATCCCACTGAACTAAGCATTACCTGATATCGCCTCCACATTGATTCTATCATGACTGTTCTCTGAAACAAGTGGTGGGGTGCACCCATGTGTTTGTGCACTGGCAGTAACTTGAACATTGGAAGCAGCAACTTTCTCGGACAGATCCACATCCTTTGGTTCCTTCTCAGAAAGATGAGGAGTATCGCTCACTGAATCATCTCTATCTGCACGTTCTGAAACTAAACAATTGTTTTCTTTAGCAGAAGCATCTCCGTCGAGCAAAGTGGCCTTGCCGACACCTGCTAGTCCTGATGAGGCATTCTCATCCATGTTGTTCCTCAGTTTTGACTGCAGCAAATTAGCTTTGGCAGCATCAGCATCAGAGGTTTCATCACTTCCTCTTCTGCTTGATGCACTACATTTGGTAATATTGCACATTGCATTTCCAAGAATTTCAGCACCATCAGAGCTAGGAGTTCTAGAAGAAAATCCCAGCATTGGCTCCACAAAGGTAGCCCAAAGTCGCATTACTTTATTAAACTGCTCTTTGGAGGAGCAAACCTCTTCGCATGAGTATCGGACAAGTTTATACAAATCTTCAAGAACTTTTACGTCGGAGTATTCAAACTCCAAATGTGGGACAATAGTTTGTCTACTTCCAGCAGCAATGGCAAGGAGAACATCATCCTCTTTTTGCTTCTTTTCTTTCAATTCTTTGATCTCAGCCACCAAAGCTGTGTACCAAGCCAAGTAACCATTAGAGGAACAAAAAGCTACAACTACAGAACGTCCAAGGCAATCTATTTTGAGAAACCAAACGATAAGTTATATTCACAAGGAAACTCTAAGACCAGCCATTACAATATACAGTTGATATAGAAAGCTTTCAATAGCATTGCAAAAAATACCAGGAATGAATATGGGAAATATATCATGTCAATTTCGGAACTAGCAAGACCTGATAGTTTTTCCCCACTGAATTTAGTATTTCAAGGAAAAGTACAATTGATAAACACTATGCTCATGGGGAAAAAAGAGACCTGCTGAAAAGGGTCATCTCATAGGTACTTTTAGAATTTGGATGCAACAAAAATCTCTTTTGGGATAATTACGAAGGAAATAAGATGCTTCAAATATTAAAGAAACACAATAACAAGTCACCTCTTTTGGAACATAAAGAAATCTAGACTGCAAAATCTGAATACGATACAAAATATGCAAAAGGAGAAGACACCATTTCAAGAAAAAATCAGGCAAAAGCCAACTGCCACCAAAAAAATTTCTTTTGACTGTTTTGACTTACATTTTGTACTTAGGTTCTTTGAATCCTGCTGCTTGAAATAGAAGCTGCGATGATCAAGCGATTTGTAGTGGTTTTTCGAATAAATTTCAGCCCAAATCTTGTTAAAATCTGAACGACACCTTGTCCATTCTTCCTGTTTCTGCTTCAGGCGAGTCAACATGACAGGCAACGCAACAGCAGGATTTTTTCGGAGGATGTCCATTACATCCAGACCGTGGTCGCCATACAGACGCTCGATGCATCGTAGATTGAGAGCTGTAAAACAGAATGCGTAAGAGAGACAGTTGCTAGTAGCTATCTATTAAAGTACTCAACTAGGCGATACAGATCAAATTGAAGCTCAAGAAAACCATATGACATACAGACCAGTGAAGTAATTTTCAATTGGAATAGGAGTCTCCAAGTTGTTAATATTCTCGTTGATGTTGTTCCAGACTTCCTCTGCCCTTTTCGCAGTGGAGCTCACCGATTCTAACAGCATGTCCAGCTCAAATCTGCAGCCAATAGAAAACACTCTCACGACCCTTGCACAATGAGCATCAAAAAGCAACCACCAGAAAAATCATTATTGAGCAATCTAATCCACATTTCACAGTGATTACAAGTAATAATGCGTTGAGAAATAATGTAGTAATATGAACACAAGATTGCAAAAAGCTTTAGCCTGTATGTGCTTTGAGAAGGGCAGAAAATAAATAGGATCCATGGTGTCCTCGCTCTTTTAGGATGGTCCATGTTTGACCAGAACCTAAACTTGACTTTATCCTGACATATTTCCACTTGTAACACTTTCCGAAAACTTAGTCATACTATTTCAGGAAAATTCCTCAGAACAACTGACAAAGCAGAAGCAAAGATTTCATGCACAGAGAGAGACAAATTAATTGTAAAATTGGTGCAGCACCCACTCTTCATGTTCACCAATGTACTCATTCCCTTCTGCAACCCTTTTGTGTAATAACCATATAAATATGGGGATAACATGGAGGATATGATCTAATTTTAGTCCTCTCCATAGGTTGACCACACAAGGTTCAGAGAAAGATACATAGTGTCCCCCAAGTTGCCAGATGAACCAGCCCCACTTCAATTTCAAGCTACTGTGATGTAGCTTTTACAAAGTCAAAAATATGGATGGCATGTTGATGTAGATGACCAAACAGGGACATCTTACAACAAAAGAATATGTACCATGTACGGGCAAAAAGCCATAAGAATAATCCAATGCCTTTACCTGTCATCTTCACATCTGAATAAACTTTCTTCATACTGATTCCTGCGCATGTGTTTGAAAGAGTAATCCTCACTACCTGACGTCACAGATACCCAATGGTCATTGAGCACTTGAGCACCAAGCTCTGACCTCTGGCTGACTGAAGGAATTGGATACTGCAGAACACCAAGCAGCAACCAGGTGATATTAAAATATGAACTTCTATAAACAGCTAAGCTAAGAAAAGCAAACCATTTTATACATCATCTGGCAGAAGCCGGTAACTTGGGGTACAGCGTTGACAGTTAGACAAGTCCAGCTCTTGAATGGATTTGAACATATACTTGTCTTTGCATCTTTCCTTATCTTTGGCTCCATCATTCTCGCGCTTATGTTCCTTATCTTTATCCTCAGCCTTTGCTGTCCAGGACATGTGCCCATCAGTAGAGAGCGACCCTTCATCCAGTAAGCAACCAACATCAGATTTTGCTACAAAGAGGAAACATATAAAATGTGGCAGAAAATCTATTTGAAGAGGAGAGGTGAATAGAAGTATTACATACTTTTACTCACAATACCAGCAAGAAAGCCATCTGGAAAAGGAGACTCGTTAATAACCAAAATTATTCGTAGACATGTAGACAAATTATATAAACAACAAATCTCAAGAACTACCGATATTCTCACAGCGCTCCAAAAAGCCATTGAATTCTTCCATGAGATCAGGATGCTTTCCAAGCAGATCTCTCACCTAAGGAGATAAATCAAACATGTATGAACAAAACAATTTTTCTATGATATTGGCGAAGTCAAGATACACCACAACCAAGGACAGATCAATGAAAACTCAAGGGTGGGGGCCAACTTCAATAATAAACAATTTATTCTGACAATACAGTAGAGATGGCCAAAGGAGAATATTGGGTTTTTCGTTGACTGATGGTTCTGCGCAGCAATGGAAAGCAACCGACAAACAAACATGAACATCAACTTTCTCACGAAACCAACAGAAAATGGATCCATCTTTGCAATTTGTCAGTAATAATAAAATCTCATTAAAAACAAAAGAAGTCTTTTAAATCTACTTTTAAATCCCAAAGTGCAACATATGAAAGGGTTGCTCTTCTAGCAGTCTCACACAATTCTCAAGATCAAAAATACTGTTTTGCAAATAATATTTAAGCAAGCATATCATCATTGTGGACCTGAAAATATCAAAGGGTATCCAAGAGGGAAGTTTGGAACCATTTGTTAAAAAATGGACCACATATTAATAGTTTGAGTTGACTCCTTAATTGTTTTGGTGTGTTTGTGGTGGAAAAAAAAGCATTTATGCAAAGTACCGAAATTCAAATTACCTTATCAACCAAACTAGAATGACCTTCTTATAAACAAACAAAGGAGTTTGAGAAGTATAGGTAGAGGACTGTTGCATACCGACATAAAGAGTGGTCTCAAGCTACAGAAAACACATACCAAATTTTGTAAGTCATTTTTCCTTATAATATCACTGCTGTACATATGAAGGCACTTCAAGAAGGCCTGATAATCTTCTGAGCTGCACAATCTCTCCTTGACTTTTTCACAGAAAATGAATCCTTGGTTATACATGCCTGCCACAAATTCATGGTCCAAAATGAAATAGAAGCAACACAAACACATTAATGATGAACTGGACTAAAGAAGCATGATGCACAGAGTTAAAAGTTCTAACTTTAAAGCAAACAGAACAGGAAAAAAACAGAGACAAAATATAAGCATACATTTGAAAGTACAGCCAAAAGCAGATATCACGTGAACAAAGGTAAACAATCACAGTGGAACAAGTTCCGGTGCTAATCTTTTTTTTTTTTTTTTTAAACACTTGCAAGAGAGATGACACAAAAATCTTTGAAGTACATTTGTTTACCTTTAGCTGTGACTCCTGTACAGCTAAGAGTAAACATAGAAGACAAATAATATACCCTACACCACATCTGACTCTTTACATGTACAGTTAGTTTATTTTATAAAAGGACATTTAAAATCATCCAAGATGCCAAAAGTGCATTGATGAAGCAACAAATTCAGAAATTCTAAATAACAAAAAAACACTAACATCGATAGATATTTACGTGAGTAGTGTCACCCATAGTTGGAATAAGCTGTATTGAACCGTACCTCTTTTATACAGATGTCTTTGACGCACCATGCATAATTTTCACTATATAGGATGATGATACGCAGAGGTAATTGACGAAAAAGATCTATATATACTTCTAACCCCATCAAATTTATACAAATAAGATGATAGACAAATGAAACTACGATGAAAATTGCCAAGGTGTAAAGCTATTTATCTATTTGGCAAAATGAAAAAAGAATTGACTAGATGCAGATGCTACTGCATCACATTATTGCATAATGTACTTACTCTTTAGAGCATCCCTGTCTTCACAAGAAGTCATTCCATAGTTTTCAACCTTCCTTGCAGATTTTCTTTTGTCGGCAAAGCGCTGTGAATTGAAATCCCTACTAGTGTCATGCTCAGATTCTCTATCATCCACTTCGCGGTTTCTCCTGTCCCTGTTATCCTTCTCAAAACGCTTTCTTTGATCCTTCTGTACCTTGATTGTTGCTTTATCATCGTCTAAATCAGGACGATCTACATTTATATCATGCTCAGCATGAGCATTGATAATCCTATCTCGCCGCGCTCGTTGCTGACCGAAAAAGGAAAAGGAAAACCATTATTTTGTCCTGCATACATCCACGAAGGAGCATCCAAACAAAAAAGGAGGCAAAAGAATTACCTTATCCATTTGCATTTGCCGCAATGTCGATGTAGTAGAGCTACGTTCGTGTTGACGCTGAAATGAATTCCTGGCAAAAGGAAAGTTGTGTGTGGAGGCCGTTGCTGAATTATCAGGCAAGAATTTGGTAAATTCCTCAAGTAAGTCTGGATGGCCGCCAAAAAGGTTTTCAACCTGCAGACATCACAAACCAAAAAAAAACCAGAAGATAACCAAAAAGATCCCGAGTTAATACTCCAGGTACTTCAGACCATGCTTATACAATTAAGCCTTCATATGACAGCAGGAGTTTCTGATTATATCAAACATGTGAAATTTTGTTACGGGACCAAAAGTCTTCTGTATTATACGAAGCACGTGGAACTGCATTTACCTCACTATAGACCTCATTAATGTCCTTGTGCTCCTTCCGGTACTTATTGAGGATGTCCAAAAATGACTTATAGACATGCTCATCATTTTGGAAGCGTTTCTGAAGCCACGAGACACAATATCAGAATTTGATTGTGCCCCTTCATTAAAAAAGACAGATCATTCTATACCTTGATCTTATTAACAAAAGAGATGGCTTCTTCAAATTCCACATTCTTTTTTATTGGTGTTTCATCCTCGTCGGGGGATATTTCAAATCCCTTTGGCAAGAAAGTATTGAATCCCAGAATTAATTTGTTATGCCCTTTAAATAATTCCTTTACTCTTGCTATGACTCCTGTAGTGTCAGTCCTGCAAGATACCAAAAAGTGCGTGAATGAGAAGCTGTTAAACCTTTGATAATCTTATTGTCACCAAGATGTTTATGGTTGTACCTTTGAGCCTTGAAATCTTTCATAACCTCGAGGAACGTGTCGTACTTTTCCCTTTGATCTTGAAACATATCCTTCACTTCCTTGAGGTACGTCAACGCATCATTTGTCGTTAGTTTCTGTGATGCGCTACCTCCACCAACAACCCCGCCTCCATTCTCCATAGCTCCTGTTCCTGTTACTTGGGATTGCCCGTAGCTTCATCACAAGAAAAAAAATTAAATCATCAATTGGAAATAACATCTCTCCAGATAACAAGTACCAATCCAGACCTGTGCTTGCATACAACAACCTAAATTTGTCTAATCCCAAAACTTGTTTCTTTTCTCCCATACCTTTTTCGTTTGTGTCCAAAACAAGAGTATTTTCACGAAATCATGGATATGGATATCGAAATTGTGAGCTCCGCCTACCGTTCCCTTAGATGTATTTGGCGTAGTTTCAACTGTATCCCGATTAATAGTTTTAGGATTACATCTTTTTCGCATCTCAGAAGAGGGGGGAAAAACACAACCAAAAATTCCCCGCAAAAATAATTTCTAAGGTAAATTTCGCAGATGTACACAGTCAGGCACAGTGAACTGATCTCGATCGGAGGTAAAGATCCCAAAAATTTTCAATCTTGAGACTTGAAGAAGCTTGGACAAGTTTATCATCACATCTCACGAGGTCTCACAGAGCATATAACATCTGAAAGTTCGGCCTAAACAGATGAACGATCTCCATGTGGGTTAAATTCATCACTTCCCCGGGAAAAATAAAAAAAAAGAAGAAGAAGAATTTGGGAGGGCACGTCTCGGACGCCTTGCATCAGAACAACATAGGCACAATCGAAATGCATGAACAAGCAGACTCGTTCCAAACCAACCGACCAAGTCGAAAAAAGATTGAAAATTTTTCGAACCCGATACAACAGAACCGGCATGAATTATACGGAAGACAAAAAACAAGACAGCCAAAAACTCACTACTCCCCACGTGAAGAACCGAAAGGCCGTTTGAATTGCGAACCAGGGTACACATCATCTCTCGTCCTCTTCATTCCTGCACAAACTGAAGCAAACCCACAAAGCTTAACCCGTCAAACCATTAAAAAAAAAAAAAAACAAATAACTGGGACAGGAATTGAGACCCGGAATTCGAAGAGAGAGAAAAACCAGCACCTTGTAGGTCTGTGGAATTTTTATCGGGCTAAGTGAGAGGGAATGAGCAGATCTCGAGCAGACAGAGCGAGGAGGGCAAGCAAAGTTCGAAGCTTTCGATCGAGAAGAGACCATTAGCGCAACATTAATGTGCTGCCCTCTCGGCTTTTTTGTGTGCCTCTAAGGAGGGGCAGAGAGTATACTTTCGAGAGAAATTTTTTCTTTCGAGAGCACGACGGAGAGAGAGGGGCGAGGCGTTTTGCTGGTTTTTGTATGGAGAGAGAGAGAGAGAGAGAGAGAGAGAGGCAATTTCACTCGTTCGAGCGAGGCAAGGCCCATCAAGTTTAGAATTCGCAAAAGGGGCATTAGTTTGAGAATTTTTACGATTCAAAAATTAATTTTGAATAAATTTGTCGGACTACTCCAGCTTACAAAATCAAATTTTCTTGCTCGTAAGTGATTGGTCGAGTGATTAAAGGATAACTTCTTTTTCTTTTTCTTTTTTTGTTTATTCTAATGTATTGTTAAAGCGGTGGTGATGGGATTGCCAATCTCAAACCCTCATCTCATGAGTAATGCAAAGTAACTAAGCTTAATTGAGTAAGTGTATGACCCTTATGGTAACCCTAGCTAGAGTCACTAATCTCGACCCCCCCTATCCTCACTTTTACATCGTGGACCGTGTTAACGGATTCAATTACTTATTGGGTCACTAGATTTATCATAACGGACTTACTCAAAATAAGTTGCAGTCAATCTTGATGGATATCTTGAATCTAAATCTCATTAGTGCCACATTCAGAACTCTCATGATTCTCACTTATATGAAAAATCTCTAGTTTAGGAAGTAAATATAAAAAAAATCAGATTATTTTTTGCTGTAATTGGGAAGTAAATATAACCATTTCGTTTCTCTATTTTCTATTTTTCTGTTTCCAAAATAAGTTTAGAACATAAATCAGATGGGTAACGCAATTTCAATTTTCTATTTCTGAAACAAATTTTTACTTCAGAATTAGATTTAGAACAAAAATCATAAGTAAAATTTGTTTACTTTTCAATTTTTAGAATAAAAATGAAAAATAAAAACTTTTCTCATTATCACTTTCACTACTAAACGACCCGCCCACCAGCTACTGCTCGTCATCCACCATGATCCGCCGCCTGTTGCTTGCTCGGAAGGTAGAAATTTTGCGTTGTTATTAAACGAATTTCTATTGCGGGAATACAAACTTTTTGTTATTATGAAACATGTATTTTTCTTAGAAACTCGTTAAATCAATTTTTGGTCAAAAATTGATTTTTGAAACATGATTGTTATTATTCGCGCCCGAAGTACAAGAGCTCTGCCTTCAATTAATGCAATTAAGATCCATATTCCCACCAGCTTACATTGTAAGATAATAGAAAAATTATCCGATCAATTTTTAAACATATTATATAATATTTAATTTTATCCTAAATTTTTAATTTTGTTATTTTAGTCCTAATCCTTTGCTTTAAATTCTAATATAGTCATTCTAGCCAAATTTTACCGAAAATCACCAAAATTATAGCATACTATGTTGGAATCAGTGATGACTAGATCACAGTGGTTAACAATTTCCAATGAATTTGATTGGAATAGCTATATTAGAGCTTCGTACAAAAAAAATTACGACTAAATTGGCAACTTTAAAAAAAAAAAAAAACTTAAGATTGAATTGACATTTAGGAATAGTTGGGTAATTTCCCGTAAGATAACTATTTATAAATGCATGACAAGCTAGTTCTTTTATGCTTGATTTACTATGCTAAAGGACAAATGTGATTTGAACTTCAAAATTAGAGTCAATAAGGAAATATTCAATGGTTGTCGCATGGGGAAATTATCCAATAAGTCCTAAACCTATTATGTAATTGTCAATTTAGTCTTAAGTTTTTTAATTTTTCTAATTTTGTCCTAAACTTTTGAGCGAATTTTCAATATAGTCATTTTGGTCATTTTTCATCAGAAATTGCTACCATAGCAACATGCTATTTAGGACAGTTAACGATGATTAGACTATCACATCAACAATTTCCAACAAAAATTAACCGAAAGGACAACACTAGAATTTCACTCAAAAGTTTAAGATTAAATTGATTGAAAAAAATTTATAACTAAATTATCATCTGTATAATAAGTCTAAGATTGATTGGGTAATTTTTCCGTTATCGCATCTTATGGCGTCAGTTGATACGTACATTCAACTACTCATTCCATAAGTCATGTGAAAAGGATCGCCTTCCTTATTTCTCCTATTAGCTTCAATTTGCATTTCATCACGTTGATGGTGTTTTGTCGCTAATTCTTGCAAAAATTCTATGACCTGATCTCCCTTAATTGCAACTTGGGATACTATACAT
This sequence comes from Eucalyptus curtisii, assembly GCA_017140595.1. Taxonomy (NCBI): domain Eukaryota; kingdom Viridiplantae; phylum Streptophyta; class Magnoliopsida; order Myrtales; family Myrtaceae; genus Eucalyptus; species Eucalyptus curtisii. Next base: position 27,906,892 of record CM029503.1, on the reverse strand, counting down.
CACACTTACGGCTTTATTAAGTCATGTTATAAAATAATTTATCCAACGTTCGAAGCACAAGTCAAAGATTCAAATCCTGACACTGTCTCTTCCATGTTTTCACGTTCCTTGTGGAACGACTTAAACGGCTTATATGGCATGATGTGCTACAATCAAAATAAAATTAAACGATCCGAAGCACTTCCCGATTTCTTTGAATTTTGTTTTTTTAAGTACGCTGACCTAGTGTTCGAGTTGCTAGTGAAAACAGAATATCACCGTTCGTAAATTCGTATCAAAATTTCTCTACCCTGCTTCTACCAAATTCTCCTTTCAACGGGTCAGTTAATCCACAAAAAGCTGCCCTTTAACTTGATCTGTTTTACTAATATTTCTCACATTAGAAGTACTACATATATAGACCATGTATTGATAAACAAATTAGAAGGCGAATAAGAAGGAACGACGAATTAATTTATTTGTATGTGTAAAGAAAAGAAGTTCTTTATCGTCAATAAGACCTGCATGATAGCGGTAAATGAATTATTCGGGAATTATTTTTCTCAAAGTAATTGCTTAAATCGCTTACAAAAATAAATGATCGAAAAAAATATGCATCGTCCACAAAAATGTTTAAAAATAAATTATTATCCATGATTACAATATTTTACATTGGTCAATTATTTTAAGTGATAGAAATAATCATTTTTAGAAAAATGTTTTCCCAATCATTCACCTTCTACTAAATGAAGGGAGCCTAAGTTTAACAAATTAAATTTTGCTTTTGCACATATAAGATTTATACATTATGAACATAGTTACATTATTAATACAATCCTATTTATTCTTTTACTAATAAATAGTTAAAGTAGTTTCTGAATTTTTGCTCTTTATTTAACATTCTTAATAATGCCTTATACTTACCAACTATTATATGAAATTGCCAATCTTTTTTCCATGTAATTTACCAACTTTTCTCTGATTAACTTTTCTGCTAGTTTTGAATTGCCAACACTCATTTCAGTTACTCACCAGCACTCATTAAAGTACTTTGCGTTTACCAACTAATGTATTCAATGATCTCTTTAATTCACTTTGCTTATCCATCCTTATCTATGATTTTTTTTTTTTGGTCGGTATCCTTATCTATGATTGACTTACCAAATAGTTTGCATTACTTCGCTTTCATTTAAATTAGTTACCAAAATTTCTTTGATTTTTTTAATTATCAAATTCACTTATTTCTGATAAGATTTTTTTTTTTTATCTTTTACAAACTTTTATTTACATCTTTTACCCACTAGCGGTAGTGCATAATACGGCGGAGTTTTCAGAGCGAGAATTGGGAGTGGCAACTCTATGTGTTTATTACTCGAAAAATCAACAATTTAGAAAATAGTTACTTAAAAGTGATTGATGGTATATTTCACAAAAATGAATAAATAAATATTTCTTGACCAGTAATGAAAATATTCTGACACAAACTGTTGCCGATAACGAAAACCTTTTTTTGTTGACTAATTTTTCAAAGCCATAGAAAGCAATCACTTTAGAATTTTTTTTTTCAAATTCAATTTTCTTGAAACAAACAAAAAACTATGCCCATCAGTATATCTAGTTAAATCAATCTTTTACTCAAAAGGTTAAGTTAATGAGTTATAAGCTAACCGGGATATATTAATTGCTATACGCCACATCAATTCTCCGATGTGGGATTTCTCTAGCACAACTCACTAACATCTGCATCCCAACACTCTACCCATCACGTGTGAGCTAAGTGTAAGGTCTACTCCCTCTTAATTCATGTATCATTATGGCCTAATTTTATCCTTACAGCCTGCATTGCTATACCACAATACCTACCTACCCGAAAACTGCAACCAATCAACTCTAATACCATTTGTTGAGAGCGCGTAATAGAAGTCCGATACCTTCACCTGGGGAGATTTCTAAAAGATAACCCAAATCCAAGCCCGTCAATATGTCCGGTTAAACCTACCTTCACTCAAAAGATTAAGCCAATGAATTATGGATCAACTAGAATATATTAATTACTCTACACTACATCAATTCTTCAATGTGGAATTTCTCTAATACAACTCACTCATACGCGCATCCTAACACAGATGGATGAGCTAAAGTTCATTAGCGATTCTTTCTTCGGGAGATTTGTTCTCTATTCGATGATTCTTCACGGAACACTCCCTACTTTAGATGTTCCAATCCAATTTTTTGAAAAAAATTTAAGAACATAACAAAAGAAATCTGCAATAAAAAAAAAAAAATCTACCCATAAACTTTCTCGCATTAACCTGATATTTATTCAGACTATCTTTCATCCACAGCCAATCAGCCTACATACGAGTCCCAGGGCCAAATCCTTGAACTAATGGCTTGTTTGGTAACCATCCCAATAGTGCTAGATTCTGATTTTTTATTCCCGGGAGTAGTTTTGGAACAGAATCGCGTTTGGTAAAACTTTTGTTCTCGAGAACAGATTTGAAGGAGAATCAAGAATTAAAAAAAAAAAATTTGATTCTTGTTCCGGGAATAAAATTGAGAATCAAAACTCTTCTTCGTTTTCTCTTTTCTTCTTCTTCATCAACTACCATCCCGCGACCGCCGCCCGCCGCCGCCGGTCGTCGGCAACCGGTCTGGCGAGCTTGCAGGAGGCTCGCCCAACCCCGCCGGTGGGGCTAGGCGAGCCTCGCCCAACTGCCGGTGAGGCTCGGCCGACGAGGGCCGGCCCTCGTCTCCTGGTCGGTCGCCGATCCGACAACCGACTTGAAGAAGAAGAAGAATAGGAGAAAAAAGAAAATAAAAAAAAGGAAAAAAAAAAAAAGAGAAAAGAAAAAAGGAAAAAATATAAAAAATTATTTAAAAATTAAAATAAATTGATTTGGAACATAATCAATTAGCACGATACCAAACGCAATTCTATTCCAGAATCACAAATTGTGGAGAGTTACCAAATGCATTCTTTTACTCAGAATCAGTTCCTAGGAACAAAATAAAAAATAATAATTTCTTGTCAGAATCTGTTCCCGGGAATAGAATCGCTACCAAACGCGCCCTAAGTTGACTATATAGTGTTGTGTGTGAGCTCATGAGCACGACCCCAACAATGGAAAGACCCAACTACAGTGCAGAAACTTTGCAATGGTGGTATAAGTTTCACCGGCTGAGCTGGTCACTTTCTCTTTTCAACTCATCTGGAGGGAGGGGCCTCCTCTTTCCGTTTAGCTCATCGAAAATCAAAATAATCTTGAATCTTGAATCTTGAGATCAATTATCATTAGGGCGATCCTGAGATTTTACAAACATCAAGAATTTGCACAGGTGTGGAAGAGCCCCTCTCTGTTGTTATCTCCTAGAATGGTAAAAGTATAGCACAAGCGTCAAAACTTGGCATAGAGGGATGCTTAAGTACCAAACATGCGTGTCACTTTCTTTGAAAAATGGCACACTTGGGTGCCAAGTCCAACGATCTTAGCTGAAAATCCTATGTCGCACTTTTTTATTAATATAACTTGCTTATGTGTCTCGCCGGAAAGCTTAGTCAACAAAGAAAAGTCAAAACGACATCTTTTTGTCTCTTATTTGTTTTGACTCTTATTTAAATTTTAATATAATTATTAATTAAATTAAATTTAAAACTAAATTTAAAGAAAAGGGGAGGAATTGCAAAATAGCCCTCACCGTTCTGCAACTCCTCCCCCCCTTTTTAAAATTTATATTATTATAAATTTAGTTTAATTAATATTTATATTAAAATTGAAATTTGAGGTAAAACGACGTCAATTTTGGCTTATATAGCCGTGTCGCTTGCAAAACGATATTCTTTGCATTTTTGTCGTAGGAAAAATGTCACGTTAGCATTTTGGCAAGGTTTCTCGCCGTTGACACTTAACTAATTTATTCTACTCAAATTTAGACACTTAAGTATACATTTTCACACTTTTGGCTCTCAAATACCCCTCATGCCAAGTTTTGACACTCTTAAGTGTCATTTTTCTCAACGAGGATTTTCTTTTTGACAGTAAACCCTCGAACGTATACCGAAGAAAGGCATAACCAGATAATGGGATTGGACAGGTTTGTCATTTGTACGGACCAAAATAGATCTAAGCACTAAGAATACCTTGTTATGCAAAAAAATGAGATTGGAAAATATTTTTCAAAAAATAATCGCTTACAAAAATAAATGAATAGAAATTTTTTTTATTATCCACGAAAATATTTAGATATAGATTGTTGTCGATGATGAAAACATTTTCTATTGACTAACTTTTATAAACGATATGAACAATCATTTTTTGAGAAATGTTTTCCAAATTACTCTTTTTTCGCAAAACGAACGCACCCTAAAGATTAGTTTATGGGGGTAGTTCAAGATTTGTGGTTTCGAGCTTCAGCTTATAGTTTGAATTGAAAAACCTGCCCAAATGCATATCGATATGTCGACAACAACCGCAATCATTCTGAAAAACCAAAGTAAATTGGTATTCTTGACGATTGGAAGTAATATCGAAAAATGAAGGAGAAACAAATTCAATGGGCATAGACAAAAGGGCACAGGCAAATATTTCGCTCAAGGCACACGCCAAGTGATCGATCGACTGGGTCAGTAGCGATGAAAATAAGTTTGTCTTATTCTTATTATTACATGACGGAAACTAATTCCCCCTCTGGATCCATAAAGCAAGGAGGAAAACTAATACAGCGAGAACTGAATATATTGCTGAAACTATCAATTGAACGCGTCTCTCAAAACGCTTCACCTCGTCCTCGTACACTTTCATTATTTCCTCATCGTCATCCAGGTGAGGGTGATCCACGGTAGCTCTATCCTTAGCTTGAGAATCAGCAATCCCATCTTGGCGAGTTCGGTCCTAAACAAAGACAAGAGAGATGGGAAAGATCATTCGGCGCAATGGCACTTCTGATTGAAAGACCATTCAAACGGCCGGTTACCATACCATTTCCAATCGGCGGGAGGTCGGTGTGGTGATGGACCTGACCTCCTCCTGATCCTGAGAGATTTCAGGCAAGAGCCTCTTGAATTCCTCGAGCAAGTCCAGATGGCCGGCAAAAAGACCAGCAACCTATGGACATTAGGAATGATAGATCAAATATTTTAAACCTACACGGCATGTCTAACTTCATTAAGATTGGTAAACTTTGATATCACACCAAGAGGTCGTGCGCGCCCAAGGGAGCCCGTGGAACTGCATTTACCTCATTGTAGACCACCCTAATTGGGTTGTTCCCGCGCCAAGCATCCAGAAACGATAGATAAACATTTTCCTCGCTCTGGAAACGTTCCTGTGCCCAAGCAAGACGTGAAAATAAATTTACCATCAGTGAAAAATTTGCGTTCAGCCCCATAAGAAAAAGTTGGTGCCATACCTTGACCTTGATGACGAACCCGATCACCTCTTCGAAACTGACAAGCTTCCTAGGTTCATCCGGTGATATTTTGCATCCGTCCGGCAAGAAAGTATTGAACCCATGAATCAATCTCTCATATCCTGTGAATAATTCCTTTACTCTTGCTACGACCATTAATGCATCGATTCTGCGAGGTACCGAAGAATGGAATGAATAAGAAGAAGTATAAATCATCGATGATCGAATAGTCGCCTCAAGGTTCATGATTGTACCTTTGACTCTTGAAATCGTTCATAATTTCCACGAACGTATTGTACTTTTCCGGTTCATCTCGGAACGCGTCCTTCAGTTCCCCGAGATATGACATGGCGTCATCAGGTGTCGGTCTCCGCGCGCTACCTTCGGCGTCTCCCTCCACTCCTCCTTGGGGTTGTCCATAGCTTCACAACCAGAAAAAAGAACAAAAAAAATCAAATTCGAAATAACATCTTAAAAAGTGCTCTCGTGCAAAACGAACCCACGACAAAGAAAAAAGTGAACTTTTAGCTTTCAGCACTATACAACAGGACTGGCAAAAAAATAATTGAAGATAAAAATAAACTCACTGTTCTTCTCGTGAAGGGTGAACAGCAACTCTTGTTCCCTCCATATCTGCATAGAACAAAACCTGAAAAGGCCTTTCTTTTTCCTCAAGCAAAGACTAACACTTAAACAGAAAGAGCCCCGTAATTTAAAGAGAAACCACACCTTGAGCTTTCTCAGAGTGAAAGAAGGAGCAGATCTCTGAGATGAAGAGAAGAACCAAGTGAATGTGATGCTGTTCAATGAGACCTTAGCACAATTTATATGGGTTTTGTCAGCGTGGTTAAGGAAAGTCATGACCATGGATTAAATTTACCATTGGATTCCTAGTAATACTTCATATTTGGCTGGCCTACAGCTTTCAGCTCGCATTTTACCTAATTATGATGCATGGAGAGAGATTGCCACTAGGCGGGTTGTGCACGACACATTGGTTACATAGAAGTAATTACGGCTTTTCTCGTTAATTTGATCATTTTGACAGCTGCATTTATTTATGAAGCCGTAAAATTTCAATAAATGGCTCACTCAAAAATGGAAAATCGGAGGCGATGTGCTGTTATTATGTACGGAACATCTAATACTATTAAGTTATACATAGTAGAACCTTAAATTTGAAAACCGTTATATTTAAATAAACAGCTTACTCGAGAATAAAGAATCAAGGTGATGTGCCTTTTATTCTTTACGAAACATAATATCGGAGGTGATGTGCTTTTTCAAATTTTTACCACATCATAGTTAATTTTTAAAAATATTTTAAAACACAGTATTACTCGTTTCTACATGTAAGATCCTCTAAGCTTCATTTAATCAATAAAGAGGTTCTGACTCCGGCATTTCCTTCTTTCAGCTGTTCGGAACATGCCATTTTCGGAAAAATTCTTAAAGATCCATTCCATTTTTGTCAAGGATATTAAAGAAAAACCTAAAACGCAGCAAAGAAAAGCCAACCTGAGGACACCCAAGATAGATGTTGAAAGATAAATATGGAGAGCCGTGTCTCAATACGAAATGCATCTTGCTGAATGTGGAAGCCTCATAATTATCACCTGGAAAAGATCTCCAATTTGGAAGGTAATCGCTTATGGAAAAAAAAATATAAGTTCCTACTCGATTTTCAATATCCTTTTAGAAAGGGATGAGGAAGACCCTGAGTTTGCTTCGAAATGTTCGCATATTATCATATTTAGCAGATGTCAATTCATTTTGCTTTTTTGGAGATTTGGCTTCTCCAAAACAACTCGTCTAGAAAACCCATTTTTGACCAATTTTCATGTCGCATTCATGTTACATACAAATCATCCATGTTGTTTGCCACGTGTGTTTCTATGTCAACAATTTAACAGGATATTACATAAAAACTCATAGATGGAAAATTTGTCACAGATATATAAATTTAGAATTTTTTGACATGAATTACTTTGGAATTGTAACACGAGTTTACTAGTGTGGGATTTTTTGAATTATTAATCTTTTCTTTTAATTAGGCTATCTTTCATGGCTGATCTTGTATTATTGGAGGACAACTCGGTGTTAAACGAATTCAAGTATTTAAAATGTTTTTTCGTCCTTCAATTAATTAATAGTTTTTTAAAATAATGTCGTCGTCGTTGAGGTATATATAAGTTATCTGCAAGATATAAATATAGCTGGGGGAAATATGTATTGCTCCTGTTCTAATCGGATCACTTGTTTTCTTTTCTTTTTTCCTGTATGAAAAGGTTTAGGAGGAGGAAAGGTTACCCCATGCTAAAGATAGGGCATTTTACAAGCTTAGAAGGCTTTATAGAAGGTTTATAGATCGTCTACCAAATGAAGTTGTCGGCAGCGAGATTTGAAATTGAACTTGATGTGCGAAGAGTTCAATCCTTTCCGAGTCAACCCACTTGATAAAATATTATAAAAATATTATCAGCGCGTGCTATGCCTAGCATTATTTGTGATAGTAATGTTTTAGAAGTATTTATAATTCGATGTCACAAGACATTATTTTGAGTTAAAGAAACACTTAAATAAGCAAAAAAAAAAAGTTAAATGTGAATTAATCAAAATGGAACCTTAGTTTATAAGATATCAAAATTGAATGATCTGAGACATATACATGGTTAATTCTTTTGCATTTGGTTTACCTAAAAAAATATCGTTCTCTAACTGTGGTTGCTAAATGTGATATCATTAGCTAATACAATATTTCACTACCGGCTGCAACAAATCATGTGCACTTCCTTGACTTCAAAACTTGGAGTCGTTGCCTTTTTTTTCTTAGTTATCCAAATTAGGTTCATTATGTTGATCATGAATTATCGCGCCGCAAAATATATGCGAAATTCATTACTTCAGCAGCATGATGGGTCAAAGAACATTAAAAAACTAGAGGCTCTGCAAATATGCATAAATTTGTAATCTGTACTTCTTATAAAGAGATAGGTTTGAGGATTTGGCCTCTCTTTTTTTCATTAATAACCTCGCGACAAGAATTAAAAGTTGAAAAAAAAAATTAACATGAGGTTACTGAAAGAGGAGGAAATGTGTAACTTCACAAATCCCGCTCTTAAGTAGTTAACACAACCACCGACCATTGGGCAACAACTAAATGACTGACCGTAATTTGAAAAGACGTGCTGGTTTAGAAAGTATACTCTCCACTTGTCACTTTAAGTAAATCACATGGATCGAAAAGTTTCTTTGACGGCCAGAGAGGAGAGCGCCTTAAGATGGAGACTAATGGTATTTGGAGATTAACGGGCCGTCCCATTTGATGGCCGAGAGGAAGGGCTTGTGGGTTGGGAAAGCATTCCCGTTTCGAATCTCCATTAGTAATAGTAATACCTCAAAAAAGTTTCTTCATGGGTACTGAGCTGTTGGAAACATTTTGTTCCAAAACATTGTCCTCACTCCGAACTTGAGCTAGTCCTCAAAAAGGCTTAAGGGACAAGAAATAGGGGAAGAACGGGAAAAGTGCCAAAAAAGTCCTAAACCTTTTGCATTTGTGCCTATTTAGTCCTAAACCTTTTTTGGTGCTAATTCAGTCCTAAATCTTTTCAGTCCTTTCGGGCCAATTTTGGCCGGATTTTGCTTGACGGGCCGGCCGGCTAACGTGACTGATCGGCGCCGACGTGAACAACTTTTAATAATATTTTAATATTTTTGAATTTTTATTCTTTTTTATTTTTATTCTTTTATTCTTTTTCGTTTTGTCTTTTTCCTCTAGCCGGTTGTCGAAGTCCGATGACCGGCTAGAGGCGACGGCCGGCGAGGGCGAGGCCAACCTCGCCGGCCACCTCGTGGGCGAGGGTCGAGCCTCGCTGGCCATGGGCGAGGCTCCCCGGCGAGGTCGAGCCTCGCCGGCCATGGGCGAGGCTCCCCCTCACCGGATCCGACGAGGCGAGCCTCGCCCATGGCCGGCGAGGCTCGACCTCGCTAGATCCGGCCATGGGCGAGGCTTGCCCTCGCCGGCCACGGCAAGGCTTGCCCTCGCCGGCCATGAGCGAGGGCCTCACCCGCGAGGTGGCCGGCGAGGTCGGCCTCGCCCTCGCCGACCTTCGCCTCTAGCCGATCGCCGAACCTCGGTGAGGAGGAAAAAGACAAAAATAAAAAAAATAAAAATAATAAAAATAAAATTCAAAAATATTAAAATATTATTAAAAGTTGTCCACGTCGCCGCCGATCGTACCACGTCGCCCGACGTCTCAAGTCAGCAAAATCCGGCCAAAATAGACCGGAAAGGACTGAATTTGCACAATGTAAAAAGGTATAGGACGAATCGGCACCAAAAAAAGGTTTAGGACTAAATCGACACAAAGGCAAAAGGTTTAGACTTTTTTGGCACTTCTCCCGGGGAAGAACCATAAGGAAGTGGGACTCCCTAATGTCACTTCTTGTATTTCTCCCTAGGTGGGGAAAAAAGATTCCACTTGAGAATGAAGGAGGCCTTTGGTGCTGAAGATAGACAACACGTCAATATTTGTATTGACTACCGCTGGGTATGATAATATAGTAGCCTTTCGTGTTTGGAATGAGAAGATGATTCTCACTAGAGGACCCTTGGAAAGCAGTTTGTAGATGTATGGAGACTGAGTTGTAGTTGTTGGAAAGCATTTTGTTCCAAAACATTGTCCTCACTGAAGTAGATGTCTGTTCCCCTTGGACACTGAACCATAAGCCTGTTGTGTTAGTGCAAAATGTCCTCTCTTTTTTCCCTAATGGATGTCACGATTGGTTTAAGGCACCGAAGAGCCATGGGTTTGTGAGAATTTCTTGGCCTCTCTCTATTTGTTGTTACAATCATGGTTCCTGGCTTTGATATATACACGTTAGGAAATCTTTGCGACCGACTTCTGGTGACGCACCTCGACCCTCCTCACCAGTCACCCGACGTTTATATGTACTAGAATTGTCTTGCTCCGCCTCCCATTCTCCCCAATTCCATCCCACTTCTAGTGTTGCTTTAGACTTTATAAGAAAAAAATTCTACGGAATGCATTTCAATTATCAAAAGACATTCTTGGGCAACCAGTATCATCATCACAAACAACTAAGGGGAAATTACCTAATCACACATAAACCTATTGTACGGATGACAAGCAGCACTAAACCTTTTCATCATTTTCTAATGTAGCCCATTTCACCTAAATTGGCAAAAAATTGATGATGTAGTGGTCTAGTTATTATCGGTCTTCCTAAATGATACTATCGATGATATGGCCTGGACGACTCTCCTTAAAACAGCATCATTTTGAATGTTTTTCCTTCTTTAGTTCACCTTAAACTTTATGATGAACATTGAAACCCATATCCGGATCTGGAATATTCTTTCCCGTTTATCTGTTTTACTAAACCTCACGTGTTATTGTGATTTCTTCTTCTTCTTCTTCTCACATTCGTTTCCGACATTGCGAATACTCGACAAATCTCTTATGGCCACCTTCACTCTCTTCTATCTTCAATTTTTCCGCTCCTCACCTTGTCGCCACAAATCTCCACCACCCATTGCTTTGGTCTCGACTCACGAGCCCTCACCTCCGACTTCCATTCGCACGGCAGTGTTTCATCCTCGGCGTCGTCGAGCCTGAGCCCAGCAGGTGAGGTCAAGCCTCAAATATCAGATATGAGGCCGAGTGAGCCCTAGATCTGGGTTGAGCGCCCCCGAGCCTGAGATCCAAGGCTCGCCCTTTATACCCGAAAACAGTGTTCGGAATTAGTTTTCCCCACTCGTGAAACAGAACATTTCTTATCTCGTAATTGTCTATTATCAAAATATTCCACTCAATGCACAAGCCAAGTAACTTATTGACTAATGACATATACAATACTCATTCTTAGCATAACATTTGGAGTGATAAAAAAGCCTTATTTCATTATTCTTGAAATTCATCAGATGACGATGGCTTACAAACTAGTTCAGAACCATAAATGAAAAAGAAAAAGTACTACAGGGAAAAGTGAATATATCGATCCAATGTTCTTCCACATAACATATCCCTGTGTAATGATCAATTCATATCAGATCCAGTTGCATTCTGATTGTCCTTTGGCACCTTCTTCATCATGTCCTCACTGTGGTCCAAATTGGCGCAATCTTGTGTAACTTCATCCTCTGAATAACAGTCCTGTCTCGGCGGTCGGTCCAAAATAAATACAAGAGAGAAAAGGAAGAGCATTCCGTCAACGAAACTATCTAACCGAAAGAAAATGGGAGGCAAAAAGGTCCCCTTACCATTTGCAATCGGCACGAGGTCAATGCGGTCATAGAGCTGAGCTCCTCCTCAGGCTGAAAGTTGTCGGGCAAGTACCTCTTGAATTCCTCGACTAAGTCCGGATGGCCGGCAAAAAGGCGAGCAACCTACGGACATTACGAAATCAAAATGATGGACCAAATCCTTAAGCCTCCTCCATTTAGATCAAGATTGGGAAATCTTGTAGTCAAAGAAAGAGATCGTGCACGCGGAAGGAAGCACGTCTAACTGAATTTACCTCACTGTAGGTCACGCCGACTTCCTCCCCGTGCAGGTACCTATTGAGAATGTGATGAAACGCTAGAAAAACATGTTCTTCGTTCCGAAAACATTCCTGCATCCACAAAAGACTACATTAAACATCATATTGACTCGGTATTAGCCTTCCACCCAGAAAGACGGAAGTCGTGCCATACCTTGACCTTGAGGGCGAAACCGACGGTTTCTTCGTAAGTGACAGGCTGCTCCTTCACCAGCGGTTCGTCCACCGCTATTCTGCATTCCTCCGGCAAGAAAGCATTGAACCCACGAATCAATTCGTCATGCCCTTCGAATAATTCCTTCACTCTTTCGATGAGTTCTGCCATACCGATTCTGCAAGATACCGAAGAAAAAGAAGTTAAATCACTTGATAATCACGTTGTTTCCACGAGGTTCTGGATCGTACCTAGTCTCGAAATCTTCGAAGCTCTGTACGAACATGTCGTACTTTTCCCGTTGGTCCCGCAACGCCTGCTTCACCTCCATGACGTATGAAAAAGCCCTGCACTCCTCTGGTGTCCAAAACACCCTACCTTCAGCATCTCCCTCCATCCCGCCTCGGGATCGTCCATAGCTTCATATCCAGGAAAAAGAATGAATGGTCAGATTTGAAAAAACATAAATATTTCGAATGATTCCAATAAGAGATGCTTATGGTACTACTCTTTCTCATATACTATTTGACATGAATCTATATTCATTTTATTCTATTAAAAATTAATTTTTTTGCCAGTAGAAACTGAAAACGGAACATATAGAAAATTATTTGATTGAATAAATTAAGAGGGCTCTCGTCCAAAACGAAACCACGAAGCGGGGGGAGGGGGGGTTGTTCAGCACTATCCAAGGGGACCGGCAAAAGATCATTTTGAATATGAAAAATGAACTCACCGTTCTCCACGTGGAGGGGGTAGAATAGCACCTCTCTTTCTCTTCATTTCTGCACAAAACGAAAGCCGAAAATCTTTTTCTTTTTCCTCAAACAAAGATTATCATCTAAACAGAAAGCCCCCAAATTCAAAGAGAAACCATACCTTGAGCTTCCTCAGAGTGAATCTCTGAGATGAAGAGAAGGAACCAAGAAAATGTGATGCCTTTCAATGAGATCTTAGCTCAATTTATAGGGATTTTGGCAACGTGGTTAAGGAAAGTCACGTTTGGTGGATTAGGTTTCCCATTAGATTCCTAGTAATAGTTCATATTTGGCTAGCCTGCCATTTTTGGCGCGCATTTTCACCTAACCACAATGCATGGAGAGAAATTACCACTAGGCGAATCGTGCATGTAACAGAGCATTTGTTACGTAAAAGTAAGCATTTGAGGGTCACGGTTTTTCTCGTTAATTTGATCGTTTTGGTAGACGCATTTATTTATGAAACCGTTGAGTTTAGTTAGATGGCTTACTTGGAAATTTGATAATCGGAGGTGACGTGCTTTTTATTCTTTACGGAACTTATAATATTATTAACTCGTACATATTAGAATCTTAAATTTTACAAATCGTCAAATTTAAATAAATGGCTTACTCGAAAATGGATAATCCAAGGTAATATGTCTTTTATTTTTTACAGAACGTTTGTGCTTTTTCAATTTTAACATATCATGGTTAATTTAAGCTTTTATGAGCATGACATTTTCTGGAGCATTCTCAATGATCCACCACATTGCCTTCCTTTGTTGGAGATGAATATGGAAAGCCAACCAGAGGACACCCAAGACAGATTTTAGAGATGAATATGGAAACTCGAATCTCAATTCGAAATGCATCTTGCTGAATGTGGAAGCCTCATAATTATCACGCGGAGAAGATGTCTAATTTGGGCGGTAATCACATTTGGAAATAAATCTAGTCATTATCTACTCAATTTCGATATCCTTCGGAAAAAGGAGCAATACTCTGAATTTTCTTCGAAATGTTCTCATGTTGGATAAAAGATAGGCCACGTACATTTGGTGGACAAAAAATTATTGCCGTTCTGTTCGGTTTATGTGATTTATTTTCTATTTTGAAAATCTTACCTGCCGTTTGTTTAAATTTATATATATATTTTATGTTTTAAGAGCAAAAAATTGTTATTAATTTTAAGGATGCAATTTGGATCTATTGAATATAATTTATTATTTCAGAAACAAAAGCTAACATAATCTATTGTTTAGGAAGTATATTTTTTTGGTTAATACCATGAAAAATCACAATTTAGTATACTTGTGTTGCGTGTACCCCAAATTAATTGTGGTGTCATAAAAAATCTTAAATCAGTCTACTCGTGACAAACCTAATAAAACCTGCACTCATTTGGTTTTTCGTGTGTGTGTATTTCTTTTTAATAACTTAACTTATTTTTTAATTTAATATAGGGATAAGTGCATTAGAAATCCTAAAATTTGTCGGGAAAATACAATTGAGTTTTAAAACTTTTAAAAATGCAATCAAATTTTAAAACTTATTAAATTGGTGCAAAAGTGCTTCTATTAACTCTGTCTAACATAGCTAATAGAGAATACTAACGTGACTTTCTTTATTATTTTCTCTCTCCTATATGATGCCAACATGATTAAAACATGAAATAAAAGACTACAACAACGTCGTTTTTGTCAAAATCTCGTTCTTTAACTCCACATTTTATTTAAACTGAATTTAAGAAAAGAACACAAAAAAAGAAAAAAATGCATATTCATATACGAAATTCAGTACTTTCAGCAGCATGATGTGTCAAAGAAGATTGAAAAGCTAGAGGCTGCCGATCATTTTGATATTCTGAAAAAAAAAATTGCATGTTGTGCTAATCTATACTACTTATTAAGAGATAGGCTTTCTTAATCAAAATAAAATAAAATTAAGAGATAGGCTTGAGGGTTTGGTCTCTCTTTTTATTTTCATAAATAACCTTGCGATCAGAATTAGAAGTGTAAAAAAGAGTAATGACTAAAGCGATTAACCAATTAGATACTGAGTAACACGCGGTTATTGATGGCGAAGGCAATGCCTAACTTCACTAATCTTGCGACCAAAAAAAGAAACTTCACTAATTCCACTCTTATGCCGTGGACACCACCGCCAATCATTAAGCAATGACTAAATGACTGATCGCAATCTGATAAGATGAGCTGGTTTAGAAAGTTCGCTCTCCCCGTGCCACTTCAAGTAAATCGCATGAATGAAGAAGCTTTTCAGAAAGTCAGAGAGCCTTAAAGTGGAAGTTAATGATATTTGAAGACTAATCGGTGGTTAGTTGTGGAAAAGCATTTTCTTCCAAAACATTGCACTCACTGAAGTAGATGTCTGTTCCCTTGGACACTGCCTGTCACTCGACATTTAAAATCTACTGTCTGAAAAATGAATAAAAACCTCCCATAGAGTGGATATCAATCGTCCGAAGACATTCTTGGGCAGCAAATATCATAGTCACAAACAACTTAAAAAAGATCAAACATGTCATGTTACTGTATAACATCTCAACTAAAAAAAAATTACTCAATCAATCATAAATTTATTGTACAGACACCAATGTAGTCTTAGACATTTTTCATGATTTTCTAATATAGTCCATCTGATCTAAATTGGCTGAAAATCGTTAACGTGGTGGGTTAGGCATCCTATATGTCACCATTGTTGATCTCACATGGACGACTCTACTCCAAACGATGTCATTTCGAGTAATTTTTTGAATTTTCTGATTTTTCCTTTTTTCTTTATTTTTTTCTTTTGCTGTTGGTCTTTAACTTTACGATGAACATCCGTATTTGGGATTGGACTTTTCTTTTTCTGTTCATCTTCTCAACTAAACCTGCCGCGTTATTGTGGTTTCTTGTTCTTATCTATATTCGTTTCGGACATTGCACGCTCTCGGTAAATCTTTAATTGGCCACCTTTGCTCTTTTCATCTTCATCTTTTCCACTCTCAATGTCTGCTGCAACCATGCGGTTTCTCTATGTTAAGGCTAACAATAGAGGAGTGAATAGGTTATTTCAAAAGATATTACAAATTTTCGTAGAATATTTCAAATTGGACTTGGATAACTAGAGACAGCTTGATAATGTCAAAAGTAATATGCTTATATCATAACAATAATGAAAAATTACTGAAAAGATAGAAGAGATTGCAATTTGAATTTATAATAGTTCGGCTTATATCATATATCCGTCCACTCTTTTGGACTATCTAACAACAACCACCATACTCCAAGCCTTGATCTCTGCTTGGGCTCGTTCCTTCTTCAACTATGGCTATGCAGTCACGCCTGGATACGATTCTCTAGTGTTATCCAATTTGCATTTCATATTGTTATCAAATGAAATTGCATAATAGTTGGCTAAATTGTGATAGTGCCGTGGGAAGGAGTTTCTGCGGAAAGTAGAACGCCCTTAATCTGAATGGTGAAATGACTCCTAACCACTCTTGAGTTGCTGCAACTTTAACTTAGAAAAGCTCGTGTTGATTGAGTTTGTGCTGTTTATTGAAAATTTGTGATAGTTGGCTACTGCGGATCTTCAATAATGAGGGAGTTAGTTAAGAAATGTAAAGAAGGTTGACCCATCGGAGAAGAAGATGAACAGTTACCTATATGTAATGGAAAAAAAATAGAGAAAATTTGAAAAATTAGACAAAAGATACTTTGCTTCGCCACATCATATCATCAGTCATGCCAGCAAGATAGTTGATGATGATCAGATGTCATATCAGTGATTTTCGATTGTAATTGATCAAAAAGAACTAAATTGGAAAATCATAAAATTGTTTGGGATTATATTAATCAAATTGAAAAGTTTATGACTGAATTGATATCCGCACAATAAGTTTAAAAGTGATCGGCTAATTTTCCCTTCCCACTATATCTAGTTGATTTGGAACCTTCAAAAGAAAAAGATAAACTCATGGAGAAAGATACATAAGTTAGGAATGTTTTGAGGTGACTGATATGTAGTAAAATCCAAAATTGAAGGAAAAAGAAATTGAACATCCCCTACACGGAACCATTGTTTTGTGTAATCAACGTCAATTCAGAAGGACATGGACGAACATTTCGCTCAATGCACATGCCAAGTAACTTATCGACTATTGACATACAAACACTACTCATTCTTAGCACAAGCAAAGAACGAATATCCAAGAATAACATCTAGAGTGATGAAAATAAGTCAGTTCAATGTCTTTGTTATTTCCTCATCCCAGAAATCCAATAGATGACAATCTCTTACAAACTAATTCAAAACCATAAATCAAGAAGGAAAAGTAAAACAGGGAAAAGTAAATATATTGATGAAATCTTCTTCTGAAAATTGCATCCCTATGTTCTGATCAACAACTCATATCAGATCCAGTTGCATTCCTATCGTCCTTGTGCATCCTCTTCATCACGTCCTCATTGTGGTCCTAATCAGCACAATCTTTGTCTATCTTGATCCTCGGCTTGAGAATTGATCCTCCTGTCTCGACAGGTTCGGTCCAAAACAAAGATGGAGAAAAAGGAAAGATTATTCAGTGCAATGAAAACCGAAAAAGACGGAAGGCAAGAATGGTGACCTTACCATTTGCCGGCACGAGGTCACTGGGGTGAGAGAGCTGAACTACTCCTCCTCCTCCTCCTCCTCCTCCTCATCTATTGAGCTATAGGGCAAGAACCTCTCGAATCCCCGGAATAAGTCCGGATGGTCGGCAAAAAGGCTAGCAACCTACGGGCATCACGAAATCAAAATGATGGACCGAATCCTTTAGCCTCCTCTATTCAGATCGAGATTGGGAGATCTTGTAGTCAAAGCAAGAGATCGTGCATGCGGAAGGAAGTAAGTTAAACTGCATCTACCTCATAATAGACCGCCCTGGCCTCCTTCCCACGCAGGTACAGATAGAGAATGTGATAAAACTCATAATAAACACGTTTCTCGTTCCGAAAACGTTCCTATGTCCGCACAAGACATGAAAATAAATAAATAAATAAATAAATAAATATCGTGCTGAATCAGTATTTGCCTTCCTCCCCGAAAGACAGAAGTTGTGCCATACCTCGATTGTGTCTATCAAACGGACGGCTTCTTCGTAAGTGACAGGCTGATCCTCTGCCGGTGGTTCGTACAGTGCTGCTATTTTGCATTCCTCCGGCAAGAAAACATTGAAGCCATGAACCAATCCGTCATGCCCTTTGAATAATTCCGTTGCTCTTGCCACCACCCTTGCTCTGTTGATCCTGCGCGATACCAAAGGAAAGAAGTAAAATCATCGATAGCCCTATCATCGCGACTAGGTTCACGATTGTACCTTCGAGTCTTGAAATCTTTCATGATCTTTAGGAACATGCGGTACTTTTCCGGTTGGTCTGGGAATGAGTTCTTCACTTCCCTGACGTAGGACAAAGCATCGGTCATCGTTAGTCTTCGACCCGCCCCACCTCTGCCGGCTCCCACCATTCCTCCTCGGGCTCGTCCATAGCTTCATATCCAGAAACAAAGAATGAAGGCTCGGATCCAAAATAACATAACCTTCGGTATCGGTTCAAAGCCTATCGGAAGCAATTCTTTTCATCTACAAATATTTCGAATGAACTTGAATAACAAACTTATAATACGTCTTACCTTAGCTTATTCACTTTCTTTCTTATGTTCTATCTTATATTAATTAATACGCATCTTTATTTCTATTGACAATTAACAAAATTTTGTCGATAGAATCTGAGACTAGAACGAAAGGGGGAAAACAGCACTAGACAACAGGACTGGCGAAAGATTATTTCGAATACGAAAATGAACTCACCGTTCTCCACGTGAAGGGCGAACGGCACCTCTTTTTCTCTTCATTTCTGCACCAAACGAAAACCTCAAAGCTCTTTCTTTTTCCTCAAACAAAGAATTATCATTCAAACAGAAAGCCCCCAGAGATTCAAAGAGGAAACCCCACCTCGAGCTTTCTCAGAGTGAAAGAAGGAGCAGATCTCTCTGAGATGAAGAGGAGGGACCAAGAAAATGTGGTGCCTCTCAACGAGGCCTAGGCGCAATTTATATGGGATTTTGTCAACATGGTTAAGGAAAGTCATGTCGATGGATTAGGTATGCCATTGGATTCCTAGTAACATTTCATATTTGGCTAGCTTGTCATTTTTGGCGCACAATTTTACCTAACCACAATGCATGGGGAGAAATTACCACTAGGCAGGCCGTGTGTACGAGGCATTTGTCATGGGAAAGATTGCATTTTAAAATCACGGTTTTTCTCGTTACTTGATCGTTTTAATGGTTGCATTCATTTATGAAGCCGTTAGATTTAAATAAACGGCTCACTCGAAAATGGATAATCGTTCGTGACGTGCTCTTTATTCTTTATGGAACTCTTAAGATTGTTAAGTTGTACATATTAGAAACTTCAAATTTTAAAACCGTTGAATTTAAATAAACGGCTTACTCGAAAATGGGATAATCGGAGGTAATGTGCCTTTTATTCTTTACGGAACATTTGTTTTTAATGAATTTTTACATATCATGGTTAATTTAAGCTTTTTGTAATCGATAAAGGGATTTTTTTCTTTTTTTTTTTGGGAGCATTCCCCACGATCCATTACATTGTCGTCCTTTGTAGGTGGAATATTGAAGAAAAAACCCAAAACGCAGCAAAGGAAAGCCAGCCTTAGGACAACCAAGACAGATGTCAAAAGACAAATATGGAGAGTCGGATCTCAATACAAAATCCATTTTTGCTGAATGTAGAAGGCTCATAATTATCACATTGAAGATATCTCTAATTTGGGAGATAATCACATATGGGAAAAAATCAAGTCGTTTTCAAACTCGATTTTGATATTGTTGGATCATAGATAGATACCATATATTTCATGAAACTTAAAAATTTCTGCAGTTGCGTTCGCTTTATGTGATTCGCATTCCTATTCTGAAAAAACTTGGATATTGTTTGGTTACATTTATATAAATATCGTCTTAAGTTTTATAAAACAAAAAAAAAAAGTTGTTTTTATATTAATATGCCTTGAATAGAATTAGATATTTCAGAAACAAAAGGTAACATAATCCATTGTTTAGGGAGCATATTCTTTTTGTCTAAATAAGCTATCTTTCTTCGCTGATCCATATTTTCGGATGAAAACTTGGTGTTAACTGAATAAATATTTATTATATTTAAAATTGTTATTAGTCTTTAATGATTAATATTTGCTTAACAATAATGTCATGGTTGCGGAGGTAAAAGCAAGTATAATTTTTTTCTTTAAGGTAATATCAAGATATAAATAGGCTCCCTATTGTCAAAAAATTAAGCGTTTATATCACTTGAAATAATTAGTTAATGAAAAATATTTTCGTTATCGACAACATTTATATTTAAATATTTTCTTGAACGATAAAGATATTTTTTGTTCATTCTTTTTTGTAACAATGCTAGTGATCGTTTCTTGGAGAAAATTTTTTGAATCATTCATTATCCGCGAAACAAACACATGCATAATTACTTTTTGTAATTCAGGGAAGTATGTATGGCTTTTTTAATTCTAACCAATTCACTTTTATTTGAGCCACATGAAAAGGTATGCCTAACATCATAAAAGGTACAATCTGCGCCTGGACAAGCATAACATTATTGGTAACAGTCATGTTTTAGAAATATCTAGAATTTGATGCAAACAAACATTACTTTGACTTAAGAAACATTTAAATAAATAATTTTATCAATTTTAGTGATTATAAAAAAAAAAAAAAAAAAAAAAAAAAAAAACCAGATCCTTATTTCATAAGATGATAAAACTGAATGATCTGAGACACACATTTAGTTAGTTGGATATTTGTCGGAGTAAAAAAGTGCCTTATGTAGAATAACATATCATTGTGACAAATTTCTATATACGACCTTCCAAGAATCTAATGTTGCTCTTTTTGACTCCTTATATTAACATAATTTCCTAATAATTATCTACCATATTCTTACTTGCCATGCAATTACTTTCTCAGTTTCAGGTACCAATAATATTTTTACCAAGATTTTTCAATTTCTTTTACTATATTAGATTCTTTTACGCCGATTTATTGACACATGTTGTCCCCATCTTCGAGATTCATTTCCGAATTAGCTACCTACCTTATTCTTGCACTTCGGTCGGTATCTTCATTGGAGTAAATTTCTTATCACGGCTTTTGAATATTTCTCAAATCTATTTCATGAAAACATATGCGCTACTTTTTATGGAAAAAAAATCTAGAAAGACTTTAATTTATTTCCACAAGATTAATTGTAAATTATTGAATTACTTACATTCAAAGACTAAAAGATCAAGATTACTCCATGAGGTTATTAAATAACTTGAAATGTTCAAACTCATCGATGTAGATTATGATTATTAAGTAAATCTAAACGTATATGGAAATCAAAGACCGACTCGAATACAAAAATGTCATTATCAAAGCTATCTAGTTTTTGTATTAAGTTGTAATGGTGATCATAGAGGACTACAAAAGTAAGAGAATATAAAATAAATAAATAAAATACATTATAGATCAAACAACCGAGGGTTTCTTGGGTCAAACGAAAAGTTCATGGATAGAATATATCAATTACCAACAACTAATTTTTTTTTCAAAAGCATTAATATAAAAAAGGTGTTAATTCCATACATAGCACATAATTAAAAAATTGTAACATAAAAAATTTTATGGGGAAATGATAGACTAAATCCTCAAACTTATTGCACTTATGCCTATTAAGTTTTAAACATT
Organism: Eucalyptus curtisii; assembly: GCA_017140595.1. NCBI lineage: Eukaryota > Viridiplantae > Streptophyta > Magnoliopsida > Myrtales > Myrtaceae > Eucalyptus > Eucalyptus curtisii. Next base: position 27,885,232 of record CM029503.1, on the reverse strand, counting down.
TCGGTTTGGCTAATTTAGTCCTAATGCTTTTGACGATTTGTCAATTTAGTCATCCGACTTATTTTGACTGGAAATAACTCATATGGACCCTGGCCATTTTACATGGCACAATCAACAATAACCTACATAATTCTTACAATTTTTTTAAAAGAATATTATTTCCTCTCTTTTATCTTTCTTTCTTTTCCTTTTTTTTTTCTTTTTAAGCCTGGGGAGGGTCGTTGGCCAACCCTTATCATCCACAAGCATGGTTGGCAAGTGTCCCCACCATTGGACTAGGGCTGCGACGCCCTGACTGATCATGAGCCTCACACGGTGGCTAATGACTCTCGTCAGACTTCATAGAAGAAAAAGAAAGAAAGAAACAAAACAAATAAAATTAAATATTATAATAGATTCAAAACATTATACAAAATTATAGAAGAATATCTATGTTAGCATAGACCGTCTTATGTGACACTGTCGACCTCCATGTTCACGATTTCTGGCCAAAATTGACCAAAAATGACTAAATTGATAAATTATCAAATGATTTAGGACTAAGGTGGCCAAATTGAAAAATTTAGGAATGAATTGACACAAATATAATAGGTTTAAGAATTTTTTAGTAATTTTCTTAAAAGTTTACTTGTGACCTTTGTTTTAACCTTTCGATCGTTTTTCTCCTATTTAATATCCAACATCTCTAGCCTTTAAAATATACAAAAGGCTAATTAGACTTGAGGAGGTGAGACCCAGCTCGAAAGAGTCCCAAATTGAAAGCCTATAAAACAGGAAGATGAATCTATCTTAATGGGCCCAAATTGGTTTGTCGGACACATGCCCATAAGTGTGTTTGCGACCGCTGGATAAAATAATAATACAAATGATCAGTATGCAATATAATTTCTAATTTGCAATATGGTCCATAAATTTTGGCTTAACGTGTAATATCGTCCCCAAACTTTTAAATTTTTCAATGTGGTCATTAAACTATCGGTATGTATTCGAAATACTCCATAAGTTATATGAAAATGTTTAAAAGTTCAGGGATCACATTGAATATTGAAATAAAGTTCAACGATCGCATTAAATAAATTAAAAGTCGATGGACCGCATTAAACAAATTAAAAGTCGATGGATCATTCATGAATGACACTGCATATTATGCCAAAATTCAGGGACAATTTACATTGTTTGACCTTATTGGATCTCGTCTCCTCTCTTACATTACTAAATACAGCATAACCATAGTCTTATGTTCTGGCACATAGATTGTAGGCATATACATTCACATGCACGAGATAAAAGAAAGAAGCATCTTCCATTTTATTGCTTCATCTCCCTCCATGTCATTTACAGAACGAAGATTTGCTCTCGGCTTATGTTTTTTTCGCCTCTTTGACTTCGAAAGCGTCTCTTCCAAATGCCCTAATCATTAAAGTTAAGGAGGATTTCCGGTTCTTTGGAGGCTAACCAATGAGTAATAAGCTCCCGACGGCCCTTTGGCCAGGAGGGAGGAGTGAGTCCCCCTCTCCACCACCTTCCCTTTGTCGAGCACGGCGATCGTGTCGCAGTTCTGGATGGTGCTCAGCCGGTGCGCCACCACCACGCTGGTCCGACCCACCATCACTCTCTCCAGTGCGTCCTGCACGATCTTCTCGGATTGGCTGTCGAGCGCGCTGGTCGCCTCGTCCAGCAACAGGATCGTCGGGTTCTTGAGTATGGCGCGGGCGATCGCGATCCGCTGCTTCTGCCCGCCCGAGAGCTGCACGCCCCTTTCCCCGCACCATGTATCGTAGCCGTCCTTCAGTGACGCGATGAAGTCGTGCGCGTTCGCTGCCTTGGCCGCCTCGACGATTTCCACTTCGTCCACGTTTTCTGACGCGCCGTACGCGATGTTCTCTCTTATGGTGCCCGCGAATAACGTGGGCTCCTGGCTGACGAGCGCGACGTGCTTCCTCAGTGATCGCAGGTGATACGACCTTATATCTCTGCCGTCGACTTTCACTACGCCTCTGAGCGGATCGTAGAATCTCTCGATCAATCCGATTATCGTCGATTTGCCCGACCCGCTCTGCCCCACCAACGCCGTCGATTTCCCAGCCTCGATTCTGATTGAGAAGTCCTTGAATATCATGACGTCGGGCCGAGCCGGGTAGGCGAAGTCCACGTCGCGAATCTCGACGTGGCCCGTTATCTTTTCGGGCTTGTGCCCTTCCGGGTCTTCGGGCTCGATCCTGGTGTACCGATCCAAGATGGCGAAGACCGAGCCGACGGCCTCTGAGCCCTTAACAAGGTCTGATGTCATGCTTCCGGCATCGGCGATGACTCGGCCCGTGCTCACCAGGATCATGAAGGTCTCGAAGAGCGCCTTCCCCGAGATGTAGCCCTCGGAGACGAGCTTGCCGCCGTACCAGAAGTCCAGGGCCCAGGTGCATGAAGTGAGGCTCTGGGAGGCGCCGAGCCCAAGCCCGGCGTACCAGGACTGCTTGATGCTCTGGCGGCGGGGGCCCTCCTGCGCCCGCTCGAGCATCCGGAGGATCCGGTCCTGGGAGGAGAAGGCGGTGATGGTCCGGAGGTTGGAGACGGCCTCAGCGGCGAGCTTGCTGCTCTCGTCCTGGGCCTTGATGGCCTTCTGGGACATGCTCTTGAGGAGGACCTTCTGGACGTAGAAGCAGGCGATGACGATGGGCTGGACGGCGATCATCACCAGGGCCAGCCTCCACGCGATGACCAGACCCATCGTGAATGCTATGGTCACGGCGGAGGCGGTTTGCACGACGAGCGCCATCCGATCACCCACTAGAGATCTCACCTGACCGGAATGAAAGTGTCGGATTAGCAATTTTGCAATGCAAGGGATGTTATGTTATAGAGCGTCCAAAAGGAAAACGCACGTACCACGCTGGCGTCCTTGGCGAGCCGCGCGCAGACCGTGCCGCTCGAGTTCTCGTCCTGATCGAACCACCCGACCTCGAACGTCAGGATCTTGGACAGCATCCGCTCCCGCAACCGCTTGGTTAGGTACTCGCCCATGTACGCGAAGTTGTAGTGCTGCGACACGTTGATGAGCAGCGAGAACACGGCCAGCCCGAGGAAGCACAGGGAGTAGGTCCGAGTCTTGCGCTTCACCTCGTCGTGGTCCGTCAGGAAGTAGACCGAGATCACCGACCCGAGCGCGAAGGCGTAGACCGGCTGGACCGCCCCGAACAGCACCGCGCTCCCGCACCCCATGCAGGCCTGCCTCCACTCCGGCGCGTTCAGCGCCAGCAGCCTCCTAAGGGATGGCACCGGGAACTTTTGCTCGTCCATGAAGCCGGCCTGGTCCGCGCTGCCGAGCGAGGTCCGGCCAGGGCCGGCGACCGAGTTGGCCGAGCTCGACCGGCTCACGTGGGAGAGCCTCCGGCTGCTCGTGTTGTTCGCGTCCGCCGCGGATATGGTCGGCGAGGAGAAGTCCTCGTGGTGGTGGTGGGTTGCGGCATCGTGGCTCTCGGTCTGCTGGAGCCGGATGAGGGAGGCGTAGAGGCTGGAGTCGTCGCCGATGAGTTCCACGTGGGAGCCGGACTCGTAAATTTGGCCGTCCTTGACGACGGCGATGAGGTCAGCGTTGCGGATGGTGGAGAGGCGGTGGGCGACGATGATGGTGGTGCGGCCGATGGCGGCCTTGTCGAGGGCCTCCTGGACGACCCGCTCCGACTCGGAGTCGAGCGCGCTGGTGGCCTCGTCGAGGAGGAGGATCCTGGGGGACTTGATGATGGCCCTCGCGATGGCGATCCTCTGCTTCTGGCCGCCGGACATTTGCACGCCGCGCTCGCCCACCTGAAAATTTCGCAATTGCACGGTTGGCTAATGCAAATTAACTCACGACGAAGCAAATCTACAGCGATTATTCACTTAATTACGCAACGATGACACGTGGTGATTCGGTGACCTTGTCGGGCAACCCATCATCATCAACATGGCTAGCTGCTAATGACTAGACTGACGAGCACCGGGTGCGCGTTTCAAGACGTTGGCCCCTAGGGGAATGCCACTTGCGGGAGGGCAAGCTTGGTCCGGAACAGAACCGAGGGACCATGTACGTAGAAAGAGCCAAATGGCAAATTGGGTGCGAGGTGTCCGTGTCTAGTCGACTAAACATCATGATCGTGCGCGAGAAAAGGAATCATCGTGCGCCCACCATTGGCGGAGCTGGTGTTGTTTTGGAGTGGTATTGTGACTGATTCAATTAACTCACGACGAAGCAAATCTACGGCGATTATTCACTTAATTACGCAACGATGACACGTGGTGATTCGGTGACCTTGTCGGGCAACCCATCATCATCAACATGGCTAGCTGCTAATGACTAGACTGACGAGCACCGGGTGCGCGTTTCAAGACGTTGGCCCCTAGGGGAATGCCACTTGCGGGAGGGCAAGCTTGGTCCGGAACAGAACCGAGGGACCATGTACGTAGAAAAAGCCAAATGGCAAATTGGGTGCGAGGTGTCCGTGTCTAGTCGACTAAACATCATGATCGTGCGCGAGAAAAGGAATCATCGTGCGCCCACCATTGGCGGAGCTGGTGTTGTTTTGGAGTGGTATTGTGACTAATTCAATGTTTGTTTGCCATTTAGGCAATCCTGGGGAACAAAGGACATATTCCTTCAGGACCCAAGAAAGTTTCAACCCGGAAATCATCTCGAGTGTCTTAGTCAAGCGCATCTTCAGTCACTGGTGGGCACTGTTGTCTTCTGTATTCCCGCACACCCTAGAGGAGAACGAGAATCCCGTTGTGCTCTCCACTTGCCATTTGGGGTCTCGGTCCCAACATGATCGATGCTCTTATTTTACTCTAGGGGATAAAAGGCAAAATGCCCCGTGAATCTTTTCATGATTTGCCATTTGCTCCTAGCTTTTTTATTTGATAATTTACACTGAACTTTGCACTGTGGGCATGCATCCTACACTGTCCAGTTTACCTTTGAGATTGCCCGAGGAAGCTTAGAGTGACCGTTTTGATCTACAAAAACAGTTTGGAAAGGGTGACGTGTGGCAACTCGAAGCATGTAAGATGTCAAATTGCAATTTTTATAATGCTTTGCAAACTTAAAACCATATGTTTTTCGACAGAATACACCTTTAAAGAGCATTCGATGCATCCTAGTTCTTTTAATCAAGTCAATCTCCTATTGCACTTTACCAATTTCCAACCGGCGACATCACTACTAGACATCCTTCCGAATGCGCACTACGTTTACTCGAAAATAGCGAAAATCGACGGGTTCAAATCTAGCAATTAGCTTTTTATTGGGAAATGATATGAAACTCACCTGGGTATCATACCCTTGAGGAAGCTGAGAGATGAAATTGTGGGCATTGGAGGCCTTGGCAGCTTCCACAACCTCATCGAATGTCGCATCTTCCTTGCCGAACAGAATGTTCTCTTTAATGGAAGTAGCAAAAAGCGCAGGCTCCTGGCTCACCAGTCCCATCTGCGACCTCAACCACTTCACCTGCAACCTCTCAATGGGCACTCCATCCAGCAGTATCTCCCCGCCGAGCGGGTCGTAGAACCTCTGCAGCAGCGATATCACTGTCGACTTGCCCGATCCACTCCCGCCCACTAGGGCCACCGTCCTGCCTGCCGGGACCCTCAGATTGAAGTCCCGGAAGATCAGGGCGTCAGGCCTCGACGGGTATGCGAACTTGACGTGCCTGAACTCGACTTCGCCCGAGACCGTGTCAAGGATCTCGCCCTCCGGGCTGTCGGAGTCGATCTTTGGGACCCGGTTGATCATTTCCATTATGCGCTCACCTGCCGAGCATGCTTCCGAGAAGTACTTCACGTTGGATAGGCCAGCTCCTAATGATCTGCATCGACAATCAAGAATTGGAATGAAGAAAATGTCGTCTCTTTTTGGGTTCTTTTTGTCTTGATATGGTTTAGTGCAAATGTCGAATTATTCTCAAGTGTTAATTTATGCTTTCCTTTTCAAGGAATGATTATCGCACCAATTAGCTACTTCCCCCCTAAATATTCTGTAAGGTTAGGACGGCAAGATGTCGTCGCTTTTTTTTTTTTTATTGGGGGGGGGAGGGGGCGATGAATCAAGTACTACAAACCTAAATTTTTAAGCTTTAATCATTGAGAGAAAAGCAAAAAGAAGCATTCTTTAGGAGTTGGATCAGTGAGAGAGCATTACAGTCCACCGACGGCGATGGCGGCGCCAACTGCAAAAACTGTCCCGCCCTTGGCGTCATGGTACATCACCATCCTGCTGCCGTAGTACGACATGAAGGACCAGATCGCGAAGACGACCCCGTTGCTCCCGATGGCCAGGCCCTTCGCTAGCCCCTGCCTCAGGCCCAGCTCGACCGACCCCCGGAGCGCGGCGGAGTACTCAGCGATCGTCTTGTCCTCCCCAACAAAGGCATAGACAGTCCGGATGGACGAGACCGCCTGTTCCGCGACCGTACCAGCTTTGTTGTACTCCTTCCGGATCTTCCTCGCCAGATTCATCAGGGTTCGGCCGTACATGAACCCAGGGATTACCAAGAGGACCACGAACGGGAACCCGACGATAGCCAGCCTCCACAACATCAGAAACGCCACCATGTAGCTTCCAACGAACATCGAGGCATTCATCAGGAAATTCGGCACCTACACGAGACATGGCATTCCATCAGCCGTCGCTTACACACCTCAATTTACGGATCAAAAGAACCGTAACCGCCCCGTCGGGCTTGGCTAGTCCGCAATGTTATGTGACTTTGTACTAGTGATTAGTTAGGACATATTAACCTTCTCGGACAAGACATCTTGGATCACGAGGCTATCGTTGGACACGCTGGTGATGACTTCGGACGTGCTGGTCACATGCAGGTCGAAGTAGCCCACATCCTGTCGCAGGACGGCCTTCAAGTACCGGGCTCGCATCCTCGCGGCTTGTCTCTCTCCCGTCCTCGTCCAGCAGTATCCCTCTAATCAAATCACATGTTCGAAACACAGATGTTAAGTAAGGAAAAAAGGAATGAAGGGTTAAAACTCAAATTTGAAGAGACAGAGAAATAGGACTGACCCAAGAAACATGCCACGAACGAGCCACACGCCAAGTACAGAAGAGCCACTGCGTTCTGTCAAATCGCATAGGGACACAAAACGTAAAAACTCAGTCCCTTTTCATGAAAGACAAAATCAACCTCAATGCAACGGAGGGCGGACCTTGTTAATGTTTTGGAGGAACGTGCCCGACGTGAAAGACGACGCGTTGCCGATGTGGTTCATCAATTGGCTGCTGATGTACAAGACCAGCGGAGTTGTGAAGCCGTCCCCAACGGCTCCGAGGAAGCCGAGGGCCATCAGTAGCTTGTCGGCGGCGTCGGCATGCATGAAGATGGAGCGGAGAGAGCCGGTCGTCCTCCCCGTCTCCCTCTTCTTCGCCGCCACGGCGCTGTTTTTGTCTTCGTCACTCATTTTCCGACACCGCAATCAGGCGCGCACTAGACGCTCCAGAGACGAACGACAGAAGGATTCGTTCGCGCAAGATTTCGGTGGTTCCACCTTCGGTTGCTTCTAAGATGAGGACCACTAAAGACGGGAATGCTCGCGCTGTCGTTTTGTGGCTTTCTCGCAGTCGCTGCTGAGAGGAAGCGAATCGAGAGATGGCATGCATTTATAGATGTCTTAATGGGCAGCGCCAGGTAGCGACTTGGACAACTCGTCCTAGCCAAATTCACTAGGTAGGGAAAAAGCCCGCTCGTTAGGTTAGGAAAAAGGATTTCGCACATGCGATCCATTAAATCACATAAATCCCACATAAGATGCACAAATCCAACGAATCATATAAATTTTCAACGCATCATTTTTTGACGACAAATTTATGGTGGACTTTGATGGAAGCCGAATTGCTTGGCAAAACGCATGCAAACCCTAATAAGAGTGATGTGGAGTTGAAATTATTATCAATTTGTCCCTCAAATCATGTTTTAGTGAAGTGAAGTCAGGCAATATTGTCAACATTACTCTCCGTATGTCTAGGACTTTCATATGTTATGACGGCATATAGTGATCTGTACACACGCCTAACAAATTAGAACTTTCAATCCAATGCCTATGTATAAGATTGAAGGGTCTTTAAATTGCAGAGTGTTATGTATGTAAAACAATGATAATTCAAATGAGAGGATCGTCTATTGCTATAGAATTTAATTATGAAACTTCAATGAAATAGTGACATTCCAAATATAAAATCAATTTTTTTCTTTTTACCAAATCTTTTTTTTTCTGTGGAACGCACAATGTCACCTCAAAAGATATAAAATCGAATACCCACTTAGATTTTTCCATGTTCAGAAAAAAATTAATTAAAATTAATTTACTTATCTACACTTTAATGATGCTAATTAAGAAAAAAAAATCCTTCGAATAATCTGTGGGGCCCTTGGTCGGGTTGCTGATCCCATGTGTCCGAACCTATTGTGTCGAAAGAGGCGGTTGGACGAACATGGGCAGGAGGAAGAAGATATCCTCGTTGACTTTGATCATTCAGCTTCTCTGAAAGCGTCATTAATGACGAAAACGAGCCACATCCATTAAACAATCTAATTAAGAAAACAAACTTTAGAGCATTGCGTCATCAATGCCAGTATTGTCAAAATCAGATACTTTTTTCTCGAATTTTGATGAGCAAAAAAAAAAATTATCAAGGCTCGAATAAAATACCTTCTTGTCTAATCTTTATATATTGCAAGAGTAATTGTTTTTTTTTTTTTGTGGCGTTGCTGAGGACAACATTGAGGATCTATGCTACACGAAGGTGGTATCCACGGGGGGAGGGGGGGGGGGTCTCAGATCTTGGCCGTAATGTTCTTGACCTTTCACTAAATTATATATTTTAGGGTTTTAAATGTCTAACATATTTCGTGGCGCCACCTAAATCCGATGCATATATAAAGTTAGGATTATAGTAATCGATAGTTAATAAGTCAATATAGATTTTTAACTAGACCCAGTCAAGAAATTTTTTGACTTTTTAGTTCCAAGATCCTTTTGCCAAGAGCAAGAGGTTAATCGACTTTTTAAATGATCTGGCGAGGTACATGTAGATATATTATCTTATAGCCATGTTAACAACTACGCACTCGCCGCATTAATTATATTGAAAACATTGAGGATATTTCCAAAGGGGTAAAGTATCCGATCAATCCCGGAAATCGTGAAAACTTCTATGGAGGATTTTTCCTTTTGAGGGGTTTCTTTTAACTGAAGTGCATGGGGATTTGTGATGGACTTGTTCGGATCTTGTTCTTCTAGTGAATTCCTCAGAGTAAGTGCAATCAAACTGTTTGTCACATGCTCTTCTGACCAGGCGTGACGTCGAGAAGTTGAACAGACGGAAAGAGGGGCTCTTCCGAAATATTTTCTCCATGGATCTTGCGATGGCAGCATCTGTTTGTGCCGTAAGAGTTTTGATAAGACGAGAGAAGTAGAGGTTACGAGTACCTCAAGATTTAGGAGATGGTAAATTTCACAATTTTATTGTACATTTAGAGCATGTTTGTTTGACCAAGAGAATTTTTCGTGAATTAATTTTATGGATTTTTGCGCATTTGATTTGCTAAAAATGATTACTCAATCGAAAATCATTTACGGTATAAAAAGAAAGTGCACCCATTAAGTTAGGAAAATAAAATTTCTCAAAAGTATATATATATTATCATGAAGTTTTCCCAAAAAGAATCATGCTTAGATTTTGATTCACTGCTAGTGAAAAAACTTTACAAATCCAAGCCTTCTGTTTTACAATTTATACAAAAACATGTTTTTACAGTAATTTCTAATTTTTCTCAACACGCAAAAGTTTTGTCGTTTAGGCTGAGGATTCTTTCTTGAGACAAAGACGGGAATGTGGAGTGGAATGAGCATGGTCGTCATCTAAACCGAGAATCGCACCGGACTGGACGGATTGGTTTTAGGTAGTTCCTGCAAGGAACCAATGGGAACCAGCAATAACTGGTGATTCTAGGTTCCGCACAAGGGTCTTCTCCTAATCTAAACCTGAAGCATTTAGGATAAAAAACCGCCATTAGAAACAAGATGAACAATTTACGCAGTCAACCAGTAAAGATCACGTACGAGGAAAAATTCTTGGGTTATAAAAAAGATGGCGTGGTGCACATCAGTCAGCGCAAACGATCCGTTTTTGTTCAAACGTACAAGAGCATCATACACAGCGACGCCCGGCATATTTGCAAAGAAAGCTCCAATCAATTTCTTGAGAAGTTAATGGTGCTGTAATCCTCCTGCAAATCGAGAAGAGTCAACATCTTTAAACACTGCTAGCGATTTCCTGGACTCTTAAGATTATTTATCTGGATGCCACGAATGTCCAACTTTTCTTTAAGTCCTACTGAAGATAAAAAGAAGAAGAAAAAGAAAAGAAAAAAAAAAACCTACACAATTGATCTCGATCCATCCCGAGAATCGGACCAAGACCGACCGATCCGATCCGGAACTAAATAAATAGGATCGGTTCCCAATTCCAATATGAGAATCGACTTACTTTGAAACCGGTCACTCCTAATATGAAGAATTAAGAAATGCGCCTTTCAATTTCTTGATGATCATGGTCCTGCGCTGTTGATTCCTTATAATTAATTTAACCATTGTAAAAGGAAGAGAATTCATAAAAACCATATTATACCCAAGATGATATACGGTGTATACTATTCTTACATTTTCCTTCAAAACAAAGGAATATCCATAGCAAGAGTAATTGATTTAACCGACTTCAATTCGCCGCTGATGCATCATGGCTCAAAGTTCCAAGAACTTTAAATTATTGAAAAAAAAAAAAAAAAAAAAAAAAAAAACAGAGCCGAGGAAAAGCGTGCAAGTGGTCTCCCAAGATGCCCGCACGACCCGATGTTGTGCTACAAAAAGATGGACGAGGCCTTGAAGATTGTCCATCAAAGCCGCTCCAGGAGTCCTGTCTTGTACGAATAATTGAATTTCAATTACGAGTGTCGCGTGCACTTGTGAAAACATCCATTTTCCTTTTTCAACATTATTGAATCCACTATCGTTTTCGTAATTTTGTTATTCTAGCACTAATCGAAACGATTTCCGTACCCTATAGCTTAAAAATCTTTTGGGCACTAGCTAACAAGAGCTCGTACAAATATTCGAATTTCAATAACGATTATTGTGCGCATTTATGGAGAAATTTGATTCTCTTTTTTGGCACTCAAATGCGCTATTTTTTTTGTAATATTTATATTCAACACTAATCAAAACGATTTTTATCACGACAGCTTAAAAGTTTTTAGACTTGGCACTAGCTAACAAGAGCTCATACCATTATTGTATATGCTTTCTATTCAAGAATAGGGGTTCGAAGCTTTGTAATACTTTGCCATTTTAGAGGATTTTCGTCAGGTCCATCATGTGACGACTTACTATTAGATAATTAACGCGTGAAAGAATTGATTATAAAATTAATTTCAAATATACATGTCACTTGCTAAATGGCGAATGTAGAATTTTTCGGTTTATGCGGACGACGCACCTAACAATAAGCGTTTAGAGAGCTGTTATTTTGTTATTTCTCTTCAAAATAAAGAACGAACACGTTTAAAACCGTAGAGTTTTATAGGTGCTTCAGATGCATATGGTCCCAACGTATCTCATCCCCTGAGATACGTCCCACTCGTTCAAAATCATATGTGATTAGCAATGGCCAAGTTGCCGGGCCCGGCAAGTTTGGTTCCGTTCTTTATTTAATTTAAAGTTAATATCTCGAAAAACTCCAAACCGGTACATATATAATAAATTTATCCAAAACTAATTTAACTCCTAATTAAAAATTTAAAACACTTATGACAAGTTTACTCTCCATTAATTTCTATTAAATCTTACCTTCAATTTGCTGAATTGGATAATTTATGATAATTGACGGGCGTATCAGTTTTGGGTTTTACATTTTGCTTGTCGCAATTTTACTAATTTGCAATTTTTTAATGATCAAAACTAATGAATGGTAGATTTATTACGATGTACTAATTTGAGGTTTTTTATTGTGAAAAAATTAGTTTTGGTTCACGTGTACCCATTAGGGGTTTTTTGTGATCAAAAAATTAATTTGGAGTAACTTTCTCATACATTTACTAGTTTTGGATTTTTCATAATATTAACCCTTTAATTTATAAACTCCTTAACAAATCAATTTTTTTTTAAATATGTCATCAATTCAGCCACACACAATCGCAAAATATCTTTTATGCTGACGGGTGAGTCTATAATAATCATAACAACAATAATTCAAAAAAAAAATACAAGAATGATATTATCTTAATTTACTCGAGGCCCTACAATTACTTAACCATTTTGTTTGGACCACCTCATTAGAGAGCGATAGATCGGTTTGATGCAACGAAGCAAAGAGGACGCCATAAATATTCCTGGGAAGACAGATGACGTCATTGCATACGAGAACTGCATAATAATTGGATTTAAATAATTGGACAAGAACAAGATAATAATAATAATAATAATAATAATGTTGATTTCATGTCGATATTACAAAAGCCAGCTCTATACGGCTTTAGCTGCTTCGCACGTGAAAACAGTCGGTCAATTATCATCCACGAAATGTCTTTTTTTCTTTTTTTTTTTTTTTTTAAAATTCTCTCCATAAATTACGGGGGAAAAAGTTAATCGGATATTTTTATTAAATCGTGCTTCGGAACTCGAAATTGCAGGACTAAGTTGTTGCAACCGCATTATTATATGCCGACTTGATTTAAGCCACCCTCTATTTCTTTCGAATTCAATTTATTTGTTTGAAGAATAAATAACTGCTGAAATTAGTGCATGTTTCGGACATGTCGAATTGGTGGCGTTGAAACCAAATGTCACTATCCAGAATTCATCTACCAAAATAGAATTATTTAAAGAAAATTATTATAAAAATGTTGCATGGAACGCTTGTTAAGCAATAAAATAAGAAAATAATATATCGCGCTAATTATTCTTATAACGTGCACGATTAATATTTTGAAAATCAAAGATTTTTGTATTAAGCACGTCACTATAACATGTTGATATGATGGATAAAAGTGTAATTCTAAATAGTCAAAGCCTTCCATTTAATCTCATATATCCATTAATTCTAGACAATTTAAACTTGTTGGTATCACATCTTTCTCGATCTATGTATAACCATTTTTGAATGCGAAATTCATTTGTGGTTTTCTTTATTTCAAAATTAGTAAAAGTCTATGTATAACGAATTGGCTTCTTGCTCTACGCATTGATGTGTTTGAGCAAGGAATGTCTAGAAGAGGAGGGACTTTGTTTGGCATGTGATCCGTTGCATAAGCATGCCGTCCTTTCAACAATTTGGCAAATTGAATTTCTACGAACCGCCGATCGCTCAAGTCAGCGTTCGGCTTTGGACCCAAAAAAAAAAATTCAGCGTTCGGCTCATACGATTAACAAAAAGTCAACCCCCCTCGAACGTGTATATATTTCGACGTTTAATCGAAGCAATTCAGGTTTCGACCAAAATAAGAAATAAGTCAAAGCAATTAAGGTCCACTTTGAAGCCAGAAGTCTATCTGCTTAGGTGCCATGATCAGGTGCAAATCGAGAAGCAGACGTCATAAAAGTTACAGAATCTCGTGACTATGACGTGCATTAATATAAGCTAATTAGTCAATTAGATTACCTAAACGGACTTTCTGGTCTGTAGGGGGAAACTTCTGGTAAACTAACATGATAACATGGTGCTTTTAATTTGGTCGGTCGTGGCGTTTTTTCATTACGAAATAAATTAATTTAATTACTAAGGAGCGCAGATGAATTGAGGCGACGTCAGTGTTCGATTATTCCAGAAAGGTTATAGTCATTTATGAACTCAAAATCACGTCTGTAGAATGTACTCTCCATATGTTATCTAAAGCATAGCTCAAAATACAAGGTTTTTGGCAATATCTTTTCTATTGATCGTTTTTTTTTTCAGGGGAAAAATTCATTACGTTCAGGGTAAATTAATTCGGTGTTTCCTCCTCAAATCGATGGGATCCATATTATAGTTAATACAGAAATCCTAGTAAACCTTGCACACAGGATGATTGTTTGCTAAAAATTGCCTCGTTTACACACCTAACAAAAGTGTCAACAACTTATCAACAAGTTCCAGAAAATTTATGGAGAAAATTATCAAAAAAGTTCTAAACTTATTGTGTAAATGCCAATTCAATCATAAATATTTTAATTTGGCCAATCTAGTCCTAAATCTTTTAACGATTTGCCAATGTAGCTCTTCCAACCAATTTTGCCCTACAATCACTAACGTGGACGTTGGCAGGTTTGCATGACACGGCTAACACGTAAACAATTTTTTGTGTTCTTTTTAATTTTTCTGAATTTTATATAATTTTCTTGATTTTTTCTTTTTCTTTGCTTTTTCTATATTTTTCTTCTAAGATCAACAAGGGCTGGCAACCCTAGTCGGCCAACTAGGTGAGGGCCACGATGCCCTGAGCTGACTTAGTAGGAGAAAAAGGAAAATGAAGAAAGAAAATTTTAAAAATATATAATAAATTATAAACAATTCATAAAATTAAAAAAAAAAATTGGTGGGAAGTAGTTTATTGGTAAATGGTCAAAATGCTTATGACTTAATTGGTAAAATAAAAAAAATTATGATTGAATGACATTCACATGATAGGTTTATGACATTTTTGGTTAGTATCCTGAAATTTAAGTGACTCTTTGAGTTTTTCTACCAATAGTTTTTTAAATCTATTATAATTCTACCAATTTAATATATAACTTTTTGACGGTATCAATCTAGTCATATATCTTTTAATGATATCAATCTAGTCCTAAACCTTTTAATGGTGTTGATTTAATCATAATTTTTTTTTACCTTGAGCTAATTCAGTTTTTTCGACTAATTTTGACCAGGCATTGCTAATATGGATGCTGATGATTTACATGGCATGATTGGCGTTAAAATGGACAACTATTAATAATATTTTAATAATTTTTCAATTTTTTTCTTTTTCTTTCTTTTTTCCTTCCCGTTCCTTTGGTCAATCGCCGGATCTCAACGACTAGCCTGAAACAAGGGTGAGCCTAATTGTCGTTGGGCGAGATGCGACATCACCAAAAGCTGCAAGGGCGGTCTCATGCTAGGTTGGACAAGGCCTAGCCTTGCTAGTGGTCGGTAAGTTCCATCGCTGGTGGTCCTATGGGGTAGGGTGAAGAGCTCCAAGCCCCTTAGCTACACATAACGTGCATAGTTTGCTAACCCCAAAAGAACTCAAAACTTCTCGTTATTCCAGGTGACAATAATACACCCATCAATCACACAAGTGACACAACCCACATACAATCTCGCATAGACTGTTTGACTAACTCAAGAGAATCAATGATTGGAACCACCTCTAATCGGTACCGCCTTCAGACAGCTCGAGGTGGTGGGGGGTTCAATCAACCTTGTCGTACTCCTCGGCAAAAGGGGGGCGGGGGGGTTGGTTTTAAAAGAAAGGGGTGATCGGAAAAGCACTGAGAAACATCGACAGATAGTTTCAGTACAAAAAAATCGTTTGCTGTCCCACTGAGCTACAGTAGCTCGCTGTGCATTAGTTGGTGATTAGGAGGTCACTCCATACATTCGCCGGAGTTAATGCTGACTTGACAAACGAATTGTCTTTCTAAATCTCACTCGATGTGTAGGCACACCAGGACGCTCGGCACGGTGCAATTCCGCGTAATCCAGAAACCAGGAAGTTCGAATGACTCGTGATTCTGTACTAACTAAACCAATGGGTGAAGGATATTTTAAGATCCAATTGCTTATGCGCGTGCCATGCGCGTGCACGCGGGTGTGTTTTTTTTTTTTTTTTTTTGTTTCATTTGAGCATCAATGGTTTTACCATAACGAACTTTCATTGTTACGAAGACTAGAGAAGCCTCCTAGTGACTCAATGAGCCGGTTCGCCTAATCATATCCGAACTAATTAATCTGGTGGAGGGTTTCTGCTTATTTGAGATATGAGATTCACCAAATTGACAAAAAGGAGTGCGATTCATTGGGAGAAAGTATGTGATTCAACGGATGTCCATATTTTACTTAGATGAATACGGACCGCACCAATAACAAATATTCCCAAAAATCGATGGATCGGATCCCAAAGATCACGCTTTTGAAGTTGGCTTATTTTAATGGAGATTCACTCTCGCGGAGCCAAAGAACGGACGGGAAAATGCCGAGCATTCGAGTGCTCCAGGGAACGTGTCCGTCCCTGTTCCTTTCTCCTCTCCACAGTCGCTCCATTGACAGGATGTGCAAGGACAAAACCGCATATGGCGAAACATCAATCGCATATCATATGCACTTCCTCCTCCGAGTGCCCCTCTATTGTGTTGGGTCTTTTCAATCAAAGATTCGAAACGCAGCTTTCTGTTCGTGCTGCGATCGTTGCGTCGCTAGCTCCTCCGTGGCCAAAACCCCACGTGTTGTTTTTTTACTTCCATCGCATGAGGTGGGCCCCGCACGAGACCCTCCCTTCCTCGACGCGTGATCTTTTAGTCCGGGCCAAACTTCGGAAGTTCGGAACCCACGAATGACATCGTTGTTTTTTCTTCCATCACACTAGGTGAGCCCCACGGGAGACCCTCCCTTTCTCGACGCATGATCTTTAGTCCGGACCAAGCTTCAGAACCCGCAATTGACATAAGGACAGGAAAACGGGACTAACGGTCATAGTGCGACATGCTCTAACTAGTTGTCGCGCACTGACACGGGGCGATGACGTGGCGCGATCGTGTCGGTCGACCCTTTCTTTCCCTCGTTGACACGAAGTCGAAGCACATCCCCCGAGCGTGCCCCAAAAAGTCCTGAATCCAATTGATGCTGGGACAACTTGTCCATCTCCTCACCTTTGCATTCAAGTGACAAAGGGAATATAAAACCAAAGTTCAATTCTTTCTCTGTTGATCGTGGAGGGTTAGGCAATCCATGGGCGAGGATGACCTCATGTCCCAAAGTTCAAATTGCTGTAGAAGCAAATTTGGGTGCCTTGTTCCATCGCACCACGTAGGGGAACACGAAAAGATCGCAAGGAGATTAGGGGGACACGAAATGATCATAATCTACGAGCTTGATGGGGACTCGATTGAGAAGATTAATGGGATGTTTACTCATAATTATTCTGCTTCGCTGTTGTTAAATTAGTCTTCGGCGATCATTACGGATTGCATTATGATGTTGCTTTCGTACTGATTTTAAGACAAAGTAGGAGACGCAATTTCATGGCCCCCATCTCCCCGTATTAGGAACGCTGTTTTATCGACTTAATCTTGTCGAAAGATGATTGGATCTGTTGTTCGGTTTGATTAAGGATTTTAGCCAGCTTCTTTTGGGTATTGGACAAAAAAGAAAAAACTTCAAGAGACATCTATCGAGTAATTGTGAGGGTCCGATCCATCTCACGATGACCAAGCCCTCAAAAGAGATATTACGAGCAACCGTGCAATGTGGTGATTGTTTTGGGGATGAGCGTCTACTCGTGAACCATTTGAGAGATCCTCTCTTAAATTAGGGATGTCACGACTCCCACTTGAAGAATTGACTTTCATGTCAGTACTAGCTAATGAACTAATGTATGCGTGCCCCCTCCACTAATTTAAAAATTTGACAGGAATTGCATACTGTCCAAATTCTCCTATCCTGATGGTCATTTTCCTCCCTCATTGGATCAAATATGGTCTAGTCCATCCATAGACCACATATTAATTGTAGGGGATAATGTTGTAATACCATTTTGTAACAACTCAGCTTGGTTCTCACAAGCCAAATCACCAAAAGGAGTACTTTAAGTATTGCAGAAGGTAATGACCATTTTGTAGTAAGTGTTGACTGGTGAATAGTTAAACAAACTCCTTGGTTATATTAATTAATGTATAATAACTTGACCCGGTCGACGAGGACCAAACGATCAAAAGGAGTACACTAAATGATCGTACAAGGTGGTACTCATCTGATGATGGTATTGATCACTCAACAGGGTATACCACTACCACCTAGCGATAGTCCCCTATTCAATGTGCATCTCGATCTAATTGTGTCCCCTATTGTCTTTAAAGTCCGTCAGGAGCCACATCTTGTTCAAATCCTTTTACATCATCCGTCACTCTCCACTCCTGTCGAATTGAGTATAGGCTTAGTCTATCCACAACCAAAAATCTAATACAATGAAAGTTACTTGATGTCATCTATAATAACCCGACTTATTTAACGGGAGCTAAATCACAAAAGCACATAATCTAAGCAATCACGTAAGGTTTCGACCATCTAACGGAAAATGTTTGAAACGTGAATCGCTCGACGGCATCTCTCCCATTCGGCCCGGTATTCGGGATGTGACGTTAAGATGCTGGTGAAACTGCGGTCGAGATTTGAGTGAACATTTTGGGACTCGAAGCGTGATGCTGATGTGATGGAGACAGTTTAAGTTTTTCCCAATCTTTTTTTTTTCAATGTGTTTTGGGTCATAAAAGTGAAAAAGGAGCGCATTCGTGACGTCGCTTGCCATTTTTAGCTCAATCTGGGCCCACCAAACACCAAGCTAAGTGGAGGAGGAAGAGGGAGCTTTTGAGGGAAATACTCCCAGCCGGAGAATATGCCTCCCGTCAAGGCCCAGGGACTAGAACGAAGGGCGAAAGCGAGACCGGACCTGAACCGATCGCAGTGACCGATGACGTGAGACCCATGTCAACTCATAATTTTATAAAGGGATATATGTAATAAAATTTGTCAAGAAAATGCGATTGAATCCTAAAATTTATAAAAAAATGTAATCAAATCATAAAATTTATCAAATTAGTCTAATTGAGTCCAAAAGTTAACACCGTTAAATTTACTAACGGAAAATGCCGACATGCCATTTTAAATGAAATTTTATTTTTCATGTGGATTTTTATTCAAAATCTTTAAAAATTAGGTTTAAAAACTGAAAAAAGAAAAGCTAAATTTCTTTTAAAAATGTAACTATTAAAAAAAAAAAAAGTAAATGGCATTGGCAGGCACTTCTGCTGCTGCCGCCCATCACTGAAGGGGTGGCGACGGTAGCCGGCCCTTGCTCGACCAAGGCGAGGCCTCATTGACCCCGGGCTTGGGCTCAATCGCCTAGGCGAGGCACGCTAGCCCTCACGAGAGGCCGGCAACCATCACCCGCCTTGGACGAGGCCTCATTGGCCCTCACTCGAGGCTGGGGAGGGTCACCCAGATCCAAGGGAAGGGGCCTCGCCCAGATCTAGGCGAGTTTCGCCGACCCCAGGCGAGGGCTAACAAGGCGGGCAATGGTCACCGGCCCCCTATGAGGGCCGGCAAGGCCTTGCCCCTAGGCAAGCGATGGTCATCGGCCCCTCATGAGGGCAAACGTGTCCAAATCCGGGTGCCCTCACCTAACCTGGCGAGGGTGGCAGGCGGCAAGGGCCTCGCCTTGGCCGGTGAGGGCCAACCACCCCTGCCTAGGGTCAGCAACCGTTGTTGGCCCCTCTGGCGATGGGCAGTGGCGATGAAAGCTTCCACTAGTGCCGTTCTTTTTTTTTTTTTTTTTTTTTGAATAGTTTTGTTTTTTAAATAAATTTTAAGCTTTCCTTTTTATTGATTAGATTAAGGATAAAAATAATTTAAAAAGCCATGTGGAAAATAAAAATTCATTTAAAATTTCTTGTCATTATTTTCTATTAATAAGTTTGATGGTGTTAACTTTAATACTCAATTGAATCAATTTGTTTTAGGATTTGATTGTATTTTTTGCAAGTTTTATGACTCAATTGCACTTTCCTTGATAAGTTCTAGGATTTCTATTGCACATATCCCTTTGATAAATTATATGTACCGGAATTAAAAAAAAATTCTCTTTTAGTCTAAGATTCCATGAAGTCGCATGAAAAACAAACCTACTATTGTTTTGGACAATTTGCTATCGGAAGGGAATCTACATGTGAGCACTAAGTATTATTGACACACGATACTACATGCCGACACGTCATTTTTCTAAAAATAAGGAATTCCAATGCATTGGAACACGTAGTATTTAATGTATATTTATATATATGATAACTTATTATTTTTATCGAATTAGTTTGATTAAAATTCAAAAATAAATAAATAAATAAATAATAAAAGAGTCTAAAATTAGTTTACAATAAAAAACATGAGTCATGTGATGTAAGAGTCAGAAGAGAAGAGAGACTATATTTTTCTCCTTTCTCCAATTATTATTCTTTTTTTATTTTTTTCATTTTTACATTTTGACCCATCATTTATTGATAATTTTTAAAATTGATCCATATAATAAATAAGGATGTACAATAGATAAAATCCTAAGTAAGAACATTGAAAAATTAAGCAAGTAAAAAGAAAGGCCTTTTTATTCTTCACGTCCAGGATTACGTCCTAGATCATTAAATAGGAATCCAAAGATGGGAATCCAAAGATGAAGAGAGAAACAAAAAATATCACTATTGTGTAAACAAAGAGTTTGAGAGTAAGCATTACACAATCTCCAAGATCTTTTTTTTTTTTTCAAAAAAAAAAAAAAGAGAATAGATTCTCCATTTTTATAGCCCATATCCTATTTTGACACCAATAAACATACGTATCAGAATCGCGTGTTGGAATTCTGGACTCTTGTGTCGGAAGAATTGATCACGAAAGGCTTTCAAAAAGTGTCGATGTTTCCTTGCGTGAGGATATGGTTGAGGTGGGGGTGAACAATGAACATCGCTTGAAGTTCCATTGATCTTTTAAAAAGCTAAGAGGGTATATGTCTCGTCACTTTCAAA
Organism: Eucalyptus curtisii; assembly: GCA_017140595.1. Lineage (NCBI taxonomy): Eukaryota > Viridiplantae > Streptophyta > Magnoliopsida > Myrtales > Myrtaceae > Eucalyptus > Eucalyptus curtisii. The sequence continues at coordinate 27,864,400 of CM029503.1, read as the reverse complement.
TACTTGCCAAGGGAACCCAACGGACGCATGCTCTTTAGTGCACCAAACGATCCACTTTGTCCTTCCAATTTCCAACACGACTTCGACTTCTTAAGCTTGCTTCTCCTTCCTACTCGTCACGCACAGCTCGCATGTTACACAAGAATTTCCATCTGCAGTCCGACCAATAGTCTATTGATAATAGTTTTTTTTTTTTTATAACCCGGAATCGCTGACAAATGGCCGGCAAATGGCAATGGCGACGTAAACCCTAAAAGCATAGGGACCCACCTCCCACGGCGCCTCACTTAAGTCGCGCAAATTAAGCGCATGGAGAATCAAACCCCCCAAGTGGGATGGGGACGTCCATTGATAATAGTTAATAGATAAAAAAAAATGACAAAAAAAGTCCCTTTTTTTTTTATAATCTATTGGCATATATAAAAAGAAAATGACGTTTTTTGGGTCATAAAAAGATCACGAATTCTTAGATTCCCTTGTTTTTTAAGTGAGAATGGGGGACAACCAATAAGAAGGGAAAACCGAAAACGAAAGAGAATGATGGGGTCCGTTGAAAGGGGTCGCCGGTGTTTTGCACGGCAACGCCTTAATCTTCCGGGCGTGCGTAAACAGTTGGGAAGCACGCTCAAAAGAACTGAGAATTATTAGAAAGCAGAAGTAGGCACCAATTCTAGGGGCATCCGTCCCACCACCACCTGACAAAATAAAATAAAATAAAAATTTGAAAAAAAAAAAGTGAAGACACATTTTAAAACAATTTTTTGTGCAGAAAAACCGTATAAATATAGTATACCTGCTTGATAATTTACTCCTTACATCATCCTTAAGTGATTGTATTTCTCGTGTAAAGTACTTCAATGTTAGAATATTGTGGTATAACTGACAAGCAACTTGGACTCTCCTTCGTATCGACATTTGGCTTATTAACACAAGTCAGATCCACTAAAAAATGTTGTACGATGCGTATAGCCGGTCATCATCACTTATTTCATCCTTGTTTATTACTACCGTGGTGGCTATAATTGATACCCTAGTGCCTATTTCAAATGCTGGTGGGCAGTCATATATAACAAAAGCTACCCTCACATGCTTTTCGATTAGAATTTGAGAGGATGGGTGTCAATAGCATCGAAAGCACGTGAGATATGGATCAAATAGTAATGCGGCCCAATAAGATCAAGGGCCCGTTCAGTATGAAGAAAGTCGGTTCGATGGGGGCCTAGGCCCTTGGTAATAATAAAGGCTTGCATGGTAACATTCCCGTTTATTCGTTTTTTTGTTCTTTTGTTCTCCAGAATAGAAAAATATCATAAATTCGTTTGGTAATGTTAGTTAATTTTTTTTATTCCTTAAAATAAAAAAATGGTCAGGGAATAGATTTAGTACAAAAACAAGTAGTAGAAAAAAATAGTTTTTTCTTTTTCTTTTTTTCTTTTTTTCCTTTTCTTCTTCTTCCTTGTCTAATCGGTCAATGGAGACTTGCCGCCTGCTGCCAAGCACCACTCGTTGCCAATCGCCGCCGGTCATTGATTGTTGGTTGTCGCCCGTCGTTGGTTGTTGGTTGCCGGTTGTTGCCCGCCGCCGTTTGCCGCCAAGAAAAGGAGAAAGAAGAGAGGAAAAGAAGAAAAAACTTTTTAAAAAATATTAAAAGAAATTTTATGGTACAAAAAATTTGTGGGTCATACCAAATGCATTTCTTTCTTTTTCTATTCTATGAATCGAAATTTTGTATAGTTACCAAATGTGTTGCTTTACTTAGAAATTGTGCCAAGGAATAAAAATAGAAAAAAATTATTTCTAAAAAAAAACTATTCCCGGGGATAGATATATTATCAAACGTGTTGTAAAATATTACGTTGCAAATATATAATAGAGAGAATGGAGAGATTGAGTAGAGAAAGCCAGACACCAAAGATACCAAAGATCGTATAGAAAGCCAAATGAGAAAATTTTATTTTCACTATATCACCTTATGTCTATGAAAAAAATAAAACTCCTATTTATAAGAAAACAATGATGCACTTATCATTAATATCAATGTATTGAATAATACATACATTGGAAAAATAGATGAACATTCATTGTATAAAGGGAGATGTACTTAGAATGTATTATACAAATGTACCATTATAAGTATATTAAATAAGATGAATATAATAAATATTCATTCATGTATATCATAACAAAATGCACCTGATATCTCCCCTTTTTGGTTAGCTCTACTAATTAAGTGTTGGGCCTATATAAAGTCGAAATTTCATCCTCATCCGTTGCTTCGTTGCCTCTCAAAAAGAGGTGCGAAAAAGCAGAAACACAAAGACACAAAGAGAAGAGCGGCCTTGATTGGTGCTAATGCGCAGAAGCAGCTCCTGGCTTTGATTCGTGACTTCACCTCCGAGAGATCACAATGAGGTAATCTTCTCTCTCTCTCTCTCTCTCTCTCTCTTCTTCGTCAAGACTCCTTCCTTGGCCGTGCTCGTCTTGTGGAGTAAGAGCATTTTTTGGAAGCAACGACAAAAGTGACAATCGAATTAGTAATGCAGGATCGTGAGTTCCTAAGCTATGAATAGATTTAGCACCGGTCGTAGGAGGTGATGCAAGATTGCTTCGTTGTTGTTTCTTTTCGAGATGAACGGATCGAAATTTGAGTTCAATTGACTTTGATAAAGTTGCTTTAGACTCATTAGAGGGAACGAGATAAAACTGGATATGATAAGATATTATATTCAGAATTTTGTTATTTTTGTTAGATTTTATTCACCGTTTGGTGAATCATACTAATAAAGTTCGATATATTTGTATTGTATCATGTACATTTTTCAATATTAAATAATGTATTGGTGTTAATTAATCTAAAAGTTCATAACCGAAAATGCTAAAAATCTTTTGCGTCTCTTTTGCCTACTTTATGTTTATTTGCTCTTTTTATTTTGTTTTTCCTGTCTTTTTTAATTATTTTATTTTTATTCCTTTCCCCCTTTATCATTCTCTAATAAAATTTTATTAAATATTAAATTTTATTAATATACCTAAAATATGTAATAAATATAAATATATTTATATATTGAATTTATATTATAATGAGTCGAATATATAAATAAAAATAAGTTTAAGTTATAAAACTAAATTGTTATTGTGAATTTCTTATATTAGAATTCAAATATTTTTATATTGATATATAATTTTATTTTTTTTAATTTAAGAAGTTTGTTATTCAAGAAAAATAATCTTTCTATTATGGCTATTAGAAATCTTATCTACCTTTATCCTATCTCCCGTATGTGATAATTTTATTTGTCCTATATTTCTTTTGCATCCAACTTTATTCTGTATTGAGTGGGCATCAAATACAAAATAGAATCAAGTTTATCATAATTACCAGGTTTTAGCATCATGTCTATAGTGACACAAGTGTTAATGTGTCTCTGTTGAGATGTGCAGAGCGAAGAGTAGCCAGTCTCAGGAAACAAATTGAGGAGATGCAATCGTAGCACAACATGCTTTAACGAGTTGTCATGCACTACACGGAGCGATGATGTGGCACGACTCATTGGCGTGAAGTCGAAGCGCATCACCAAGCAGTCTTGAAAAGGTCCCGCATCCAAGTTTTTTTTTTTTTTCTCGAAATATACTGCAATTTTCATTGAAACTCAAGAGTTCTTAAACAAAAAGTTCGACATAGGGACATCGAAACACAGAAAGTCCCAAAGAGGTTGTGGGACTAGCTATCCAAAAAGCGGAACAGGTATTCCAACGATAGAGGTACCAGTTCCCACTGCACGTGAGTCTTTTCCTGTACTTCGTCCATGAGCTCAGCACAGTTAGTCTTGATTTCTAGCACGCTCTCTCTCCTCGATTGGAAACGCTTCAAAGCTTCGAGCAGAGCCAAGGTTCCGATTTGAATTGTCGACGAATATGGTACTTTCATGGCAAACCCATTTGGTAGAGCACCTGTCTCATCTCGGAGGACCCCCGAAATCACTTTCAGCCTCACCTTCAAGAAAGGCTCCATCAATGTTAATTTTGAAGGTAAGGACTTTCAGTGGGGTCCAATTTCTTGTCGATTGAGTCGTTTCTGGCTAAAGTTTCAAGCTTTGGTTGTTCCACTTGCTGAAATTTTTGAGTGATGTCCTCGCCGAGTCAATTAAAGTTTTCGGATTTGGGGGTTGCCTTCGGAAAACGAAATAATTCCTTGCTTTTCGGATAAATCACAAGAGGGTTGCGATTTCATCGAAGGTAATTGAGTTGCCTGGTTGTAATATTTGATCTTGTAACCATACCTCAATTCACGCTACATTTTGAAGCAAAATCTGGATTTTTACATCAGGATCTATCCAATAGATGCTGAAGAACTTGTCCATGCCCTCATCTTGCATTCAAGTGACAAAGAGAATACAAACCAACCCCCATCTTGATTTTATTCTCTGTTGGTCCTGGGGGATAGGCAATTCATGGGCAAGAATGACCTCATATCCCAAAGTTCAATTGTTGCAAGAGCCAATTTGGGTGCCTTGTTCCATACCCACGTCGGGGAACATGAAAAGATCGCAAGGAGGATCAGGGGAGACGCGAAAAGATCATAATCTCCAAGCTTGATGGGACTCGAGTGAGCAAATTAATGATCTTTACTTCCAATTCTGCTGCTTAGCTGTTGTAACGGTCCAATTCGTTTCACGACGACCGAGCCCTCAAAAGAGATATTCCGAGCAACCATGCAGTGTGGTGATTGTTTTGGGGATGGGCGTCGACTCGTGAGCCATTTGAGAGAACCTCTCTTATCTGATGTGAGATTAAGGATATCATAACTCCCACTTGAAGAATTAACTTTCTCATTAGTACTAGCCGCTGACCCAATCTATGTGTGCCCTCTCCGCTATTCTAGAAGTTTGCCAAGAGCTGCATATTGTCCAAGCTCTCTTGTCCTATTGGTTATTCTCCTCCCTTGTTGGATCGGATATGGTGCAATCCATGTTACTTGTGAAAATGCAATCCCACGATCTCCATAGCTAGAATAAGAACACATTGTTGGTAATTTGGTCATTCATTTATTGCTTAGAAAATTAGGGATTAATTTTTAACCCCTAAATAAAATATTAGAGTTAAATAGCGTAGCATGTGCATTGGACCAGCGACAAATGGATTTGAATTGATAGTTCTGAGGTTTAATTTAGCAAGTTGGACTAAGCCCATGGAGAGATGGAATTGGCCTGAGTCCATTATTTTCTGAAGACCGAAAATTAACTTATGAGAAATAGCAATTTGATATTTTCGTAAAGGATTTGTATTATTCTTTCAATATTCAGTAAATCTTTCATATATTCCTACAGTATATACATTGGGTGATATACTTTGCTGCAAATTGGAAGATTTCATATGAAATATCAAGAGGGAATATTGCACGTGGTGCATATATTGAGTGATATATTCTATGTCTCAAGACAAAAAATATTACATGGTCAAAGGAGATTTCGTACGTGAGTCAAAAAGAGAAGAAATAGGAAATAAAGAAAAATCGACTTACAAATGCATGATACGCAAGGGTGAGGAAGGAAAAGGATTTTGAATATATATCGTAGATGCTCACAGAAGAAGGAAAGGGCATTTCATGCGTCCATTGGAGTGAAAAGAGGAAAGAAACAAAATATAGGCAGGGAAAGACTAAACACGTCCTTGACCTATAAAAGAGGACGCACTAGAGACAAAAAAGGAGGAGGCCACACAATTGAGAATCTCACAATATACATTGAGACACACGGCCACTCATAGTGCGAGAGCTTAGAGAGATAGACGACAAAGCCATTGTCCCGATCACCCCAACTGCTGCCGGCGACACGTCTTGGTCCGCTGATCTTTTAGAAAGCTAGACCATCTTAAAAGGCTGTCAAAAGTCATATCCCATTCAAGTCCTTTTATATTATCAATTACTCTCCACTTCTATCGAATTAAGTATGGGCTTAGTCCATTCACGACCATGAATCTAACATAAGGAAAATTATCCGATATCATTTATAACGATATGATCTATTACATATGGACCAAATCACAAAAGCAAATATATTAAGTAATCGCGTAAGGTTCCGAGCATCCAAGAGGGGAATGTCTGAAAACATGAATCGATTAACGGCATCTCTCCCATTCGACCAGGCATTGGGATGTGACGTTAAGATATTGGCGAAATTTACGGTTGAGATTTGAGTGGGCAATTCGGCACTCGAAGCTTGATGCTGATGTGATGGAGACAGTTAAAGTTTTTCTCAAATTTTTTTTTTCAACGTGTTTTGGGTCATAAAAGTGAAAAAGGAGCGCATTCGTGACGTCGCTTGCCATTTTTAGCTCAATCTGGGCCCACCAAACACCAAGCTAAGTGGAGGAGGAAGAGGGAGCTTTTGAGGGAAATACTCCCAGCCGGAGAACATGCCTCTCCCGTCAAGGCCCAGGGACTAGAACGAAGGACGGAAGAAAGACCGGACCTGAACCGATCGCAGTGACTAATGACGCGAGACTCACATCGACTCGTGATTTGATAAATTATATGTACCGCAATAAAGATCCCATGAAGTTGCATGAAAAAGAACCCTGCTGTTGTTTTGGACCAATTTGCTGTCAGAAGGGAATCTACACAGGAGGATATGGTTGAGGTCAGGTGGGGGCGAACTTCGTTTGATGTTCCATTGATCTTTTAGAAAGCTAAAGAGGGTATACATCTCTTCAAATACTTGCCAAGTGAACCCAGTGAGCACATGCTCTGTAGTACACCAAACGATCCACTCTGTCCTTCCAATTCCAACACGACTTCAATTTCTCAAGCTTTGCTTCTCTTTCCTACCTTATTCCCCTCCCAAGATATATGTCCCTTTTCATCCCACGGCACTCGCATGTACAAAGAATTTCCGTCTGCAGTCCGACCGATAGTGAAAGGAAGTCGATTTTTTTTTCGGCTAAGGGCGTACAACCGTGGCAGCAATGACCCATCACAAATTCAGTTTTCATCGCCAATCCGACCATCTGTTGCGGCAACAAATTGAAGAGCTTATCGTCTCGAAATTGCAGTCAATGGCAATTGGTTATCATATTTCTGACGCTAAAATATCGTGCCACAACAGCTGACAGGCGACTTGGACTCTTGATTATATTTTATTAACACAATTTGGATATCCTAAAAAATGTCGTACGGTGCATTTAGCCAACCATCGTCACTGATTTCATCCTACAGGTGTTCGGACTTATTATCGGCGTGGTGGCTACAAGGGTACCTCAATTCCTTTTCAAATGTCCGTGGGCGATTGGATAAATATGACAAAAGCTGTTCTTGCATGCTTTTCGATTCGAATCCGAGAGGATCGATGCTGATAGCGTTGAAAGCACACGTGATATGGATCGGACAGCAAATGTGGCCCGATAAAATCAGGGCCCGTTCAGTATCAAGAAGGCCGGTCCGGTGTGGGCTTGGGCCCTTGGTTACGATTTCTCCCATTTTTCAGTTAGCTCTTGCTGATCAAAGCGCTCGGCCTATATAAAGTCGAAATTCCATCGGTCAGTTCATCGTCATCCGTCGCTTCGTCCCTTCTCAAAAAGAGGCGCGAAAAACCAGAAACACAGAAGAGAGAGAGAGAGAGAGAGAGAAGAGCGGCCATGGCAGGCACTGATGCGCAGAAGCAGCTCCTGGCTCTGATTCGCGACTTCGCCTCCGAGAAATCGCAAGGAGGTAATCTCCTCTCTCTCTCTCTCTCTCTCTCTCTTCTTCTTCATCGCGACTCCTTCCTTGGCCTTGCTCGTCTCGTGGAACAAGAGCATTTTCCGGTTGCGGCGGCGAGCGACGATCGGATTAGTGATGTAGGATCCTGAGTTGCCGAGCTAGGCGTAGTTTCGGCGCCGGTCGTGGCAGGCGACGCGGGATTGCTCCGTGCGGGACGAGTCGATCGGAGTTTTGAGTTCGATCGACTTCGATTCGGTTGCTCTAGACTCGCGAGAGGGAACGAGCTCATTTGGTTGGATGCTTAGGGTTTCGGCATCGTGTCTAAGGTCGCGCAAGTCTTAATTTTGTGTTCGTGTCGAGATGTGCAGAGCGGAGAGTAGCTGGGCTCAGGAAACAGATCGAGGAGCTGCGATCGGCGCTGGATGCGGCTAACGCGGATCTCGACGACACGAAGCTCCGTAGAGAGACTGCCGAGCAAGAGCTGAAAGGCTACGAAGTTGAATTGGCCGTGAACGAATCTGCTATTCAGGTTCTCCAGGTTCTGCACTGGCCGCTATTGCTTATGTCCAGTTCTTCTTAGTCACGTTCGCGATTATGTCTCGATTTGTTTTATCAACTACTGGATTGTTTCTAGGCTAGGATTTCTGCCACTCAGAAGGAGGCATCTACTGTTCGGTCAGATCTACAGGATCTGAAGGTGAACATTAGCTATATTCCTGATTACCAATTTTACCGTGTCAGAATAGATTTTGAAAGTTGTGAATTGTTGCTCGCGCTTTGGCTCTGGCTGCACATAGCGTAAAGACAGGGAATCTAGGTATGAATGTGTTTTCTCTGTTGTTCGTTTACTTACAATCGATCGAGTCTCACTGTTGTGCATTTTTGTGAGTCCAGAGACGAGTTTATCAACAAGATGTTTCAGTCGAATGCCAAAATAAGGTCTGTCTCATTTAGCATACCGCCATCTTCTTTTTAGTTATGAATATCTGTTCAAATAAACATGGTCCCCTAGATGCTCTCACGACAAGTCCTTGAAGTCTCTAAAGTATTTGTTGGCTGTTTACTTGGCGAAGCAGGAATTTTCAAAAGACTGCATTCATAGATGTTGGTAAAGAGGATATGGTTGGAAATTCATCCGGTAATACCCTGACTCCAAGTCTTCCATCACTAGAATTCCTAGTTCCACATGCTTTTCTCTTTCTTCCTTTGCTATTTTCAAATTTATTTTTCATTCTTGGGAACGGATTATCCATATTGTATCATTATTTTATGTTGTTTAGCTAGTGTTGTCTTACTGTTATTTTCATAGTATGTATCAATCGTGGAGCAAATAAGTCTTTCTGTGCCCTAAGCATGGTAAAGGAAGTAAAACATGGTGTGGAGGTCATTTCGCCCACAATTATATGGCTCCTGTTAATTGAGGATCAACTTCTTTTCAGAAGATAGCTGCCTATTTGTGAAGGAGGATGTTCATGGGACAGCTGACAGAACTCTAGAGGATAAACTGGCTCATCTGATAACTGAACTGACTAAGGAAGAAGAGATGTTTCAAGTAGAACAGAATATCCAAAAGCAGGTGAGTACGGGCCATTGCATTTGGATGTGCTAGCACAATAGTTGATACCTCAAAATCTTATGTTTGCTTATGTGCAGTGGGAAATCCTAAAATTGAAGTTGGTGCACTAAGAATGTTGAGAAACAACTGAATAATGGGTTATTTTTCAGATCCAGCAAGAATTGCTTGATTTGGAAATGAAAGTGCTGTTAATGGAGGCAATTACAAAGGCGACGGGAGATTTGCAGGACCTGACTAGATATCCTTCCCTGAAAGTAGATCATGCATTGTCAAGTAGACAACATGTGATTTAAGCGTTATGCATACCAATGCGAAGAAAGCACATACTCCAATCTCCATTAGTCATGATATTTAACAAAAATTCACAATCTGTTTCCTTATTTGTGTATAGATTGGAGCCATACATATACAAATAACCAAGTCATGTAGTCACATTATGTTGTAAATGTTGAGAACTGCCATTTACCAAGAGTAATTGATCTTTGCAAGGAGGTGAAGCATCAAATAGGACAATATTAGGGACGACGGTCGAAGTAGAACTCTTTTACCTTGACAGAAACAAGCAGAGTTCCCAATTAGAACAGAAGTATTCTGGTCTAGCTGAGGAGCTCCAAAGGAGTAGTGTGTGTCCTTCTTGTTGTCAAGACAACATCGACGCTCTTAAAGGCAGTCTTCAGATAAATGAAGCAGACTGATGCTTGTAAGCTTTTCATTTTATTGGAGTTACCAAGATTGAGTTTGTTACTTTTATTAGATTACACATCCATCGTAAATGAACTATGCTTTTGCTGCATTTCCATAAGGATGATGCTTCAGCATTCAAGCTCAAGGTCTTCATCTGGCATAGAGTTTTCATGGATCCTTCTTATGGCAAAGATAGAGGTATTTGTCTACCGACTAAGTAGCTAATTTTGTACTGCCTGCGTTACTTGCAAAAATTTCTTATTTCCAACCGATTTCCACTGATTGTGATAACATTCATGCTTGATGGGTAAAAGATCCAATCACAATTCTTTCATTGCGTTGTGCTTTCATGCTGTTCTCGTTTTATCATTTACAGTAATATTCAACAATCAATCACTTCTATCTCTTATCTATTGAATAAATTTGCTTATCACCTACTCTATTTCTAAATTACAAAAATCACCAAGTAGATTTCTGATAGAGTATCTTTTTAGAAGCTGTTTTTGATGACATAGTTGATGAAAGGCCATCTGGTGTCCAATGTGACTTGTTATCTATAACTTCAGAGCAGCTTCTGGCAATGATTCTGTGTCCTTGACAATCAGTGACATCAATGTAGATGTGGCATTTTCACAGTGCACGCTCTTCCCCTGTAACAGTAACATATCAATTACTCTTAATTAGTTATGTGCTCCTAAATAATTGAAATACATATTCAGAAATAATTTTCATGCTAAGTTTCCAGAAAATGAGATATAGGGAAATATTAAGCTCTGATTGAAAAAACCGGAGATGCATGGAAGAATTACATTTCGGAGTTGGGTTGAAGGTGCTGTGGATGTGAAAATGGCAGGCAGTGGAGCAACTATGGGGTCGGATTTTGCTACTTCTATCTGTGTGGCGAATAGAGCAGAAACTGGCCGATGATCTGAAAAATTGCTTTCACTGCGAAAGTAGGAGATTTGCCTCACTCCTTTTCCATACCACAGGATCCGATCACACCTGCCACCAGAAGTATGACAATCTCTTCTTAGATGCTTGGCTGATAAATGAGGAAGGGCAACCCTAGGAACTCCTCTACTTGAGTTAATAAAGTAGTACTAAGATGATTAATACCATGCTGGAGTCCGTTGCTTTTCCCTAAATCCGCTGGGTAATCCTCCTGAGTATCTATTACTATTCAGTGAGGAATACTTATACGTAGGTGCAAATTCTATGTTCCCCTCTTTCCAGCCCTGGAACACTCCATCTTCTTGTTCTTTCCGAAGCTGGTCAAATTGTTGCAATGCCATCCAGTCCTGCTTCCTGATCAGTTCCCTGGGTAAATCATTCTCCAAGTACAACCTGTAGTTCAGGTCCCCAAACCAGAATATTTGACTGCATGAAAACATTTTATTTGTAGTCAATAGTGCAAAATAGATGCCTCAGCCAAGATATCTTAGAAGACATCTTCTTCAATCAGAATGATCAGCCATCTGATTGCTAGCATATCGTGCTCAAAATTGGTAATGGAACTGAATCTTTAGAATATATTGAGCTTCTGATTCTGCATGATAATGTATAGATTAAAACGCAAAAGAATATACTAAAAATGAAATTGGGGTGCTCTCTGGTGGGGGTTCATGTGTGGTGATAGAGATCAGTGGAATTAATAGTAATGTAGAAAATCATAGGAAACACTCTGCTGCAAATGCTCTAAATCACTCATCAGCCATAGATGTTCCTTCTTTTTTTTTTTGGCGGAGAAATCAGAAGGACTGGACACAAGGTTTTGCTTGACGAGGAGATGTACAGTTTCTTTTGGCCTAATGAATATCCATAAGTAAGGAAAGGTCTGTATTTTCTCCCCAATAACCGTACTGATGATTCGTAGCAGATGGGCTTACTCATGTCCAAGTATAGTGAGAGGATGGTTTTTGTCGTCATCTTTATGGGAACGAGAAAAAGAAGTTCTCCTGAATATCTCCGAGACTTGGTGATTTCTTCGGCCTTCATCGCCTTTCTTCTCGCCAGAGGCCAAATGTGCAGCAATGAAGCAAAAGCTAGTTCCTTCTATCGACATGCTAACTGAAACCGAGCCTTTGTTCCCTAGATAATTCATGATTCCACATGGCACTGAACAGACTCTGACATTAGAAACGCAGTATCTCCTCAGCAGATCCTTTTTCATCCACACGCTGATAAATACCCCGACCATTTTCTTGCTTGCCATGAGCTCATATTTGCTGCCAGTGTATGATTTACCACGCATCATGGGATGCTCTTGCCTTGGAATCATCATGCTGCTGCTAATGCTCCTCCTTCCTTCATTTCCCACATACTGATAGTGGTCATCTGAGATTGGATTTAGCATAGGGGTTAACCATGGGCATCCATATCTCTCGTTCAGTGCTTTTCCAATGAGCATGTTCCAGTTTGCTGCTTCCGTTAGGTCTTCCGCTCCAATTATGTTCCTGGTCTTTAGTGGTACAATCTCTTGAAATCTGCGAGCACCAGAAAGCCTGACAAATCAATGATTCTCCAATATCCATTACATAATTAGCACATACTCATAAAAAATATCTGCAAGTACTACGTACCCCAGGACATATATATCAGCTGCATCTTTAAGATTCAGCCAGTCATCCAAATCCTCTGCCAAGCTTCCAACTGGTGACCTCCCCGCCACATTCCATGTACCCACAAAGATTCTAAAATCTCGCGATATAATTCAGTCAATCAGAAATCGGATCACTACCTCTGTCCTTTCTCTATAATTCAAACGATGTAATTGTCTCACCTTACTTCATTTCTTGGGACACAAGCATCCATCTCCATCGTCTGAGCTGACAACCCAAGGTCTCCTTCATCTTCACAGTCAGTGTCATCTGTACACAGAGAATAATTATTTTTTCTCTTTTCCCCTTATCCTCCCTTGTGCTTCCAGATACAAGAAAAAGAGGAAGAAGAGGGAAAAAGACCTGAAAGTTCACCCAAACGAAACTGATTGTCTCTTTTGCGCATCCATAGGAACCACTTACGCAGCCCTCTACCTGATCTCGATCCCCGGATTATGCCATCCATGGCTCTCCAGTGGGATTACAGTCCATGCCAAGACCAGCAAAAGTTACCTACGTATGCTCATCTTTAATCATACGAAAAGCCTGTGTAATCATCTCTCATCCTTGGCTACTTGTCCACCAATCTTGAATGCGGAAGCGCAAGTTTAGCCGTAAGATAAGAATCCATTGTGTTAATCGCCACAAACAAGAGAGAACGAAGCGCCCTTTCGCTTATTTGTTTCCAAAGGCGGTGCTCCCAAGGGGGGATGGTTTTGAATATCCCACAGAACAAAGTCAAAATGCTGGCTGGACTTGAGAGGAAGCTAACTCCGGTGTGAAACTTTTAAGCGTGAACGGCATAAATTGAAAAAAGAGCACCGACTCCAACCGTGTGATGGATAAGCGAAACGATAGCGGCCTCACAGGAGTTTTATCACTTGCTTCGTTCTCGTTTACCTTGAAAATTCAAACCCGGTAGGTGTTGCTGGTCACATGCACGCACGTCTCGTGCAGATCTTATTTCATGTGACGAGATTTCTTTTAGCAAGTCACCGTTTGACGGTGGGTGATATTTACTTGGAAAGGTGGAGACTGGACTAGACACGAAAAGATATGGAAACCTGTAGCATTCCTAATAATAGTACTTACCCTGTCTGCGCTTGCGACCAATAGCATGCCTATGTCATCACAAACATTTAGACCACATAAAAAATCACATTGGTTCACTCGATAAGTCCGTTTGGTTTAACTTCTCTGCAGTAGTTGCAACCATAAGAAAAAGGATATTCCAATTTCAAACATTTTCTTTTGGAGTTTTAGTGATGTGAGTTGCAAGTAAAGTTTGGCCTCAGGAGAAAATAACACATGCTTATTCATCAAACATTAGAAAAAAATTATATATTTTTATTATTTAATTATTTCAAGCGATACAATTAATCATTTTTAAAAAAATATTTTTTAGTTATTTATTTTTTGCAAAATAAACGAACTCTATGTTTGTTAAAAAACATTTACTTATCTATATATCAGTGACATTTCTCTAATCCCAGGGAGTGACAACGGGGCCCATATCTTAAATTGCATCTGCCATAGGAGTCCAATTTTTCCTTTTCCTTTTTTTATATTACATCAAGGAAAGGTCCCAATGATTGGAAAAGTGTTTAATCACCCCACTTATCTTGATGTAGTAAACTTCCATGTGGACTTTCCAGTTTCGAGCGGTTTAAAAAAATGAAGTATAATTTTCCAAATTTTATTGTTACCTACGTCTATAAACGAAGACTTCTTTCATTAGTACGCGGAGCTTGAGACAAATTTACATCCTACAGATTTTTGAGAAATTTATTAAGAAAGTCATAAACCTATTACAATTTTTCTAATTCAATCTTAAACATATTTTTTTTTTGCTAATTAAATGCTAAACATTTTGCAATTGTGCTAATTTAGTCCATTTGACTAAATTTAGTCTACCGGCATTGACGTGGACGCTACGCCAACGTCGGCGGACAATTTTTTGATAATATTTTATTTTATTTTATTTTTAAAATTTTTATTTTGTTCTTTTCTTCTTCTCTCTTTCTTCTTTGTTTCTTCTCTCCTTCCTTCTTCGATAACTGCCAGTGGCTAGCTCGCGTAGCCAATGGACGGCCTTGCCATTGGATGGCGAGGCCGACCTTGCCTAGATTCGGCAAGGCTCGCCTTGCCCAGCCATTGGCAAGGCGAGCCCTCGCTAGATCCGACGGGAGCTCACCAATCCACTAGCAAGGGTTTGCCTTGCTGAACATGGGCGAGGTCGACCTTGCCAATGGTTGGGCAAGGTCGCCCTCGCCCAACAAGGGTGAGGCGAGCTCACCATTAGCCAGCAACCAGCCCTACCTTTTGGCCGGCCATTAGAGCAAGAGGAAGAAGGAGAGAGGAGAAAAAGGAAAAAGAGAGGCAAAAAAGAAAAATAAAATAAAAAATAAAAAGTTCAAAAAAATCAGAAAAATAAAATATTATTAAAAATGGTTGACTGTTCCACGTCAACGCCGGCCAGCCAAATTTGGCTTGATCAACTGAATTGACATAGTTACAAAAATTTTAAGATTGAATTAGCAAAAAAAAAAAATTAATAGATTTATGACATTTTTGATAATTTTTTTTATAAATTTCTTTGAATGGTGCAACGGTTGAAGCTTCAGCTCAATAGCATGCTCATCTCACAAAAAATTCAAAACTTCCCATCGAACCAATGATCAAGTTATATGGTATTAGCACCCATGGGGCTCTTGTTAAAGCCAATATGACTGCTTGGTTAGTGGGGGCATACCAAATATTACTTGCGCCTTTTTTGGCAAATTATCTAAATTAATTTCTAAAAAGTTTCAACAAAAAAAAAATTGCGCGACTATGAAATGTCAATACGCACCATTCTAAAAATTCGAGGCGTTCAAATTCAATCTGAAATGCTAAATACATAAAGGAAGAAAAAGGCATAAGCTGGAAATTTAAATGATAAACGTATTGAAACAGAAGAATTGTCAAACTTAGCTACTCGTAACAAAACCTCATTAGCTTTACTGTCTTCTAATCTGGCAAACCGATAAACTGAAGTTTCAATTTGTCCCAATTTACCGTTGGGTCGAATTTCAGTTCTTCCGCCGCGCTACGTGCAATACCGAAACGATGAAATGTAATCGTAACTCGTTACCCATCTTACTTTCGGACATCTATCTTGTCTTTACCCCCTCCAAAGTTGACAAAAGACACAAAGTCCCAACGCCCACTCCAATCTTTTACAAATATACCACCCGATGCCGTGCCATGCAAGGGAACAATTCACACTCGATGGTCTAAGAAGACAGTGGCCAAATGAGATGGGGGGGCTTCATTCGAATTTAGATAATTTTGGGACCGTCGAAGGCGATCGGGAGGAGGAGGGCAATAAATTGGATGGTGTTGTAGCTTTCATGGGTCGCGACATTCCTGACGAGGAGGCTGTGGGGTAGTGGCCTCTGTGGGGATTGCTGTTTTGGCAGGTAAGCTTCGCGGTCCGCAATAAATGGCGGGGTTTCGTTCATTGGGATGGGACCAAAGCGTGGCACTTGGCTCTAATTCGATGCAAATTAAAGAGCCCCGACCCGTGTCCTGTCCTCCCTCCCCCTTCTCCATCCTCGCACAGCCACACAAACTCTCTCTCTCTCTCTCTCTCTCTCTCTCTCTCTATGATGGCAGGTGTTGCTTCGCCAAGCTGGCTGCGCAGGAGCATCTAGGAGATGTGGACTTCCCACCTTAATTGATTTTCCTTTCAATAGAGGGCAGATGGTACTCGAATTTCTTGAACGTACGACCACTCGTAAGTGGACTACCGAAAATCTAGTCTTAATTAGATATACCTACTGAGATTGTTTCAGATTCGGAAATCGTCCTTCGAGAAAAACGTTAATGCTATGTTTGAAAGCAAACCGGAAGAAGGAGAAAAATGGACAGAAAGTGGGAAAAGTATAGCAAGAATGCTAAATCTATCGTGTCGATATTAATTCAATTTAATCAATTTAATTCTAGACATTTTTATATTAGTAGAAATTCAGTCCATCTAGATTGTCTACGCTTATACGTAATTCCGTTAACTTAGACATTTTATATAATTTTTAAATATGTTTTGTTTCGTTTTTCATTTTTTTCCTTTTTTTTCTTATTTCCCTATGCCAGTGGCCAACCTTCATGATGGCTGACGGAGTTCACCAGCGAGGACCATGATGTCCTTGCTGATCTAAGGCAAGGCCGATTCTCACATGCCTTTGGAAAGGGCTGGTGAGGCTGGTGAGGGGACCTTAGGTGAATTTCCCAAGGGAGGGTGGGGGTTGGAGGTCCCTTGCTATTGCCGGTGGTTGACATTTCTTCTCGCTCTCCATATTTGAACTACACCATCGTGATTCTTCAATGGTGAAGAGGCAAAAATAATATATATATATATATATCAAACTCTAGTTGGAATCAAATGGTAGCGCAAAAAGTCCGAACACAATGACAACGAAGACGAGGAAGAAGATAAGCCGTAGACAAAGACAAAAGCTTTCAAACTTGGATAGGCTGTTGCGAGCACCATAAATGCATGTGACTTTAGAGATTGTGAAGAGTGTGGGGGAGATGGGAGCATAGCGGAATGGGTCGCACTCACGCCATGGCCTCCATTTGATTTAGCAACGCGCCAATTCTTGCACTCTGTCTCTCTCTCTACATTGTGAAATCTTATGAACCATCGACATTCTCCAAGAGCCTTTGTGTCGTTTTGAACACTTCGACACGTGTTCGACACTTTCCAACACTCGATTAACACGTGTCGGAAAATCTAACACATGATCCACTTTTCCGATACTTTCCGACACTCGAGTCGAAATTCTGACATACTAGTTTCCGACACGTGATTTCAATATCGAAGTCAATTCTAAAAAAAATAAATGAGATGTCAATATATAGATAACACAACAATAAAAATAATAAATGGAGAAAGAAGAAAAATCTAATCAACTCTTCTCTTCTCTTCTGACTCCCACTTTCCGTGATACACAATTCATCCTTTAATTGTTTTTTCTTCTCTTCCAACATATCTAACATTCGAGTCTTAAATATGGATCACTTGTCTTTTCTCCAAGTTTTATAAATTATTGAAATAGAGTTGAATTTGTCAAATTAAAACAATAAATGATATTAATAAATGTCGGATTAATGTTTTCAGTGTAAATTCATTCTAGGCTTATTTATCTATTTATTTATTTATGAATTTGATTCAAATTAATTTAATTGAAATAATCATAAAAATAATAATTTATTATGTATATATAAAAATATATTTTCAATATACAACGTGTTTCAATATGTCGGAATTTTCTGCTTTTTGAGAAACGTCGTGTCATGTCGTGTTGTGTGTCGGGTGTCGGGTGTCAATATCGGTGCTACTTAGGTGAGATCTACTGAAAAATGAAGAGACTCTCGCCACTGACACCAATTATTCCAAAAAGGAAAATTTTGAAATTTGAGGAAAATGAAAGAGAAGGGGGATAGTAAGAAGAGGAGAACCTACCCTCAACCTACGAGGGGCCTCGCCCGAGTGAGGGTTGGGTGAGGGCATAACAAGCAAGGACCTTTGCCCTCTTTCAGTGATCGACAAGCTCTATTTTGACGGAAGGACATAAGAAAAAAAGATAAAGAATGAGAAGAAAAGATAAAAATAATAATTAATTCGAAAAACATTAAAAATTGTTCATATCAGTATCGATTATGTCATGTAAAATAGTTGGTGTTTGTGTTAGCTATTTTTGGCCTAAATTGGCCGATATACTAAATTGGTATCAATATGAAAGAGTCTATAGCAAAATTGATTCAATTAAAAAGTTTAAAATTGAATTGATATTAATATAATAAGTTTTAACAAAAAAAATTGTTACTTTTCCCTGATGAAAGTGCCTCTTATATTAACTTGGACTCCTTTCTCTTCTCCGGAAGCTTTCAGAAAATTTTCTTTCATGGCTACACGAAAGGTTGCTAACCAAATAAAGGCTTTACTTGTGGATTAGTGATCGATTCAACGTTACTCGTTCTTCACGAAGCAAGTTATTCGGACCATTCTCTGAAATCTGGAGTCAAATTGTCAAGACATGACAATTTGTGGGAACGGTATGGGGGAGTTCTGAGCACGTTTGAGAGGTGGGAATTATTTGATCATGGAACAGATCTGGGGAGATCAGAATTGGATGACACAGATTGCCTCCCATCAAATGGAATTTCAAACCTGGAACCGTGTATATATCAACAGTAAAGGCAAAAATAGGACATTCCTGCGCTCATCCTGCCCTAGGCTTTAAAAGAAAGAGCAAAGGAAGAAGACATTGCTAAACCATGCCAAAATCTTCCTGTCGACTCTTGCAGTGGATTTTAGTTCGAAGTTTATAGTCCGTAGCTCTCTAGCTTCGAGTGCTGAGTTCAGTAAAAAGCAATGCTAGATATATTAAAATTCATCTACTGAATTTATTCATTAAGTGATGAGGCAAATTCTTGTGAGTGCTAAATAAGCCTGCTAACTTGAATGACCAATTACAATTGGTATAGCGCTCAGTAAAACCCAATTTAATAGAGGAGTCTTAGTGTCCTTGACTTTGCTCGTCTTATAAATACTCGGTTTAAGTCTATTACACTATTCCTCTAAATTCTATAAGCACTTTTTTTTCCCTGCCAAATTTTGGTTTCCAACATTTTAATTTGATTGTAGTTTCATGCAAGTTCAAACATTTCATCACATTGTGGTCGTATTCAAATTGAGAGCCAAAAAATCATTTCATCTCTATGGTCTGAAGCCGGAAGTCGCCTTCTGATTTAGTAATTAATACGATCTCCGACCGATTAATAAGCAATATGTTCATAAATTTAAGTCTAAATCTGTCATTGTAAAGCGGTCGGGGGCACATCCACATCCGAACGTCAAAGTCTGGCATCAATGCTGGACAAAGATGGAGGGAGAGGGAGAGGGAGAGGGAGAGGGAGAGGGAGAGAGACAGAGAGCGCACCTCCCGCGAGGAAAAAAGACCATCAGATTAACTTTATACGTTTGATTGGCTAAATGATTGACAGCCTCTCCAAGAGTTTCTCGCCTCTGATGACGACCAGTCCAACGTAGGCCCAAACACAAACCGCTTGGGTCGGCTTTATCCAAAGATTCCGACGAACGAAAGCATCTTGCTCAGCAAGGAATCCAAAAAGGAACAAAAAGACAGAACAACGGCTGGCTGGCTTGCATTTAGATCCAATTTCACTTGGGGATCCAACAGATGTTTGGCGCGCATTTTCATACAATGGGAGACAAAGAAGTGCGTACTGACATGGTTATTGTCGGCTTACAAAATGAAAAAGAAAAACGTCAAAATTATAGACCGCGATACATTAACTAATTCAAAATCGACCTAACTTTGCTCCTTCTTTATCTAAAATTGTCTCCTGATGTTACGCCACTCCTGAATTTGACAGAATTTCGAACCTCACACTCTGCTAGTTCATTGATAGGAACACTACTACTACTACCGACACAGAAATTAGTACAGGAGACTCGCGATTGATGTGCTGCGGTTTTAAGATAAAATTCTCCTTGCAGCTCCTCCTTCCTCTAAAGAATGGAGGGAATTTCCAGGAAACAGTACCACCCCCATGTTGCGTCGCTCACCCAATTAAGCACACGGGGCAATCCATCTCCTTTGCATATTCAAACATCACTAACAATAAGGGTAGTTGATTGGATACGTTCCCCCGAGCAGCTCCGTTTGACTTGAAGTTTCGATCTATGAAACAAACGACCTCTTTGTTAGGTTCATACAGCATGATGGACTTAGTTTGGGCCTTCACTGTTTGAGCTCAGAAGGGAGAGAGGATGTTACTCTTTCAGGCTAAGCAAAAGGGCAAAATTCCTTCTTTGTGCTCTGCATAACCTCGCATTCTCCTCATTTTCCTCTCTCATACATATAGATAGGACAACCAAGGTACCCGCAAACTTCCGGAACAAGGGCCGCAATCGGAAAAAATAAATATCTGGTAAAACCTAAGTGCAAGGTGGCGGGATTAGGAAATTTCACCTGATACTGTACATATCTTTCGAAAAATTGCACCAAACATCTAGCAGCGAGAAGAGTGACAACGCCAACCACCCTCTGGCATGTCATGCCATGCATCTTGCATCATGAAGCTGGTTCTTTCTTGTTTCTTGTTCTTTTTTCTTTTCTTCCTTATTTTTTTGGGGGGCATCAGAAAGGGGAATCATGAAAATGGATCTTTTTTGTTATTAAAAGATGACAATGGACTTAAACCTAAGTTACCATGATATAATCAGAGACTATAATAGTCCCTACTCTGGATATTTAACTGAGCTATAGGCATCTGCTCTCGATAGTTCCGGAACTTTGAAACAGAAAATAAAAAGGAATATCCAATAGTTGCTACCTAAACTGTGTAAATAAGTGATTTACAGACACATGTGAATGTGCTGACCTGATCCGTCACTCCTCAACAATAAACTCATCTCGGGCATCAATACTTATCTTTTGAATCCTTCAATTTTGTCTGGGTGGCCTCATAGGGGTGGGCTGCTGCCTAAACTGCCAGCAAACTCCATCATTTCCTGGGCTACATAGTCATCAACAAGTGCTTCTATGGTTCTACCATCTCTTTCCAGACAGAGCAATAAGCTGCCAATCAAACACATAAATGAGTCCATATACTCAAGGTCATGGAAACCTAATAAAAAGGAAAACAGATTTAAAACTACAGGGATCAGAGATCTCCATGTCCTACTTACAAGAAACCCAAAGGGTCCCACTTGTACATAGCCTAAACAGCAATGTCCCATTATCTCAATGGGATGTTGTTTGGAAGCTCCCTTATCAGATTCGACCAACATAATACTATAGAGATGATGGTGAATGTAATCGACCAATAAAAAGTGAGATGCATGCATACATAGGGCCTAGTAGGATGAAATTCCTAGCTAGCAAGCAAGGTGATTGGTTGGTTACACCACATCATTGCTACATGGTATATTCGTCCCATAAAATACTTTCTCCTTTATTCTTTAGGTTGTGGCAATTACTCCTGATCTTTAAGTTTGTAGCAATTAAACCCACCCCAGCATATATTAAAAACTTAATGAAAGTATCACCCATCAAAATTTCGTTTGTATTTAAGTGACGGTTGAAAACTGAAGCCGCACCAACGCCCCACCACCTTATCAAAGTCAAGCTCCCAGATTGTACATCATAGTAGAAAGGAGATGGCATTCAAATACCCCCCAATATATCCATTTCTTCATAGAATTTTCTAGAAATTCATCAAATTGTATTTATTTTCCTGATGTTGACATGAATATGATTTTATTGCTATAAACATCTAAAGCTGTACCTCCTTTTTGGTAAATTGGGCTAAGTTGAGACGTCAGAGTAAAAGGGCAATTTACATCCTTTAAACTCAATTTCATTCTATGGAAGCCAAAAGAGAAGTGCTTCAATGTCTTGCCCAGATTATAAAGTTAAGAGTGTATATGATACTTCTGATTCTGTTAATGTACTAAAATATCTATTTATAACCTATTTAAAGATCACTAGGTTACTGCAGAGATTAAAAGGATAAGGAGGAGATTCCAATTGATCTTTGATATTTGAGGGGGAGACAATTTAACTTCCAGTACAAATCTCATGATCTATTCACAATGATGACTATACCTGGTCACTGGTAAATCTTCTCAGATATTTCATAAATCTTAGAGAGCAATTAAGCAGAAAGAAGAATGACCAACCTGGCGAGCTACTTGAGCCAGTCTCCGACTGTCTCTTGATGACTCATTCACTGCATCAGACTTTTTCGGCTCCCGAACGTCATCCTCCATATCATCCTTCTTCTTCTTCACTTTACTCTTGCGGGGTGCAGCATTTTCATCAGTGTGGTTTAAGGGCTCTCTTCTGCGCTTTCTCTGGAAGGTGTACTTGAGAGGCGTTGAGTTGTTAGTTTGAGTAGATCCTCCACTATTCATCTCTGAATCCAGGACTCTCACATCAGTCATTCCAATATCTAATTTACCATCTGTAAGCATCAGAATCTCCGGACCACTAATTTCCTTCTTCGCTGACTTAGAGTCATCTATAAACTGTTCTTCCCCAACAATCATTCTGTTATTTCTTGCTTGCAATGTGGAGTCTCCATCTCCTACGACTACGGCTCCATCCAAGTTGGGCAATAAGCCCTCTTCAGTCTCCTTCGGCCAAGCATCAGCAGAAGTAAAGTCGGCATCAAGTTGATCAGCCTTACAATGACGAAGAATTGATGGTTTAGTAGTTGAAGTGAGCTGGTCAGGAAGACACTTCCTTCCTCTAGCTATCTTTTTCCTCTTGCCTTTGAGAACTATACTGTTAGAAAGGTAGTTACGATTACCCTGCAACATATCCTGCAACCCTAAGGGATGTTTCAGTTCTTTCACTTTTTCATCCCTCAAAGAGACTCCAAAATGGGCAACTTCACCAGATTTAACACTGTCATTCGTTGAGAACGACTTGCAGTCAGAAAAAACTGAAGTTTGAGAACACTTCATGAGCTTACTAGAAGATGGTCTTTGTGAAGTAGCTTTGTACTTTCTAAGTTGTGCCCCTCTTCTTCTTCTAGTTGGGACCTTTGAAGTTTTATTCAATTCTTTCCCAGGTAGCTTCTGTGCCACTTCCAGGGTTTCTTCCATGTAAGCTTTATCAGTTCTCTTGCAGTCCAGAGCACAAGCTTCTGCGGAAGTTTCTACAGCTCCTAAAGTTCGATCCAGCATGTGTCCTTCAAATGCACGGACTCTCTGGGTACATCCATTCCGGTACAGCTCAGGCTCCTTTCTTCTTGCCATGATTATGGAGGCTAAATCTGGGCTTTGGTCACGATCATCCTCCAAAGGCCGATCAACCAATTGTCGAGCCTGCTTTCTTCCATTGCAGCTCCTGTGGTCCCTGGCTTGGTTAATCAAGGACACACCCTCCAGAGGAGCCACAGTTTCGAGCTCTGAGTCGGATGAATAGGGTACAATCGATTGAAAGGAGTTAACATGATTCTCTGGAGTTCCATCCTTCCTAGGAAATGATAGTTCCTCTGGATTTTGTCCTATTTGGTTTTTACTCGCCTTCTCCAATTCATCCTGCGCATTTTTCAACTCTCCTCTGAGGTCTAGGATCTTGTCTTCTGCCTCATGTAGCTGTGCTTCAAGCTCTTGAATCCTTCCCCTTTGGCTCACAGACGTTTTTTCTGCTTCAGCCATCTATATGGAACAAAAACAGCAAAAGCTATAAGTGCTGGAAGTTATCAAACAGCATACAGAGGCATATACTGAATAAATCTCAGCTTCGCTCTTAATCCTTAAACCATGTAATTTCCTTGAAGAAGTAAACATATTGAACTTAGGCCAACATAATCTCACAAAAGATTGGATTTGCAGAAACTAAAGCATAAGAAATGCCTTTAATTCTACAGAAAAGTTATTAAACTTTCAGAATGTTGAAATCAAATAATCCAATGATGACATTAAAATTTCTCTAACAATTAGTGATCAGCACCTCTAAGTACAACAAGTCCAAAGCAGATTTTAAGTATGCCAGGTCACATGTGATCGAGAAGAAGAATTGAACGAAGGAATGCTTTTAGCAACTGAAAACTGCTTATAGTAAGGAGTTTCCTAAAATGTAATGCTAAAACGAGTAAAGCGAGAGATGGATGTCAACAATGATAGAATCTCCTCGTTCACATACAAGATTACCAAAAGAGGACATAATTCACAAGACCCAAGCTTGCAGATTTTCCGACTGAAGGATAGTTCTCCTAAGACTAAGCCAAGTTTGCATCATGCCAAGCTAACGAAACTATTCCATGTTTTTATTTCCTTTTTTACTGTGGAGCGCTTTGAAACTGCTCCATGGCACGTTAGACAGAATATGACCATCCAAGATATCTATCAGTGGTGAGCATTATGAAAAGCAATGCACACATTGTAGCCAGGAGACATCCATAAAGCAAGCAATGCAAGGTCAAAGATGTTTCCATCTTTCTGGTGAAGTTATCATGACGTCGAGAAACAAATGAAATTACTCAATCCCAGACGAGTTGCAAAGTGAATCCATCATCAGTACAATCTTAAAATTGATCAGCTAACGGAGTAACTAACTTTTGCACTGTGCAGAAGCCATCCACTAGGGCATCACCAAATGCCTATCCATCTACATACACAGACTTAACATTTAACCGCAAGGAGACGTTTGAGGCACTGCTCTTTTTCTGTACAATACGTAACTCAAAATACACAAACCCATCTTAACAATGCAGTCAGGCAGATTAACTAACGAATTATTTCACGACCTTTCATCGAATCACAATTTCGCCCGAGCCATTATCAAATCCCACATTGCGCGATCTCAGTACAGCTGCTCCCCCATCAGAATCGGATCAGACAAATCATCGACAAGCAGGCAAACAACTCGAGGCCTAGATCAAACGGTCGGCACGATCAAAGAGCCAAACGAGGGAACTTCCCCGACGAGCACTAACTAAACAGCCAGACAGACCGTCGGGACGCACTCACCTTGGCATCCATCATCTGCTTCAGGCGCAGCAGCATCCGGAGGCCTTCCTCCTTGGTCGCCTTCAGATCATGCTGGACCCGGAGCGCCTTGCGCTCGGACGCCATCACGCGAGCCGCCGCCTCCTTCGCCGTGTTCAGGATGATCTCCGCGTACGCCTTCTTCAACGCCACCATGCTCTTCCCAAAACCAAAAAAAAAAAAAAATAACAAAACAAAACCGCACAAAAAGCATAAAAACTCAAAACTCAAAACACAAAAAAACAATCGCCGAGACGCGCCGGCGGAATTACGCAATCGAGGCTCCCGCGCGCGCGAGAACCGACCGCCGGAGACGCGAGGGCCGCGCGACATTCCGCCGCCGCCGCCGCCGCCGGCGACCGCGCGCGGCGGAAGCGGAGGCGATTGGAGGTTGTAGAGAGAGAGAGAGAGAGAGGGAGGGAGACCGGGAGTTACCTCGGAATCGTCCATTGCTAGGGCTGGAATGAGGAGGTCTGCGAGGGGTAGAGAGAGAGAGAGAGAGAGAGAGAGTTTTCGCCACTGCGTCTGCTGGGGAGCGGAGCGGTGGTGTGTCTGTTAGCAACCGAAAAAGGAAGGAAAAAAAAAAGGGAAAAGAGAAGAGAGGAGGAGGAGGTGGAGGTTACGGGTTCCTCCTGCCTCTTAATTTACGCGATTGCCCCTCGTTTTGAAATTCAATTACTACGAGGGTTCGGCCGTCGGTTAAGGATGGTGTCCTCGAGTCAGTTGAGTCGAGCGTTGAGGGTTTGGTCCTTCGGGAATCTGGTCGTTTTCTTTTTTTTTTTTTTTTCTTTTTTTTTTCTTCTTCTTTTTTTTTTTGAATTTTCGTTTTCCTCTTGAAATCTCGACCGGAAGGGAGGAAGAAAAAGAAGGGGAAGAAAAAGTTCGGGGATTTGGAAATCCAATTGAAAATATAAACATTAGCCTTTGACTTGTAATTTCGCGAGAGAAAAAGAAATGGTAAAATTGGCATTTAGGAGTTTAATGTAAAGGTTTAAGTAAATTAGTAAAAGGAGACGGCGCTTGTATAAAGAGTGCATGAACCTAGACAATAAAGTGTATGATATTCTTGACACTCCTCATGCGTTCAAGAGATTAAATTTGACACATGGAGTTTGACGAATGTGAATCGCGCATGCAAAATAAAATGGAGTAGAACCTGCCTCCGGTACCTATCTTGAAAAGTTGGCGATTGCTCATTCCTTCTGTTCGCTGCCTTTTCTTTTCGAGCTGGAGAGACCAAAAAAAAATTTTGGGCCCTATCAACTCTAAAAATCTACATAATTTTTTCACCTCAAATTTTCTTGAACTCTTCCAGACGATTGACTACTCTCGGTCCATTTCGTTACCTACCATTTTTCCATACCCATTCCAACCTTTCCAGTAGAAATGGTCGGCATTTACTCATGTCGATTATTTGTGTCATCGTTTAAAAAAAAAAAACAATCTCAACATGTTCATGCGCAATCTGGTTTATCTGATGTTCATCAAAGCTTCAGTCAAAGCCTCAACATGCACGTGTTGATAATGATTTTCGGCGTCTATATTTGTGACCTTGATTAGCCCTCCAATACTCAAGTCAGTAGATGGAAGAGAGCAAAGGAAAGAGACTTGGGATATAGAGAATTGATCAGCTCTCTGATACTTAATTTTCATTTATTTCATAGAAAATAAATGATTTCGAAAAATATTTTCTAACAAATGATTGATTGTATCGCTTTAGAATATTTTTATTATAGACAATAATTTATGTTTAAACATTTTCGTGGACAATGAAATATTTTCCATTATCATAAGCAATAGAAGTGATTATTTATTTTAGAAAGTGTACTCAAAATCAATCATTTTTTGGCAAAATTAAAGGAGCCTAAAGTTGTACTTATTTTGCACCAATTTAGACCAAAAAATCAGAGATTGGTGCCCTTACTGAGATGTCAGTGGTTCAAACTCATTCGATGAGAGTTAGGTACACCCCTACATCCATAGGTAATTTTGATCTCGTGACCCTATATCCATGGGAATACCAACATTGTACTATTGGCAGTGGTTTGGAATAGGGATGAGCGGTTTCAAGGTCAATCTAGGTTTTATATAAGACCTATCTTGGTTGAACCGATTCCCTAATTTTTTGAATGTAAAATATGTTAATTTTGAACCTAAAGCCTCCCATGTCAATCAGTTTTAGGTCTACTCGGGGATGCCTCTTTTTATTCATTTTAGTTAAGTAAATGAAAGTGAACGCAATAATAAAAATCCTCATTTATCATTAGCAACAATTCATAAGAAAGGTGAACATGCAAAATAAAATAAATAATAAATTTGTTAAAATACGTGAACTGCGGTTCATCAATTCCTAATTCTCGATTTAGTTCTTACTCAGGAACTAGGAATTGGACCCCACCACGAAAACTTGAAACTTGAAACCGGATCGGTACAGTCCAATTCCTAATTCTACATCTTAAATTCATGCTGATCCCCTAATTTGGAATGCGGTTGTAGGTGGGGAGAAAAGAAGGCCCACGAAGCCCATTTGGAATCGTTGACAAGGTATCCCCAACTTCCAAGAAATGCGGTGGCCCCGATGCGACGACGTTTGCGGCGAGGCGCGATTTTTCCGGTTTTCGGATCGCTCCGGGCGCGACCAAAAGGGTAAACGCGGGGTCCACAGGCGTGTTCAACCACCGGTCGACACGACCGCCGATGAATATGAATGAAGGTCGTTACGCGGGAAGTGTGAAACTTTATCCAAGAATCGGCGACACGTGTCGTCATTGCGGGCCCACATCTTTTTGTCCTTGGATCGAAAAGCTCGACTTCCAACATACAGAGGAACGAGATGACACTGTGTGTATATATATATATATATTATGTGTGTGTGTATAAGTATGTACGTATACGTATATATAGGTAGGCGTGCTGTTGCGCGAATTATCGTCATACGAAATATAAAATCAAACGGAAAATAGAAAAAGTTGGAGTATAAACAATCAATTATCACAAACATGGAAAGGCTTATATATGTTTCATATGTTATGTCATCATTGCATCTAAAAATTCATAGATGCTTTGCCTCTCATCTAAATTATATCGTTGTGTCGAAGCAAAAAACTTTTTCTTCTATATAAAGGGTTACGGCCAAAATAATTAAACATAGGGACATTGAAAATTCTAATATCTAGGGCGGTTTTTTGGAAAAGAAATAATTACATAAATAATCCATGAATTTTGTCCTAATATCGGTGCATAAATTTTTAATTTGTGCAATGTGATCCTTAAATTTTAACTCGATCTTTAATATGACCCCCGATTTATTTATTTATTTAATGTGGTCCCTAGAGTTATTATTCATATTTAATATTTGTCTTTTCATTAATTCAAGTTCGGAGACGGTATTGAACAATTTCATATAATTCAAAGACTAAATTAAATATGCATTAAAGGTCTAGGGACCACATTGAGCAACTTAAAATTAGAATGACATTGGGCATTTTAAAATTCACGGACCACATTGCATATTGAACCAAAATATTATAGAACATCTATATCATTTTCCCTTCGAATAAATATAAATGCCGAGACTGTATTTAATCATCTAAGATGAAAAAGTAACACCTCACATGTTTGATAGGTTTCAAGGCAAAATACAATGCCGTCTCATGTCAAAACTTGAGCATTTACAAAGCCTAGTCGTGTATCAGGTTAAATATACGAAAGAAAATATATTATAACATCTTTAGTTAAATAAGTTGCACTACTAGCCAATTTCGCGTAGATACGGTTAACTAAAACCAAAATTTTGCTAATTGTATTATGGGAACGCACCAAATTCTATTCGTTCGTCCATATTTGGGTTAATACCGACAAAAACATCTCCAAACAAGGTTCCGCAACCATGCCAAATGGGTCTGAACGAGAAGAGCAGAGCAAACGGAAGGCAATGCCTTGGTCAAGCAAAGCAGCATGATCCTAATGAACTTTGTTCATTTAGGATGCCAGGGAAAATTCAATAAGATTGCAAGAAATGCTGCTATTAGCATTCAGAAAATGTGCTCTCGATTGTTGATTTTGCACCAAAGCTTTCTTCAAATCTACATGATTTTTTCACCTCAAATTTTCTTGAACTCTTCCGGACAAGATTTGAATACCATTTCGTTCCCTACCATTTTTCCATACCCATTCCAACCTTTCCAATAGAAATCGTTGGCATTTATTCATATTGATCATTCATGTCATTGTAAAAACAAAAAGATTCCAACATGTTGATGCGCAATTTGGTCCATTCGATATTCATCAAAGCTTTAGTCAAGGCTTCAACATGCACTCGTTGATAATGACTTACGGCATCTAAATTTGCAACCTTGATTAGCCCCTCCAATACTCAGGTTAGTAAATGGAAGAGAACAAGGGAAAGAGACTTGAGATATAGAGAATTAATTGGCTCTCTAATACTTAAGTTTCATTTGTTTCACAAAAAACAAATGATTTATAAAATATTTTCCAAAAAAATGATTGTTTTTATTATTTGAAATAATTAGCCAATAAAAAATATTTTTAATATCGATAACAATTTATATTTAAATATTTTCATAGATAATGAAATATTTTTCGTTATTATAAGCAATAGAAACGGCCATTTTTTTAGAAAGTGTATTCGAAATTAATCATCTTTCGCAAAATAAAAGGAACCTTAAGTTGTATTTATTTAACCCCAATTTGGATTGAAAAATCTGAGATTGGTGCCCTTATTGAGATGTTAGTGGTTCGGAACTCATCCAGTGAGAGCTAGGTACACCCAGACATCCAAAGGTAATTTCGATCTTGTGACCCTACATCCATTGGAATACCAACGCCATACCATTGGCGGTGGTTTGAAATAGGGATGAGCTATCCACAGTCGGTCAAATTCCATTTGAAATCTATTTTGTCTGAATTGATTCTCTAGTTTTTGAAACGTAAAACTTGTCTTGCGTACCTTGAAACGTAAAACCTACCATGTCAATTAATTCCAAGGTCTACTCGAGAACGTTAATTTCTTCTTCTTCTTCTTTTTTTATTTTTTTATTTTCATTTAGCTAAGTAAAATGAAAGTGAATGCAATAATAATAATCCATGTTTGTTAATAACAACAATTCGTAAAAAGATGAATGTGTAAAATAAAATAAATAATAAAATGTTCAAAATATGTAACCGCAGTTCATTAATTCCCAGTTCCCAATTAGGTTCTTACTCAATAACCGAAAATTGAACCACACGGTGTTTGTTTCACTTTTTTGGGAATTGGGAACTGACTCGGTAATGGCAGGAATCTGCAAATGGATTGATTCGGTCCGATTCTTGATTCTACTCTGAATCGATGCTCACCCCCAATTTAGAGCGCGGTCATCGTTTGGGGGAAAAGGCCCACGGAGCCCATTTGGAATCGTTGACGGGTATCCCCAACTTCCAAGAAATGCGGTGGCCCCGATGCGACGACGTTTGCAGCGAGGCGCGATTTTTCGGTTTCGCATCGCTCCGGGCGCGAGCGAAAGAGGAAGCGCGGGGCCCACGGGCGTGCTCACCGGTCAACACGCATGCCGATGAATATGAATGAAGGTCGTTACGCGGGAAGTGGGAAACTTTATCCACGAATCGGCGACACGTGTCGTTATTCCGGGCCCACATCTTTTTGTCCTTGGATCGAAAGCTCGACTTCTAACCAACAGAGGAACGAGACAAAACTGTAATTAATATATATATATATATAATATATATAAATATAATGTACGTATGCGTATATATAGCTATACGCGCTTTTGCAGGAATTGTCATCATACAAAATATAAAATTAAACAGAAAATAGAAAAAGTTGGAACATAATGAATCAATTATCACGAACATGATAAGGCTTATGTATGTTTCATATGTTCCTTATTATGCTGTAATTGCATTTAAACAATTCCAATTGATGACTTTGCCTCTCATCTAAATTATCATGAAACGGGACTATGATACAAGTCAAGGAAAACAAAAATAGAATTTGTGACAAGTATGTTATTCCACACGTACGACCCTTTCGGCCTCAGAGAAGGAATTGCATATTAGCCATCAAATTCATTTTTATTTTTTGACCATATCATAGAAAAATTTAAGGTAATGGAATTCTGATGCACATATTCCACATTATGACAAGTGCAAAGTATACTACCATGATTGTCAAAATATCTATAGTTTTAAAGAATCATACCAGGCATAAAGGAAGAAAGGAAAACTTTAAGGATTTATAGCAAACCGTACGATATTATTTTTCTTGATATAAAACGGTTACGGCAAAAAATAATTAATAAAGAGACATTAAAAATTCTAATACGTAGGGCAGTTTTTTGGATAAGGGATGATGACACAAATGGTCTCTGAACTTTAATCTAATGTGCAATATGGTTCATAAATTTTAACTCAATGTTCAATGTAGTCTCTAATTTTTTTATTTGTTCAATGCGATCCTTGGAGTTTTGGTGCATGTTCAATATAGTTCAAGGATAATATTGAACATTTTCATATAGTTCGGAGATTAAATTGAACATTTACCAAATGTCTATAAATCACGTTGAATAGCTTAAAACTTCAGGGATGGCATTGCATATTAGTTTGAAGTTCATGAATCGCATTTCACATTAAATCAAGATTCATGGACCATTTATGTCATTTTCCCTTTGGATAAATATAAATTCCAAGACCATATTTAATCATATAAAAGGAAAAATAACACCTCACATGTTCGATATATTTTGTGGCAAAACACGATGCCATCTCACGTCAAAACTCAAACATTTACAAAGCCTAGTTGTGTATCGAGTTAAATATAAGAAAGAAAAGATATTATAGCATCTTTAGCTAAATAAGTTTTACTAGCCGATTATGCGTAGATACGATTAATATGATCCAAAACTTTGCTAATTGTCTTATGGCAATGCTCCAAATTATACTTGTGCGTCCCAATTCGGGTCAATACCGACAAAAATATCTTCGAACAAGGTTCTACAACCATGCCAAATGAGTCTGAACGAGAAGAGCAAAGCAAACGGAAGGCGATGCCTTGTTCAACTGCAGAGCAGCACGATCCTGATGAAATTAGTTCATTCAGCATGTCATGGAAAAATCGATAAGGTTGCAAGAAATGCTGCTATTAGCATTCAGAAAATGTGTTCTCGATTGTTGATTTTGCACGAAAGTTTTCTCTGTACATGAAGTTGAAGCAGTTAAAGATAAAATTTGGTGGGAAATGTGACTAATTAATAGCTCAGGTATTGACTTCTATTTGTGACTTGTCGTTAATTGAGTATTGAATTTACAAGACCAGAGAACTAATCGTGAAAATAAAAAGGATGGAGACCACATTCCAATAGGCTCCTAGTTTAGTGGGTCTTTCGCTAGAGAAGCTCATTTTCAAGTAACCATCAGAAAAAAGTTAATTTCATTCTTGGCAAAATTTTACTTAATCAAGAGGATTTGTAATTTATAAATTGACATTGGTATATGTGCTCTAATCGCGAGGTGCCACTTTCACAAATCAATCACCTGAGAGTAGGGTAATAAAAGTGAGCACTCCTTAAAATGATTGCTCGAGTCCAACGTGATACTAATGTACATAGAAATATTTTTTAGGCGATTCAATAATCAACGCAATCATTGCCTTCTTTATGAATATGCTTCAACTCGATCTTCAATTCTTGCATAATTCTAGTTGACAAACATGATTGAGATTTCACTTCCAAGATCATTAAGTGGGAGACCCGAAAACCCAAATTACGGCTTTACTAAGTCTAGAAAAGAGAACCCGTAAGAGAACCCCTTCTGACGGGTTTCAACTTTCAAATACCAGATAAAGATGCAAGTTCAAGCTTTGAACAAGCACTTTGGGAAGAAAGGACTTTGATTTGAACTTTCAAATTGAGAGGAACATTTTTGGAAAGACATGAAAGCCCCGCATTCCCCAAGTGGCAGGACCATGAATCTCGTACGGATCCAACTCCAATGCACCTGATTGGCTGCATTGTGGCCGGATTCAAAACCCATTTCACCAAAAGCAATAAAGTAGTCTTCGCACCAAATAAACTCACTTTCACGAATGGCGTAACATAAAATATCAAGTTAATTATGATGCGCATATCATGTAAATTTACTTTTGTAAAACTAACAAGGATGAATTACATTGTCTTTTTCATATGTGATTGGCTTAGTTTACCTGGTATGTTTTTATTAGAGAGATTATAGTGCGTTTGGTAACATTTTTTTTCCCGAAAATAAAGAAATAGATTTCATTTACTTTTTATTTACGTTTCAAATTGATTCTCAGGTCATTTTTTTATTTCAGGGAATATAAAACTTAGCTAGCATTAGCAAACAAAACATTTTTTCTGTTCTAGAAACAAAAGAACAAAATGGGATAGTTATCTAATAGGCCATTAGAATAATGAGAGAGGATCAACTAGTGCAGCACAAAAACTGGCCATTGCCCATTTTGCTGTTGATCATGGAATATTTCCAAATCAATGAGCAATGAATAAGCACCATCTCGTTTTTATTGTTATTTTTATTTTATTTAATTTCATTTTTTATGCTAAAAAACCCCATCTTTTTAGTCAAATCATCGATGATCATCAAGAACGTCATTCACCATTGAATTTGATCGAGACACACACAGAAAGCACACCAAAAAAGAAGAAGCTGAGATTCTGTTTCTCTCTTTGCAGATTTCTGGTCAATGTCCCTTCTTCACACTTTCTTTCATTCCCAAAGTTTCAAGTTTTACGCGTAAAACTCCCCCCATAAAGCTAGTCGCTCGAGAACACCATTTGCTGTGCCTATCATGAACGGTCCTCTTCGTTCGGTATAAACTGGTTCAGAGGTTTCATAAAAGGTTCTGAGCTTTTTCTCGCAT
Source organism: Eucalyptus curtisii (assembly GCA_017140595.1). NCBI lineage: Eukaryota > Viridiplantae > Streptophyta > Magnoliopsida > Myrtales > Myrtaceae > Eucalyptus > Eucalyptus curtisii. The sequence goes on along the minus strand of CM029503.1, from coordinate 27,830,359 downwards.
TGGTCAGCGAGACCATCATCAATGAAACGCTCGTCGGACCTGATGAACTTGTTTTTTGATCGAATGGCTTGTTTCAGCAGTCGCTGGCGTTGAGGACGATGCCATGTGCTTGCAAGGTCTCAAAGCCTCGTGACTAACGTGGACTCCATCGAGAGCAGTGTGGTTGCTTCGATGAAGGGGGATGTTTATGCATTTGGGGAGGTGCTTTTGCAGCTGGTAGCGGGGCCAAAGCCTCTCGAGGTGAACAAAAACTGATGAAGGATTCAAGGGTAATTTAGTGGATTGGGTGCATGTGCTCTCTGGCCTCGACAGAATTAAGGAAGTCGTTGACAGACTATCTGGGAACGCGGCCATGATGGCGAAATTCTGCAGTTCCTTAAAAGTCACTTTCAATTGCATAACTTCTCGACATAGGGACTGGTGGTCCATGTACCAGGCTTACCAGTCATCGAAGAGCATGGCCGAAGAGCAGGGGATGACGAAGGAATATGGGGATGAGTTTCCTCTGATTCAATTCCCAAGGAGATTTCCAAAGTAATTGGTAAAAAGTCAAAAACATTCCTGGTGTATAGTTCCGCAATCTGTATTTTCACCTGTGTATAATTTAATTTTTCTACATGATGAAATAAGCTATATAGTTCTCGATTCAAGCATTTATCAGGTGTACATGAATTTCCTGGCTCTTCTGTGTGGGGAGAGGTTTTAAAATAGAATCCCTTCCATCTTTTATGTGCTTCCCTGCTTGCTGATTCGTAGCACACTGCGGCGGTAACGTCAATCAGCTCACTTTTTTAACTTTCTCATACCTAATGGTTATCCGGAGCAACATGCTGCTGATGCCACATTAGAAATAACAACCATCTTCATGGGCAATAACGTCTCTGTGTGCGTGTGTGCGCGCGGGGGTCGAATATGCATGGAACTTGAAAACAATCTTATCTGATCTCATTATTGTCCATAATTATTGTATACGCTGCTGGTTCTTCCGGGTTCTCTGTACATTAAGCTACGAACGCTAGCTGGAAACATATAGTCATTCTTCTATGTTGTAGCTCTTCATAGGGGCTACTGGATTGTCATGTCTGGGGAGCGTGTATTAGGCACATAAAGATTGGGAGTCCCATTTCGTTTAGGTCTGTTGTCCGGAAATAAAAAAATAAATTACAAACTAGTTGCCTTGGGGGCTCATAACCACGGATCAGTCACTAAGGGCGTATTTGGTAACGTTTCTGTTAAAAAATTGTTCCTGGGAATATAAATAGAAAAAACTATTTCTGTTTCAGGGAACAATTTTTGAAAAAGAACGCGTTTAGAATCGCACAAAATTTTTATTCCTGAAATAGGAAAAAAAAAACAAAAACATGTTTAGTAAACTTGTATAATTTTTTGGTTTCTTTTAATTTTTTAATTTTTTAATATTTTTATTTTATTTTTCCTTTTTCTTTTTCTCAGCTATCGGGTTAGCTATTGTTTCGTCAATTTATCGTAACAGAAAATCAACTTGTATTAATCAATCGAATTTGTTGAATAAATGAATAAATAAGTAGTATTAATTAATTATATATTATTAATTATAGAAATTAGAATATTCATCAATTCAAATTAGTATGTATAATACGTGGGTTTGAGAAAAACGTAAAAAATCAAAGTATCTTGGGCCAATCTCATGACTCGATCCGGAATTCGATTGATTAGAAAAATTATGGTAAAATCCATGGATTCATCTAGTGTTTAAATATATGCCGGTGGCCAAGCGAGATCACCGCTGGCCAGGCGAGCCTCGCCAGGAGCCACCGGTGAGGCTCGACCTAGCCCAAGCGGCGCGAGGTCGGCCTCGCCCGGCTCGGCGAGGCCCGGCCTCGTGCCGGCTAGGGAGGCCGAGCCTCGTCGTGGCCGTGCGAGGCTCGGCCTCGCCTGGGCTGGGCGAGGACAACCTCGCGCGGCCACAACGAGCCATGGCGAGGCTTGTCGGCCCGAGCCTCGCCGTGGCTCGACCTCTCCGAGGGCCGGTGACGCTCCGGCAAGGTTGCCGGCCCTCGTCTGGCCGATCGCCGGCGTCCGCCATGGCCAAAGCCGGTGACCGGCAAAAGGAGGAAGAAGAAGAAGAAGAAAAGAAGGAGAAAAAAGAAGAAAAAAAAGTATTTCTTGGAAGTGTTAAAAAACAAAGAAAACAAGTTTTTTCTCGCTTCTTTTTTTTGTTCCAAATCTGTTCCCGCGAACAAAAGTGTAAACAAACGCGTTTCTGTTCTTTTTTTTTGTTCCCCGGAACAAAATAACAAAAATTTGTGTTCTGGGGAACAGAAACACATTTAAACAAACGCGCCCTAAGTCGGAGAAACGCCAGGAACATTGCGGGACATCTGAATGCCATCTTCCCAACTTTCTGTGACCGAAGTTTAGTCCGGCGATGTCTTCTCCAAAACCAAGAAAACGAAGCTCTCTTAGAACCTCAAAGGCAATTCTTGGATGGGAAAGGGCAAAGGTTCAGGGTTGAAGCTTGTCATGGATGGGTTTTTCGGTGCTCGCATCATTCTCAGTCTTTCTATAGCACGAGCCTCTTGGGCTATTTCGAACCATGAACTAACTACATGTACTTTACACATGCTAGTGCAGTCCGCTTCGACAACAGAAACAGAGACATTATCAGCAATAGCACACAAAAAGTTGCTACTTTAAATTGATCAGTAGAGTCGAAATGAGGTCCATCAAAAGGCAGACAGAAATTCTCACAAGAACGAGAACTTGCACGAGCTGGGGAACTGTCTCCCATGCAACAAAAGGGACCACAAATTTTGAGTATCAGTTCACTTTTTAGACCGAGTCCTTTTGCTTCTCGAAACACACGAAATCAAGCCAGGAAAAAGGGGGCAAAGCAAAAGGGAAGGGAAGAAAAAGAAGGATTGAAAGCAAAAGCAATTGAGCTTAGATTGCTCCTTGTCTCTCCCTTTCCTTAACTGCTTGTCTTAGGAGAAAGTTTGTTTTTCCTTTTTAAATTTTTAATATCTACTCCAGTTTATCCTACCCCATTTCTAATTTCTTATCCGACAATTTATTCGGATTTATATGGTCCGGAGGACTCGCCAATTACCGAATAGGATAATATCTTAACTGCTTAACTGCTAAACACATCGTGAAGGTTTGGACTTTGAGATTCGGTTTTTTTTTTTCTTTTACTCGTGAAAAATTGATTGGAAAGGTTTTTGATTGGGAAAGAAAATGAAGGAGGAGAAATAATTGGGAAAATGACATAAAATGATTTATAAACTTTAACCTAATGCACAATATTATTCTTGAATTTTTAATTTGTTTAATGCGGTTTTGAATTTTAGCTCAATATGTAATGTGATTCCTAAACTTTTAAGTTATTTAATATGATATCTAAACTTTTAGTACACATTCAATTTATTCCCCAGGCTAGATAATCCAAAGACTAAATTGAATCCGGGAATATAATAATTCAATGACTAGATTTACTAAAAGTTCATGAATCACTTTGAATAAATTAAAAGTTTAAAGATGATATTACACATCAAATTAAAGTTAAAAAATTATTTGTATAATTATCCCAAAATAATTCTCTCAATGTTATCTAGGATGGTTGGAAGTAAATGCGGGGATGTTCGAAAGTATTTTATTTGATAAAAGATTCAATTGAAATATAATAATATTAGTCTTTTGGCTTGCGATTTTGTGAGAAAAAGAAAGGGCAAAGTTGACGTTAAAAAGTCGAACAAAAAGTTTAAGCATATAAATCTAGAATAGGGATGTGGGATATCTTAACATCCCTTAAACGTGCAAGTGAGATTAGATACGGCACATAAAATTTGAAGAATGATGGCCGCGCACGCAAAATAAGTTGCAATAAAACATGACGTTGACATTAGAAAGTCCAACAAAAAATATTATGCTCATAAGTGAATAGAGACTATATAAATATAAAGAAGATAGAAATCGTAGACATTAAAAAAATATTAAACTTTGAGAGTTGGTGTTTGCTCATTTTTTAGTTCTTGGCCTTTTCTCTTTCCTTTTGTGAGACAAAAAATTTTCGAGTCCTACGTATTTCAAATCTATATCATTTTTTTTTTCACTTCAATTTTCTCAAACCTTTCCATACGAGAGAATTTGACGATGTCTGTTTTTTTCCCTATAATTTTTTCCCTACCCATTTTACCCTTCTTAAATAAAATTTGTCACTTCCCAAAACCAACAAAAATGGGGATAATATAGTCGTCCTTCTGAATCTCAAACGGGAACCAACTATATGTCATCAACGTGTGTATGTATACATATCAGATAAACCAACATATTGTTTGTAACATCATAATTTCGATAATTTGCCAAAAAGAATTGCACAACTTAGAACTCAACCAACCTAACAAACTATCAATAACCATAAATACAACTCCATTAAAATAATATCCAAAATCCACTCTAAAAAATCCCGTGATAGCACTCTCATACTAACGGCCATTAATAGGGAACCTGAAAAATATGAAAGATAAATAAAATGAGCAATCACTATCGAGTGAGTAGTACATCTCTTGAGTTATATCTTACTCAAATATAACTATATTAATAGCAAAAATACTCATTTCATTAATATATCAAATCACGTATCAATGATTCAATTCAATACTTAATTCCATTAAATCACATGTCAAAGCTCCATTGCATGGCTCTAAAGGTGGCTTGCATAAAACTTACATCATTGTGCAGCATTTAGTCCTTGAGCAACACACATCAATAGTACAATGCCCTAGAAGTGGCTCTCATAAGACTTGCATGACCATGTAGCACTTAGCCCTTGACCAATACACATGAATAGTACAGATATGGCTTCCACAGACTTGCATAACCATATAACACTTGGCCCTTATCCTTGTACAATATGCATACTTAGAACTCCTCATTGAGTTTGTAGTGATCATGAATATCAATCCATCGTCCCAATAATTCACAAAATCAATTAAGAATATATGTCACAAATTGGTTTTACAAACCAAAACAAATAACATTTTTAACAACATAGCTCATCCGCCTATTGCATTTTTCAAATTATTCCAAACTCATTTCATAAATTAGTATATATATATATATCTGTGTGTGTGTGTGTCTATATTCATGTTATTTTCAAGACATGAGTTTTACAAACTTAAAAAAGAGATAAGCACCACTCACTTGGGAATGCTCAAAAATCAAACAATACATAGCTATATGAGTCAACCATCTCGTAATTCTAACAAATAAATAAGAATGGACATTAAAAGTTAACAAAACTACTCCTATATGACGACAAATTGCTTACCCAAAGCGATTATTCAAGCCTAAACGTAACTTGGAATTCACAAGTGAAACCCTAAAATTATTGCTCCTACCAAAACGTTCCTCCAAATCGACTCTTGCCAAACTTCACGGCTCCATAACGCCATAATCCAACATTTCCATAACAACCCAAGGCTCAACAATTTGAAATTTGGATTTCGTGCTCAAATTTCATGAAACTTCAAATTTATACCCTAATTCTAAAAGATTACTTTGATTAAATGAACAAAGGACATGACCACTAAAAAGTATTGTGAATTGCAGTTGAATTGACTTGACGAGATCCCGTATAGTGCACGCATGAATTTTCTTCTTTCCTTTTTCCTTCTCTGTCCTCTCTTTCGTTTCTTTCCCCTATTTTCTCTCTGGTTTCTGCGAGCACCCGGTCATTGTAGCAATGTTGACAAGGTCATTTTTTATTTATGCTTTTCCCCCTTAGACTTGGTCAATTATTCCAGAATTGGTTGGTGTCTTACTCTTGTTGATCATTCGTGTCATCATTAAAGGGGAGAGAGTAGAGGAAAGAGATGCCCAATCCGGTCATTCGGCGTTCAACGGAGCTCCAATCAAGAAGGATTCAACCTGCACGCATGACTTACCGCGTCCGGATTTGTGACCCTGATTAGCCTCTTAGGTATTTAAGTCGGCAAACGGAACAGTACAAAGGAAAGAGACATGGTATAGAGAATTGATCGGCCCTCATATACTTGAGTTCTACTTACTTTAATTCCAATGTTCATTGAAAAAGTTTGAGATACACCCATTAAGATATTAGTGATTTGAAATTAGGGGTCATCAAATCCAGGTTTCGTATGAGTTTCACATGGATTCTAGAACTTACTTGTTGGAATAAGTTCATCATTTTTTGGAACCCAAGACCTAACTTACATATCTTAGAACCTGTAATCTACTCTGTCATAGGTTGCAGCGTTAGTTTCAAGGTCTACTCAAGTTCCACTTATATAATTAATTGAACAATTGCAGTGAATTAAAACTTTTAATGACCATACTTGCTCCTACAATTCACTGACCATAACTTATATTTAGACACACGAAAAATATGAATATTAATAAAGTAAAAGTTTTGTTATAAAATATAAGTTTAGATTAGTGTTTTCAGATTATACACGCATCATCAAACATCATGGAATATTGTACGATTGTGCAAATACATAGATTATGAAAAACATTAAAACTTTTTTCCAGATTCTAAGTTATAGGCTATTGTTACAAGTTTTAGGTTTCTCTAACTAAGAACTTAGAATTTACCCATCAAAATAGGTTCTTCATTTTTTGGAATATGGAACCTACCCTGCATACCTCAGAACCTGAAACTTATAGGTTCTCACCGGGTAGGTTCTCAAGTTCCAGGTTTTACTCTAAAACCATGGTCATCCTTAGTTTGAAACATCTTAGGGGAGTTAGGTACGCGCATTACTAATTTGATCTCATAACCTCGCCTTCGTAGAATACCGAGTTTGTGCCATAGCATTGCCATCACTGAAAAGAGAAAAACAACGTTTGTGTATGCGTATGTATATATTATAATTGAATGCACAAATTATCATTCAAAATATAATTTAAGCGGAATTTGGAAAAATTTGAGCATGACTACATCATTTCGTTAATGCATAATTTTTTAGATGATTACAAAATTTCTATATCAGTAAGCAATGAAGAATATGTATGACGTTATTGTGTTCAAAGTGAACAACTTGTTTTTATATATGAAGAGTTACGACTAGATGGTTTGATAATTAACGAAGAGACGGGAGAAGGGAGAGGGTACACAAATAGTGATTCAATAACGAGGGAAGCGGTCTCGAAGGTTGGCAACTAAATCTCGAAAATTTACACAGCTTAAAGAAAACGAATTAATCATTAACAAAGTTTTGATATGAATCTATAACCTATATTGATAGTTAAATATCCAAAAAGGAAAATATTATAGCATTTTCAGTGAAATAGATTGCATTAGCCGATTTCATCCAACTTGAACTCGGACATGAATGGATAACCGATTGTATCGAGTGAAGCTGACATAACTTCATGTAAATGCGCTTAACACTGTCCAACTTCGCTAATCTTGTTTTGGGGATTCTCCAAATTCCGTTTTGTGCATTTAAATTAGGATCATTACCGCCAAAAACATCTTTGAACAAAGTTCCATAATCGTGCCAAATGGGTCCGAAAGAAGTAGAGCGCAACAAATAGAACATTTCCAAAAGTAAAGCAATGCCTTGGTCAACCAATAGAGAGTAGCATGATCCTAATGAGAAAAAGTTCAATTAATTACAACCCGTGCACGTTGTGCAAAAGTCGGGAGGTCATGGAAAAAAACCAACGAATAAAGTTGAAAAAAATGCCGCCATTAGCATTTAAAAATTAATGAGTCATTAGTGACTTTTTTAATCGAAAAATGCAACTAGTTGATAGCTAAGGTTTGGCTACTATTCGTGACTTCATATATTTATTGCCTATTTACAAGACTAGAGAGGTAATCATGAAAATCAAGAGGATGGGGGACGCATTTCAACAGTCTCATGGTAGCTAATTTCCAAACAATAGTCAATTTGATTATGCGCAATAACTGTACTACTAAAAGGGACCGATAACTTATAAATTGACATTAGCACAATTCTGGTGCTCCAATCGCGAGGGACCACTCTGATATTCTCGAATCAATCGCTTGAAAGTGGGATAATAAAGGCAAGCAGTCCCTTGAAAAAGGTTGCTCAAGGTCGGCATGAAATTAATGTAGATAGAGAGGTTTTTTTTGGCGGTTCAATAATCAACCTTCTTTACGTGTATGCTTCCACTCGATCTTCGATTCTCGCGTACATACATTGAAAGGTTGCTCTCGACCGCATGCCTCGTACAGAACCAAGTACACGACACTGTAAGTTTACCAAGTCAAGAAATGGAATCCTGTTTGACGGGTTTCCAGTTTCCAGTTTCCAGTTTCCAGTTTCCACTTTCAGACGCTAGACAAAAAGGTTCAGACTTTGAAAAATGCATTTAAGGGAAGAAAAAGGCGTTTGATTTGAAATACGAAACTGAGGGGGAACATTTGGGGAAAGACATGAAGGCCCCACACACTTTCTCAAGTGGCACGACCGTGAGTCGCACACGGATGCGAATCGAAGGCACCTGATTGGCCGCATCGACGTCGAATTCGAAATTCATTTCCTGTGAAAGTATTCTTCGCATGCAATGAACCCGTTTCATGAACGGCGTAACGAAATATAGCAAGTTTGAATCCATCTTAATTCATGAATCGCATAAATTTTTCTTGAGTTGGGTAACCTGGTATAGTCCTATTGGATGGAGATAGTGGATTAGGATGATAAAGCAGAGAGAGGATCAAGCTAGTGCTGCACCAAGAAACTGGCCATTTGCCCATTTTGCTGTTGATCGTGGAGAATTTCGAAATCAATGAGCAGTGAATAAGCACCACCTCCCCTTTTTCCTTTATTCCTTCCCCTCTCTACCCTTTTTTTAATGGTCAAAGCTCATTTGATTATGCTATCCTCAAGAATCCATCTTTAGTCAAACCATTGTTAATCTCCAAGAACCTCACTCGCCGTCGAATTTCGATCGAGACGCACACGAAAAGCACCCACCCGGCTAGAAAAAAAGAGGCCCCTGTTCCATCCCTCTGCAAATTTGTGGTCGACGTCCCTTCGCCAGATCTCTCTCGTTCCCAAAGTTTCCATTTTCACGCGTAGAAATCACGCCCATAAAGCCAACCGTCACCCAAGAACGTCATTCGCTCTGCCTCTCATGAAGGGTCCTTTTCGTTCGGTATAAGCTGGTCCGGAGGCTTGCATAAAAGCTTTCAGGCCTTTTGCTCGAGTGGGTAGGCGAGGACCATCGTCATCAATGAAGCGCTCGTCGGATCTTACGATCTTGTTTTGGGTTGCATGGCTTGTTACGGCAGTCGCTGCCGTGGAGGACGATATCCGGTGCCTGCAGGGCCTCAAGGCCTCGCTTGGCGACCCACAAGGGAAGCTGAGTTCTTGGAGGTTCGCGAGCTCGTCGGTCGGGTTCATATGCAAGTTCGTGGGCGTTTCTTGCTGGAACGACCGAGAGAACCGCATACTCAGCCTCGAGCTCCGGGGCATGGACTTGACAGGGCAGATTCCGGAGTCGCTGCAGTATTGCCGGAGCTTGCAGACCTTGGATCTCTCCAACAATGGCCTCTCTGGTACAATCCCTTCTCAAATATGCAGGTGGCTTCCTTACTTGGTGACTCTTGATCTGTCGAGCAATGGCCTTTCGGGCTCTATACCACCCGACCTAGTGAACTGCACTTACTTGAACAATCTTGTGCTGTCGAATAATCGCCTGACCGGCACTATACCATATGATTTTTTGACTCTGAGTAGGCTCAAGAAGTTCTCGGTCGCGAGCAATGATCTGAAAGGGACGATCCCTTCGTTCTTTAAGGGGTTTGATAAAGCAAGTTTTGAAGGGAACGATCTCTGTGGAGGGCCTTTAGGGAAGTGTGGTAGGTTGAGCAAGAAGAACCTGACGATCATCATTGCTGCCGGGGTTTTTGGTGCCGCTGTATCTCTGTTGCTGGGTCTTGGCCTATGGTGGTGGTATCATCTGAGGGTTGTGAGGAGGAGGAGGAGGAGAATGTATGGGATTGGGAGAGATGATGATAGTGTTTGGGCTGAGAGGCTTAGGGCTCATAAGCTTGTCCAGGTTTCTCTGTTCCAGAAGCCGATTGTGAAGGTCAAATTGGCCGATCTAATGGCCAGCACGAATAATTTCAGCATGGATAATATAATTATATCCACTAGGACTGGATGCACTTATAAGGCTGTACTACCAGATGGATCCGCGCTGGCGATTAAGCGGCTCAATACTTGTAAGCTCGGGGAAAAGCAGTTCAGGTCGGAGATGAACCGGTTGGGACAACTGAGGCACCCGAATTTGACGCCCCTTTTGGGGTTTTGTATAGTGGAGGAAGAGAAGCTGTTGGTTTACAAGCACATGTCGAACGGCACTCTTTACTCTTTGCTGCACGGAAGCACTGTTTTATTGGATTGGTCAACTAGGTTCCGGATTGGTTTAGGCATCGCTAGAGGCCTCGCTTGGCTTCATCACGGGTGTGATCCGCCCTTCTTGCATCAAAATTTGTGCTCCAACATGATCTTTATCGATGAAGACTTTGAGGCTCGAATAGTTGATTTCGGCTTAGCGAGGCTCATGACTACCTCGGAGTCCAGTGGGAGCAGTTTCGTGAATGGCGATTTGGGGGAGTTTGGTTACATTGCTCCAGAATACCCGAGCACCATGGTTGCTTCGATGAAGGGGGATGTTTATGCATTTGGTGTGGTGCTTTTGGAGTTGGTAACTGGGAAAAAGCCTCTCCAGGTGAACAACCCTAATGAAGAATTCAAGGGTAATCTAGTGGATTGGGTGAATGTGCTCTCTAGCACTGACCGAATTAAGGATGCTGTTGACCAAAATCTCTGGGAACACGGCTATGATGGTGAAATTCTGCAGTTCCTTAAAATTGCTTGCAATTGCATAAATTCTCGACCCAAGGACCGATGGTCCATGTACCAGGCTTACCAGTCATTGAAGAGTATGGCCGAAGAGCAGGGTATGACGGAGCAATATGACGAGTTTCCTCTCATTTTCTTGAAGCAGGATAACGAGTTGATGTAGCTAAAAAGGAAAGAGTCAAAGCTTGATGCAATTTTCAGGCTTCAGTTCCCATGGAAATTCCTAAGTATTTGGTAAAACTTCAAAAAATTCCTCATGTAAAGTTGGCGCAATCTGCATCTTCAGCAGCATATGTAATTTTTCTAGATGATGAAATAAGCTATTTAGCTCTTGGTTCTTGCATTTATCAGGAGCATATGAAATTTCTGACTCTTTTTATGTGTGGGAAGAGGTTTAAGAATAGAATCCACTTCATCTTTTATGGGCTCCCCTGTTTATTGATCCGTAGTACACTGCGGTAATTAACATTCATCAGCTCACATATTTTACTTTCTCATACCTCAACCGGTTATCTGGAGCGGACATTCGCTTTCATTCATGTATATGCGAGTGCCACATAAGGTATCTACGGCTCCATACGCTGGATGAATCAATGTCATTTTTACTTTAGGAACTTCGAAGTTATAACCATTTTCTTGTGCAATAATCTCTCTCTAAACAATAGTTGATATCGATAGGTAAGGGATGTCCTGGTGGCACATGCAATGTACCTTCAAAAAATAGTCAGTCTCTATTTGCAACCCTTTCAAAACTAGTTTATCGCCCGGTTAAATTTGGTGAGTCGAATATGCATGGAACTTGGAGATATTCTCACATGATCTCGTTATCGTTGATAATCTTTATGTACTGCCGGTTCTTCAGGGTACTCTGCACATTAAGCTCCAAACATTAGCTAGGGCCATTCAAAGTCGTAGCTCTTTCGAAGGGGCTCTTCGAATTTCATGTCTCGTCTTAGATACGGAAGGATTGCGAGTTCCATTTTAATTAGACGAACAATCTGTTCTCTGGAAACAGGAATTATATTTGCAAAGTAGTCGCCTTGCAGGCTGCTGACCAACGATCAACCACTAAGTCGGAGAAACGCCCGGAACATTGTGGCGCATCTGAATGCCATCTTCTGTGCTTTTAGTGATGGGAGTTTCGTCTTAGGCAATGTCTTCTCCAGAACCAAGAAAAACGAAGCTCTCTTAGAAGCTCAAAGGCAATGCTTTGACAGGAAGGAGCAAATGACGAGAGTCGAAGCTTGCTTTTTATTTTTTTTATTTTATTTTATTAATTTTACTTTATTTCTACTCTAAATCTTACTCTCAGATTTTTGCCCTACCTCGTTGCAAGATGTGAGAGTCAAAACTCACATTCGAAGCTGAATTGTCCCCATCCCAATATCCCTGAGAAGGTGGGTATTCGAATCCCCCACCCACCCTTTTCATGTGAGAAGGGTGGCTATTATGGCAAGCCTAAGTGATTATCGAAGTTCGTTGAAAAGATGAATTTTCGGTGCTCGCATCATCCTGTGTCTTTCTATAGCTTGGGCCTCTTTGGGCTTCTTTGAACCACCAACCGAACTAGTTTACTTATGTTAGTACAATCCCACTTCAACAACAGAAACACAGACATTATTAGCGAAAAATAATAAAAGGAACAACCAGGAATTAGGTACAGCATGTAGAGTAAAATAAAGTTTACCGCATGGTCGATGATCCTAAAGACCAAAGTCTTTTGGCAGGCCTCAATCAACTGCACAAAAATTGCACAAAAATTGCTACTTTTAAAGTGATCGGTACAGTCACAATGAGGTCCATCAAAAGGCAAACAAAAATTCTCACAAGAACAAGAACTTGCACGAGCTGGGAATATGTTCCCCATGCAACAAAAGGGGACCCCAGATTTTGAATCTCTATTCACTTTTTAGACCAAGTTCTTTTGCTTCTTGAACCACACAAAATCAAGCCAGGAAAAAGGGGCAAAGCAAAAGGGGAGGGAACAAAAAGAAGGATTGAAAGCAAAAGCAGTGGAGGTTAGATTGCTTCTTGCCTTTCTCTTTCTTTAACTGCTTGTTTTTCGGAGAAAGTATAAGTCTCATTCTTTTATTCCAAACGCGGTGTATGGTGAGACTTTTCCAGACCTTCGACGCCAATACGACTTTGAAAGTTGAATACAGAGCCGTTATCTTTAAATTAGTAAAGACCAACACTGTAGTTCGAGTTTTCTTGAGTAGATACTATCTTTGCGACAACAAGCAAACTGAGGTCTCGAGATTGATTCTTGTGCCGACCCATGCACAACTTGGGAATTTGCATCGTGAAACTAGGGCTACGGCATCCGGACTAGCGATAGGAAGTCATGCAAGTGACTGCAACTGCGAGGTTGGTTGTTCAGAAACGCGTCGACCGTTACTTTACGTGGCAAAGCCTAAAGAGAACCGACAACCGCAAGAAATGCGGTCAAACTGAGGATGTTGCTATGTTTTAGACAATAACAGCTTTAATCATACTGAGACATTAGAGAAAAATTGAGTACTTTCATCCTTTTCACAGTTTGCCTTTTGCTGCATATTCCCTTAGGAACTTTTGTGGTCACCACGGCACCGTTCATCAAGCGAAATTTATTGAGAATGAAGCCACTTTAGCTGATTGGATTGGCTTTATGTAGGGAACACAGAGCCACTTGAAAGATTAAAGAAAGAGCCAAATCCAACAAAGATCTGTTAAAAGAACCAAGAAAAAAAGCTAGATGATGTTCAGTGCTATTCCTTACTCATTAAGATTTTTACCCTCGTTCAGTGTCTTTCCAAATGCGTCCTCTCGCAAATTTTTCATGGAGGTGAGCTCGGTCAATCAGGACACAAGAAAACTCAGAGACTACTGTGAGCTAAACCACGTGCTCTCTAGTCTTATCCGCCAACTCTATAAGATTAATGCTCGTTCCATGGTCCATATTTGCCCTGTTTTTCCCATGCCGAGTGAATTTCACTCGACTTTTAGGAACGAGTTAAACGAAGTCAGATTTCCTCAGAAAGCCACGCCCAGGCTTTTTGCACGTTTAGCTTAGCTGGTACTATTGTATGCCAATGACTCCCCTTTTTAAAAGGAGATTTACAAATTGCAAATAAAAATTCACATTCAAGAATTGCACAAAAGATCAATAACTTTGCAGATACAAATTCAAGCAGAACTACACAAAAAAAACTTTCATTGCAAGGCTATCCTACCACAAGAACATGTGCTATTTCCCATTTACATATACTCAGCTCACAACTTTGGTCATAGCAGTGAATAGTAGAAAAATGATGACTTCCGATTTGGTCAGTCTTCGATAGAGCAAATTTATGCAGAACCCATGTAGGACTCTCGCGAAAACTGGATATGCAGTTTGATTTTCTGTCTCCTTTCAAGCTCCTGGTGGTTGTCTATATATCACTGCCCTGGAGACACACTTGATATGAGACTAGCTGCTTAAGATAGAGGGTTCTCTTATTGAGCATTCAATCATTGGCTCACTTGAAGCCCATCGAACATGTGCAGCTAAAAAGTCAGTCTTTTATTTGTTAATGTGCTGAGCTTCGCATTGTGTGCTTCCTATGTCTTTAGCATAAGTTGACAGAAAGTTTCACTCATTTCAGACCACAAAAAATGGTTGATGATAGGTGTCACAAGGACTTATTATCAACTTAATCGAGATTATCAGTGTGTTTATTAATGTCCTTTGTGTAGTGGGTTGGAGCTGATTCAGGTATGGCATCCAAATCAACAGAGAAAAGTTGGAGCTATCAACTGTGTATACGCACTCCCCCATTACTTTATCAAGTGGTCCCTTTCACTTCCCAATGGCCTTTGTTTCTTTCGTTCCTCATCAAAATAAGAGAAAGATTCACATTTAAAGAAGCTTTTCATAAAGGGAAAAACTGTCACCAGCTCCTAGGCACCTGCATTCTTGAATTCAATTATTACCTCTTAAGTGGCGGTACAATATGTGAAAAATAATTGCAGAATTTCCACGTTTATTCTTTAAGGTAGTAATTCCTAGTGTCTGCAGATTTCGGTATAAAATCGGCATACCGACAGAGAACCTACTTGCAATTGTGAAAGAAGGTTGAGGCAACAGTTTTTTGCTGCCACACCACAAGTGATATATCATCAACAACCTGACTTTATTATATGTTACTCGCTACTTCGCCTTCATCGCAAGTGCACTTAATAAGTGATATCATGATTATACGTACCGGTTGTGGATGGGGTCAGGTCCGCTCGGGACTCTTCTCCTGATTACAAAATTGAGATTTAAATCCCAGTAAGCTGGGTCTCCTTCCCTTGTGTGCGGCTTTGTCCGCCCAGAAACTTGGACCGAGGGTGGAACCGGAAGTGGCACTGTCGCGCTCTTGGCCGTTCGGCTCATGTGGATCCCAGAAAACAAGAACCAAATCAGACCCAGAAATGCAAGGGCTGTGAACAGAGCCCTTGAGGCCCTGATATTGTTATTCCTCATCATTTTCCTCATGATTTCACTACCTTTTTTCACTGATGGAGTGCGACTGCTGATGACAAATTGATGAAAACATGCATCGCCAGAGAGATGGGGACTAGCATGTTACTATATCAAGAAGGGGGTGATCTCAGACAGGAAGGAAGGAAGGTGGACAAACAGAAGAGAAGAATGTAAGTGTCATGTAGTGACTTGCTTGGCAGCAAGTACCAGTTGGACTCTATTTAAAGGTGGAACAGATGTGAAACATTCTCTTTGCTTCTTGTTCTTTTATATACGGAGGAAAGGGAAAGTTAGTTGACCCTTTGTTGCTTTTATATATCCTGGTGGGGCCAATTGGAGCTTGCTCATTATGCTTTGGTTACTGCATTGTTTTTCCTTTCGAAATAAGAGAAGAAATTTGAAGATTTAAGGCAATGAAATTGGGAAAGAGGTCGTCTGAGTAAAGCCAAACAAGTTAGGGACCTTGCTGGCTCACATTTCTAATCTCTTTCCTATCCTAAATTTTGCAACGGAAGCATGGGGACGTGTGCAAGAACATTGGATAGGGCAGTTTGGGTCACAGTTCTTCCCGAGAGATCTCCATCGCTCGATCGCATGGAGCACAAAATCCTGCATGATGGTAATTTGGAAGCACTAGAATCTGGTCCGAGCTACTCTAAGATATCAACAGACGGGGCCAAAAAGAATGAGCCGATTTCCTCGTCTTATTCGAGCAGCAATTTGCCATAAAAGAAAATTCAAACTCAAATAATCTGATAAGACTAGGAGATTTCCCGCACGGGTTACTTAAATTTGATCAAAAGAGGAGCGAAATCAAAACAGTGCTAGAGAAGTTTCAGGGAACCGCCAAAAGCACAGATGAACCTTTCACACAGGTATATCCCATCCCCATCAAATAAAATTGAGGATAAACGTTGGAGACTGATGCCACTGATATGAAACCTGAATTCCCCAGTCCTATAAAGAGCCGCCGAGGATCAAGAGTTGGAAAAGCCAATGATTTTCCTCGAATGTCTTTTGAAGAGATGTTTAATCAGAAATGGAATGATATAATTTTAGAATTCGATCCTCAACATGCAACAGTTTCACGGTGAACCAATGGATTGTGCTTTATGCCATTCATCTGTTCCTGTGATCAAGATGAAGATCCATCAGCTTCGCTTCCTATGGCAGTTTATCTCAAGGAATGTACTTGCATCCGTAGGCTCGAAAGTCATGAAGGCCAAAATCATGCCAACACGGTAATGCATATCGCATCTGACCAGATGATGGAACAATTATGCTCTCCAGGGGGATTTGATCGACAAATTTCATGAACAGTTCGAATTGGAAGGAAAATGCGAATTTGGTGAGGAAGTAAAATGCAGAACCCGCATCTCTAAGGTCTATACAAATTGCCATCTTTCTGGACCAAGGAATATGAACTATACAAATCGCCATCACAGTTGAGAAATTCTGAGCCCTGAACCAAGGGGGTGAAAAGAAAAAGAACCTAGAAGAAGAGAGAGCAAAGCCAAAGCCAAAGCCATTTGAATTATGTCCTGGATCTCGGTGACCCTCCACATCTTCCGAATATGGTGGAGAGACTGCATTTGTGCACTGTGTCTCCGGGCTCAGGCGGCAGCGAATGAGCAACTCGTAGATCATCATCCTTTGGATCCTTTCTTCTATCATTCGCAACCACCTCTTGGTCTAGCCCAGTGTTCTTGGCAGCGTGCAGCATGCCCGATTTCCGCTCCGGGATCTGGAGATCGGTCCATATGCGGCCTGAAGAGCCCTGCCTCCGGAAAGAGACGGCCGATCTCTGCAATGTGGTCATGATCAAGGACCAATCTGCCCGCACTCCCCTGTTATATCTTCTCCGTCAACAAAGGTTGCCTCAAAACAAAACTCCGATGCTTCCCGTCAATCGAAGATCATCATGAGCATCATCAAAAGGATTGACGTCTGCATCGTGCTTCTTGGTCCTTTTATTTATGAGGCTTGAAAGTAACTCTGTGGATACGTTAGGATGATGTTCTTGGCTTCTATAATTAGGATGCAACAGAAACTTGCATTGCTTTTACAAGAAAAGAAAACTGAGAATCACAGAGAGGTTACAAGGTTCTTGGCTAAACATAGATGTGCCTAACGAGGAACACACAGTAAGCTCATGAAAACATGGTATTTATGCAAAACCATTGCTGAAGTCTCGTGTGATGTAGCATCAAAGATACTATGGTTGGAAAATGCTTTTCACTGTTACGAACATGTTTGCAAAACCACTTGAAGTTCCCTTGTTAACAGATGATCAAAGAGGACCTGTTCATCCTCAACAGTTTGCTTCTCAATATTTTCATTTATCAAGCTTCGACCTCGTCTTTTACCCCCAAAAAAATAATAATGGCACTTAAAATTAATAACAGCATTGCATTTGCATGACGATCATTCGAACAATTTTTTTTTTCTTTTTAAAAATCGGGTTCCCTATCTTAGACAATTGTTTCAGTTACTTAAATGATAATTGCGAATTATTCCCAAATATGGATTCATAAAAAAATCCACTATATAGAACATCTAACTTACATATTTTGGATAACTGGGAAGCAACCTTCTCAGAGACCACATCTTCCTAAAGACAATTGAATAGAAATTCAGTCACTTATAGTCGATTACAACCAATGAAAAAGGCAACTAAAAGGTCTGTTTTTAATAAATTTATCATTATATTTTTCGCTTTTTCAGACATTAAATTATAGATAAGACTAAATTAAGTATTGAACTGAGCCAGGCAAATCAAGCAATGAATTGCACCTTATTTAATCATTAGGTGTACCCAATAGCTTCTCCCAATGCTAGGACAGCCCTCATGAGAAAACTAAATCTGGAGTGATTTCAAATAATCTAGAAAACATGTTCCTTAATTAAGGCTATAAACTGAAAATAACATAACCTCCATCGCATTATTCGCAATTGAACGCCAAAATAGCCGCACTGCTGGCAAGTTCAACTTATTCATGTAGTATTACTTTCTTAACATGAACCACTGTTTTCTTATCCGGGATTGAAAGGAACCCACATGTATGATTCCATTGGGTACACAGACGCTACAAAAAGCTTGGAAGGTAGATTTCTGCGACTATGGCGCCTCCCTAGAACACAGCTCTTGATGTTTATATACATCAGTTTGGGTCTACAACTCTCGACAGTGTAAAAGAAGAATGTGAAAGCTAAACATAAAAGCACCTCCTTCCTCTACGACGAGCACACTTTGCAGCTCTTCCTGCAAAACCCGTAAGAATCCTCAGACCCGACCATGTAGACAGGGTTCTTCTGGCACTCGCCAGCCCTGGCCCACATAGGGCAGTTCACATTGTTGTCCTTGCATTCTCCGTCGGCTGAGCTCCTTGTCGGCTTGTCGAATGACCTCACGTGGATCCACTTGGTTGCAGACCATTTCTCGCCTTCGATGACAGGACAGCTCCCATGCAAACTGCTAGTGTCCGTGGTTGCGTTCAGATGAAGGCTGAAGAACAGCAAGGCATCGCCCTTCATGGGTTTCACTGGAAGGATACGATAGAGATCCGAAATCACAATTTTTTAGCAGTTTCTAACATAATAAGCATCAAACCACTTCAGCACTCTTTCTCAAACAAGTTGAAGAATGTGTATTTGATCAACTACAAAATTTCACATTGACCCCGGATTAATATTGTGACTTGAGAGTTATCTCAATTCTTGAAAAGTTCTACTGCTTCTTTAAGATTACATGAGCAGCAACGACTCAAGGATCTAGTGAGACAGTCTTACATTCTGTACGCAACCAAGCACAGTGAAGCATGCATGATCAGAGCATAGGACACCTCTTGCAAATATGAGCGCAGGGCCCACTACAGTCTGACGAATGACGCTCTATGATCTGTTGGTCATTACTGAAGTTAAAAGATATACAACCCCCTAAATCACTGACTCATGTCACAGTTTGAAATCAAGAGTTTAAATAAGAATGATCAGAAGATAAGTTCAACTAGAAACACAAGCTACAACTCATTCTTACATTAAAGGGATTTAAAGTGGCTACTTCTATCCATAACAATATGCAGGTTCAAAGCAAAAGAAACTGGCCCAAAATATTAAAAAAAAAAAAAATTAAAGAAGAAAACCTCGCCCTGCAAAACACGATCTGAGGCATACTATCTAATTAAAGTAGAAAGGGAAAACAAAATGAAAGGTTTGTGAAAAATAATGTAGTACCTGAATAACCATTTTTTGCACAATCAGAAAGGTCATCACTCTTTGGTTGAGTCAACTTTCCCTGCAAAAAATAAATGAAATATAATCAAATATCAACATCAAAAGAAGCACCTCGGGGGCCAAAGTTACATATTTAAGAATCACGCATCATCCAGTTTCCTTACCTCTGCATTAGGGAAAACCGTTTCTCCTCCTGTCTCTACATTAGACAGATACATCAGCACGGTAGCCACCCGATGGCCACCCAACTCTTGATTAGCCTTGTCATGGAAATAATCATAATGAGGTTCATACTTTTGACCATGCTCATAGTGTAATATTTGAATCGACTCTCCATTTTCTGGTTCCAAAGCCAAATGAGAATTATAAAAAATCAAAATCAACTCTCTCTAAGAATGATAATCCAAAGAAGGACATCATTCCACAAGGGAAGTGTTAGAGACTTACCCGCAGGAAGGAAGGTCCATGCAGCTATCCTAGCTTCAATATCAGCAACAACTTCATCCTTCAAAAACAAAGAAGATCAAAGAAGATGACATCAGATTACTTCTCCCACTGTTCTAAATTATTCAAGAACTTTTCTAAAATTATGTAGAAAAAAATTCAAATCAGCCAATTGCCATAAGAATCAATCCAGTCAATGTATCAGGCCATGGTGTTCTATTATTCGCTACAACTTCTCTTAAATGAAGCAGGTCGAAACAGATTTCAAAAGTACCGATTTCATGACCACCACATGGGCGTAAACAACAATTGCACAATTCAGCTAATTCAGACAGAGGAGTAACCCACTCACCTGAGCTTTCCCAAGAAACATTCCCGAGCTCGTTCGGACTTCGCTCTCTATACTCTTACCGGACTCATTGTCGGCCACCATCGACTTCTCAAGCTTGTCCCTTGCCTGTTCCACCCAAATTCACAACAGAAATTCATGACGCATTTGCTGCCACATTCACAATTCTCCTTGTCTAAAAAGATTTCCCACATAGGACCGTTGAAGAATGCACTCACCAGGTCCATAAGATGATCACACTCTTCATTAGACAGAAACCCCTTATAGAGAAAAGCCCTACAAGAACGCAATTTTTTTTTCAGAAACAAACCCACGATCAGATTGAACAGTCTCAAACTTTTTTCCCCCACCTAAGCAAAACATAAATTCCTCAAACTGAAAATTCTAAGCTTAAGGAGGAACAGTACATACAAACACCCATAATTTGTACCCTACAAGAACGTAATTTTAACAGAAACAAATCCACAATCGGATTGAACAGTCTCAAACTTTTCTTTTTCCCCGCCTAAGCAGAACCAAAAATTCCTCAAACTGAAAATTCTAAGCATAAGGAGGAACAGTACATACAAACACCCATAATTCGCATAGACATTTCAACAACAAAACCCATAAAGGGGCAAAAAAAAAGAAACAAAATCGGACCTTGGCCTCCACGAGAGCTGGGTGACCCGAGTGGGATCGATACCGGCTGAAGATCCACCCGTCTTCATACGGATCACCGACCCTCGCCTGCAGAAACCCATCAAGATTCAAGCTTGAGTCGTGGAATCCCTCAAACAGCATTCGACTAATCAGCCCAAGAAAAAAAAAAAAAGAAAAAAGAAGGACCCAATTACGTTTTCTGCTCGCCAAGCCATCGCGGGATAGCAGAACGATACGAATCGGGAAAGAAGGCGAGGGCGAGGAAGGCGAAAGCGAGGAGGTACTTCGATCCCATGACGGAAAAACTCCCGCAAATTTCACCGCGGCCAGAAATCTGAAAGCTTGGGAACTCTTGGTTTTTCTTTCCCTTGTGGGTCAAAAAAAGGAAAGGTGGAAAAAAACCGAAACCGGAACGAAGACTGGAAATGCAGGGTCAAGTGGGGTTCTTTTGAATTATCTCTCCCTTGTATACTTTCTCATTATTGTGGTGGGATGGGGGGGGGGGGGAAGACTTTGATTCCAGAGGACGCAAAGAACCAAATCAAGAACGTGGAAAGAAACAGGGGAGTTTCGCACTCTCTCTCTCCTCATTGAATTTGCCGGTTTCATGCGAACCCACCTTAGGACCATGATTCATTCACTTCGCAAGATGTGTTAGACCAAATGGTTTGTTTCTCATAACATTTCTATTTTCGAGAGCAATTTATATTTAGAAATAAATTTTCACATTTCTATTCTCGAAAATAAAGAATTAGGCTTTTTTATTTCTTATTTTTATTTTAAATATATTCTTTAACCACCGTTCTATTTTAAGAAATAGAAAAATTCATTGATGATACTAAACGGATCTTTCATTTTTCTATGTTCCAAGAAACAAAAGAAAAGAAAAATGATAATTACCAAACATGTCATGAATATTTATTCGATCGTACGACTTCACAAATGGATCGTGTAAATGACTCATTGTTATTCTCATGATGTTACTTGAGTGTAATATTGCTATGTCTTTGTGTAAATCCCACGGTACCAAAAACTCTCTCTATATTGATATTGATGCTGGCCCTTCATGAGGGCTTGCTTTCACCCCCTTGATGCAAGAAAATTGATTGGCTTGAATAAGTTGAATGGTGCATATTTTGAGAGCAAATCACCAAAGAATTAGAAATGGTCTGAAAGGAACCCACTTCTCAATTGAATTAGACAAACTATCATCTCAATGTACTTGTTTTGATTGAAATGTAGGCATAAATATGTTAATGTATCGATAGAAGATTTTTTTTTTGGCGGGAGTAATGATACAAGGCACTTAAAAGTCATTCCGAAATGGATTTTCTTTAATCAGACACGGTGGAATGGGTCGTAATTACAATCTATAAGATTGGCCTTTTCTATTTGGAAAGGCAGACATTGTTTCCAGATCAGGTGAAACCAATAGACTGAAAATCGAATCACGGTTGTTGAACATGACCTTTTACGTATATGAAGTTAATGCCTACCTAAAAAGGCCCGACGCCCTTAAAGGTCCATAGGTGTAGCATTTGAAGTCTCGAGCCTTCCAGGAGTGGAAAGCCATCTTCTCCAGGTCGATAACTTTTTTGGGGGTGAAAGTGATTGAGATGTAAAATGGAGAGGGGAAACATGAGACCTGGCAATTGGAATTGACACTTTCAACTAGCATACTTTCGCTTAGCTGTCGAGCGATGCCGTAATGTAACACAACGTGAATAATTTTTTTTCTTTCAATATAATCATCCATCTAGATGTCTAGTTAAATTTTATCGATGTTGTCTTCCATGTAGGAATTTATGTGTTATATCCACATGATACTTTGGCGTCGTTCGACGGACACATTAGCTACATTCGATCATAGTTGGTGTGGAAATGACTTGATTAGAAAACTTTATGAAAGTAGAATGACTTAATTAGATGTAACATTAAAGTAAACGTGGGGAGAAATGAATTTTACCTTTATTTTAACTTGATTTCAACATCAATCTACATATCCGATAATGAAGTTCTTCACTTTCTGACAGGCCAAATGCATGTGCTTTATCCTTTGATGATGATCCAAGTCATGCTTGATGTCGTGTGGAACTGAAAACATCAAACTTGCTGGCGGCTCCATGTTAAAAATGAAAAGATTACATTTTGATTGCACATCTAAAAGATTTAGAACTTGCAAATTTTACTGGAGTCTTTAAATGAGGGGAACATAGCTTGATTGGCAATCTAAGACAATAATGTCATAATTTTTTAGAAAAAAATGAATTTCGGCAAATAATTTTGGTATCTCTGACTTCTCTTGATGATAAAAGCCCGTTTCTTTAAACTTATTTAAAGGTACAATGTTACCAAAAATTCTTGCTATTGCACATTACAGGCATGAGCTCGGTTCACAAAATTGGCATCGATCCTTTCTGTCTGTCTGCGCAAAAAGGGACTCCACAGATGGAGGTCAATCCGATCTCTTTGCTTAGATCAACAGATTGACAAAGAACAGAACTATGAATCTCAAATGGCGACCCTGTTCGCCTTCCCTGCACATGTATCAGATTCGAATTGACAAAGTTCGTTTCCGTTCAGAGCCGCTCGCACTCAGGATCAGAGACTCCATGGCCTCGACAATTACTTGGCTGGAGTATCCGGGACAAGGAGCCACGCCCGACAGGGATTACCTCGGTGCTCGCGGGTGCTCCCTGTGAAACAACCCTACAACGATCGACCAAAACAACAACCATAGGAACGCAGTGGAGAAACAGATGCCACATGCCAAAGAACTTGAACATGCTCATGATTTTCGTACTTGCAGTGCGTGTAATTCTATCGATCTAAATTTTCTGAAACCATACGAAATGGTCCCAGAAACAGACAACAACAGATATAAAGGAACATTCGCTTTTGTCTCTGGCCAACTGGGTTGTCTCCTAAGACCAATCCTACAAACTCACCTTTCTTTATCAAGCATGAACTCGGTTCTTGGCGATCACCAGTCCAATACAACCTCGTCGCAATAGTCACGGGAAGAAAAAGAAGGAAATGAACAGAATGGAGTGTCGTTTTCTTTCTAGAAAAGCCCGAGATTGGTACAGAAGAATAAAGCACAGCTTGGGAACTGTCTCAACACTAAGCCTGCAGAACATACCACAAGGATGGGACCAGAGAAGACTATTAACAAAGGCCAATCATCGGGGGACCACGATCCCTCATTGCTAGATAAAACCAAAATTCAGCACTGCCTAAAGACCCTTTTTCCATGACTTGTCTTGCTGGAATCCCCCCCTTTTTCCTTTGTAAGCAAGAATAGTCTTTTTCCAGAAAGTTGAGAGACTAGTCTTCGTATAAAAGTAGGAAGAGGGCCACTAGGGCCAATCTTGATTTTCTGACAGAGCAAAGAGGACCGCTTGAAGAAAGGGGCATGGTGTGTGCAACGAAATGCATTTGTCTGAATCTCACTCTCACCTTGTAAACCCTTTTTCCAGCCGCTAAAGATAACAGAAGCAGCAAAAGATGCCTCGTCTGTCCTATCTTCAGCTCTTTAAAAGTGCAGCAAAAAGGGAGTAGTGTTTTATGCGCATAATGCAATTCGAGTTGGGATAGGAAAAAGCAGAAAGTGATGCAAAGAGATGATTAAATTTCATTTTAGGATCACGATTGCACAACATAAATGTCACCAGTCCCCCCAACCCCTTCCTAAGTGATGCTACCTCTACTCAGTCTCCCCTCCAAAAATTATCAGAAGAACTCGAAATCTAAGTAAGGACCAGAGGACCTGTCCGAGTCCGTTGCCCCCTTGTTGTTCTGAGCCACTGCCGACTTGAACGGGTGGTTCAAGAATGAAAAATCGACCGGCTTCGGGATTTCCGGGGGTTGAGTGCTTCGGATGAGGGCCCAGTTGACGTTTTCGAAGAAAGGATGCTGCTTAATGTCTGCAGCCCCACGTTTGAATCCTAATCGCTTTTGTGGGTCTTTCGCGAGCAGGCCCCGGATCAAATCCTTAGCGCCAAAACTAACTGCAGACCCCTCCGGGAATTTCAGAGACTGCCCTACCACATTGAACAAGGTCTCGCGATTTCCATTGCCTCTGAAGGGTGTTTTCCCATGTAGCAGCTCGTACAGGAAGATACCGAACGTCCACCAGTCTACAGAACTCCCATGACCATCCCCTCTGATTATCTCAGGAGCCAGATATTCGTGTGTCCCGACAAATGACATAGAGCGGGCATTGGTGGGCTCCGCAATAAGTTGAGGGAGCGAATCTGAACTTACTAAGCTAATCCTTTCACCTTTTGCCTTTGGTGGCTTTGTGCTTAAGAAACGGGGTTTGAAGCAAGATGGTTGCAAGCAACTAGGCTCGACGCAAACGGGCAGTTTGCAGGCCGGATCAATGCACGCAGGCTCGATACAGTATGCAGAGATCCTACATGGATACTCCGAGCTTGACTGGATGAGAGTGGGGCTCACGGAGCACCGGAGTGATAAATCGAAGTCGGACAGCATTATGTGGCCATCGTCTCTCACAAGGACATTCTCGGGCTTCAAGTCCCTGTAAACCACGCCCATCATGTGTAGATATTCGAGGGCGAGAAGCACTTCAGATGCGTAGAACCTGCAAGAGAAGGTACAATGTTGAGAATTCAATCCAGCAATTCCTATAGTTAACCCAGGCAGACAAAGTAGGAGCGAGTGAAATAATGGGTCGAACAAGTAAGAATGATGAATCCCAATAAACGTAATCGTATTTCAGAAAATGGCTTGAAGTTCAACTCTACAGACAACTGCGCCCTATGGCTTAAAGCAGCAGCTGCAACACGAATGAAATAACAAAATGCAGCATTGTAGCAGTGTGTTCCGAAAAATTAATTTGTGAAAGCACAAATTTTTATTTCAATACTCCGACACCACACTGAAAACTGCAATCAAATTAGCTCCACTGATCCGAATTCCACTGCTTACTGTCTAAAAGCACACAGGCAGCTGACTGCTTCTAAGAATCTACATAATCTCAGTCACAATCAACCTGCTGCGTTGCTTACACATTTTGGGTGGACTGAATCCTTCTAATCTTGAAAGCAAAACATGGAAAGCATGGCAAAACAAGCAGAGAGAAACTTCCAACTTCAAGAACAATAGTTCAGCACGAACCTCACAGCCTGTTCAGTGAAATGCTTCCCCGGCTGGCGCTGCCGAAGAGTGTGGAGATCGCCACCGCTGCAGAACTCCATCAACAAGCACGAGAACTTCTCGGTCTCGAAATGCGAATACAGCGTCGGCAAGAAGGGATGATCCAACAAGCCCAGAATGTCTCTCTCCGTTTGAGCTCTCACCAACTTCTTCCTCCCTGCCAACATTCCCTTATCCATCACTTTCATTGCAAATAGACAACCCATCCCTCTAAGCTCCGCTAAGTACACACTCCCTATGTCTCCACAACCCAGCTTCTTCAAGAGCCTGAAATGTCCCAGCCCCAAGCCACCCTCTTTCCCTTTGACGCATTGTATCGCATCCCACCGGATATCGTTCCCTCGATGCGGTTTCGACGGGCAGCCAGTCCTGAAGCTCGACTCGCTCGCATTGAAACTGTTCGATTTACTCCCACCACTCACGCTACTACTCTTGTCGCTGTCCTCACAATCTACCGCCAAGCTCTCGCTGCTCTTGGTGGCATCTAGAGCAGCATTGCCAACGCTGTGATCAGACCCGGAAACGGTGCTGCTGCACATGCCGAGGCTGACGCTGTTGCTGAAGCTGAGATCTCGGAGGCCAGCCGCGAGGGACTGAGCCTCGACACCTCCACCGCAATGTGATGCTTTATTCATTTTGCTGCTGAGGACGCCAAGAGAGCGCTTGACGGAAGTAATGAGTGAAGGGTTTTCCCTTATATTAAGCTGTGTGGGGTTGGGTTTGGGGGGCTGGTGGTGGCGGTCAAGATTCAATGTGGGGTGTGACCGAGGCGGTCAAAGGAAGAGCGAGCGAGACGCGGGCGCGAAGACAGGGTAATTTCACGTTTCACCGAGTGAACCAGAAAAATAATAAAGAAAGATAACAGAGAGACGAATGGCCAAAACGGCATTCAAATTTGAAACGCCACAGAGAGAGAGAGAGAGAGAGAGAGAGAGAGAGAGAGAGAGAGAGAGGGGAGCGGTGAGAGACCCAACGAGCAATATCTTACGACCCCCCAGAAATGTTACAGCTTGGGGACAAAACACAGAGGATGAGAGAGTGCATGAGAGAAAGAAAAAAGAGAGCTTTACGAGGAAGACAAAAGCGTTTCAGATTTTCTGGTCTCTCCTTTTCCTTTTGGTCACAGGACAGAGGACACCATCATAAAAAAAAAAAAAACAGAAAAATCGACACCAGCCAATACCGTTACTCTGCTGACTACAGTGGGGGGTTCTGCAGTGCAGATTTTTTCCTTTCCTGAGGGGAAAAAAGCAATCATATTTGTTATCAGGTACAGGTTCGCAAGTTGGCAGGTCATAATGTAAATCTTCGGCTGGGATTGAAAGAGCCTGTGAAGTTTTAGCCCGACCCATGTAAGAAACAAGAGCATGTCATCATCTGCCGATGAAGAAGAGCTGGCTGGATGGCTGGCTGGTGCTTCGTTTCTCTCCGTTTGAACGATCTTTCCTCCCTTTTTCTCCGAGTTCAAGTTGAGTCAAGGAGTGCAGAGAGACAGTGCAGATTCCTTTGGATATTCCCAATGCCCCAAAATCTAATCAATGAGTGAGAGAGAGAGAGAGAGAGAGAGAGAGAGAGAGAGAGCCCTGTGGGTTTTAAGAGGCTCCTTGTTGGACAGGTGGGGGCCATTCCACGAGATGGGATACGACAACATGACCCAACCTCAGACAACGTGAGAGGAGAACATCCACGATCGTTTCTTGAAAAATCGATGATTATGACACGAAAGAGTCGATAAATTTTTTGTCGTCATCGAGAACTCTTTCATCGTTTTCATAACAACACCACTTTGTATAAAGACTTGAAACAGCGATGGAGATATACATCGCTGCGGCACGTCACCACTGTCGTTGCCCGTGGAAAGAGTCCCTAAAACGAGGCTCTTAAAGAGAGAAAGAGCCAGCTGAGTCTCATATCATCATTTCCCCGGCGGCCCGTTTCATGGTAGCTTTTCTTTTGTGTTTGGAAGAGGGGAATGTGGAGGCAAAAGCAAATTTTTTGAGCTCCCGCAAAAAGTTTAAGATTTCTGTCACTTTAGAACCTTTTCCCCCTCCGCTTCGTAGGATGCCCATTGACCAAGATCCAAACCAATCGATCTTTGTTGGGAGATTTTAGGTCTTTGAGTCAAAGTTGAGCTAAGCCAAATGCAACTCGAGACCATTCTTTGCTTTCCGCATTTCGGAAATGCTGAATATTTCAGGAGTTTAATGATTTCCTTTTCTATCTTGCCCTCACTTGGGAAATTGTGCATCATCTCTTGTTCGCTTCAGATCTAGCTTGCTGATCTCTAGTTGACGCTCACCAAGGTCGTGCTAGGGTCGACACTCACCTTTGGTCTCTTGATCTAGCTTGCGTGAGGTAATACGAGGGTGGCCGAGTGTTGACACTTGCCTCTCATCTCTCAATCTACTAAGGTCGTGTGAGGGTTGCCAAGAGTCACCAATAGTCGACGCTTGCCTCTTCTCTCCACATCTAGCTCACCAAGGGTCATTGAGGGTCGACACTTGCCTTTAGTCACTAGGTCTAGCTTGTTTGAGATCACGTGAGGGTCACTGATGGTTGACATTTGCCTCTTGTCTCCAGATATAGCTTGCCTAACGTCGAGCGACCTTGGGGCACGCCACTTGGGAGTCACGCGGTCTTGATAGTCCTTCCCTAGAGTCATGCGACCTTAGTGATGGGCTGTCCCCTAAGCTCATCCAAAAAAAAAAAAAAAATTTACTGTGTATTTTTGCAAATATTTTCTGAACACTGTTTACTTTGGCTAGCACATTTCCTATCCCATTTTTTTGCTCGTGACTCCTTTATTATCTTAAATTGACAACATTACTCCTTGTGAATCTCACTCTTCATATAAGATTATTTGTTATTTTTTTTCCTTCATTTTGCTTGATTTCAATTTTACTAGAAAGATAAAACTACCTATCCACCTCCCCAACAACAAACATTGAGGTCAAATGTGGGCCCACTTTTGTTTGAAGATTAACTCTTACCTTCATTTTTTCTTTCTTTTCTGGTTTCTTCTTTTGTTTATATAGTTTTTTTTTTCCATTGGGACGAAATTGGCGTCCCACTTTTCCAAAAAAAAGGAAAATAAAAAAACAAGTTTACTTGCAAATAACCAACTAGTTATTGTATTGATGAGTTGTCATTTTCCTATTATTTTGAGTGGCTCTAAATTCATATTTAAAATGACTTCATCCACGCCCTAGTGGACAAAAAAGATGAAATCATCCAACTTGCGGGTCCCATTCCTCACCTTCTCTGTCTCCACCAAGTCTTCGTGCTTCACCGGCTCACCACTATCTTTTTTTGTTTTTCATTTACTTCTCCTAATTAATGACAGGCAAAGGGGCCCTTTTCTTAATGTTGTAAAGTCGCTACATTAAAGCCAAATTTGTCATAGCCAAAGTCGAGGCGCTCACGGGAATTGCCGGTGACGAACTTGGACATTGTGAAATGTCCGCCATTGATTGAGGAGATAATTGGTTAAGATCCATTAAAAACCCACGAAGATGGGAGAACAAGAAAAATTTGAATGAGAAAGGGGTATTTTTTTGTAGCTCGTTACTCGAGAGGAGAGAGGGAAGAAATGAGGTCTCATTACAAAGCGAGGAAGAGGTACATGACTCAGATTGTGCAAGCGAGATAGGCGTGCTTGATCTTACACTCCATACCTTCGACCGATGCATAGCATCGGATGCGTCCTCCGCCAATTCACCAATGACGAGACCACCATCTACCTCCATCGTTGTCCTACATCACTTGTTGTCGCTGCGACCCTCTCCACGGCCGACACCACCCCCTCTCAGTCCAAGCTTCAATACCTAGACTTCCAACATCATGATCGCCTTTTCGGTCTTGTTGCCGCCTTCTCCCCTGTCATCCAAAATTTGTCCCCTCCGTTTTCTTTCTTTTCTTTTCAAAGATATGCTGTCATTCCTCATTTGACTTTCCAACCAATTATTAAATCAATTGCAACACCTTGAACAATACAACCACACAAATGATATCAAACAGTTATTCTAATAACCATAGCTAAACTGTCAGCATGGAACTCTCCAATAAAATCGCAACTGGAGAATGTCCGATCACAAAGCATTTCTAGTCGCAGTACATCCTATTGGATCTTGGAACGCTAACCAAATAGCCAGAAGGATTATGGTCGAACGACCTCAACCTGAGTAGTGCAGGCTTTGAGCTTGCAGCAGCGAGGTTTGGCAAGTGAGAGTGGAGGCGCACAAGAGCAACAAGGGGAAAGAGGGAGAGAAGGAGAGAGACGCAAGGAGCTGATGAGAGATAGAAAAGGTGCGGAGTTGGACCCTGATTCGAATAAATTCCATCCTTTTAATTTTGTAGAGGTGGATGAAGCCATTCTAGGGAATTTAGCGCGGCCCTTTATTTTGTACTAGGACACCATTATTCTAAAAAAAAACCTAAGCACAAATAAAAAAGAAGGAGAAAGGAATCATTTACAAGTTCTAATGAATGCAATTAGTTTAATCTAACTCTGTATTTGTAACTGCTTGGCTTTAATTTTATTCGGTGAATCAAATAATTCAATTTTTTTAAAATAATTTTCATGCCATCATTGCATGATTTTCTAAAAGATATCATCAAAGAATTTAATAACATAACAAAATTTTTAAAATGAAAAATTTTAAACTTCCTTTACTACAATGTAAATTAAAAAAAAAACACTATATGGAATATTCTCTTTACCTCGATTACATGGAATAATTACTTATTGATGAGAAAAAGATAAAAAAAAAAGTAATTAACATTTTTAAATCAGGAGTGGGGATTATAAGGGATAATAAGGACAATTCAAGGCGGTACGAGGGTCATAAGAAAGAAAAGATGGAAGAAGTGTCAATCTTTACTTTTTATGGAAACCTTTTTATTTAAGGCTTTTTAGCATATATGTCAATTCTTTGGACAAAAGCTGGACCGAAAAACGCATCATAACTGTGCACCGTCAATTTGTTACCTCCTTCCCCTCCTATACCTTTCCTTAAAAAGGAGAGACAGTGAGAGAGAAAGAAATCTTATTTCAACTTTAATATGCTAAGACCAAAGATAAACAAAAATAGAAATTATTCTTTTGATTGATGTTGACAAAGGGCTAAGTACATTGAATGGTCAAACTTTTAATTTGAATAAAACATACGGATACAACATACTCCCGTTCAAATTATAGTTTTATTTTTTATTTATTTTTTTTATTTTTAATGAGAGTGACTTTGAAGGTCATTTTTGTCAGTTACTAAATAAAAACTTAACCAATTTAAATGGACAACGTCGTTTACATGTATTTTTGAGAATAAGTTGACCTAAAGTTTCGAAGTTATTTAAATGCGCATACCTCTCAGGGAGAAAAAGATTGACTGCGTGCCAACAATTTATTAGAAAGAATATGAACCATCTCGTAGTCACTACACATGAGAGTTTTGATGGATAAAAGCAGGCTTTTTACTATTTTTAAAATGCAAGGAGCACATAATTTAAAGGGTAGCCTTGTACTTCATTCACTCAATTTCACTTATATTACTCTTATTATAAACGCAAAAAGGAAACGTATTGTTTAGAACCCAATCATATGCATTGGTATAATAACATTTTTGTCCAAGGATAATATTTTTTTTGTTACTAATATCGTGTTAGTTAATACTTTTGTTTTGTTTTTGTTTTTGTTTTTGTTTTTTTTGCTTTTTTTGCAAAGAGAGAGAGAGGGATGGGGAGGGGGAGGGAGGGGGGGGAGTAAGGGTGAGTGGTTTCAGAATTCGTATAAATTTTACCTAAAACTTACCTGCTAGAAAAGATTCTTTATTTTTTAGAATCTAAAACCTATCATGTATACTTTGGAACCTAGAATCTACCTAGTCATAGGTTCCGGATTTTATCCAGGTTTCACCTTTAAAAATCATCACTTGTTACTATAATTTATTGACCATAACTAATATTTATACATGCGAAGAATATGAAATATTAACAAAGTAAAAGTCTTAGTCATTTAATGAAAATTTAAATTAGTGGTTCCAAATTATATACTCATTATCGGACATCATGGCATATCGTAGGATCGCGTGGAGACATAAACCGAGAAAAATACAAACCTATTTCAGGTTTTAGGTTTCACTTACCTAAAATCTAGAACCTACCTATCGAAACATGTTTCTCAATCTTTGGAACCTAAAATCTACCTTATATATCTTGTAACCTGGATAGGTTCCCATTGGTCTATTTTTTCTGTTCCAAGTTAAACCCTAAAATCAATGCTCACCCCTAGAAGAGAGGGGGGTAGAGAGAGTAGCTAGAGGTATTTCTTTACTTGCAAAGGTTTCTTTCCTACACTTGCGCATTCGGCTTGTATGGAAATATAATAAGGACCTTCTCGGAATACAGGAATGTTCATCAAATTTTAATATATAAGACCACAGACGATACAAAATGTCAAAAGAAGGACCTAACCAATATAGACTCGACTAGCTAGCATGTGACAATTGAAAACCGACTCTTAAGTCTGAGGAATTTATCACATTAGGGTTTTGACCTTTTTCCTTAGATTACTTATCAAACACAAAATATTTGCCAATTTATCTTGTTTATATACATAATTTTACTCTCTCCAGCTTTCGATAGTTAAGGACAACATGAAGCTGAGGAAGCTACTAATAAAGACGACAGGCAATTCCATAATAGGGATTTAGGACATCGATTTCTCACTCAACCTCACTTGCCGGAAGACGAAGAAGGAGAAGAAGCAACATAAAATTTAAGGCCGGAGGGAGGGACGATGCCCTTAAAGAGTTGGCAAAAGAAGACGAGAGTATCAAGACCAAGGTCGTGTTGTCGGCACTCCTGAACTTCATTGACGGGCTGTGTTCGGCGGGCGGAGATGAAAGGATCATCGTCTCCACGAAGAACGTCATGGAGAAGCTCAACCGGCCCTGATTAGGAGAGGGAGTATAGACAAGCTCTTTTTTGAAAATTTCATGGGCGTATCAACAAACGCAATAGAGTTGCACTTTATTGATATATAAATATAGGTCAGACACTATTGTAGAAGTACTTCAACATCATTTAAGCCATAATTGAAAATATCAAAAACATCTTCAACTCAGTTTCTCTGTTCCTTCAAACTAAATCGATATGTAAGAACTTAAGTTAAAATAACATTTATATGCCAAATTTTCTAGGTTGAACGATATATCGTCAAATTATAAGAACAACATAGTATATGGTCTTAAGCATCAGCGACAAGTAAAATTTTCAAATTTGCTCAGTAAAAAATCGATCCTGAAAAGTCATAGTTCCATGGTCTCTCCCATTTTTTTTTTTTCTGGTTAGTATATTCACTCAAAATGGATGAACCCAGCAATTTAGACAATGAATAAAGAAATCCCAAAACAAAGAAATTAAAAAAAAAATTCTCAAATTCACTTGTAGGCTTTCTTTCTTTGCACTACAAGTACAGGCCTGAATAGTTTAACCCCTCAGAACAAGGAAAAATACAGAAGAGCTGCACTGTAGAAGACGAAGACCATGCGAAACTGATCATGAAAGAGACGTACAAAGAATATGGACGAACGACGATGAAAGCTCCAGTTTGAGGACTTGACGAGCTTGATTTTTCTTTTCATATTCAAAGGAGTTTTCATATTGTCTCTCAAATAACGGTGCGCTTTGCACCAGAAATTTCACAGGCAGCAGTGGTATGATTGCTTCAGTCGGTCAAGTGTGTTTAATAGAAAAAATTGATTTCGTCCAAATAAAAAGGGATTTATTGACCCAAAGTTCATCCGCTATTAACCACTATATTATTGGTTAAATATAATTGTATTTCAAAGAAAATTGTACTAAGTCTGCATCTATTTTGTTTTTCAATAGTCTTATTTATATATCGAGCAAGATAATCCCATTGCGTTTTGCAAATTGTTGGTTTGCTATTGACCGTGTAACAATTACCTAGGAATTGAATAACTACTTCCGGTCCCAAGGTAGTTGTGGTCTATTAAAACACTATGTAACTTTTAGAAGGTTATTAAGTATTAGGTTACACTTAAACAAACAAAAAACATTAATGATCATGGCCAATGCACCTACATATTAATGCAATATTATTACAATTAAATTCTATCAAAATTTACAATTTGTAACATTTAATCATGATCATGCGCATTGTAAACAATGCGTCTAGTTTTACATCATCGGTAAAACATTTCAAGGCATACTATGTACATCATCATTTAATTACTTAAGCTGCAATTTTTTAAAATCAATTTGTCTCATTTTATATCTTTTGAAACTGATAGCTATAAAATTTTCTATCTTGCCCTTCTTAATAACTCTTCATATGCTATTGCTACATTTTCTTGAACTCGTCTCATACTAACAGACATATGAATATTAAGTTATTTAATTCCCTCTAGCATAAAATGCCTACGACGTTTACTAATTTATCTCGGTTTGATATTGCAACGAAGTGGATTTGTGTGGCCAACACTATTTCCAACTCGAAATAATCCTAAACGAAAATCGAGCCTCTCCTAAATTCAAGTAGGGTTTCCAAATAAGAATCTCAAAGACATCTTATTTTAATATACGGGAAGTCTGAAACTTAATTAATTTATATTTTTTATATACTTTGAATAAATAAATATCAACTCAAAAGTAAATTATTACCGAAATAATTTAGTGCTGGGTAATCAAACACCCGAATACCAATTATATCCTCATAAAGAGGAAATTAACAGCACCTATGAAAATAAACTGAAAGATCCAAATGATAGTTCTTAAAGTGTGGAGGAAGAAATTGGGATAAACTTATAAATTTTTCTGAAAAAGAACACGAGCAATCGCTAATTACGAATATCTGAGAATTTTCTATTAGACTCTTATCCAAATTTGGTCCACGTCTCTTGATTCTGTATTTCCAATTGCTAGTTGCATCTCAATGGAGTGCGTGGTTAAAAAGACACTGTTATTCTTTGTGAATAACTGTGCCGCTAGCTTAGCACCACCTTATTTTTTATATTATTATTGTCCAGGCGTCGCAATGTCAATGGTATTTAAGTACAATGGTATGACATTTCTTTTGTATCTGAACAGCTCCAAATGCACGTCCACCAGAGTAGTTGGCAACAAGATAGACCCACAAGAAAGAAGAAAAAAGAAAGAAGAAGAGACGGTCACTTCCTGACTGTCGTTTGTTGAGTCTTTGTTAATATGGCCGTGTATAGTAAGTTTGAAAATGCAGGGAAAGACAGGCCAACAATGGGCTTATTATTGTTGAGAAAAATCCCACCATGCCATGTTAACAAATAATTTAATTTCCAAAAGGACAAACTTCAGTTGCTTCCCCGAGACATCCATATGAATAAAAATTATATGGTTGCGCACTTAAATCGAATATTCTATAATGGGACAAACTCTCGTAGAAATGTTTAGAGAGAGTCGTTAGTGCTGACTCTTTTTACACGGTATCAAAAGAAGAAATGACTCTCTGGTATGAAACTGCACGATTTGACTCAAGGAATTGACGAGACAAGCTGTCCAGTCTGTGACCAATGAACGGATGACAATTGCATGGATCCAACGTAGATGTTCTGTTCTCTCTGGGAGAGGTCGATAAAAATGAAGAAGTTGGAGTCCTGTCTGAGGTATGAAATCTTCCTTTAAGTCGCTACCAGTCCGGACCAGACCGCGGAGCAAAACAATCTTAAATTGACGAGGAAATGGTTGGGAAATTACCCGTGCATAAGCAAGGAGCTTCCTGATCACTACATGTATAAATACAAGCCTCCACATAACATGGAAGCAAAATATTACAAAAGCTGGAGTTGGAACTTCTTCTCCATCTTCAGCCCCAACTGGAGGGAAAAAAGAGAGGAGCGAAACCAAGATGAAAGCTTTAGAAATGTGGGCTCGCCTCATCTCCGTCGTGATCGGGCTGATGTTCGCCTGGGCTGTGCCCCAGCTCCGCATGCACATCGAGGGCTTCGCTCACAAGGCCGCCGGCCACATCAACCCATATATTGAGATCACTTTCCCGGAGTATGGTGGGGAGCGGCTTGAGCGGTGCGAGGCCTATGCCGCGATCAAAAGCTACCTGAGCGTGAGCGCCTCCACGAGGGCCAAGCGGCTCAAGGCCTCTGTCAAGGATACCCGGTCGCTCGTCCTCAGCATGGACGACAACGAGGAGGTCGTCGACGAATTTGAAGGAGTCAAGCTCTGGTGGTCGTGCCTGATCGTCTCTAGGAATTCCTCGATTTCCTTATACCCTTATTCTGAAAACAGAAGGTATGTATTATATAACTTCTATTTCTGAAAATAGAAGGCTTGTTCCTGGATTTATTATTAACACATCGGTTTCAGCATTTCAAAAGTCGAGATCGCATCTCTTACGAGTATATGCTCGTCAACATCGTTTAATTCAATCAAATATTTAAAAATCGGTTTGTTTTAGTGAAATAAGTTTTTCCCCCCTAATGATGAAACTCTTGCCTAGACTCCGCCAATCCCTGATCTAACAAGCCATATCAATGGATCATTGCTTTTGCCACCAGGTTTTTTAAGCTGACCTTCCACCGGAGCCACCGGGAAGTGATCACCAGCTCTTACATAAAGCACGTCCTGGCGACGGGGAAGGCAGTGGCCGCCGACAACCAGCTGCGGAAGCTCTTCACCAACAACCCGAGCTCGAACTGGCAGTACTACAAGGAGAGCAAGTGGAGCTACGGGGCATTTGAGCACCCTGCGACGTTCGACACCCTGGCGATGGAGCCTAGCAAGAAGAGGGAGATCATGAATGACCTCCTCAAGTTCCAGCGAGGGAAGGAGTACTACGCACGGATAGGCAAGCCATGGAAGCGCGGCTACCTTCTCTACGGCCCACCAGGGACAGGGAAGTCTACGATGGTTGCTGCGATGGCGAACTTCCTCAACTACGACGTGTATGACCTCGAGCTTACAACGGTCAAGGACAACACGGAGCTAAGGAAGCTGCTGATCGAGACGTCCGCGAAGTCGATCATAGTGATTGAGGACATTGACTGCTCGCTTGACCTGACAGGCCAGAGGAAGACAGGGGAGCAAGAGAAAGACGACCATGAAGAGAAAGCGGATCCTGTCAAGAGAACAGAGAAAGGCGGGAAAGAGAGCAAGGTCACGCTCTC
Organism: Eucalyptus curtisii; assembly: GCA_017140595.1. Classification (NCBI taxonomy): domain Eukaryota; kingdom Viridiplantae; phylum Streptophyta; class Magnoliopsida; order Myrtales; family Myrtaceae; genus Eucalyptus; species Eucalyptus curtisii. Next base: position 27,793,006 of record CM029503.1, on the reverse strand, counting down.
AGGGCTCCTGAACTTCATCGATGGGCTTTGGTCAGCTTGCGGGGGCGAGAGGATCATTGTATTCACGACAAATTATGTCGAGAAGCTCGACCCAGCCCTAATCAGGAGAGGCAGGATGGACAAGCTTATCGAGATGTCCTATTGCTGCTTCGAGTCGTTCAAGGTGCTTGCAAGGAATTACTTGGGCGTTGAGATGCACCCGCTGTTCGCAACGGTGAGGCAGTTGCTGGAGGAGACAAAGATGACTCCGGCGGACGTGGCAGAGAACTTGATGCCCAAGTCGGACGAAGAGGATGAGGAGGCTTGCTTGGAGAGATTGATCGAAGCGCTCAGAAAGGCGAAAGAGGAAGCCGGGAAGAAATCAGAGGAAGAAAAAGCATCAGCAGCAGAAGCAACGGCAGCTAGAGCAACGGCTGAGAAAGAAGGGCAATCGAAATTGAGTGAAGGAGAGCAAGAGAAGGAGAGGATAGGATGTGCTAAAAGGTACACGAGAATGGTGTAGATTGACAAGTTGGTGGATGTGTTTCTTGTAAATAGACATATCAAACATGTGAGTTAGGGTAGCCGAAATGGAGTGAAGGAGGGCAAGAGAATGGTTGGAGAGGATTTGCTGAATAAGTGAGAGAATTTTGTGTATCTATCAAATTGGTGGATGCATTTATTGTGGTTGGACATATCAAATATGTGAATTGTATCGGTTTGGTGGCTCGAAAATAAATCTAAATGGATCAATTTAACTCATTTTATGCAATACAATCTTAAACACGAAAAAACATTAACAAAAAACAAATTTTAGATATTTTATGAATGTAGCAGCCAGAACACAATTTTTGAGGTTGTCGGAGCTAAAAATGGGGAGAGAACCGAGTCAACTGAAAGATGGAAACTAGGGAGAGTTGACCAGGTCTCGCCATGGCAGCCGACAGTTGGCTAGTGTAGATGGTAGATTGGGTCATTTAATCGATATATCCATCGCTCCGAAATAAATCGAAAAATATTAGTTTAGGAAAATGGAAGGATCACTATTCATCTGCAAATTGCCAACCCCGTTTCAGAGGAATGCAAGAACTCCGAATAATAGGAAAGAAATATATTGTCACAAAGAAAATCTAACAAGTTCACATTGATTCAAACTTCTAACTTGATTTGTCCAGAAGCAGATATAGTCGGCACAACACGAAAACGATTGAAAAGTGGAGCTTTCTCGGCAAATTGGACGGTTCCAGGTAACGCTGCTGTGCACATCGGTGCAATCGGGGATAAAGACGTGAAGCTGAAGCGTTGCCGAAGAAAGTGTTGCCGGCCCTCCGGCAGGGGAGGCAAATTTCTAGGCTGTCTCCGGACCTTGATCGGTCTTCCATGAGACGGCGGTCGAAGCTGTGGGGAAGGTTGAACGTGAATCGGGGTCGAAGGCTCTTATAATGGGAAGAAAATGGAACCGAGAAACAGGGCCTCAATTCAGGCCCAACGGCGATAAATTACAGAGAAATCAACCATATTAGTTTGTATGGACTAAACATACCAATTTGATGTTTTTTTTTTTTTTTTTTTCTTGAGTCACTAGTTACCAAAAGCCGTGAAAAACTGCCACGTTCCTTCGCACGGCTGAAGTTGTTACAGGATAATTCTACCAACAGTTTCTAAGGCCCGTCCAAAATCAACTCTGACCTCAAATTTTTAGCCTAAGATGCTATGAAAACCCCATCTGTACATTTAAATTAACTGTAATGTATTTAGCGAAACCATAATTTATAATAATCAGTTTACTGTCAAATAATTCACCGATTTCTTGGTTTCCAAATTTAAACTCAAGGTAATTACCAAGTATTTCATAAATTCTTCATGTCAGTTCAAACTTACATGCCTTTCGTTTCTTACTAATTTATAACTTTTTCCACTTCTAATGCCCTTTTTTTTCTTAGGAGAAATAACTAAGGGCCTGTTTGTTTGTGTTTCTCGTTTTTGTTTATGAACAGATTTTTTATTTTTTTGTTCCCTAACAAAAAAAAAAAAACGCGTTTGTTTGCGTTTTTGTTCCAAATCTGTTTTTTTGTTTGAGGAACAAAAAAAAAGAACATAAACAAGAAACAAAAAAAAAAAAATTGTTTATTGTTTCTGGAACATTCCCCTGCGTGGGAATTTTTATCGTTTTTTAGGAGTTATTATCGCTATCTAGTGATTGTTTTCGATTTCTTCTTTTTCACTTTCTTTTTAGGACTTGAATTTGCATTTTCCATTCAATAATGTAATTGATTGATGAATATCAATAAAATTACAACCTTTATTTTGAGAGCATGATGAGGCACACCAAACCAGCCCGGTGATGTTATCCAACCGATAAACAAAAAGAAAAATCCAAGGAGAATTCTGAGGCCTGGGCTTCATCATGCTTTCCCGTGTCAAAATGTTAAAAAAAAATGCATTTTCAATTGCTTTTCAAAAAAATTCAAAAAAAAAAAACTTTCAAAAAAAATGATTTACCCTGTTTGTCTTTTTGATCCATCTACTTTCCATTTCAAGGACGGTTATATAATATGCAAAGGTGTGGAAATGGTCCAATCCAATGCAACAAGTGCTGATAATGGTGGTCCCGAAGACTCGATCGAAGATGCCATTGAGGTGCAGCGTAGGCTGGGAACAACATGAAAAAGTCAAGGCTCTTACATCCGAAAATGACAGACCGTCACTATTAATTTAGATGACACTGGAGAAGCTAAAGAGGTAAATGATCTTGTTCTAAGGGAGCTGTTGCCAATTTTTCCAGATACTAGGGGCAAGTTTGCTCCAGTTACATACGACCTATATGGGGTGAAGAAGATACTTCCCGGTGGTGCTTTGATCCCGGCGAAATGGATGGTCGTGATTTTTCCACCCTAGTGAATTCTCGATGCTTTGTCAAGAAATATTACCCACGATTGAATTTGCTGTGTCATGTTTTGAATTGCAATCATTTTTGTGATGAATAAATTGCTTCGATGAGTTGCGATTCGGTGGTCTAAATTTGTTACGAATCTTGCATGTTTTCCTTGATGAATTGTGTGAGATAAATTGAATGTGTCAAATGGGATACTTTGGAATGATGAAAGGCAAGCTTTATTCCATACACTGTTCATACACTAATCCCTAGTGAGTTGTGTGGAAAATTTCCATGCCTGCAAGGAAAAGGGTGATCTCGCAAAGGGTACGTCAACCGAAGTGATGAGAGGCAGTTTCTTCTTCTACCCGAAACACTACAGGTATACCCATTGATTAGACCTTTAAGCCCACACACGTGAAGAGCTTTTTAAATTATCCCTGTCAAGGATCGTCCCATACTGGGACAAAATTTGAGATGAATAATAGGAATTTTCTTACTCACACTTGCACCAATCTTCGAGTATTGCCTTCGCGGTGTAACTTGTACGATAATTTGAAGTGCCTTAGGACGACGAAGAGCGCTTCTTTCAGATCCACACACTTTTATCCATTGCATAGCCCACTTGAGCCTATGAATTCATTTCGTATTAAACCCAGTTGGTGATCATCTCCCACACTGGGGCAGGGCAAAGAAAAGAAAAAATTCGAGTGGCATGGTCTAGAATGATAAAAAAAGAAGCTGTGTAAATCCAAAGAAAATGAGTGCAAAAAAAAAAAAAAGGAGCATGAAAAAGCAGTGTGCCTGGTAAAAGCAAGGCCAATGCCCAAAGGAAAAAATCAAACACTTGATGAAGTGAGTCGTATCCCCAACAAGGTGGTACCAAAAAAAAAAAAAAAAAGAAAAAAAACTCAAATGCTGTTGCAATTAATGGAGTTGAGATGTGAAGAAAATCTTTGATGGTGGAGAGGAAAATTGGTGGAAATGTCAAGATGATCACCAACTTTGATCCCCTAAACACTTTTTGAGCCTAATGATCCTTTTGTTTCTTAACCCATGAACCCAGCCTATGTTACGTCCCTTGTAAAGTCTCTTCTGATTAGGGCACTTGAATTAAAGTTGTGGTTCACATGTTTTAAGCATCGCTCGAAGAAGTGCGAGTAAGGCAATTTCTACCTCATTTCGCATGTTTCTTGACTTGTAAACCCTAAGATGGTTACGGAATATCATTCATTTTTCCAATAGCCTTGACTCAAACAGTCCCCTTTGCTAAGCCGTTGACCAAGCCCGCATACGGTCCATGTTAAAGACCTCTCGGATTGGTAAGGTCGTACCACTTGCGAGATTGCTCGGACCCTTGTTTGACATGATGATGGTGAGATAGAGCGATTGTCAAGATCCCGCATTAAAGGTCGGGATGAAATAGCCCTTTCGGTGAGGATGAGTGAAAAGTCCTTTCGACCGAAAGATCCTCGCTTGACACATCCATGATACTCATTTGTTCAGATTGGAACAATCTTTTGAAATCTTTCCTAATGGAAATTAGGTGATGCATGATTAATAGAAGTCATCACACATGAATCTATCTTGGATTAATGCATGTTTGTGATTACAAATGCATGTTGCCTCTCCTATGACCATGTTTTGCAGGAGACATTCCCGAAGATCAGAGACGTTACCAGGTAAGTATATCTCTATCCATACCTTGAATACTTGTCATTGCACAGTATTCCCCCCTTCAAGTGCACCGATACTCGATTCGATCGAGCTGTCCCCGTAGATTTTTTTTTCCAGATTCATCGATTAAGGTAGGTTCAAGTCCCGGTCGATAATCAATGTTGTAATGCTAGGCAACCGTAGAAAGGTACGGGTCCTGGAAATGTAGCACCAACTACCTTGGATCACTCTACCCTCCTTGAAGGTAAGATATTCTAGGTAAGTTTCTTTATCATTTTCCAAAAATTAGACATCTCAGTCTGGATCTGGATATCTAAATTCTTTTCGTTGAACATTTCACTCTGGATGTGAATGTTCTTCAATCTTCCTCGTTATATCTCGATCTGGATCTAGGTATTTCAAGTACAAAAATCTTGACATCTCTGTCGGACCCGGATGTCTTGATTATTTTCATTGAACATTTCACTCTGGATGTGATGTTCTTCAATCTTTCTCATTATACCTTAGTCGGGATCTAGGTATTTCGAATCCAAAATCATGACATCTTTGTCTGGACTCGGATGTCTTGATTATTTTCGTTGAACGTTTCACTCTGGATGTGAATGTTCTTCGATTTTCCTCGATATGCTTTAGTCTGGATCTAGGTATTTCGAGTTCAAAATTTTGACATCTCAGTCTGGACCCGGATGTCTTAATTATCTTCGTCTAAACATTTCACTTTGGATGTGAATGTTTTTCCGACCTGTCTCGTTATATTGGATCTAGGTATTTCGAGTTTCAAAATTTTGACATCTCTGTCTGGACCCGGATGTCTTAATTATTTTCGTCTAAACATTTCACTTTGGATGTGAATGTTTTTTCGAACTTTCTCGTTGTACTTTAGTTTGGATCTAGGTATTTCGAGCCTAAAAAAATCTTGACATCTCTGTCGGACCGGATGTCTTGATTCTTTTCGATGAACATTTCACTTTGGATGTGAATGTTTTTCGAGCTTTCTCGTTATATCTTAGTTTGGATCTAGGTATTTCGAGCTTTTAAAAAAAAAAAAAAAATCTCTTGACATCTCAGTTTGGATCTGGATGTCTCAATTCTTTTCGCTGAACATTTCACTTTGGATATGAATGTTCTTCTCAATCTCAATGTCTGAATCTATTGCCCGTTACACTCTTCAAGGAACCCGAGTGAGAGTTTGGTACTTGTGGAGTAAATGGGAATTTATCATGTACCTTAAGATGCTCTACCGCACTGATTGGTAAGTGACTATAGGTACGTTTTTTTCCTTTTGCACCACGCATTTGCATTAGCATTTCCATGCATCATATAAATTGCAATAAAAATGGAATTCACTTTCCAACAAAAAATCATTCAGTGCATATGCATGATCAAAATTTAGGTATCAATTTATTTTTGAAGGCAACCTCTGCGAGCTCACCTTCAAAGAGGGGCAGCTGTTGACACCTAAATTTTTGCATAATTTTTTGGGTTAATTTTTACCAAAATAAAAAAAGAAGAGAACACACATGGCATATAGTTTAGAAACATTTTATTTTGTTTTATTTTATTTTAGGCTGCCGGTGAAGGGAAATTTTTTTCACATATTCCATTCAGATTTTCCACACATTTAGGCAATATACACCAAAGGATGTATTTTCAAGCAAAAAGGAAAATTTTGGATGGGATATTTGATAAATACAAAAGGAAATATTGCACGTGGTGAAACGATATATTCAGTGGTATTTTGCATGAGCAAAATTAGAAAGTAAAATATACCACGAAGATCTAATTTTTTGGCTTATAAAAGGGACCGCGTACGGACAAAAAATGGGGGGGGAGTTCTTTTTTGTGTCGTTGAAAAAAGCACAAAAAAGGGCAAAAAGTGAAAAAGTGAGGTAAGAGAGAGAAAAAAAAAAAGGGTCCACGCGCGACCGTTCATCTTCCTCGCGGGGGGAAGTCTCCGCCGGCCACCGTGGTCCCGCTCGCCGCAGCAGCCACGATCCGACCGCCCGCGCCGCCCCGACGTGTCGCCGCCTCGCTGAAGGCCGCGCCATCCTACCGTCGCACCGCCTCCGTGCACCACCGCCCTGCGTCGCCCGTTCACCGCGCCGCCGCCTCTCCGCCTGCAGATCCGAGGCCCCCGCAGCAGCCACGATCCGACCCCCGGATCGTCGCCGGTCCGATCCGACGCTACCCGGACTGGTCCACGACGCTGCTGCCCTTCCCCGACGCCGCTGCCGTCGCTCCCTCCGGTCTCGCCGCGTTCCGCCTCGGCCGAGGACCACCGCACTGCAGATCGAGGCCTCCGACGGTAGCCGGTCCGAGATCCAAGCCCCGCGAGCCTCGCGACCTAGAGAGCGCGCCGCCGAGCTAACCTTCCCCGTGCCGCCGCGTTGCCGTCCCGAAGCGCCGCCACGTCGCCCGACGCTCGTAGCTCGAAGCTGCTCGCCACTGCCGCAGATTTGAACGCGGCCGGCCCGGAGATCGACGCCATCCTGTCTCCTCGTCCCGTCCCGACGCCGCCGTGCCGCCCGATCGCCGTCGACGTAGCTCGTCCTCGGTCCGCCGGTCCCCGTCCGGATCGCGCCACGCCATCACGCTCCTTCGCCGACGCCGGGTAGCCGAGCTCCCGCCGCCTCGCCGACGTTGCACTTGTTCTGTCTCTCTCGCCGGAACCCTAGCCGGCGAGCTCCCTCTCACCGGCCGGTCTCCAATTTATTTTTTTTTTCTTTTTTGAAAAAAAGAAAAGAAAACAAAAAAAAAGAAAAAGAAAAATTAGGTAAATTCTTAATTTTCTTTTCTGCTATTTATTTATCTTTTATTGTTTTTTTTTATTATTGTTGATGTTGCTTATTATTTGCTATATTTAGTGTAATTATTCCTTTGATGTGAAATTGAAATTCCATGATATGAAATTGCCTTGAAATTAGTGATTGCCGTCCGATTTTCGCGCCCAAATCCGACTCGCAATTACTTAAAAAAATTGCCAATCCGATCTCCCGCCCGAGATCCGATTTGTGATTTATGTGAAATTGGCCAACCCGATCTCATGCACGAGATATGATTCGTCAATTTGGGTATCAATATTGCTTGATTTGCCGTGGTGTTACCTAGGTTAGTTTTCTTTAAAAAAATAATAAAAAATGTAGTTTTAGGGTTTGCATGCTCACAATAGGGATTTTATTTCGAATTTAAAAAAAAAATCAAATCAATTAATTTAGGTTGCTAGTTCTTTTTTTTAACTTGGATTGCATGTTCAATTATTTGGCAATTATTAATTTCGAAATTAAAAAAAAAATCATCATGCATATGTCATGTAGAGTTAGGACATATTTTGCACGTCATTGCATATTAGGATAAAAATCGCACTTAGTTTAATTTTAGATAATTTCTTAATTTATTACAAGTTTAGGTTTTTTTTTTAGATATATTGCATTTTAGGAATATTTAGGTTAAGATAATATTTTAGTTTAAATTAGGATTTGGCTCAACCTAATTCCTAATATAAATTAAATAGAATCTTAATCTAATTAGGTAATTTTCACATTCCACCAAATTTCGAATTTCATGAAAAATACAAAAAATGTCATAGGTTAAATTAGTTTTATTATTTAGGATAAAATGCATTCTTTTAGAAAATACAAAAAATGTCATATGCACGTCATTAGGGTTCGATTCATTGAGATGCATGTCATTTAGTATTTTTGCTAGGCTCATTTAATTAGAAATTACATGTTATTGGAATTAGGTCGTTAGTTAATATTGCATTGCATATTGCATGATTTTCATTAATTAAGTGAAAACAAAACAAAAATTGCGTGTCAATTAGAAACCATATCTAGGGTTGTTGATGTGGATTTTAATTTAACATTTGCGATGCTTTCGTTACTATAAGTAAGTCTTGCATTTTATTTATTTACTTTCTTGGGTGTTAAATTGGTGGTTTGTGCACCGAGTGATCACCTCACATGTTAGGAAAGTAAATTAAAATTGATTCAAACTGCTTGCCAAACATTTTTCAAAATAAAAGAAAAGGTACCGAAAGGGCGTTAGAGAAATCTAACGTAACCAAGTCCCCGAACTCACCAATCTCTGGTTCGTAGGAGTAAAGCAAAACTCCCATTACTTTACTTGGGTTTCTAATCGACCCACCAAAAATAGATTAGTGGCGACTCCTAATTGAAAATCATTTGCATGTTAAAAACTTGAACCTAAGTCGTGAATTGGTATGGGCTTGGGAGAGCCCGAGCTAAGTTTAGGCTTAGTAATCCATTAGCCAAACCCTAGGTGGTTCACACCCGAAAATTGGTCGCGACACATGCTAATGGAGAAAATTGAGAGGAAATACCAAGAAATCTTATCCTACGAAAGAAATGAACTTTTAAACTGCAGCCATTTAGCTAACTCAATTAATCTCCGTTAGTTAGGTGTTGCTTCAGCCTTAACACCTTGAAAAACCAAAGGTCTTGCGTTCAAACTCTGCTATCATTAACTTTTTGGGTTGATCCCAAAAGTCACAGATTAGTGGAATTTTATAATTATCCAATAGATCGGGCGAAGAGATTTCGGGGGTGTTTGGTTGGGCATTCCCAAGGGGCTTTGGGCCCTCAAGCCCAGGGAAAATTTTGGTGTTTGGCAACATTTTTGAAAGCTCCTTTGCCCAAATATGAGCATTCCAAATGCTCAATCTTTGAAAGCTGGGGAGGGCGCATTGAGCATTCGGCATTTAGGAAATGCCATGCCTACTTGTTCATCTTCTTCTTCTTCCCCGTCGTCTTCGAACGAGGCCACCGGTTCTTCTTCTTCTCCGGCCACCACCACCGCCGCCGCCGCCTCGAGGGTCGCGCGTCGCCGGTGACCACCGTTTGGGGGTGGCGCGACGCGCGACCCAGCGGCGGGACCTCAAGCGGCGCGGACCTCGGCGGCGCCGCTGGGTCGCGCGGACCTCGGCGGCATCGCTGGGTCCGCGTGACCTCGAGCCGCGCCAGTCTGGCGGCGGTCCGGAGGCGGATCGAGCCGCCGGACGGCCGATCTGGGAGGTCGCGCCTCCGGCGGTGACGGCGTCGCCGAGGTCGTGTCGCTGGGTCCGCGCGACCTCGGGCGGCCAGATCTGGCGGTCCGGAGGCCGATCCGGCCGCCGGATCTGGAGGTCGCGCCTCCGGGCGGCGGGCGACGGCGTCGCCCCCGAGGTCGCGCCGCCCGGGTCCGCGCGACCTCGGGCCGCCAGATCTGGCGGTCCGGAGCCCGATCCGGCCGCCGGACGGCCGGATCTAGCCTCTGCGCCTCCAGGCGCTGAGGTCGCGGCGGCGGGATCAGGCCGCGGACGGCCAGATCTGGCCGTCAAAGATCGCTGGCCGCCGGATTTGATTTTCATATTTTTTAAAAAAAAAAATTAAAAGCGAAAGCCCATTTGTAATAAGTTTTGCCAAACGGTATTTTCACACAAGCCACTTTCCAATGCGTAATTTGCCAAACATCCGAGCATTCCCGAAAACCCCTTTAGCCTAAAGATATTTGCATTTGGCCAAAGGCATTCCCCAAAAGCCGAACCAAACGGGCCCTTCAACATCCTTGGCATACCACGTCATTGATCAATAGTAGATGTAGCTTATGAATACAAGAGCAGATCGAATTGAAAAAGAAAAATGATTTGTGTTCCAATAGAGATTTTCCGAATTTACTTTAAATAAGACACGACTATAAAATATAATTGATTTTGGGCAAAATCTCACGCATGCCTTTCCCGGGAATCCGACTTCGTATTAGACCATATATTTCGGATGCTCCATCACTTCCATTGGGAAATCCATAGTACTTTTGCTTCTTCTAAATATGAAAGGAATATTTTCAACATTACACTCTTATGAAAAAGACAATAAGATATGTACGCCAGTATTTACATACCATTCGACCAAAAAAATATTTATATACTAAGAAAGCAAAAAATAGCAGTTACCGAGGCACAATCCTTAATATTCGCCCTCCATTTTCAGCCCATCTCCTTGTGACAACACCTACATCGCGTCATGCAATTTGATGCACTTTCAATTCGACTTTGCCTTGGATCCTGAAATATTTGCAAACTCTGAGCTGGACAACTTTGGCATTGTAGTGGAGCTTTTCACATCAATCATTCTGATTTTCTCATTATTTTTTAATGATTCGATCTCCACCGAATGGTCGTCATGATCCAAACTTTTCTCTGTTGATTTATGTGGATAGACAAGTCATGATCCAAACTTTTCTCTCTTGATTTATGTGGATAGACAAGTGCGATTTCGATGCTGGGGAATGGAGGACTTCAAATGCAACCAAAAAGTGAACAAAACAAGAGAAAGGTCACTTTCTCGGTTGTACTCTGAATCGCGTTAAGAGATTCACCGGGTCAAGGGCGTTTGAAAATGCAAGAAAAGACAATGCAACGATTGGGCGTTTGAAAATGCAAAGACAAATTGCAACGATTGGAGGCACGTGTGTTAAAATTGTTGGGCTGGGTCGGCCTCTTGTGGGGCCCAGCTCAGTATCTTAAATGTAAAAAAGAAGAGGTAGAAAAAGAAACTTAAAAGAAAAAAGATATGCTGAATGTTCATGATTTAAGAAAGAGAGATATAGGAGCAATTTACTGTAGCATAAAAAAGAGGCAAGTACATTGCTTCGAAGAAGAGAAGAGTCGATCCAGATTCGAAGGTGAAACTTCATCGGAGTTGGCTGAAATTTCAATATGTTGTTCACAAGTATAAAATCTACAAATTGATCGGTTTTGGTCGTTGAATTCCTTCTTCAATTTTCTCTCAATTTTCTTTAGTAGTGATTAAGTTTTTCTTTGTTTTGTTGATGTGAAGAGTTTCTAGTTGTGTAATAGAGATGAATTATCGTGCATCGTGCTATTCTTAATGATAAGTGGAGATTTTTGACTAATCTCATGTGTTTTCTTGCATTGGAATTTCCACATAAAATTTGTGGAATTGTTTCTACCTTACTTTAATTTTCAGTATTATATTTACTGTTTTGGGATTGATACTGTTGGAATATTATGACCGGTTGTTGGTGGGGTTATTTTGATAATAGTTAGTTTAATTTTGGGGAATATATTGATAAGCAGTAAATTGTTGTCCTTTCTTCCCTACAGAAAAGGACAACGTTTAGCTGCCTCTCCGGACATTCGTATCAATGGAAATTATACGGCCCTAGCTCAAGTCAGATAGTCCATGATGGTGGTGGGACGGACTCCCCATCATTTGGTTCTAAAAGGGTCGCTAGTGCGGATCGTCCGTATCCATCCTTTCGCGTATCAAAACAAGAAGATGAGATGGCTGCCAAGTAAGAAATTGAGCGCGTATGATATTGAGGAATTTGATTTAAAAAATGAAAGATGATTAGACTCCGTGATTGATTCGATCTCTATAACAAAAAAACTAATTTCTTCTGTTAAAGTTGTCAGCGGATCAGACCGTACGACAAACGAATCTCGACCCAACGAGGAAATGGCGGAGCAGTTATACGTGCTGAGCGAGGAGCTGCCTGATCACTCCATATAAGTACAATCCTCCATCGAACATTGAAGTATAGATTCATAAAAGCTGGACTTGGAACTTCCTCTCCATCTTCAGCCCTAACAAAAACAGAAGCAGAAGAAGAAGAAGAAGAAGAGAAGAAGAAGAAGAAGAAGAAGAAGAAGAAGAAGAAGCAAACCAAGATGACCGCATTCGAAATGTGGTCTCACCTCGGCTCGGTCATGGCTGGGCTGATGTTCGTCTGGGCCATGTTCAAGCAATACTTCCCTCTCCAGCTCCGCATGCATATCGAGGCCTATGCTCAGAAGGCCGTCGACCAGGTCTACCCCTATGTTCAGATCAGGTTCCCGGAGTTCGCAGGCGAGCGGCTCGAGCGGTGCGAGACCTTTGCCGCGATCCAGAACTACCTGAGTGGGAGCGCCTCCGCCAAGGCCAAGCGGCTCAAGGCCGAGTCCGTCAAGGACAGCAAGTCGCTGGTACTCAGCATGGACGAGAACGAGGAGGTCGTCGACGAATTTGAAGGGGTCAAGCTCTGGTGGTCGTCGAGGCTGATCCTCTCCCAGAAGCCCACGTTTTCCTTGTTCTCTTCTTCCGAAGATAGAAGGTACGCACACGTTTGCGCGTGTGTTGGAATTACCAGTTTATTAACATCTGTATCGCTAGGCCTTGGTTATTGTTAGCATGTTAATTCCAGCAATTCGAGAGTTGGGATTGCGTCTCTTCCGGGTACATGTTCATCGACACGGTTTAAATCAATAGAAGATTATAAAAACCGTTCGCTTTGTTCATGTAGTGAAATTAGCATTGTTTCTCTAATGATGAAATTCTTGCCTACACAAACCCCACTCTGACCTAACAGCTTTTGCCACCAGGTTTTATAGGCTGACCTTCCGCCAGGACCATCGGGAGTTGATCACTGGCTCTTACATAGAGCACGTCCTGGAGAAGGGGAAGGCGGTCGCTGCTGACAACCGGCAGCGGAAGCTCTTCACAAACAACCCAAGCTCGAACTGGGGCCACTACAAGTCGACCAAGTGGAGCCACGTGGCATTCAAGCACCCCTCGACCTTCGACACCCTGGCGATGGAGCCGAGCAAGAAGAGGGAGATCATGAACGACCTCCTCAGGTTCCAGCGAGCGAAGGAGTACTATGAGCGGATTGGCAAGGCGTGGAAGCGGGGCTACCTCCTCTATGGCCCGCCAGGGACTGGCAAGTCCACGATGATTGCTGCGATGGCCAACTTCCTCAACTACGACGTGTACGACCTGGAGCTGACAACGGTCAAGGACAACACGGAGCTGAGGAAGCTGCTGATCGATACATCTGAGAAGTCGATCATAGTGATTGAGGACATCGACTGCTCGCTCGACCTGACTGGCCAGAGGAAGACGAAGAAGCAAGAGAAAGAAGACGATGAAGAGAAAGCGGATCCTGTCAAGAAAATGATGAAAGGCGAGGAAGAAAGCAAGGAGAGCAAGGTGACGCTGTCAGGGCTCCTGAACTTCATCGACGGGCTGTGGTCAGCATGTGGGGGCGAGAGGATCATCGTGTTCACGACAAACTTTGTGGAGAAACTCGACCCAGCCCTAATCAGGAGAGGGAGGATGGACAAGCATATCAAGATGTCCTATTGCTGCTTCGAGTCGTTCAAGGTGCTTGCGAGGAATTACTTGGGCGTCGAGTCGCATCCACTGTTCGCGAGGGTGAGGCTGTTGCTGAAGGAGACGGAGATGACTCCAGCGGACGTGGCGGAGAATTTGATGCCCAAGTTAGACGATAAGGACGAGGACGCTTGCTTGGAGGGACTGATCGAAGCGCTCGAAAAGGTGAAAGAGGATGCCAGGAAGAAATCAGAAGAAGAAGAAAAAGCTGCTGCAGCGGAAGCAGAAGCAATTGCTGCTAGAGCGATGGCTGAGGAAGAAGCGCAACAAGCATCGAGTGTAGAAGAGCAAGAAAACGGTGGGAGAGGATGTGCTAAAGAAGTGAAAGAGAATGGTGTACTTTGACCAATATGGCTAGGTTGAAGCTTCCAATAAAATAATTATTAACTTAATTAAAAAGCATTTGGAAGATAACCTAAGGGAGTGAGGTTCTTTGTTATCAATGGCATTATGGGTCTATCGAACGTCTAAGAGATCTGCAACTGGGGTTAGCCATATATGAAAGGGCTAGTGCAACCACCTAGAGGGGGGGTGAATAGGTGTAAATAAAAATTTTCGCAAGACTTAGTAGAAGTAATTTGCCTATAGAAGATAATATACTATAAACATATTTCAGCTTTGAGACATTAAATAGTTTACGAAAGAAAGCAAGGAGTTCAGGGAAAAGAGAATAAGAATAAAAGTTTATAGTGGTTCAGCTTAGATAAAACTTACATCCACTCTCCCACGCTGATAGCCTACTGGCTGGATTCTACTATGAATCGAAAGAGATTTTACAACTTGTGATCTTCGACTTTCTTAGTGATGAGTCTCTACTGGTCTCTCACAAAGTCTCACTAAGAATTTCTCTCTTTTGTATACAACTTTGAGCTCAATGAATGAAATAGCAAGTAACTAGTAAACTTCAGACTTTTCCTTTCACGCTCTCTTTAAACAACTTGAGAGTCTGCCTTAAATACTCCTTCATGCCTTCACAACCGTTGGCACTTACCAAAGAAATTCTTCCAATCTATCCGTTGGACATAATCAATCAAGAGGATCTTTGAGTAGTTAGATGATTGAGATGAAAGCCCGTCAATCTTGTTCACCCATACAATCAGGTTTATTGGTTTCGATAAGTAAAACCTTCCAAGTTTACTCGCATTCCAAAGGATTTTCATATCGGAATAGGTTCTAATAAGGATAATTGTCGCGACCTAATTTTCGGGTGCACCACCTAAAACTAGGTTAATGGACTACTAAGTCTTTAATCTTAGCTCGGGCTCTCCCAAGCCCATACCAATTCGCGACTTAAGGTTCAAATGTGCAAATGATTATTTTCTAGGAGTCGCCACTAATCGGTTTAGGGTAGGTCGATTAGACACCTAAGTAAAATAATGGGAGAATTATTTTACTCCTACGAACCGAGACTAAGATACGGGGACTTGGTTACACTAGACTATCCTAGTGCCCTTTCGGTACCATTTCTTTTTTTAATTTTCAAAAATATTTTTGCAAGCAGCTTGGATTGATTTTAACCTAAATTCCTATTATGCAAATGAGTGACCACACGGGTGCTCAACCATTATTAAACAATCAAAAGACTTTTATTAAAAAAAATAAACACACAAAGCATTTTTTGGGTTTTCTTTTATCTTGAAATCGAAACGTGCATTTTAACTTCATGATCTAACAAGCAAATTCTAATTAAATAAACCTAACATGCAAACTCAATTTTGATTTTCACTTTTTTTTAATGAATATCATGCGATGCACGCTAATAATCTAATATGACATGGCGACATGACCTAAACTATATGACATGAAGAAACACAATAATTAAATATGCAATCTAAATTAACTAAAATGGCCTAATTCTAATGACGGGCCATTTCTAATTCAATGAACCTAATAACAACTAAATGATGTGCATTTGATATCTCTATTCTTAAAAATGCAACCTATTCTAAAAATTGAGTCTAACTTATGCAGAGACGAATTTAATTTTTTCATTTTTTCATGAAATTCGAAATTTAAGAAAAAATGCCAAAAATGATCTAGCTATATTAAGATTCTATCTAATTTAAACTAATGATTAAGTCATATTAAATCATAATTTAAACTAAGACATTATCTTAATCTAAAATGCAATTTATCCAAAAAGATTATCTAAATTTAAAATGAAACATGTATTTCTAACCTATATGCACAATGATTTTTTTTTTTTTTGTGTTTTTCTTTATGAAATTCGAAATTAAAACTAACACGTAATTAAACATGCAATTCAAAAAAAAAAAAAAAAAAACTAACAACCTAAATAAATGCACTTTTTTGTTTTTATATTTTCTCTGAAATAATTCTATATTCTAGATATGCAAAATAACAAAAAATATTCTAAAACAAATTGAATCCTAATTCAGATATATTTTTTTTTGATTTTTTTTAATGATTTTCCAGAAACAAGCAATTGTCAACTAAATCTTAAATTTAAACAAACAAGATATTTAACAGAATAAAGGATTAAAGTAAACGAAAAAATAACTGTTGTCTCACGAGTCAAATTAACGATTACTTTTAACCCCGAACCTCACGACAAGAAATCAAAATAATTAAAAATCTGATCCGAAATCTTACGGATCAAATTAATAATTATATTGATTCAACAATTAATATGCTATCAACAAACCCCATAAATTAATATAATTAAAAATTTGATCCGACATCTTACGGATCAAATTAATAATTACACTAACATTGAGCAAAACTCCTATGGATAATGCCTACAAGATTTTTGAAGTAAATATTGCCGTCCAATTTAAATAACTTAAATAATACTATCAAAATAAATAAATGAAAATAATAATAAAAAAACTAAACTACCTAATTGTATTTTTTCTTTTTCCTTTTTTGTTTTTCCTTTGCTTCTTCTTCCCAAATGGAGCGGCGTGGGTTTCGATTCAGCGGGGGAAACTTCGACAAGAGTGATCCGGTCGGATCGGTGGCGAGGACGTTCGGATCCGCACGGATGTGCGTCGGTCGGAGGAAGAGCGGTCCGGCTTGGGCGGAGGTGAAACAGGGCGTCGGCGTCGGGTGCGTGCTTTGCGGTGTCGGATGAACGAGGTGCGCGGTGATGGGCGATGCGGATAGCGGGCTTCGGTGGTCGGACACGCGGAAGCACGCGACGGATGGAGACGCTCGTGTGTCGGTTGCTCGAGAAGGGTCCTGCAGTGGAGGTGGATAGGAGCTGCACCGTCGGGTTGGGGTCGGGTCGGGTCGAAGCGTTGGGTCGGCACAGCGAGACCGGCGGGCGGCGTCCGCTTTCGGATCTCGGTGGCGGAGGATGCGCAGCGGGGCGGTGCTCGAGCGAGCTGCGCTGGTGGTCGCTCGGGCGAGGGGGCACCGAGCGGCGGTGACCGGCATCGCGACGGCGGACGTTCGTCGAACGGGGACGAAAGCGGGGCGTCGCCGCGCTCGAGGCCGACGGCGCGCGCCCGGAGAAGATCTGCGGTGAAGCGGCGGCGGAGCGGCGTGGAGACGGAGCCGGGGGCTGCGATCGCAGTCATCGGGTGGAGCAGCGACGGTGGCGGAGGTGAGCGGAGCGACGGTGCTACTCGGAGACCGGCGGTGCAGCTTGGAGATCGGCGGTGCAGGCTCGCGGAGGTGGATGGCGCTCGGCGCTTGTTGGGAGGAGGTGCTGGTGCGTCGAACGTACGTTGCTGGTGGAGGCGACGTCTAGGAGCTCGAGGTCGGGCGGCCGCGGCGTGATCGAGCTCGGGATCTCGCTGTGGCTGCACGAAGAAGAAGATGAACACCACCCCTTTGCTTTTCTCTTTTTCTTTTTTTTTCTCTTCTTTTCTTCGCCTCTGCACGTCCTATCCCCGTCCCTCTCCTTTCTGCGAAGCAAAAGCTTCGACTTTTCTTTTTTTTTTTGCTCTTTTTTCTTCTTCCTTGAAAAAAAGAAACTTCCCCTACTGCCTTTTCCTTTCGCTTTTTCTTTTTCTCCCACGAAGAAAAAAAAACCCCCTCCGAAGAGAAGTCGCGCCCCCCTTTATAGAGCAAAAAAAAAAAAATCAATTTGTTCGCCAATGAAGATTTGCATATATTGACTCAATCGCCGAAGATAATCTAAAAATTTTTTGTGAAGATTTTCCAAGATAATTCACTCAACCATTAAAGATAAAGCTCCATTATCCAACTCTAAAATCTTTCAAAATCTCCCTCCACAACAAAATATTTTAGATTATTCCTTATCCATTTTTTTATTTCATTTTCATTCATTTTTTAGAACAACTTTTAAAGATAAATTAAATACTATTATTACCTAAATGTAAATGGTATGAAATGCTTTATATGACGAACCATGTAAATAAGATAGTCAAAATTTAGGTGTCAACAATAATCAATCAAGTATATGCTATATTCAGCCATAAGGTCTTCCAAGAACCATACGAATCGAATTCTTGAAGATAATCCCGCATTTGGATAAGTCTTCACTCTTTGGTTTGGAAACTGTCAGTGAGGGCAAACTTTGAGATTAAGGTCTGGCGGTCTTCAGACTTTGACAAAAGAGTATGCAAGTCTTCAGACTAGTCTTTTTGGAAATGTTTTGTCAGCTTCAAAATAGTAAGAGAGTTTTCTCTAACAATCTCCCCCTTTTTTATGGTGACAAAACTTTCCTGCAGATTTGAAAAATCTTGACCTGCAAGTTAACACTTAAGCAATACATGGTATCTTATAAAAATAAGTTGATTGGGACCTGAATAGCGTCAATTCTGCAACCACAGAAAACATGTTAATCCTGCAAGATTAATAACTATCCAGCCACAACCAATATCACAAGCTTAGTTACTGCAAGCGTAAAAAAGATTCAAAATCAAACAGTAGTCAAAAGTCCAAAGTATACCAGTCCAAGGTCAGTCCAAAACCAAACCAAAAAGTCATCGAAATCAAACATCAAGCAAAAAGTACCCAAAAGATAAGTTAGGTCAAATCTGTACAAACTCTCCCCCTTTTTGTCAACATCAAAGAGTGGAGAAAAACTTTAAAAAGAGTTTGGTAAAATCATGGCTGTTTGGGGATACGAACGATTTGGAAACCCCCCATTGACTTAACAGTCTCCTCCAGCTTATTCAGAGTCTCCTTTAGCTGTTGAATATCATCACCATTTGCAGTTTCTTGCACTTGAAGCTTTAGGGCTTGTATATGCTCTTGTAGAGAGTCTGAAGTCGTCTTGAAGGCTGTCATTAGGTTCTTCATCTCAAACTCTAAACCATATTGCTGACCCTTCAAATCCAAAATGATGTCCAGCAATCTTTGAAAGTCTACTGTCGGTTCTATTATAGCATTAGGTCCAGCCGAACTAGTTCCGGGATTCTTGAGATGTGAGGGAACATCAGTAGTTCGATCACCAGGACTAGGAGTGGATGCCTCAACATCTGCTTCAGGGTATTGAGAGGCATAGACATCCTCTGGATCTACTAGAGATCTACTAACATCACTAGTAAAGACAGGTGAAGAGGTACCTCTTTTGTCAGCAGCTCCCCCTGTTTCTGTGCCTTCAGGTGGAGAAAATAATTTATCTTCCTGTTTGTGCTTTGCTTCAACACCCAAGTGATGTTTTTCTCGTTCTTCTCCTACAGTTCCAGTACTTGTCTTTTCCGAGTCATCTGACAAGGATACAACAAATGTTGAGTCATCTTGACCCTCTTCTTCCTCTTCTTTTCTTCCTTTCTCTTCTTCTTATGTTCCTCTTCCTTCTCTTTCCTCACCTCTCTTCTCTGTCTCTTCGCTTTCTCGGTTCTCTCTATCTTCTGGCTCCTTAAAGCTAACAAAACTCTGTAAATTTCTTAAGGTGGAGAGAGTGATATCGTCCTCATTTTCTTCGTCTTGCAAGATAAAGGCTCTCCTCTTCTTGATTGGTGCGCTCATGGGCTCCTTGTCTTTTCTCTTCTTTGCTGCAGAGTCTTGTTTTGCCTTGACAGGGGACTTCTCCTTCTATCGCTCCAATTCCTTATTCAGCTTCTTCAGTTGCATCTTTGAAACCATTTTTAGTCCAATCACCATTGGAGCTATGGTTCTCACACATAGAGAAGCGGGAAGCTGAATTTTGAAATGTCTGAAGAGTTGAGTGACAAGCGTAGAGTAAGGTAGTTGCCCCTTGTCCTTCACAACTGTCCTATACATGTGCATTAGGTCAGTGTGAGGCAATGAGAACTTAAAGCCGATGTTGATTGCATACATCAACTTTGCTTCAGAGTGAGAGACATTAGTCTTTGAAGTGGATTTGGGTCTGATGCAGTTGATCACGATATTGTGAAGTAAGATATTGGATGCAGTCATTCTAGAGTAAGAAATCCCGCCCTCAGCAAATCTGTCCCAAACAAGAGCCAAGGTTGTGTGACCAACAGACACACTGATTGGTTGAAAACTCCCTCTTTCCACACCAATCACATCCGCCAATGTGTCCACATCAACCACAAATTCTTTGTTCCTAACCGTAAAACAAAATCTATTCGCATCTAGAAAATATAGATTTGAATAGAAATAAGCAGTTAATTCAGGATAGGCGACAGTAGTTTCTGAGCAAAAATGTTCAAGTTGAAGGAGTGCAAACTTCTTCCTTAAATTCACTTTCAAAGAATCAAGAAAATCAAAGTCCACACTGCTAGGGTGCATAACCCATTTCTTCAGCAGTTTTGAATAAGTTTTTCTGTGATCCTTGGAATGAAATAAATTCATTCCCTCTCTACGAACAGTTGCAGTAATACCCATCCTTGGTTGAAAATGCGTATACATCCTCTCATCATTATCCTTCCCTTCAGGCTGATTAAAACCACCGACACGCGGATCATATGGAAAGTTGGCAAAAGTCATTGCTGCAAAACCTTTAGGCATAATGCCTAACCTTTCCATGGTATTTAAGAAGAAAGTTTCGTTCTTGTAACCATTTGCTCGCAGGAACTCATCGATTAAAGTCATTGCAGAACCACCCATCTTTAAGTTAGAGTAGAGTCTAAACAAAAATTGGGGTTTTTGTGTTCTTACAGGTTCAACATCTTCGATGATCTCTTCTTCTAATTGTGGAGGATCTTGTATCTCTTGCTGTAAGGAGTGACGCTGCTGAGAATGTTGTTGTTGATGTTGTTGCTGAGGAGAATCTTCTTCCTTGGTTAAGTCGAAGTGCGTAGGACCCTCTCGCATGTGCTGTGGTCCCCTGCTCGCAATTCTAGAAGTCTTCTTCTAGAAAGACATTGTCACAGTCTTGGAGGATTTCTTGAACTCACTTGTGGAAAAAGATGAAATCTTTTTGGATCAAACTCAAGAGAAAATGAGAGAAAGTAGGATCTCTATATTCTATTTCTAGGGTTTGAGTAAGCGTAAATGGAGAAGAGGAATTTCGACGGTATATAAAGCAAGTGAAACAGGTTATACGAAATGTAGAGGTGGCAAAATGGGTCATGGATCCATTTTTAAACCCAAAATTTTCACTTATGGGTCGTATATGGGTCATGAAGAAGTAATGGCCTAGCTAAAATGGGTCAAAGTGTTTTAACTTCAATTCTATATGGGTAAAAAATGGGTCAAGTTGACCCATTTTCAAAATCTAAAAAGTAAAAACATATCTCGATAGACAGCTGGCTTCGGTTTCGTCAGTGACAGTGACCCATTTTCGACCCACCTTCATCGCTCGCCTCTGCCACTCGCCGCCGCGGCTCGCCTCGATGGAGCTCGGGCGAGTCGCGAGCTCGCCGGCCGCGACGCTCGGGCTCGCCTGGATCTAGCGAGCCATGAGCTCGCCGGTCGTGATGGAGCTCGGGCTCGCCTGGATCGAGTGATCCGCGAGCTTGCCGGCCATGGGCGAACTCGGGCTTGCCTGGATCTGGCGAGCCGCGAGCTCGCTGGCTGCGACGGAGCTCGGGCTCGCCTAGATCGAGCGAGTCGCGAGCTTGTTGGCCATGGTCGAGCTGGGGGTTGCCTGGATCTGGCGAGCCGCAAGCTCGCCGGTCACGACGGAGCTCGGGCTCGCCTAGATCGGCCAAGCCCCAAGCTCATCGACCGCGACGGAGCTCGGCAACTCGGGCTCGCCCGGACGGGCGGAGCCTTGATCTCGCCGGGTTGCGGCTTGGCCGGTCACCGTCGACGGAGTAGCAATGGAGAAGAAGGAGGAGGAAAAAGAAAGAAAAGAGAAAAGAAGAAAAGAAGAAAATAAAATAAATAATAATAATTTCAAAAAATTTTAAAATGATATTTGGTAGGTAGATATCCATACTAGAGAAGTACTTTTAGACGAAGCTCGATGCCGTTTAGATTGATAAATAGAAATTCAAAACATCATAATGTAATTTTTAACTTGGTGAACTAAAATCAATGAATCAACCAAAATTAAAAACAATTACAATTAAGAAGCTATGCATTCTTACATTCAAGAAGATTTGTTTTAAACAAATATTATTTTCATATCAATTATTAGCTCATCAAACTTTTTCTTATTAAGAGTTCTTCAAAAGTATTTTAATTTAAAGGTTTTTCACATTTTTTATTTTATTTTACTTTTTAAATTTGGTGTGAAGTTTTTATTTAAGTAACTAAATTGAGTTAAATATAAATGTGCTTCGATAATATGAGTCGGGTCGGGTATGGGTCATATGATTTACACTACAAGAATATAGGTCAAAACGGGTTAAATAAGTCAAATATGGGTCGACTCATTTTCGACTCGACCCAACCCACCCATTTGCCACCTCTAACGAAACGTCACAAAGGAAAAAGTAAAAATTGCCTTTTTCGAAAATGAAAAACCACCATAAATTCAAAACAAAATAGGTAAGTAGCGATTCAAAAATTAACGTACCTTTTCGAAGTTTTATCCAAAAATAAAACTCATATCCATTTAGAAAGTATTAACTTACAGCCGTGACTTCTGGATATTCTAAGTCTGAACATTTTCAAACTTTAACTGGTAGAGGATATGATGCTCAGTCTTGCGCGAATAGACTCAAATGAATTTTTCTCCAATGGCTTTGTGAATTTGTCCGCCAACTGATTCTTTGAGTCAATGAACTGGATCATAACTTCTCCGTTCTGAACATGATCTCTAATGAAGTGATCTCGGATCTCTATATGCTTTGCCCTTGAATGAAGAATTGGATTCTTTGTTAGATTGATGGCATTGGTGTTGTCATATTTGATCTCAGTGCATGATTCTTCAATACCAAAATCTCTTAACTGTTGTCTTATCCACAAGATTTGAGAGCAACAACTTCCAAGAGCCACATATTCTACTTCAACTGTTGAAAGAGCTATGGTACTCTATTTTCTTGAAAACCACGATACTAGCTTGTTGCCCAGCAATTGACATGTACCATAAAAGTGCTATTTCTATCTATTTTGCATCCTGCTAAATCTGCGTCTGAATATCCAAGGAGAGTAAAGTCTCATTCTTTGGAATACCATAAACCTAGCTTTGGAGTCATTGCAACGTATTTGATGATGCGCTTTGCAACACTTAAGTGAGATTCTTTGGGATTTGATTGGAATTTAGCACAAATACAAACACTAAACAAAATGTCAGGTTTAGATGCAGTAAGATAAAGAAGCGAACCAATAATGCTCCTGTATAGTTTTTGGTCTACATTCTTTCTTCCTTCATCTTTATCTAGCTTTAAAGAACTTGATATAGGTGTCTCTGTCTTTTCGCAATTCTCTAATCCAAATTTCTTGATGAGATCTTTTGCATACTTCTCTTGGTGAATGAAAATACATTCATTTGATTATTTAATTGTAATCCCAAAAAGAAAGTTAACTCACCCATCATACTCATCTCGAATTCATCCTGCATGCATCTGGAAAACTTCTTGCATAGATTTTCATTAAGTGATCCAAAGATAATATCATCAATATAAATTTGAACAAGTAGAAAATCTTTACATTCTCTTTCAATGACCAAAGTAGTATCTACAATTCCTTTAACAAAACCATTTTGAGTTAGAAATTTACTTAACCTTTCGTACCAGGCTTGAGGTGCTTGCTTCAATCCATATAGGGCATTTTTTAGTCTGTAGACTAAGTCTGGCTTTCTTGGATCTTCAAACTAGATGGTTGTTCGACATAGACTTCTTCTTGGATGAATCCATTTAGGAATGCACTTTTTACATATATTTGGAATAACCTGAAATTTTTTTAGCAAGCAAAATCAAGTAATAATCTAATTGCTTTTAACCTGGCTATTGGTGCATAGGTCTCGTCATAGTCTATCCATTCTTCTTGCGTATATCCTTTAGCCACGGGTCTTGCTTTGTTCCTGACCACTTTTTCCTTTTCGTTCACCTTGTTCTTGAAAACCCATTTAGTTCAAATAATGGACTTACTTTTAGGTTTAGGAATTAATTTCCAAATATCGTTGATGCTTAATTATCTGAGCTCTTCTTGCATGGCTTCAATTCAGCTTTAATTAGCTAAGGCTTCTTCTATACTTTTGGGTTTAATTTCAAAAACGAGTGCCAAGGTACTAGACTCTTCTCGCCTTTTGGATCTGGTAACCTTTATCAATGTTGCCAATGATGAGATCTTGGGGATGACTTGACTTATACTTCCAGTTGTCGGTTGGTTTATGAGTCTTGCTCATCCTCTATTTCAGTTGAAACTCCTGGTTTTTCTTGATGTTATTCTTCAGAAGTCTGAACTACTTCGGGGGAAGTAGACTTTATAACGTCTAGAGCAGGTTCAGATTCTTCAAGTTGAGTCTGGTCAACTTGATTCTGCATAGAGTCTTGAAACTTGATGTTCATAGATTCTTCCACAGACTGAGTCTTTTTGTTGAATACTCTATAGGCTTTGCTTGAGGTAGAGTAATCAAGAAAAATTCATTCGTCTGATTTTTCTTCAAACTTACCAGTTCGATCATTCGCATTTTTCAAAACAAAACACTTACAACCAAATACATGAAAATAAGAAACGTTTGGCTTCTTCCCTTTAAACATTTCATAAGGAGTTTTCTCTAGAATAGACCTTAAGAATACTCTGTTAATAATATAACAAGCTGTAGAAACTGCTTCAGCCCAAAATCGAGAGGAAATGTTACTCAATTAAGAGGGTTCTAGCCATCTCCTGCAAGGATTTGTTCTTTCTTTCCACAACCCCATTTTGTTCTGGAGTATATGGAGAAGAAAAAACATGCTGGAAACCAGATTCATCACAAAATTTGCAAAGTCTTGATTTTCAAACTCACCTCTATGGTATGTTCGTATGCTTGAAATAACATCACTTTTCATTCTGAACTTTCTTGGCAAATTTTGAAAAATAAGAGAATGCTTCAGACTTACTTGCTAGGAAGAATACCCAAGTAAAGCGAGAGTAATCATCCACAATTACTAGGCAGTACCTCTTTCCACCAATGTTTTGAGTTCTGGTTGGTCCAAAGAGGTCTATATGCAGAAGTTGCAAAACTTGATTAGTAGAAACTTGATTTATATGTTTAAAAGAACTTCTAACCTGTTTTCCCAAAGCATATGGCGTGCATAATTCAGATTTTTGATAAGTCAAGTTGGGCAGACCACGAACAAGCTTCTTGGAGGAAATCTTGGCAATTTGCTTCATGTTAACATGACCAAGCTTTCGATGCCAAAGATTTGCTTCATCTTGAATGGAAATTAGACACTGAGAGCTTTTTGGTTTTATATCCAGAAGGTAAATATTTCCATGTCTTCGTCCAGTGAAAGATTGAGAGAGATCTTTACTAGTTCTCGAACAAATGCATTCTTGGAAATTAATTTTGAATCCGATGTTACATAGTTGATTTATGCTGAGTAGATTATAATTCAATCCTTCCACCAAGGAAACATTGTTGATTGTGAGACTTCCAATCTTTACAGTTCCACATTCAACAATTTTTCCTTTGCTGTTTTCACCAAAAGAAACTTTTCCACCATTCATTTGCATAAACTTTATAAAACAACTTGAATCTCCTGTCATGTATCTCGAACAACCACTATCCAAATACCATTTGATCTTTTTCTTGATAGTGACCTGCAATCATAAAAATAACTCAAGTTTTCTTTGGTACCCACATTTTCTTGGGTCTAGGGGAGTTAGTACTAAATATAGTCTTCACCCAATCCCTCTTAATAGGTCTCCAAACCTTGGGACATTCCTTCTCGAAATGTTCTGAGCTGTTACACTTTGAACATTTGAGAGCACTTCAACCAATAGGTTTTACAAAAGCTTTTTGAAAATTGTTTTTGTAAAATGTTTTTGTGGGTCTTTGTTTGATTATTTACTTCACTTTTGGAAAATCAATTAAAGGAATGGTTTCTAGTGTTATTCCCAAACCAGATTTATTAAAATAAGGTCTTTGTACTGAAATAATCTTTTCTAACTTCTCGATCCTTTTGAAAACCTTTTTGTGATATTTGAAATGTCCTATTTCAAAAAAGTATTTTCCTTCGAAAGGGAATCTGCATTTTCTTTCAAATTAACAAAGCTTTTGTCTAGATTTTCAAACTTTTCTTTCCAAGAAATTTCCTGTTGTTTCAGTTTAGAATTCTCCATTTTTAGCTTGGAAATCCTTTTAAGAGATGTTTTGAGACTAAGACAGAGTTCATTATATACTTTGAGACTTTAGTAGGAATCTTTAAATTACTAACCTCGATTTCTTTGTCTGAGTCTGAGTTTGAATTTGTTTCAAACTCTGAATCTGATTCTGAATTTGCCATTAAACATATGTTGGCATATTCTTTATCACTTTCTTCGCATTATGTATCACTCCATGTCTGCTTTGAGAGCCTTTTTGAATTTCTTTGTTTTTCTTTCATTTTTCTTCAACAGAGAACAATTGGGTCTGATGTGCATATTTTTCTTGCATTCAAAGCAAATCACATCTTTGTTGGTTTCATTGTCCTCATTTGATTTCTTCTGAAATCTTTGAGTGCTCTACTTCTTCCAGTTAAACTTTCTTCCTTTCTTGTTCAACTTCTTGAACTTCTGTATCATGAGTGCTAGCTCTTCATCATCTAAGTCATCTTCTAAATCTGTAATATTAGAATCATCGTTAGATTTTAAGGCAATCGACTTCTTACCTTTGGGATCTTCTTCCTCATTGATTTGCTTCACTTCATATGATTGAAGGGTGCCAATTAATTTGTCTACTGTAAAAAGCATGATCTTTTGGGTTTCTCTTATTGAAGTCTTAATGTGATTCCAGTCTTTGGAGAGTCCACGCAGCAATTTATTGACCTTCATTGGTCCTGAGATTGGTTGTCCTTGATATGATAGACTGTTTACAATTTCCGTGAAACGACTGAACATGTCAGTGATGGATTCTACTAGCTTCATCTTGAAGGCTTCATACTGTCCGAGTAGTATATTGATTTTTGTTTCTTTGACTCGATTAGTTCCTTCATAAGTAACATGCAACTTGTCCCAGACTTCTTTGGCTGTTTCACAAAATGAAATTCTGTTATACTCAGTAGGAGATAAATCACAATATAAGGAGTAGATAGCTTTAGCATCAAGAGTTTGTCTCTTGGTTATTTCTGCTTGTGTCATTTCGCCAGCATCTGCAACTTCCTTTTCTCTTTCTGAGGTTGATGTAGCTTTGGGAATAATCCATTTTTCTACCACATCCCATTCTAAGGGATCTTTCGATCTCAGGAATGCTTTCATCTTGTTTTTCCAAATATTGTATTCCTTCCCATCGAAGTAAGGAGGTCTGGTGTTGCTTTGGCCTTCAACCAAACCTGGAGCCATAATACTAGCCATAGATCTTTAGCTTAAGAAGTAAAAACACTTCGATAAATAAGCACACATGCTCTGATACCAATTGAAAGGGCTAGTACAACCACATAGAGGGGGTGAATATGTGTAAATAAAATTTTTCGCAGGACTTAGTAGAAGTAATTTGCTTCTAGAAGATAATATACTATAAATGTATTTTAGCTTTGAGACATAAAATAGTTTACGAAAGAAAGTAAGGAGTTAAGGGAAAATAGAATAATAACACAAAGTTTATAGTGGTTCGGCTTAGATAAAACCTATGTCCACTCTCCTACGCTGACAGCCTACTGGCTAGATTCCACTATGAATCAAAAGAGATTTTACAACTTGTGATCTTTGACTTTCTTATTGATGAGTCTCTACTGGTCTCTCACAAAGTCTCACTAAGAATTTCTCTCTTTTGTATACAACTTTGAGCTCAATGAAAGAAATAGCAAGTAACTGGTAAACTTCAGACTTTGAAATTCTTCTTTCATGCTCTCTTAAAACAATAGGAGAGTCCGCCTTAAATACTCCTTCATACATTCACAACCGTTGGTACTTATCAAAGGAATTCTTCCAATCTACCTGTTGGACAGAATCAATCAAGGGGATCTTCGAGTCGTTAGATGATTGAGATGAAAGCCCGTCAATCCTGTTCGCCCATACAATCAGGATATTTGGTTTCCATAAGTAGAACCTTCCAAGTTTACTCGCCTTCCAAAGGATCTTCATATCGGAGTAGGTTCCAATAAGTATAATCAATCAAGTAGATGCTATATCTAGCCATAAGGTCTTCCAAGAACCATACGAATCGAAGATAATCCTGCATTTGGATAAGTCTTCACTCTTTGGTCTGGAAACTGTCAGTGATGGTAGATTTTGAGATTAAGGTCCGCGGTCTTCGACTTTGACAAAAGAGTCTCAAGTCTTCGACTAGTCTTTTTGGAAATGTTTTGTCAGCTTCAAAATAGTAAGGGAGTTTTCTCTAACAATATATATTGACATATATAGCCAGGAGGCCGTACTACCTTGTGAGATTACTATCTAGTTATTGAGGGTAAGACTTTAGGGAGAATTGACCAAAGAAGAATATGATGAATTTATGTATAGCAATATTGATGAGTTAAACGAAAGTAGGGCTGCCGCTTTAGAAAAATTGGTCTTACAGAAGAACAGAGTCGCAAAAGCCTATAATAAGCATAGAAAAGAGAAATGGTTTGACATTGGTGATGTAGTGTGAAAAACTATTTTGCTAACGAATATAGATAATGAGAAATTTGAAATGGTTATCAATCTGGCAAGGACCATATGTGATTATTAAGGTCTTTAGTTGAAATACTTATCGATTAATGGAGGTTGAAGGCAAAGAATTGTGGCGTATGATTAATGGGAAATTCTTAAAAAGATATTACCCAACTATGTGGAAAATGCATGAGAACGAATGATACAGTAAGGAAAAATAGGTGCTATAATTAGAGAACATCACATATTTACAAGCCCTTGCTAGATCCTTCCAATCCTAGGTATCTTTTAAAGTCGAACATGAAATGGATAAGGCGAGACTCAAGGAGTTTGTTCCTTTAGATTGCTGAGTCACTGGCATTTTCCAAATCATACATAACCTCTAACACGGTTTGGTGCTTCCTCTCCAGGCCTTTTAGGATGACAACTAAGAAGATTGTTGATCTGGTTGATGAGGGCATTGGTGTCCTTGATCTGGGGGTTGACCAGGTTTAAGGAGTTCGTTTGCACCACCTTATCTAGTGTGGCCTTTGTCCTCTAATGGACTCAGATCCTTTTCCAACTTCTCGTCGAAGTCCTTCACCCTGACAGTCACGAAGTCGCGAAGGTGCAAGAATTAGATGTGTATGATATTGAGCGAACTTCGGGCATTCACTAGTTTGTCATATATTATTTCTGCACATCCTATTTCTCCATACTTCCACTGATGTGCATGCTTTGCGGCCATGGATGAGCCGATGGTGGATTGATTGGCTTGGTAAGTTTCGAGGGCATCATCGAAGGTGATCATGAATTCCTCGTATCTATGCAGGAAAGGATGGTCACTGGAGACATAGCTTGGTATGCATTGCGAGGCTAGTCTTCGAATGGCCTCTTCGGTCTTTGGCTATCTTGAGATTACAGCCAAAGTTAGCATCAATTTTGAAAGCAAATCGCTCCAAAGAGTGAGAAAATTGTCACTCGAGGTAAAAGAAGGGGAGGAGGAGGAATGACCTGGAAAATTTTGAAGTGTGGAGTAAAGGAGAAGAATTTGAAGATTTAAGTGTATAGATGAATAGGTTCCCCCTATGCACAGTCCTTTATATAAAGATGAATAGCGGGGATTCAAAAGGTGCGAACATTAATTAATGTTTGCCCATTTGAACGAGCTTGTTAGGCACGTAAGTTTTGTTAGAGAAATCTTCTTAAGACGTTTCCATCAGTCTAGTCTGAAGACTTGTAGACTCTATTGACAAAGTCTGAAGACCTCCAGACTCAAAGTCTACCTTCATTGGCAGTTTCCAGACCGACGAAGTTAAAGTTCTAGATTAAAGCATATCGTTATGGATTTGATTCGTTTGGTTAAGGAATATCTCATGGCTGGAGTTAAGCACTTCAAGATCTGTTATTCGTATTCGAGTAATCTAGATCATCTAGATCTGTGAATTATACTTGGAAGGTTCTACTTATGGAAACCTAGATCCTGATTGTATGGGCAAGCAGGATTGATGGGCTATCGTCATTTTCCTTGAATAGCTCGAGATCTCTCTAATTAATTCTGTCCAACGGGTTGATTGGAAGAACTTCTTTGGAAGGTGCCAACGGTATTGAAGGCATAAAGAAGTATATAAGGGAGACGTTCAAGTTGTTTAAGAGTGCCCGATAGAAAAATTTCAAAGTCTGAATCTCTTTGTTCTTTTGCAATCTTATTCGTTGAGCTATACTTGTAATCAAAAGAGAGACTGAATTTGGTGAGACCTTGAGGAAGTGTAGTAGAGTCTCCACACTGTGGAATCAATGAATTGAGACTGTAAATTCTCTTTTGATTCTTAGTGAAATCCAGCTGATGGGGTGTCCGTACGGGAGAGTGGATGTAGGCTTGGTCTAAGCCGAACCACTATAAACTTGGAGTCTTGATTCTCTATCCCTAATTCTTTACTTTACATTGCATCTTCATACGTCTATCATTGTTTTCAATCTCTTAGTCTATCAATCGTTAAAAATCAATCTATTATGTTACGATTTATAAAAATCACTTTGTTCATCTATTCGGCCCCCCTCTAGGTGCTTGTACTAGTCCTATCAAGTTTATCCTTCAAGACCAAACTGTCATTCATTTGCTTCCATATTTACAAGAGAATAGTACAGACGAAGGTTTATTTATCTAAACCGACGTGATGCTAAATCTCGAAACAAATTCAGCTAGACATCTCTCTATGTCCCTATTATCCTCGATAGCTTGATGGTAGGTGAAATAATTAGCTCTTCATGCTCAAGTGTGCCCTGGCGCAGATCTCTTCCAAGTCCATAAGAGCTCCTCGATAAGCCTTGATCCTGTTTTCATGACTTTTCACCATATGTTGACAGATGATGACCTCTTCAAGAATGGTCAACAAATTGGATAGCTCGTAGGGTGCACTACATTAGGACACCATGCTTGGACTTCCGCGAGCTCCCTATCTATATTGTCTCTAGAGGCCATTATCTCTTCCACTATCCTCTGAGTGTCATCCCTAATCTAGCATCACCCATTACAGGAGATCCATTGAGGACAATGCATGAACCCAGAAGTCTTGAAATGAATTTAGTCCATTAGGATTAAAAAGATAGTAATGCTATTCGCTCTCATAAAGGAATAAATCAATATCCTTACGATCAACTTCCAATATGGCTTTAAAATAATGGGATAAGTGCAATAGAAGTCCTAAACCTTGTTACGAAAATGCAATTGACTCCTAAAATTTGCAAAAAGTGCAATCAAGTCCTAAAACTTGTCAAATTGGTTCAATTGAGTCCTAAAGTTAACATTGTTAGACTTGCTAACGGAAAGTGCTGACGCAGTGCGGGCGTGACATTTTAAATGATTTTTTTATTTTTATTTTCCACGTGGCTTTTAAGAATTAATTTTTATTCAATTTTTTTAAATAGATTTAAAGCTAAAGTTTATTTTTTTAAAAACTGTTAAAAAAAAAAAAAGAAATGGCAGCTCCTCTGCTGTTGCCCGAATCCGGGCGAGCCTCACCGGCCTCGGGAAAGGGCCGACAAGGCCTTGCCCAGGGCAGGCGACGGTCGCCGGCCCCCCGTGAGGGCTGGCGTGCCCAGATCTAGGCGCCCTAGCCTGCGCTAGGCGAGGGTTGCCAACCTTCGCTTGGGGCTGGCGAGGCCTCACCCTGGTTAGGCAGCGCGGCGGCGGCGGCCGACCTTCGCCCAAGGCCGGTGATCGTCGCTGGCCCCTCCGGCGATGGGCAACGGTGGCTGTGGTGGAGGAGCGGCCATTTTCTCCTTTTTTTTTATAGTAATTTTAAATAAATTTTAGCCGGCCCCCCGTGAGGGCCGGCATGTGCAAAACTAGGCGCCCTAGCCTGCACCAGGCGAGGGCCGCCAGCCTTCGCTTGGGGTTGGCGAGGCCTCACCCTGGTTAGGCGGCGGCGGAGGCCAACCTCCGCTCAAGGCCGGTGATCGTCGCAGGCCCCTTCGGCGATGGGCGCGAGTGGCTGTGGTGGAGGAGCTGCCATTTTCTCCTTTTTTTTTTAACAGTAATTTAAAATAAATTTTAGTATTTCTTTTTTAGTTTTTAAATCTAATTTTGAATAAAAAAATGATTTTAAAAAGTCACGTGAAAAATAAAAAATCATCCAAAATTCCATGTCAGCATTTTCCGTTAGTAAGTTTGACGACGTTAACTTTGGGACTCAATTGAACCAATTTGACAAGTTTTAGGACTTGATTGCACTTTTTGCATAATTTAGGACTCAATTGCATATTCATAACAAGTTTTAGGACTTTTATTGCATTTATCCCTAAAATAATAGATAAAAGGAGAAATGCTTGAAGGTATCTTCTTGGGTAGGCGGTTCAAGACTCGATAACCTAGAAACAGGGGGAAATAAGGAAGGGTGCGAAAGCCAATGTCAAAAAGAAACTCAAGGTATAAAATCATCCATGCTTGTAAGACCCAAAAGGGACCAAAGATAGTGCCACTCTCTTTGGACTTCACTACTAGTGAAGGATGGGCAAAACCTCTGTATAAAGAAGCAAGAACAACTGGAGCAAGAGCGACGTGTTTACCGTGTGCAAGATTAGTAGCTATCTAGAGATAATCCTTGTTTACTTTAAGTGCAGGGCTGAAGAATATGCATCTAGATAGTCAATATAGTAAGAAAATGATATGTTCCCTATCGTCGACAGGTTCGATCGCCTTACCAAACCGTTCAAGGGATTTACTATATGTAAGGACCATCTAGGCTAAAAGGAGTCTCAAATGTGAACAATTCCTCAACAGAACGACCAATCAGTTGAAAGCCCGCTATGGTATATATATTAAGAATGGTGAGAGTCATGGGTCCCCAAGGAAAAAAGAAACAGTTAGTTGAAGGGGACCAAAAACTTATTGTAGACCTTGCTAGTCCTGGGTTATATCATGAAAAGACACGCTGGTTGCAAGTGCTTTCTCAATTCCCGCACTTATCTAAGCAAATTGGGTTGTATCATCTTCTCTTAGTCAAAGATACCATTTATGGAAATCAGCTTCAAATGAAGGAAACCCACGAAATCGGAAAGAAGCTGAAGACGAGATGTCCTGAAAGGAGCGATGTTAGAAGGCCAAAGTCTTGCCATGCTTGGTAGGGAAGCAGGCTTGGAGTGAAGGAGGGATTTTGTTATGGTCTATGAGATTGGGACCCAAAAGAAAATAGCCCGTCATGCCCTCGACAACATCCAACAAACTAAAGCGGTAATCTTTGGTATATTCCCCTGTTTGGAGAGTGACAAAATTGTTAATATAGCTTGCTGAGTCATATTCGGAGGTTTTCTTTGGTGCCATGGTGGATGATGAAGTATAGACAAAAAGAATCGTGAAGGAAGATTTGGAAATTGGGAAAGAAGACGAAATGCACTAATGAAATCCCTAAGGAGATACTGTTAGAATACAACGATTTGGAAAATAGGAAATAGTTGTTTGTAAAATTAGAAGAGAC
Source organism: Eucalyptus curtisii (assembly GCA_017140595.1). Taxonomy (NCBI): domain Eukaryota; kingdom Viridiplantae; phylum Streptophyta; class Magnoliopsida; order Myrtales; family Myrtaceae; genus Eucalyptus; species Eucalyptus curtisii. The sequence continues at coordinate 27,759,377 of CM029503.1, read as the reverse complement.
GCGTCGAAATAATACGGGGAATAGAAATCCGTATCAAAGAAAAAATGTCAAAAAACATAAAGGCACAATCGCCTTGTAAAATTGCGCACAGATGAGGTATTTCTTTAAAAGAAAAAAATTGATTTTTTTTTTAAAGAGGACATATGTTGACACCCAAAATTACCTCTATTGTTATGTGCTAGCCATGAGGGGGAACAATAAGAAAATAGCAGGCTTGGAGTGAAGGAGGGATCTTGTTATGGTCTATGAGATTGGGACCCAAAAGAAAATAGCCCGTCATGCCCTCGACAACATCCAACAAACTAAAGCGGTAATCTTTGGTATATTCCCCTGTTTGGAGAGTGACAAAATTGTTAATATAGCTTGCTGAGTCATATTCGGAGGTTTTCTTTGGTGCCATGGTGGATGATGAAGTATAGACAAAAAGAATCGTGAAGGAAGATTTGGAAATTGGGAAAGAAGACGAAATGCACTAATGAAATCCCTAAGGAGATACTGTTAGAAGACAGCGATTTGGGAAATAGGAAATAGTTGTTTGCAAAATTAGAAGAGACGTGTCGAAATAATACAGGGAATAGAAATCCGTATCAAAGAAAAAATGTCAAAAAACATAAAGGCACAATCGCCTTGTAAAATTGCGCACAGATGAGGTATTCCTTTAAAAGAAAAAAATTGATTTTTTTTTAAAAGAGGACATATGTTGACACCCAAAATTACCTCTATTGTTATGTGCTAGCCATGAGGGGGAACAATAAGAGTGATATGCCCCGTTTTGTTCATGAAAGCTGAGGATAGCCAGCTTTTGTGAAAGGTATTTGAGCTAAGTGTCGACAAGATTCTAAACGTATATACCCAAGTCCACGGCAAAGTAATTAATTTCCATGTGTCAGGCTATGAGAGCAACGTATAAGTATTGGAGTTCAAGTGGAATTAACATGAGAGCTCAAGCAAGAATAGCTGCTACGCAAAATGAGCATAAAAATGGGGAAGCTATTATTTACTTGATGAGCAAGTCGTGCGAGTGTCGTCGACAAGTCAGGAAACAGTTGCTAATGGATAAGGTTGCCAAGAAGAAAAGGAAAATGTAAGGAATGCTAAGAGTGGTTCCTAAGGAATAGCTGACTGATGGCTACCTATTCAACGAAGAGCCCCTCGAAACAACACAATAACTATCTTTACTTATCACATTTTAGCTTTATTTTCAAGAATCCCATCGTTCAATTAAATTCCGGTTTGTTTCTTTATCCAGTTTAGCATCGTTGATTAAATTCCATTGTTGTTCCACAAGCTCAGCATCATTGATTAAATTCTGGCGCTGCGTTTCCTATCCAGGTATATTGCTGTTGATTGAATTCCAACTATATGCCTAAAACAAGCTGCGTCGTAGATTAAATTCAAACATAGTTTGAGCTTGAAGTGTAGGCTACCTAGCTACTTGTGTACATATTATATCGTTGATTAGATTCCAGTGTAATTTGTGTGTGGAAACTATTAGTTATTGAATTATCTGAGTATCAATTGTCAGGGTTGTATATATAAGTTAGAGAACAAAATTTGTCCTCGCATTTGACATTCTCTTTCCAAATTCAACATACAATCTAAGTCTTTTACAATAACCAAAACATATAACAGGTGAAAGATTTTTTGCAGGAAACAAAACTGACGAAACATAACCTAAAGCGGCACCTAATATCAACTTTAACCCCAAATTTTTACAAAAATCCAGTCTTCTTTATTTATGTTTATCCAAACTTATATTCCTTCTGTTTTTCACTAATTTAGAACTTTTTCCACTATTTTTCTTCTACAATACTATTAGAAAGAGATGACGAAGATAAACAAGTGGAGGATTCTGACGGAGAAAAAGTAGGAAGTAACAGCTAATTGCATCCTACAAAGGACATGAACTTTTTAACCAGTAACCGGTAGGCAAATACATTTATCACCGCTTGTTAGCTCATTGAGCCTTGACGAGTTAAGAATCAAGAAGTCCCGAGTTTAAGCCCTGTAATAATTAATTTCTTGGGCTTATCTCAGGAGTTGCAGACCCATGGAGGTACGGATACCTGGAGTGCCAAAACTTGGCACGGAGGGACACTTAAGTGTCAAAAGTTTGGAAAGTGACACTTATGGCCTGTTTGTTTGTGTTTCTTATTTCTGTTTATGAACAAATTTTCTGTTTTTTTGTTCCCGAGAACAAAAAAAGAACAGAAACCCGTTTGTTTGCGTTTTTGTTCCAAATATGTTTTTTTGTTTCCGGAACAAAAAAAAAGCATAAACAAGAAACAAAAAAAAAACTTGTTTCTTGTTTCGAAACAATTTTCTCTCTTTTCTTTTCTTTTCTTTTTTTTCTTCTTCTTTTTTCTTTGGTCGGTCGCCGGCCTCGGCCATGGTCGGCGATCGGCCGTCACCGGCCCCCTGGTGAGGCCGAGCCTCGTCGGTGGCTGGGCGAGCTCGGCCTCACGCCGGCCGGCGACGTCGAGCTCGCCCAGCCATCGGCGAGGTCGAGCCTCGCTGGATCTGGGTGAGCCGAGCCTCACCCAACCACGGCGAGCCTCACCGTGGCTGGGCGAGGCCGCTGGCCCTCGTCGGCTGGTTGCCGGCCATGGCCGAGGTCGGCGACCGACCACAAGGAAGAAACAAAGAAAAAAGAAAAAGAAAGAAAAAATGAAAAATAAAATAAAAATACTAAAAAATTAAAAGAAACAAAAAAAGAACACAAATTTACCAAACATGCTTTTGTTCTTTTTTTTTATTCCGGAACAACTTTATCAAACACATTTTTTTGGTCAAAAATTGTTCCCCGGAACAGAAATAATTTTCTCTATTTATGTTCCCTGGAACAATTTTTGAGCAGAAACACAAACAAATGCACCATTAAGCACCAAAATCGGAGCAAAATGGATTTTCCGATGAAGGAAGTGCAAAACATCGTCGTTTTGCACACTGACATGGCTAAACAATACAAAAATGACATCGTTTTTGTGCTAACGTCAAAAAAAAAATTAATCAAATTAAATTTAAAACTAAACTTATTTAAAACATTTAAAAATAAAATAAAAATATTAAAAAACTAAAAACTAAAAATTTTAAAAAAACTAAACTTATTTAAAACATTTAAAAATAAAATAAAATATTAGAAAAACTAAAAATTAAAAAAATAAAAATTTAATATATATATATATACATATAAACTAAATTTAAAACATTTAAAAACTAAACTAATTTAAAACATTTAAAAATAAAATAAAAAATATTAAAAAAATGAATTTAAAAAAAGGGGGGGTGGTTGGGCCCTTCGGGCGGCGGCGGGGTTAAGCCCTTAGCCGCCTGCCCTTTTTTAATTTTAATTTTTTTTTAGTTTTTTAATATTTTTATTTTATTTTTAAATGTTTTAAATACGTTTAGTTTTTAAATGTTTTAAATTTTTAGTTTTTTAATATTTTTTAAATTTTTTAGTTTTTTAATATTTTTTAAAATTTTTAGTTTTTTTTAAAATTTTCATTTTATTTTTAAATGTTCTAAATAAATGTAGTTTTAAATTTAATTTAATTATTTTTTATATTAATTTTTTTTAAGGCGTTAGCACCAAAACGACGTCGTTTTGTATTGTCTAGCCACGTCAACGCGTGCAAACGGTGTCGTTTTGCACTTTCTTTGTCGGAAAATCGCAACGTCGGCATTTTGGCCACTTAAGTGATCCATTTTGCTTTCGATTTTGGCACTTAAGTGTCACTTTCCAAATTTTGGCACTTAAGTGTTCTTCCGTGCCAAGTTTTGGCACTTGGGGTGTCTTACCCATGTGACTGGGTAATTACCCAATATGAGATTAGTTGATTACTAATTCGTGTCGGATATATCAACAATTCTTTGCAAAGTACTTTTTTCTCTTTTGAGAAAAAAAAAGATTAATGTTCTTTTTGATTGATCAAATAACTATGACAAATTCTCCAAAAAATCATAAACCTATTTACGATGCTAATTCAATCATAAACCTTTCAATTATGCTAATTAAATTCCAAACCTTTTGACAATGTGCCAACTTAGTTATAAACTTTTCAATTGTGCTAATTTAGTCTTAAACTTATAGACGGTTTACTACTTTAGTAATTTCAACCAATTTTGATTAGAAATTACTGACCTGATGGTCTCGCCAGCAATGACTGTCCAACATGGCATGGCCATGGGATGGGACAATTTTTTTTTATAATTTTTAATACATTTCTAGTTTTTCTATAATTTTTTTTTTAAAATTTAAAATTTTTATTTTTACCTTCTTCTTCTGTCGGTTGTTAGGCCTTGGCAATGGTTAGCAATTGGCCATAGACAAGTACCAATGACCTTGCCAAATCTGGTAAGGTCAAGCCTTTCCCAGCCACTAGCTAGGTTGATCCTTGCCAATCTTGACCTAGTTGAGGATAGGTGAGGCAGGTGAGGGCAAGCCTTGCCCGAGGCTGGAGAGATTGTTGGCTTACTTGTTGCCAACCATTATCAAGACCTGGCAATTGGCGAAGGAAAAAGTGAGAAAAAATTTAAAAAATCATATAAAAAATTAGAAAAATTTAAAATTGTAAATAAAACTTAATGTCAATACTAACCATGTCACATAAGATTGCTAACATCCATAACATCAATTTCTGGCTAAAATTAGCCGGTTAGACTAAACTGGTAAATTGTCAAAAGATTTGAGACTAAATTAACAAATCGTGAAAATGTTTAATACTAAATTGGCACACTTTAAATGTTTTGGTTTGGCAAGTCATCCAAAAATTTGGGATTGAATTGACACAATTGAAAAGTTTTGGATTGAATTGACCAACACACAATAGGTTTATGACCTTTTGTACAATTTTCCTGACCACTATGCATGGAACTGGTGACTAATAGGTGATGAACCGCATTTCTTGGCTTCATATCATATGTGCACGTACAGCTATAATCAAATATCAATCTGAAAATTTAATATTTTATTAGCTCTATGATTCAATGATGAAATTTTAATTGCAAATAATGTTAGTGCCACAACCCGCCTAAAGAGATTATTACCATATTAACTAAGTTATTCTACACACGTGCAATTGAAAATGCTTGGGAAAATTTTTCTCTTCACAAATATTGAGTCCTAACTTAAAACCTTTTCACATAAAAAATCTTAGAACCTGACAGATGCAATATATTTAAGTTAGACTCACTTTTAAATTTGCTAAACTACCCTTTCATTACATAATAGTATTTCAAAATTGTTCACTTCTTGCACCTTCGGTAAAACTTCATACATTTAAATTTCTAGAATTCTAATAATCATTCCTTTTCATTTTCCAAAGCAATCGTGCGATTCAGTTATGGTACATCGTAGTTTATGAATTCAAGAGCAAATCGAATTGGAAAAGGAAAAAGGTCAGTGTCCCAAAAGAGATTGTTTGAATTTACTTTGAATCAACACAGCCATCAAATGTCCTTAATTTTAAGCAAAGCATCATATATGCCATTATGAGGAGTCCGGCTTATTTTTTTTACCACGTCTTCCGGATACCCCATCACTTTCATGGGAACTTCCATAGTACTTTTGCTTCCTTTCAAAATGAACAAAACATTTCAAACTCTAAAATCTTATAAAAAGTACATTGAGATATGTACTTCAATACTTATGTACTTAGAATTAGAATGCAAATAACATGAGTTTTTAGGAATATTGTTTAATAAGTCCTAAGCTTATTGTACTTTTGTTAATTAATCAAAAAATTTTTAAGGGTTAATACCTTGAAAAATTCCAAACTGGTACACCTGTGACAAATTTACCCCAAACTAATTTTTTGACCACAAAAAACCCCAAACTGGTACACATTTGACAAATTTACCTTAAACTGGTACACTTGTGACAAATTTACCCTCTGTTAGTTTTTATTAAATTTTATCGTCAAATTATTAAGTTGAATGACACGTGACAATTGACTGGTATATCAGTTTGGAATTTTACTCTCCGTTTGTCACAATTTATAATTTTTTTTTATTTTTTTTGTAGTATTAATCCAATTTAACCGAGGGTTTATTTGTCACAAATATACCAGTTTAGGGTTTTTGGTGGTTGAATAAATTAGTTTTGAGGTAAATTTGTCATAAATATACCAATTTATGATTTTTTATGGTCGATCTGGGTAGATTTGTCACAAGTGTACCGGTTTGTGGTTTTTCATGATAAAAAAAATAGTTTAGGGTAAATTTGTCACAGGTGTACCAGTTTGGGGTTTTTCAGGGTATTAACCCAATTTTTAATTATGCATATTGAGTCTAAATATTTTTCACGTTTTGCCAATTGAGTCAATGAGACTAAATTTGGTTGAAAATCGCTAATGTGGATGCTTGTCATCCTACATGACACGGCTGGTATTGACTAACATAATTTTTAATAATATTATATATTCTCAGACTTTTTATTAATTTTTTTATTAATTTATTTTATTTTCCCTTTCCTTTCCTTTCCTTTCTTTGTTTTTTACAAAACTCTGCCTGATAAATATTATTAAAAATAATTTACGTTAGTGCTTTGTCGTGTAATGCAAATGACTAGTGTCCACTTCAATGATTTTCAGTCAAAATTAATCGGAAGGACTCAATTAGTAAATTGTGAAATGATTTATGATTAAGTTAATATAATAAAAATATTTATGATTGAATTAATGAAAGTATAATAGAATCAAGAGTTATATATTATGAAATAGAGTGCAAAAAACAGGAATGATCATAAACATAATTCTTGCACTTGCCCTCCGATTTCAACGCACCTCTCCATGACATCAGACAAATCATGTAATGGCATTGAATCTGTTGCAATAGGGCGAGCGATCGAACAATAATATAGACAGAAGAAAAATAAATCGGACACCAGATTTACATGGTTCATCGTAAAGACCTACGTCACACGGGGAGAGCGATCGAATTTCACTATAGATCAAGCGTCTGAGGAAATTACACACTCGGGTCACTCAAACATTCTCTCGGTGTTTCCCAAACCTCAATTACACCCAATAAACCAATCTTTCTTGGATGTAAATCACGAATAAGCTTTGTCGCACGAGAAACACGAAGACCCGCTATCAAGCACCGACGTCTCTCACAAACAGAGAAAATCACGGCACTCAAAATAAGAACGGCGCTTCAATATGTGGCTTCGCTCAACACGTACGTAGACTTCGGCGGCGTCTTTTTATGTAGGGTTTCAAGCGGCCACTAACCAAATGAAAAAAGACCTGCAAAAGAACTCTTTATTCCACCGCAGAGAATTGCGTGCATGAAGAAACCGAATAATCCAAGATTCGGTCAACAAAAGAGAAAGATTTGACTTGCCCTTTTTAATTCTACAAAGACGAGTGGGACGCTCTTCTTCGTAACTTCCTTTTCTTCAATTCGGATTCCGCAGCCATCAGAGCAAAACACTTTCCTCCCTTTTTATTTTATTTTATATTTCAAAATTCAGTAATTCGCCTTCGCTTAAACTTCGAGATATATTTTAACAGAATTCGTGCTGCAAACTCTGAGCTGGAAATGAACCAACTTTCACATCAATCATTCTATTTTGCCATTATTTGACAATTGGATACCCCATCAAACCTAATATGAACTTTTTCCCTTTTTCCTTTGGGTCGAAAACTTTTTCCGTTTGACTTATGCGGACACACAAGTCAAAATTCGATACTGCTAAATGAAAAACTTCAAGTGCATTTCCAACGGAGCGGTTGGCATCGCCATAGCCACGCAAACACAAAAACAAGCAAAAGAGAAACGAGAAAAAACAGAGATGTCACTTCCTCAGTAGTTTGGAGATTTGAAGATGCAAGAAAAGACAACAGGCAACGATGGGAAAGTTCCACCATTCCACCATGCCATGCCAACGAAAAATTTCGATCTCGAGATGGACAAAGTTAGCCGCTTCTCCGGACATTGTTAGTCTACAACGTTTGTGGGACGGACCCCGTGATACATCGCCCAAAGAGGGTTGCTATTCCCGATCGTTCCTATCCATCCTTTCACCTGTCGAAAGAAGAAGATTCTATGGCTGCCAATTAGGGTTGTCTTCTCCTATGACACTACGGAATTTGATTCGAGAACTGATGAGCAATGCTGTGTGAGTCTGTGACCAATGAATGGGCGACATGTGCATGTATATAATCAAAATGTTCCCTTTTCGGTATAAAAAAAAACATGAAGAAAATTGATTCGAGCTCTATAGAAAAAAATAATCTAATTTCTTCCTTTAAAGTTGTCATTGGACCATTGGACCGGACCGCAAGACAAAAGAATCTCGACTCGACGAGGAAATGGCGGAGATGTTTCACGTGCTAAGCGAGAAGCTGCCTGATCACTCCATATAAGTACAACCCTCACACTGAACATTTGAAGCATAAATCCAGAAAAGCTGGGACTTGGAACTTCCTCTCCATCTTCAGCCCTAAGGAAAAAAGAAGCGAAACCATGACAACCGCATTCGAAATGTGGTCTTACCTTGGCTCCGTCATGACCGGGCTGATGTTCGCCTGGGCCATGTTCAAGCAGTACTTCCCCAGCTCCGCATGCACGTCGAGGCCTACGCTCAGAAGGCTGTCGGCCAGGTCTACCCGTACGTCCAGGTCAAGTTCCCAGACTTCACAGGCGAGCGGCTGGAGCGTTGTGAGGCCTACACCGCGATCCAGAACTACCTGAGCGGGAGCGCCTCCGCCAAGGTCAAGCCGCTCAAGGCTGAGTCCGTCAAGGACAGCAAGTCGCTGGTCCTCAGCATGGACGAGAACGAGGTGGTCGTCGAGGAATTTGAAGGGGTCAAGCTCTGGTGGTCGTCGCGTCTGATCCTCTTCCAGAAGCCCACGTTTTCCTGGTTCCCCTCACCTGAAGATAGAAGGTACACGCACGTTTGTGTGGGTTGTGGAATTACCAGATTTATCGAAGGACTTAAAAATCCGTTCACTTTGTTCACGTACTGAAATACGTTCCCCCCCCCCCACAATGATGAATTCTTGCCTGCAGTCACCTCCTCTTATCTAGCAAGCAAAATCATTGAGTCGTTGCTTTTGCCTCCAGGTTTTACAAGCTGACCTTCCACAGGAGCCACCGGGACTTGATCACCGGCTCTTACATAAAGCACGTCCTGGAGAAGGGGAAGGCGGCGGCGGCCGAAAACTGACAGCGGAAGCTCTTCACGAACAACCCGAGCTCGAACTGGAGCAACTACAACCCGAGCAAATGGAGCCACGTGGCATTCAACCACCCCTCGACCTTCGACACCCTGGCGATGGAGCCGAGCAAGAAGAGGGAGATCATGAACGACCTCCTCAAGTTCCGGCGAGGGAAGGAGTACTACGAGCGGATTGGCAAGGCGTGGAAGCGTGGCTACCTCCTCTATATGGCCCCCCCAGGACCGGCAAGTTCACGATGATTGCTGCGATGGCCTACATCCTCAACTACGACGTGTATGACGTTGAGCTGACGACAGTCAAGGACAACACGGAGCTGAGGAAGCTACTAATTGATACGTCCGAAAAGGCGATCATACTGGCCAGAGGAAGACAAAGAAGCAGGAGAAAGACGATGACGGAAAGAAAGCGGATTCTGTCAAGCAAATGGCAAAAAGCGGGGAAGAGAGCAAGGACAGCAAGGTCACGCTCTCAGGGCTCCTGAGCTTCATTGACAGTGTAGGGAAAACAGATTCCCAAAAGCGATCTGATACTCAATCGAACGCGGAAAACGTGCCCAGAAAAAAAATGTTAAACCGATCATAAAGCATATCACATAGTCGGATATACCTTGTTTTTCATAGATTAAGCACTATTGTCACAGTTTTATGAGGAATTCTTGGAAGCCCTGATTCCGTTCATGAAGAGGAGCGTATTGTTTCTTGGGAGGAAAAACTGAGAGAACGTTAAAACAGAGAAAACCTGTTTTCTCTTTTCTAAAATGCTTCATTTCAAATAACGCAACAGCTCAGATATCTTAACCGCTCAGATATCACAACTACCCAGATATTCCCCCTTTATGTTTATTTTATTTTACAGTAACTGCACTCTTCCATGGGCCATTCACTTACGAGCCGAGTTTTGGCCCAACATGGGCGGACGGGCTTAAATAAGCCCATCAAACATAAAAACCCATCAGACAGACTGTGGTCGGCGTGCGGGGGCGAGACATCATTGTGTTCACGACCAACTTTGTAGAGAAGCTCGACCCAGCCTTAACCAGGAGAGTGAGGATGGACAAGCATATCAAGATGTCGTATTGCTGCTTCGAGTTGTTCAAGGTGCTCATGAGGAATTACATGGGCGTTGAGTTGCACCCACCATTCACGATGGTGAGGCAGGCTCTTTGGAGGATACGGAGATGACTCCGGCAGATGTGGCAGAGAACTTGATACGAAAGTCGGATGATGAGGACGAGGAGGCTTGCTTGGAGGGATTGATCAAAGCGCTTGTTGACACCTAAATTTTACAATTTTATTTAGGACTTAATCGTGTACAAAATTAGGAATTAGTCACTAAAAAAAAAAACAGAAAAGGGAGAGCAAACACAGAGAGAACCGGAGGAGACAGAGAGCTCGAAGAAGACCAGAATAGAGGGAGAGAGAACTAGAGAGAGAAGGAATGGAGGAGAGGAGGGCGGCGCTGCCCGACGCCGTCCGAGCCGCTGCCCTCCTTGCTGCCTCAACCCGACGCCAATTGAGCCACCGCACTCCTCCTGCCGCCCTTCGGCAACCGTCGCCCTCGAGCCCGACGTCGTTCGAGCTCCTGCCGTCCGACTCCACCTCGACGCCGTTGTTGCCGACGTCGGCAGCCGCGCGCGCTTGTCGCCGTTGCTCCTGACGCCGAGCCGGCCGAGACCAGAGGGAGAGGGAGGACGAACTCGGAGCCTCTCAAATCCGAAGATCCGAGGCAAAGGAGTTAGCCAAAGGCCTAGATCTGGGAGTAGATTGAGCTCTGCTGCATCACTAGGCTGGCCGCCGTCGCCGTCCAGCTCCAGACGCCGTCCGAGCCTCGTCACCTCAACCCGACGTCGTCTGAGCCCCCTCGCTGCAGCCCGTGTTGTCGCTCGCCCGTCGCCGCCCTCAACCCGACGCTGTCCGAGCTGCCTTGTCGCCTCAACCTGCTGCCTAGGAGCGGCGACGGCTTGCAATCCCTTCTCCGCCCTCGCCCGCCACTTCACTCGAGCCGCGAAGCCACTGCAGCCTGTGCCGTCGCTCGCCCGTCGCCGCCCTTCGTGCCGACGTGCTGCTTGTTGCTGGCTGAGTCGCCGGCAGCCGAAGCCCTCATTGCGCTAGCCTGTGACCTGCCTTTCGCTCGCCTCTGACGCAGCCGCCGCCCATCCTCGCAGACCCCGATGTCATCGCCGCTGCCCGCCGCGCCGCCACCGCTGTCAAGCCCATCGCCGCCGCTGTCAGCACCGCTAAGAAGCCCTAGGGTTTCGGCCAAAAATCGGGTTGGGTGTTTGGTCGCGAGTCGGGTAGGGTTTCGAATAATGTGGGCCAGTTTTAGGCTTTTGAATATGTGGGCTTGTGGGCTTTTGAACTTGTGGGCTTATAGGTTTATGGGCTTCTTTCTTTTAAAAAAATTAGACCGGACTTGGCCTGCATATCGAGCCCGGCTCGGCTGGTTTTTGCGGGCTTAGGCCGCCGGCTTTGATCGGTTCGGGTTTGGGCCCTACGGCTCGATCCCAAGCCTTTCGCACCAAAGCTGGGTTGGATCCAACCCGAGGATCCGACTTGATTCGTTTTAAATATATTATATTATTATAATATTAAAATAATATTTTAAAAAATAAAAATAAAAAAATAAAAAATATTTTAAAAATTTAAAAAAATTCGAAAATCCAAAAAATGTAGTTTTTGATTAGGAATGGCCATGTATTGCCTTTATAGTGTAATTGGGCCTTTAATTGCTCGTATATTGATTATATTGCATGTTTAATTTACCTGTTTAGTTATGTTTGCAATTGTTTAGTGGCATGTGTTAATTTTACTGCAATTAGAATCTTGATAGCTATGATTGTTATTTGAATGATTGCGCATCCGCATGATCACCTCACATGTTAGTGGATAGGTGTAAAATTAATCAAAACTGCCTGACAAAAAAAAATCATTTTGTTAAAAATGAACAAGATTATGTATCGAAAGGGTACTAATTGGTCAATTAGTGTAATCAAGTCCCGACCCTAGATTCTCTGGTTGCGTAGGAAGTGAGGTATACTCCCATGCCTCACTTGGTTTCTAGCGGATCCCAATAAGCAAGTGGCGACTCATTTTGTGCAAAATTTCTTAAGAATATCCTGACGTCACGCGGGGTATGGGCTTAGGAGAGCCTGCGCCTAATCATGGGCATTAGGCCTGTCTTTTAGGCAAAACCCCTAAACCTGGTTCCTCCCCCTGAGGGTAGGTGGCGACAGCGCTCGAAAAGGCGAAAGAGGATGCTAGGAAGAAATTAGAAGAAGAAGAAAAAGCTGTTGCAGCGGAAGCAGAAGCAACTCCAGCTAGAGCAATGGCCGAGGAGAAGGGCAACGGACATCGAGTGAAGGAGAGCAAGAAAACGGTGGGAGAGGATGTGCTAAAGAAGTGAAGGAGAATGGAGTACATTGACCAATATTTTAGCAATAAATCCAATAAATCTAAGTATAGTCCCTTTTTTGTTGTTGATCCTACTCTACTCCTATTCTAACTCTCACTCTCAGACTTTTGCTCTGTCTTTTTGCAAGGCGTGGGAGTCGAAACCCACACTGGAAACTAATTCGTTCCCACCCTAATTTCTCCTGAGAATGTGGGGATTCGAACCCTCCACCTCCCCTTTCCATGTTGGAAGGGTGGCCACTGGGGAGTATAGTCCTTAGTGTGTTGATCTTTTATGTAAAGAGAGTGTGTGCGGTATAAATGGTTTACATTATGGAAGAATCACATGTATATATGATATTAGGCATTGCTAGTTATATATGAACTAAAAAATAGCATAAGGTATTTGATGATAAGAAAAAGAAGCTAAGTACAATTGATTTTTTCTTAAATTGCACCTTACAATTTTCTTAGTATTCCAACAAAGCATGCCATTCTAGTAATCCAGCTACACACATGACAATTTCATGACTTGTTAGTTTCAAGAAGGGAAAATATCACAAATGGTCCCTATACTTTTACTTAATGTGCAATATCGTCCCTGAAATTTCAATTTGCTCAATTTGGTCCCTGAAGTATTGATAAATGTCCGATCTAGTCCTTAAACTTTCAATTTGCTCCCTAAACTATTGATAAATGTTCGATCTCGTCATTCCGTTACTTCTTTTCCTTTTTTTTTTTTTTGGCTTTTCTCTCTTCCCTCCGCTAGCCATGGCGGAGGGAAGCCGATGTTCGGCGAGGGTCGCCCTCGCCGGCGTTAGGTGAGGGCCTCCCTCGTAGATTTGGCGAGGCCCCTTGCTGCGTCGGGCAAGGGTCGCCCTTGCCGGCGTCGGGCGAGTCGCCCTCGCCGCAAGCAAGGGAGCCCCTTGCTCGACGTCGGCGAGGCACCCCTCGCCGACGCCGGCGGGGCGGCCCTCGCCCGACACGGCGAGGCGTCGGGCGAGGGCCGCCCCTGCCGGTGTTCGGTGAGGGCACCCCTTGCCGAAGCCGGCGAGGGGTGGCCCTCGCCGATGCCGGCTTCCCTCCGCCATGGCCGGTAGAGGGACGAGAGAAGAAGCAAAAAAAAAAAAAAAAAAAAAAAAAAAGTAACGGAAGGACTAGATCGGACATTTATTAATAGTTCATGGACCAAATTGAGCAAATCAAAAGTTCAGGGACTATATCGGACATTTATCAATAGTTCATGGACTAAATTGAGCAACTTGAAAGTTCAGGGACGAGATTGCACATTAAATAAAAGTATAGGGACCATTTGTGTCATTTTCCCTTTCAAGAAAGTATTTTGAATATCTAAAAGAGAATTTTTGTTATGTTAAGGCTTGTTGTTTGGCAAAAAAGACATGAGTTAGAAAATATTTTTCTAAAAATAATCACTTGTATCACTTATAAAAGTAAATGTTTGAAAATTATTATTGATAACGAAAATATTTTTTATAATCTCAAGTGTGTCTAGATCAACTTTAACCTCAAATATTTATCAAATTCCCGTCCTTTTTATTTACTTCTGTTCAAACTTACTTCCTTTTGTTTTTCACCAATTTAGAACTTTTTTCATTGTTGTTCTTCTAGAATTCTATTAGAAAGAAATAAGGAAGACAAAAAAAGTGGAGGATTCTAATGGAGAAAAAGTAAAGGAAGTAACCAGCTAATTGCATTCTACGAAGGACATGAACTTTTAACCTGCAACCGATAGGCAAATACATTTATCACCGCTCGTTGGGGCGAGGAGATTGCGACACCTGTTAGGATTAGTTGATTGCTAATTAGCGGGAGATATATCCAAGAACAAATGAACAATTCTTTGCAAAGTTTTTTTTTTTTAATTGAAAAAGATGAACGTTCTTTTCAATTGACCAGACAACTATGGGAAAATTATTCAAAAAGTTCTAAATCTATTGTATGACAGTCAATTCAATCATAAAATTTTCAATCGTGCCAATTTAGTTTTAAACATTTTGATGACTTCCTAATTTAGTCTTTTAAGCCAATTTTGATCGGAAATTGCTGACGTGGTGGTTTAGTTAGCGTTGCCCATCCTACATGTTATAGCTATAGGACAATGGTGTATACGTGAACAAATTTGCATAATTTTTAAATATTTTTCTGATACTTTAAAATATTATATATATATTATTTTCATTTCCTATTTCTTTCCTTTTTTTTATCTTCTTCCTCTGCGGTTGCTAGTCCTCAAGCAAGGGTCGACAACCTAGCCAATGGCTGGGCAAGGCTCGACTAGCCATGGGGGGGCGGGCAAAGGCAAGCCTCGCCCGAGGTTGGCGGGATTGTTGACCTCGGCTAAGGTTGGTGAGATCGCCGGCCTTACTTGTGGCCAGCCATTGTCAAGGTCTGGAGGCTAGCGGAGGAGGAAGGGAAAAGAAAAGAAAGAAAGAAAAAGAAAAGATTTTTTTTTTTAAATATTACAAAATAAAAAAATTAAAAGAGTAAAAAAATTTCTCGTCAGTGCCAGCTGTGTCACATAAGATGGTTGGCGTTTACGACAAAGATTTTTGATTAAAATTAGTCATATGGACTAAATTGACAAATCGTTAAAAGGGTAATGACTAAATTGACAAATTGTAAAAATGTTTAAAACTAAATTGGTAAGTCATAAAAAAGTTTAAGACTGAATTGACACAATTGAAAGTTTTATGGCAGAATTGGCTACCGTGTAATAGATTTAGGACTTTTTGTACAATTTTCCTGACAACTATGCTTGGAACTAGTGCATCTCTTTGTTTCATCTCATATGTGTAGGTATAGATATAGTCAAATATCAATATGAAAATTTAAATTTTTATTAGCTCTATGATTCAACGGGTAATTTTTAATTATAAATAATGTAAGTGCACAACCTTATAAAGAGATTATTGGGAGAAGTGTAAAAAAGTCCTAAACCTTTTGTCTTTGTGCTGATTTAGTCCTAAACATTTTTTTAGTGCCGATTTAGTCCTAAACCTTTTTACGTTGTGCCAATTCAGTCATTTCCGGCCAATTTTGGCCGGATTTTGCTGACTAGATGCCACCACCGACATGGTCTGATCGATGCTAACGTGGACAACTTTTAATAATATTTTAATTTTTTTTATAATTTTTATAAATTTTTTTTAAAATTTTTTAATTTTTTAATTTTTTAATTTTTATTTTTCTGTTTTTCCTTCCTCTAGCCGGTCGCCGGAGCTCGGCGAACGGCCGCCGTCGGCCACCTCGCTAGTGGCTGCGAGGGCGAGGCCGACGGGCGGCGAGGCTCGCCCTCGCCGGATCTCGGGTGAGGGCGAGCCTCGCCCGGGCCGGCCCGGGCTTGACCTCGCCGGCGAGCCTTGCCCACCCGGCGTGAGGCCGCCCTCGAGGCTTGGGTGGCAAGGGCGAGGGCAGGAGGCGGCCTCGCTGCAGTCGCGCCGTCCCCTGCTCGCGCGCCTATTCGTGCGTCTTCGCCTCTTGCGCTCGTCACCCGCGCCCTGCTTGCCGTCCGCCGGAGCTAATCCAACCGCCTGCCGTCGCCGTTGAGCTGGCCTCGCGCCGAGCTGGCGGGGCTCGCCCTCGCCCCCCAGGCCTCAAGGGAGGCCTCGCGTCGGGCGGGCAAGGCTCGCCCTCGCCGGATCCGGTGAGGCTCGCCGCTCGTCACCCGCGCGAGGCCGCCCTCGCGGCCACTAGCGAGGTGGCCGGCGACCTCGACCTCGCTTGCTGTCGCCTCTGGCCGGTCGCCGAGCTCCGGTGACCAGCTGGAGAAAGAAAAAAAGAAAAAGAAAACAGAAAAACATAAAAAAAATCGAATATATTAAAATATTATTAAAAGTTGTCCACGTTAGTGCTGATTAGGCCACATCATCAAAGTAGGCGACCGCGTCCAAATCAGCAAAATTCGGCCAAAATTGGCCAGAAAGGACTGAATTGATACAACGTAAAAATGTTTAGAACTAAATCAGTACCAAAAAAAAGTTTAGGACTAAATCGGCACAAAGACAAAAGGTTTAGGACTTTTTTGGCACTTTTCCCAGAGATTATTACCATACTAACCAAGTTATTCTACACGTGCAATTGAAAATGCTTGGGAAAATTTTCCTCTTCACAAGTGGTGACTCCTAACTCAAATTTTTCACATAAACAATCTTAGAACTGATAGGTATAATATATTTCAGTTTAAACACCTTTTCAACTCACTTTTAAATTTGCTAAACTACCCTTTCATTACATAATAGTATTTCAAAGTTGTTTATTTCTTGCACCGTTGGTAAAGCTTGATACATTTAAATTTCTAGAATTCTAATAATCATTCCTTTCATTTTCCAAAACCTATCGTGTGATTTAGTTATGATACGAATTCAGGAGCGAATCGAATCGGGAAAGAAAAACTATTAGTGACTCAAAAGAGATCATCTGAATTTACCATGAATCAAACACGACTATCAAATGTCCTTGATTCTGGGCAAAACATCAAATATGCCATTATGAGGAGTCCGACTTCTTTTTTGACCATGTTTTCCGGATGCTCTTATCACTTTCACAGGGAATTTCATAGTACTCAATCGGTATAATTAAAAAATTTAAGATCGAGTTGACAAATGTATAATAAATTCAGACTTATAAATAGAAAACGAACAACATGAGTTATCATGGACACAAGTCTTGTGGTTCGACCTCCAATTTCAGCCCACCTCTCCATTACATCAAACACATCATGTCATGCAATGGATCCGTGCTCAATTCGACTTTGCCTTCGCTCCCAAAGTATTTGCAAACTCTGAGCTGGAGATGAATCACCTTTCGCATGAATCATTCTGTTTTTGTCATTATTTCACGATTGGATACACCAACAAACGATCGACCTAATTTGAACTTTTTCTTTTTGACTTATGCGCACCGACAAGTCCGAATTCGATACTGGCGAATGAAAGACTGCCAATTAGGGAATTCTTCACCAACGATATTACAGAATTTGACTCAAGAAATTGATGAGCCATGCTGTGCGAGTCTGTGACCATTGAATGGGCGACGTGTGCTTGTATCCAACCAAAACGTGAAGAAAATTAGATTCCGTGATTGATTCGAGCTCTATAAAAAAAAAAAAAAAAAAACAAAATAGCTCAGGACCAGACCTTGGGACAGAAGGATCTCGACTCGACGAGGAAATGGCGAAGAAGTTTCTCGTGCTGAGCAAGGAGCTTCCTGATCACGCCATCCAAGTACAACCCTCCACATAATATCGAAGCAGAAATAAAAAGAGCTGGACTTGGAACTTCCTCTCCATCTTCAGCCCTAAGAAAAAAGGAGAAGAAGAAGAAGAAGCGAAACCTTGATACCGCATTAAAAATGTGGGGTAACCTCGGCTCCTTCATGGCCGCGCTGATGGTCGCGTGGGCCATGCTCAAGCAATACTTCCCTTTCCAGCTCCGCATGCACGTCGAGGCCTATGCTCTCAAGGCCGTTGGCCACGTCTACCCGTATGTCCAGATCAAGTTCCCGGAGTTTGCAGGCGAGCGGCTCGAGCGATGCGAGGCCTACACTGCAATCCAGAACTACCTGAGTGGGGGCGCCTCTGCCAAGGCCAAGCGACTCAAGGCCGAGTTCGTCAAGGACAGCAAGTCGCTGGTCCTCAGCATGGACGAGAATGAGGAGATCGTCGATGAATTTAAAGGGGTCAAGCTCTGGTGGTCATCGAGCCTGATCGTCTCCCAGAAGTCCCTATCCCCGTTTCCCTGGTCCCCGCCACCCGAAGACAGAAGGTACACACACCTGTGTGGGTTGGAATTACCATATGAGATTTTGTAGGATTACCAACTGTTTTAAAAGCTCAACCTATTAGATAAAGACGTGACTTAATATTTAAATACTTTAACACTCCTCCTCACGAGTGAACCGGACTTTGACTTAAGCCTAAAGCGTGGAAATATATAGTTGACGAGGCAAATAAAAGCCTTAAAAGATTTAAACTTAAAATCTCATGTTCTGATACCATGTCAGATTTTATGGTATTATTACCAACTATTTTAAAAGCTTAAGTTATTAGATGAATGCATGATTTAATGTTTAAATGTTTTAACATATCATTTTGCTAACATCTGTCTTGCTACACATGTGTCTTCCCGTTATATGTTTGTCAACACGGTTTATTTTAATCAAGGACTTAATAATCAGTTCACTTTGTTTATGTACTCAAATAAGTCTTTTATTTTTGCCCCAATGATGAATTTTGCCTACACTCACCCGACTCTGACCAAACAAGCAAAACGAATGGGTCTTTGCTTTTGCCACCAGGTTTTATACTTTGACCTTCCACAAGAGCCACCGGGACTTGATCACCGGCTCTTACATAAAGCACGTCCTGGAGAAGGGCAAGGCAGTGGCGGCTGACAACCGGCAGCAGAAGCTCTTCATGAACAACCCGAGCTCAAACTGGAGCTACCCCAAAGCGAGCCAGTGGAGCCACGTGGCATTCAAGCACCCCTCGACGTTCGACACCCTGGCGATGGAGCCGAGCAAGAAGGGGGAGATCATGAACGACCTCCTCAAGTTCCGGCGAGGGAAGGAGTACTATGAGCGGATTGGCAAGGCGTGGAAACGTGGCTACCTTCTCTACGGCCCGCCAGGGACAGGCAAGTCCACAATGATAGCCGCGATGGCCAACTTCCTCAACTACGACGTGTACGACCTGGAGCTTACAACGGTCAAGGACAACACGGAGCTGAGGAAGCTGCTGATCAATACATCCGAGAAGTCGATCATAGTGATCGAGGACATCGACTGCTCACTCGACCTGACTGGCCGGAGGAAGACAAATAAGCAAGAGAAAGAAGACAACCAAGAGAAAGCGGATCCTGTTAAGAAAATGGCGGAAGGCGGGGAAGAGAGCAAGGAGAGCAAGGTGACGCTCTCAGGGCTCCTGAACTTCATCGATGGGCTGTGTTCGGCGTGCGGGGGTGAGAGGATCATCGTGTTCACGACGAACTTCGTGGAGAAACTCGACCCAGCCCTAATCAGGAGAGGGAGGATGGACAAGCATATCGAGATGTCGTATTGCTGCTTCGAGTCGTTCAAGGTGCTCGCGAGGAATTACTTGGGTGTCGAGTCACACCCACTGTTCGCAAGGGTGAGGCGGTTGCTGCAAGAGACGAAGATGACTCCAGCGGACGTGGCGGAGAACTTAATGTCCAAGTCGGATGATGAGGATGAGGAGGCCTGCTTGGAGGGACTCATCAAAGCGCTGGAGAAGGCGAAGGAAGATGCTAGGAAGAAATCAGAAGAAGCAGAAGCAACTGCAGCTAGAGCAATGGCTGAGGAAGAAGGGCAACTTACATCGACTGAAGGAGAGCAAGAAAACGGTAGAAGATGATGTGCTAAAGAAGTGAAAGAGAATGGTGTGCTTTGAACAATATTTTAGCAACAAATCCAATAAATCCAAGTATAGTCCTCGGTGTGTTGATCTTTCATGGAAAGGTAGTGCGTGTTCAAATAATTAGTTTACGTTATGAAAGAAACAGATGTATATGTGATGAGATATTTATATGAACTAAAAAGTAGTATTAAGTATTTGAATGATATATAAAGGGTCATGTTTTTTCACTTCTTTTTGGCTTAAACACTCCACAATAAAGTAATTTGCCATGTTCCCTCATATCTAGAAACACTCTATATGCCCATGACCTAATCATGAAATATAGCATCACTAATTAATCAAGCAGTCGAGATTAGTCAAGGAACACATGTACTCGGGCTTGACATAAGCCAAACACCTAATGACCCGTGACATGCCATGTGGGCCGCGAGAATTGAGCAATCTAGTAACGATCATGTTTGTCCATGACAACATAAACAGACGAAAACGAAGGAGACGAACTAATGGTGGGCCTGCTCAAACCGTTTCGCGTCGCAAAGAGTGTGAATTACGTTGCTGAGGTTGAGCGAGTCGAATCGGTAGCCACAGAGATGGAGGTGGTCAAGGAGGGGGAGGGCTTCGTCAAGGTCTCGGTGGCGGGTTGATGTGTCCCGGTGGCGAGTTGATGTGGGCCTGAGTAGGATATACGAGCCCATGCCCTTGCTGGTTCTCCATTTCTTTGTCTCTTGAGAGAGAAGGAGAGAACTGACCAAAAAAAAAAAAAAAAAAGAAAGAAAGAAAAGAGAGAGAGACGGAGAGTGGGAAAAAATTAAACAAAGTGGATGTGGGACCCACAAGAAAAGAAATAGAAAATTAATAATAAAAGGGGAATGACTAGCATGACCGTCCACTGCATAGTAACAGTGGAGCGATCAAAGGCTAGCCATAAATCCTCGTGGAGGAAACCGGTAACTGGTTTCAATTTTTGACCCCATGTTTCCTCTTTTTTTTTTTTTTTTTTGACTTCTAAGTTTCCTTAAATACCAAAATACAAATAATTAAATACTGATAAGAAGCTCAAATTTAGAGACAAAATCAGAAGATGCCCACGGAATCAATTTTCTTGAATATGAAGAAAGAAAAAATAAATTAAATACTGAAATATAAACAATTACAAGTAAAAAAATAGTATAGCTCACTAAATTAATCATTAATATCATTACAAAAATCTATTAAATTTTAAAGAAGAAAAAAATACTTGTAACATTAGCTTCGTATTTAATAACGAAATCATTATGCAATGAAAGAGTTCATCATTCGATTTGCTCAAATTAAATTACTTTGGAAGGACTCTTCGATGATCTAAAATCTAGACAATTGATATTAATTATGCATAAAATAAATGAATTGAATAAAAGACCAGAAAAAGAATAATCAATTAGTAGACATTTTTTAAAAAATGCATTTTTTAAATAAAAAAGCTATAAGAAGAGAACGATTTTCTTGTTTTATTTAAAGAAACAAATCAAAGTGAAAATTTCAAGAAAAATGATTCAGTGTGGCCTATTATGATTTTATCTATAAAATTTGAGGTTGTAATAAGGAACATAGAAGTAAAAAAAAAAAAAAAAAAAACGGATAAGTGCACCGGAAGTCCTAAAACTTGTCACGAAAATGCATTTGAGTCCTAAAACTTGCAAAAAGTGCATTTAAGTCCTAAAACTTATCAAAATGTTTTAAACGAGTCCTAAAATCGACGCCATCTAATTTCTTAACGGAAAAAACTGATGTGGCCCTCGCGTGGCTTTTTTTAATCGTTTCTCTCTCCTCCGTTGCGAATAGTTAAAAAAAAAAATGCCACGCATTCAAAACGACGTCGTGTTCTCCTTTCTTTTTCACCATCGTGTTACCTCCCCCTCCGTCTGTACGTCTTCTTCACCGTCGTGTTCCCTCTCCCCCCTCCGTCTCTACATCTCGCTTTCGCTATTCCGAGCGAACCTTAAGCCCTAAATAGAATTTGTCCGAACTGCAGTTCTCTTGCGATTTGGGTCCTCATCGACCTCGAGTTCGACGCTCGTTGTGAGTTCGTGTTCTTTCCTTTGATGATTGCGAGTTCGTGTGAAGACCTCTCTTGTGGGAGTCTCGACATCTCAGCAGCGAAGCGATTGGCGTCGGGGACAACAACAGGGTCAGCGACGGCGATGGCAACTCCTCCTCATGCAGGTATTGCTCTCTGCATTATAGCATTTTGGGTATCTCATGGTAATGCTACGATTTCTTTTGTTTTACAAAGGTGCTTTAATCTCTGCATTATGTAAAACGACGTCAGTTGGCGTCCTCATTTCTTCATTATTTGGAGTTCAGAGAACTCGAGTTTGACACAGATCGACTTTATGTTCTCTTCTTTGACGATTGCGAGTTCGTGCAAAGACGTGTCTTGCGAGCATCTCGGTGTCTCAGCGGTGGAGCGAGCGGCATCAGGGATGGCGATGGCGACTCCTCACATAGGTATTGCTCTCTACATTACAGCATTTGGGTATGTCATGGTAATATTATGATTTTTATTTTTGTTTTGCAAAGGCGTTTTACTCTCTGCATTATGGTTGTTTTGCATTTTCCAATTATTGCGATAAATTAGAAAATTACTGCAAATTAGAACATCGCCTATTGAAAGGCGACAATAGGTCCCTCGCTCTCATTATTGATCATGTAGTTGCATTGTGGTTGTAAAACACATTATGCTAATTTCCTGTTTCTGTATTGATTGTTAGTCTTTTGTAAAAGTATCTTCAATTTAGAACTTGAACATTGCTTTAGTAATTTGATGATTGAAAGTGCTTTGCTCTTTGTTTCTGTTCCCTTGTAGGTCCAATGGCTGAGAACAAAGTTTATGTCACTGTTCGCTATGGAGGTAAATTTAAAATCGGCCCACTGTTGGAATACATAGGTGGAAGAGCTGATGTTGCTGAAATAAGTTTAAGTAAGAGTTCACTGTCTAGTATAATTGAAGCTATTGAGGCTTTGGGTGTGTGTAAAATAGAGAAACTCTTTTACAGAGTTCCTAGAAGTACGACTCTTGTAGACGGAATAACTCTTAGGTATTTATGGGATAGCTCTGATGTGATGGATCTATTTTATCATCATCTGTGCTCTGAAAATATTAAGCTATATGTTGAGCATGTTGATGAAAAAAAGAAAGGAGCTGAGACGTGGGGTGTTGAGATGGAAACTAGAGGTATGTCTAATGTGATTGGGAATATTGATGATGACGATGCCAATAGGGATCTAGATGAGGAAGAGGATGAATGTTGCACATAATTTGGTGGATGTGGAACAGTCGAGTGACGATGATGATTTTGAACTGGTTGATGTAAGGAAAAAATTAAAGGAATTTTCAGCAAGACATAGGCTCAAAATTGGCGATTATAGTGAGGCAACTGGTACTTCCCAACCACCGATTGTGGATGAGGCTCAATCGTTAGATGATTCTGGGTACGAAACAGTATGCTGATTCGATGAGGAAGACAGTCTTCAATCAATTTTAAATGATGAGGGTGACGAAGAGGTTGATGTTATTTCAAGGAGGAGAAGTAGGTTCCCATCATATGATCAAAGTGGTACAAATCCACTATTTATTGTTGGCATGACATTTGAGGATGCAACTGAGTTCAAAAATGCAAGTTTGAAGTATTCCGTGGCTGAGCAAAGAGCAATCAAATACACTAAGAACACAAAAAGCTTTGTAAGAGCCAGGTGTGCCTAGAAAAATTGTAATTGAATGATCTATAGTGCTATTGATAGCAAAACTGGGTCATTTCATTTGAGAAAGTATATAAATCAACATATATGCAGTATTACTTCTGAGAATAAGAGAGTGTCTAGTAATTATTTAGCTAAACACTTCATGATTCTCATTTCTTCAATGCTTAAAATCAAAGCACCGTAGTTAAAGAAATTAGTCAGAGAACAACTAGGAGTAAATGTCACTTTCAGTTAGTGTAGGAGAACAAAGCTGAAAGTATTGAAGAAACTACAAGGCAATTACAAGAAGGAATATGAACAGATGTACGACTACTTGGGAGAGCTTTACACTGCAAAGCCCTTCAAGCAATTTTAAATTAAAAGTTGAAAGGCCATTGCCAAATTCTCTACCATTATTTGATAGGGCTTACATTTGCTTTGATGCTTGCAAGAAAGGTTTTTTGGTTGGATGTAGGAAGATCATTGGATTAGATGGATGTTTTTTGAAGGGTTTGATCAAGGGCGAGTTGTTATGTGCCGTAAAAAGAGATGGCAATAGTCAAATGTATCCAGTGGCATGGGCAGTGGTAAAAATTGAGAATAAGGACACATGGACTTGGTTTATCGAATTGTTGAAGTCAGACCTCGATATGTGTAATGGTGACGGATGGGCTTTGATAAGTGACCAACAAAAGGTATGCTTTTTTTTTTTTTCATGTTTTCATTTGTAAATTGATTGTGACATTACAATGCTTTTCTTTGTATTTTCATATATATTTTCTTTTTTTGGGTAATTGTCAGGGTCTCGTCCAATCTATAGCTGAACTTTTGCCAAATGCAGAGCATAGGATGTGTGCAAGGCACATATATTCCAACTGGGGTCAAAATTAAGGAAAACAGTTGATGAGACAATTTTAGAGATGTGTCAAGAGTAATAATATGTCAGATTTCGAGGTGCATAGACAGAGGTTGAAGGAAATGACTCAGGAAGGTCATGATGATTTATTCCGTATTGAGCCAAGACATTGGTGCAAAGCCTTCTTTGACACCAACATTAAATGTGATGTCGTTGATAATAATCTCAATGAAGCTTTTAATGGCAGGTGTGTGAAAGCTAGGTGCAAGGCCATTGTGAGTATGCTGGAGGATATTAGAATCATGGTTATGAGTAGAATGCATACTCAGAGGGATGGATGTGCTAGGTGGACTAGAAATTATGATCCAAGGATTATGCATAAGTTACATGAGAATACAACTGCTAGTATGTATTGCCATTTGATATGGAATGGAGACGAAGGATATGAGATTACGGAAGGTGGTGACAAATATGTTGTTGATTTGAATTTAAAAACTTGTTCTTGTAGAGCTTGGGAACTTAGTGGAATTCCATGTTGCCATGCCATTTGTGCAATACACCATAAGAGAAATGACCCGATTGACTATCTAGCTGAGTGCTTTAACAATGCAAAGTATCTAAATGCTTATCAATTCATAATGCTTATAGTGAGAGGACAGAAATTTTGGAATAAAACCAATAAAGAAGCTCCTCAAGCACCACCAATGAAGAACATGCCTGGTAGGCCGAAAATGAGTAGAAGAAAGCAACCAATTGAGCTTGTAAGAGGTGATAGAATGACTAAAGAGGGTAAGCAAATGACTTGTTCTGCTTGCAATGTGGTTGGACATAATTGCAAGGGATGTCCTTTAAAAAATGTATTTCCTCAACTAACTGATCATCTTAATGCTGGGCATGTCACTTTAACATGTTGTTAATCAATGCTTAATATGTGCTTCTCAGGCCAATGCTCGGGCCAACGTATGTACATCCAATGCTCGTGCCAGTGCAAGTACAGCTGAAGCTCATGCTTAATCTCAGGTTAATTCCACTGGACCAAGGCTTGAAAAAGACAAGTAAGTTGTCATCTAACCATTATTGTAAGTTTTATATGTCAAGGTTTCAATTTAGTAATTATGAATATATATTTAGTCTAAAGCTAAAGCAATGACAAGCGTAATTGGAGGAGGATCCGAAAGCCATGCCAATGCTTCTGCAAATGCCAATTCAATAGGAGACAATAGTGGGCATGTTAATGCTTCTGCTCAGGCTAGTGCAGATGTAAGAGGGTGTAGTGCTCGTGCAAATGTAAGAGAATGTAGTGCCATTGCTTCTGCTTAGGCTATGCTGATGTTAGAGGATGTACTGGAGAGGCCAATGCTTTTGGTGAAATTCGTTCTGATCAAGGGGAAGGCATTTATTGTGCACTGGCCAATATAATGGCCAAGCATAGACCTGAAAAAATTCCGATGAGTAATACCTCAATCCCCAAGCATATATGTATTGTGACTACATTCTCATGTTGAATGAATTTTTTATTATTTCAGTTTAAAAGACCTGCCATTGAAAATGACATGATACAAAGAGAATCACAAGCCAAGAGGATGAAAATGGTAGGGTTGGGTGTTGACGCAAATTCTATGACAAACCTTCATATTCTTAAGGTGAGTAATATTTTTAAAATTTTCTAATAGCAATTGCTTATCTCCTTAAGCTAAAAACATGATTATTCTTATGTAGCCTAATACAACTAGTGCAAGAATCTTTAACCTACTGGACAAAGGGGTAGTTTCAAGAGCTACGTCAATAGCAAATGTGCATTCCCAAGTCAGTGCACAACCTCAGTCATATCATGTATCAGCAGTTCCTCGAAAACAAATTGCAGTGACGCCGAAGCCACCATTACAACCCAAGGCCAGTTCCCAACCTCAGTTATCTCATGCAACAATAGCTCCTCCAAAGCACGTTGCAATGAAGCCAAAGGCACTATCGCAACCTAAGGCTAGTTCCCAGGCTCAGTCATCTCAAGCTACAAGAGCTCATAAGCATCTTAGTTTAAAGCGAAAGGCACCATCACAACCCAAGGCAAGTTCCCAACCTCAATCATCTCGTGCAACATTAGCTCCTCGAAAGTATGTTGCGATGAAGCCAAAGCCACTATCGCAACCTGAGGCCAGTTCCCAGGCTCAGTCATCTCAGGCTACAATAGCTCAGAAGCATCTGGTTTAAAGCGAAAGGCACCATCACAACTCCAGGTTGCTCCTCGAAGACACATTGCGATGAAGCCGAAGCCACTATTGTAGGCTCAGTCATCACAGGCTCAGTCATCTCAGGCTACTACAACTCCTCCAAAGCTTATCACTGCGAGACCATATATAAGGAAAAGCGCCAGAATTATGAATCAAGTGAAGGCTGGACCTACTAGACCACCGGAGACCATCATATTGGATTGATATGTTTGTTGAAATTGGTGTTGTTAGGTGAATTTATGTCAATCATTAGCTGATTTTCTGTATGAGACATGTAGCGTTTGTGCATAGAACCTTTTGTGCATTGAAAGTGCATATTTTGTTGAAAAGAACCTTTTGTGCACTGAAAGTGCGGGCATTTTGTTGAACAAAATCTTTTGTGCACTGAAAATATAAGCATGTTGCTTTGTCAATGAATCATGTTTCAACGAGTTATGTGGGATGCTTGGTTTTGGTTTGGATAATGCACGAAACTGGTTGCTCTTTAGGATTGTTAATAGGTATTTATTGAAATTATCCATGAAGAATTTTCATTCTTCCAATACTTTTGTCATCTTCTTTCCCATTTATTGTTAATAGGATTGTTAATAGGATTGTTAATAGGTTTCAAATTTATTCTAGTGTCAATAGCTCATATAGTGCTATTAACAAGCACACAAATCAAGCAACATTTTTCAATGCGAAAGTAATTTCTCGCATGGCAAGCAACCGGTCTTGCAAACTACAAACTCACATAAGATTTCATTCCCATCTCAATTATTCACAACTAGTGTTCAAACTTACAAACTTAGAAATAAGGTACTATGGAAGACTTAGAAAATTCCCACCAACTTTCACATTACATATAATCAATACAGCAATATAACACATGCATATAATGAATGCCGATTGATATAGCATCTTTCCTTTCTTTACTCGTGCGAGCTCCTTCTTTAAACGTCTATTTTTCGCATTTTGAGTCTTCATTTCAGCTAGCAATGAGCTCACATCGACTTCGTCACACCTCGATTGGCTTGATTCACACAATGCTTGATTTCTTTCATGTAGGTCAACTATCATGTCCCTCACATGATCTGGTATCTTTGGATCAACCCACATCAAGAAATCGCAGCAACTTGGACTATTAAACTTAGCACATCCATGGAACCTTCTTCCTGAGTTTTTACTTGCCTTTGCCATAAGAATTGGCGATTGAAGACCACAATAACATATTGGCTCCGAGTTGACCTCATTAGAAGTTACGCCACTTGATTCAGATGTTGGTGTCCTCATTCTTCTGGGCTTCGTATTATAGGAACATAATAGAAGTATATTAGCTATATTATGATTCATTCATAACATCTTCATATAAGTAACTTCTGCACAATGCGATGTGTTTACTTGAGAGATTTAGGAGATGTTTTCAATCTCCAAAAAACATCTCTCTTTTCATATGCACTGGATGAATAGACAACCATAACTTACTAATATTGGAGAATGGAAAACAACAAAATACTATAATGCAGAGAGCGATACCTGCACGAGGAGGAGTCGCCATCGCCGTCGCTGACCCTGTCGTCGTCCCCGACGCCAATCGCTTCGCTGTTGAGATGTCGAGACTCCCACAAGAGAGGTCTTTGCACAAAATCGCAATCGTCAAAGGAAAGAACACGAACTCATGACGAGTGTCGAACTCAAGGTCGATGAGGACCCAAATCGCAAGAGAACTGCAGTTCGGACGAATTTGATTTGGGGCTTAGGGTTCACTTGGAATAGCGAAAGCAAACGTAGAGATGGAAGGGGAGAGGGAACACGACGGTGAAGAAGACGTACATATGGAGGGGGAGGTAACACGATGGTGAAGAAGAAAGGAGAACACGACGTCGTTTTGAATGTGTGGCATTTTTTTTTTTTTTAAACTATTCGTAATGAATGAGAGAGAAACGATTAAAAAAAGCCACGCGAGGGGCTACGTCAGCTTTTTCTGTTAAGAAATTAGATGGCGTCGATTTTATGACTCGTTTGAAACATTTTGACAAATTTTAGGACTTAAATGCACTTTTTGCAAGTTTTAAGACTCAAATGTATTTTCGTAACAAGTTTTAGGACTTTTTTTTTTTTGATGACCCGGGAACCCCCGTATAGCCGGCAGCCGGCGGGGTAAACCAAGGGCGGACTAAGCCACCACCACAGACCCAGCCGCGTTTGAGTCGCGCGATTTGCGGTATGTGGGATTCGAACCCCTCCATCCAGCGAAGACTTCATGGGGGTGCTTATTCAGCGCAGCCACCGCGGGCGGTGGTAACAAGTTTTAGGACTTCCGGTGCACTTATCCAAAAAAAAAAAAAAAAGAAGAAGGAAACATAGAGGCAATGATTAAACCGGTTTAGGAAATCCACCGGTTTCCTCCAAAACCATACGTGGCTGGCCTGTGACCGTTCCAATATGGATGATCACACGAGCAAAAGGGACCAGAGGAAAAAGGGAACACTTTCTTCTTCTTCGATTGTGTGTTTGATGTTAAAGATCGCTCCTTTACCGTGTTTCCTTTTTCTTTGACCAGATTGACTTGAAAGAAGTTGTCGATAAGGTCCTGTCCGAGCCAATTTTCCCGCATTTCGCGATTGTCTAGGTTCTAAGAAAGTAGACCACGGCAATGACTTTGCTTGGCGTACTCTACGTGTCCAGCAATTTCTTTTTAATTGCACCAATTCGAGGCTTCTTGTAACAAGATGTATCTCACTAGTCACGATACGACCCTTCAATAGCAGCTTTCCACATGTCTCGATGTCGAAGAACATATTTATAAATTTCAACTTCCCTAAATCCTATTAATTTCAATGTAACTAATATTTAGTTACATCATGCTAGGTAAAACCATTATTCGATTTATTGATGATTATTATTCTAGCGATTATCCATCAGCACAAAAAAGGTTTTTTGCTTCCTTTAAAAATGAAAAAAATGTTTTAAACTTTAAAGTTCTTTAAAAATACAATCAATTATGTGGGTCAACATTTTTATGACGTCAGACGCATGACATCATGCGACTGTCCTCACGATCCGTGCTCATGCGACTTTGTCTTGGCAGGCTTCCCCCACATATTAGCAGCTTGGCATTGAAGTGGAGCTTTTTGCACCAGTCATTTAATTTGTCATTCTTTGACGATTTCATCCCAGCAACTGGTCAACCTAATCTGAACTCCATCTATTGACTTATTGACTTATCGTTGAGAAGAAAGGGCAACGATTTCCTGCTTAAAGCTAAGCTGTCCGGGATTACTATCTGTCCTGAAATTCAACCAACTAATATCAAATTAAGCCTAGCAGCAGCCAATCACAATATTCCATCGACGTCAGCCCCAAAACAGTAAACAATTATTCATATCTAGTCACATGACTAGAGGTTCTCCACTTTAGCAAAACAACAATGCGTCATCACCTTAAAGGTAGATTAACTCAAAGAAATAATAAAGATCTAATTGCTACTTAAAGAAATTGAAAGAGAATTTGGAAAAATGATCTCAACGAACAAAACTGGTCAATTTGTATATCTTGATCTCACTAATTAACATACTCAAATTTGAGCCAATTCTAACAAAATTTCCAGTCGAATTAAATTGCCTTTCCTCCTCTTCGAAGCAACTCTCTCTCTCTCTCCTCAATTAAGAACATCTGCCCTGTCTTTTTTTTTTTTCTTTACTTTTAACTTTTTTTTTAAACGATGAGTTAGGCCCCGCAAGAGGCGGACTCAACCCTACACTTATATATGGACAAGGCAAACCCGTAATTTCTTAATGAGGATTAAATGGGTTAGTGATATTAACTAAATGGGTCATAAATGTGTTTAATATAACATGAGCGTTAAATGAATCGTAAATAAGTTTACATCTTGTTTAGACCCAACACACTTCTATTGCTTTCTTTTCATTCTTTCCCGTCCTCACTCAATCTCACACTCACTTGCTCCACACTCTTCCCTCAGCTTGGGTATAAGTTTTCGTAGATTATGTTAAATACGTAAGTGTTTTAATAATATGAGTAAGCCCAAATGGGGTATGAGCCCAAATGGGGTATGAGTTACTAGTTTTGTATGTAAGAGTTTTCTTAATGTGGACTACATTAATTGATATTGTAATTTACCATTTAACGGTTATCGTTTTACGAGGATTGGCCTAAGGTAAGATAGAAGGTTTAATTAGTCTAATATGGGCCTGGCTTAGTGTGGGCGAGTTATTTGAGCCCGTAATGAGGGCTGGTAAACTCTATAAATAAATCTTCATCATCCTCTAACCCGAATTCTCACATGATCCTCACCTAAGGAGCGTTCTAACGCTAAACGTTAGGGGGCTGCATCGTTAGTAGGTGATACGGAGAGCGATAGAGGAGAAGGATTTGATGCGTGGATTCCTTGATGAGTGGGTAATCCCTTTTCTACTTCCGCTTTATGTTCGATGGATCCCAAAACAGGTGTGTTAATCTTTCTACTCAATTATGCATGTTATTGTTCTGGTTATGGAGATCTTGGGATTGCGCAATTTGCATCCCACATTGTATTGTATGGAAATGGGTTAAATAGGTCTATTTAGATGGGACCATTCTTGGTCCAACTTAACAAATTCGATCCCATCCATCCATTTGATAGGTGGTAGAGCTGTGACTTCGGTCTTGGGGAATGAAACACTTCAACTGCCGGTCCCCCAGAGTAATTGGCAACACACAAACAAAAAACGAATGTGGTCCTCGGAATCTTTCCTTGGAAATGCGAGAGAAGAAAAAAGGCGACGGTGGGCTCCGTTAAAGTTGCCGCCGGACAAACTTGACTTGAAGAGGAAATGGTGAGGAAGTTTCACGCTCAAGAGCAAGTAGCTTCAGATTACTCTCCATATAAACACATGCCCTCCACATAACATCGAAGGAAAAATCAACAAAGCTGGACTTTGGAACTTCCTCTCCATCTTCAGCCCACAGAAAAACAAACAAAAGTGGTGAAACCATGGCGACAGTATTAGAAATGTGGAGCAACCTTGGCTCGGCCATGGCCGGGTTGATGTTCGCGTGGGCAATGTTCAAGCAATACTTCCCTCCCCAGCTCCGCGTGCACGTCGAGGCCTATGCTCACAAGGCCGTGGGGTACGTCTACCCATACATCCACATCAAGTTCCCCGAGTTTGCCGGGGAGCGGCTCGAGCGGTGCGAGGCCTATGCTGCGATCCAGAATTACCTGAGCGCGAGCTCGACTGCCTGGGCCAAGCGACTCAAGGCCGAGTCCGTCAAGGACAGCAAGTCACTGGTCCTCAGCATGGACGAGAACGAGGAAGTCGTTGACGAATATGAAGGGGTCAAGCTCCGGTGGTCATCGCACCTGATCGTTTCCCAGAACTCCCCGTTTTCCTTCTACAATTCATCTAATCAAAGAAGGTACATGTGAAAATTTGTGTAGGTTGGAATTACCACTTTATTAACACCTGTCTCGGCTTGGTTTCGGGATTTATGGTTAACATATTAATTTCAGCAATTCAAAAGTGAAACAAGTTTCTTTTTTTTAGGCTCCGTTCGTTTCGCGAAAAATAAATTTCGGGAAAATGTTTTCTGAATTTTCCGACGTTCGTTTCACGGAAAATAAATTCCTTTAAAATATTTTTCATGAAAGGAAAAGAACTTCTAAATTAAGGGAAAATGTTTTCCATTTTTGTAAAGTGAGACATTTTCCTCACTTGATCTCTCTCATCTCACACATTTACAAATCCTCACTTCCTTCTCTTCTTTCTTTTTCTTCTTTTATTTTTTTGTTCTAATTATTTTTAAATTTTCTTTTTCTTTTTTAATTCGACTTATTTTGAATTTCCTTTTTCTTTGTTTCCCATCTTCTTCTTTCTTGGTTAGTCGTCACCATTGCCAGCGCGAACCTCGAGCTCATTGATCTCAAACTCGCGCTCTACACTCTTGCTTATCATTTTCTTTATTTATTTTACCCTATTGGTTGTACATTGCTCAAGCAAATGGCTCTACATGCTTTGCTTATTTTTTTTCTTTTGTTTATTAGAACACAAAAGACGCAGGGGGATAACAGGCCACTCAATTAGAAGATTCTCATAAGGGCTGTACATACTTTGCTTCTTTTCTCTTTTGCTTCTTTTTAAAATTCATTCGAATATTTTTTAGAGTAGATGAGCATTTGGCAACAATGAGGGAACAAAGATATGAAGTAAGTTTGCCTAGATTTAAAGGCAATTTCATATTTGATGGATTTATAGGTCGATAAGTAATGCATGCCTAAGTGGTGAAGTCTTAGAAAATATTTTCTTTTTCTCGATATCTTTGGAAAATATTTTCCAAACATTTTCAAGTTTTAAATTTTGGCCAACACACGTAGAAAATATTGTCATTTTCCTGGAAAATGACTTCTAGGAAAATATTTTTCGGAAATGGCCAATTTCCGTGAAACGAACAGACCCTTAATGATGAAATTCTTGCCTACGCTCGACCCATCTCTGATCTAACAAGCCATATCCATGGTGATTGCTTTTGCCGCCAGGTTTTATAGTCTGACCTTCCACCGGAGCCACCGGGACTTGATCACTGGTTCTTACATAAAGCACGTCTTGGAGAAGGGAAAGACAACGGCAGCCAACAACCGGCAGCGGAAGCTCTTCACCAACAACCCAGGCTCGGACTGGCACTACTACAGGGCCGACAAAGTGGAGCCACGTGACGTTCAAGCACCCCTCGACCTTCGACACCCTGGCGATGGAGCCGAGCAAGAAGAGGGAGATCATGAACGACCTCCTCAAGTTCCAGCGAGGGAAGGAGTACTATGAGCGGATTGGCAAGGCGTGGAAACGTGGCTACCTTCTCTATGGCCCGCCAGGGACTGGCAAGTCCACAATGATTGCCGCGATGGCCAACTTCCTCAACTACGACGTGTACGACCTCGAGCTGACAACGGTCAAGAACAACACGGAGCTGAGGAATCTGCTGATTGAGACTTCCGAAAAGGCGATCATAGTGATCGAGGACATCGACTGCTCGCTCGACCTGACCGGCCAGAGGAAGACAAAGAAGCAAGAGACAGAAGACGATGAAGAGAAAGCGGATCCTGTCAAAAAAAATGGCAAAAGGCGGGGAAGAGAGCAAGGACAGCAAGGTCACCCTCTCAGGGCTCCTGAACTTCATTGACAGGCTGTGGTCTGCCTGCGGGGGTGAGAGGATCATCGTGTTCACGACGAACTTCGTGGAGAAGCTCGACCCAGCCCTAATCAGGAGAGGGAGGATGGACAAGCATATCGAGATGTCATATTGCTGTTTCGAGTCGTTCAATGTTCTTGCGAAGAATTACTTGGGCGTCGAGTCGCACCCGCTGTTCACGAGGGTGAGGCAGTTGCTGGAGGAGACGAAGATGTCTCTGGCAGACGTGGCAGAGAGCTTGATGCCCAAGTCGGACGACGAGGACAAGGAGGCTTGCCTGGAGGGGTTGATCGAGGCACTGGAAAAGGCGAAAGAGGACGCCAGGAAGAAATCAGAAGAAGAAGAAGCAGCAGCAGCAGCAGCAAAAGCAACCGCAGCTGGAGCAAAGGTTGAGAAAGAAGGGCAAAGAAATCGAGCGAAGGAGACCAAGAAAATGGTGGGACGGGATGTGCTAAAGAAGTGAATTAGAAAGGTGTCCATTGACCAAATCGAAGTGTTTCTTGCGATTCATGCATGACGTAATTTTCTCTATTACTATATAAAGAATATTACTCTTCTCCTGTTTTAAGCAATTTACAATATAGGTCTGTTTTTTTCTTTTTTGAGATAATACACCTCAATAATAAGTTTTGTTCGGAGTTTAATCGGACAATACTTGAACAATGTTAATGGTAAGGGACTTCATATTTCATTTCCCTATCAAGAGGAAACCCATTTTTCTAGTTAAGAAAAAAAAAAAGGAAACCCGTTTTAGACAAATAAATTTTGGAATTACGAAATACAAGCCCAATCTCGGGATCTAAACTTGACTTACATTGAAGCGTGGTTATGTGGTCCATACTTTTGATTGTTTCTACCCTCCAGCATAAAGGGCTGTCCACCAACTCCTATTATCCGGCCATTAGCCCATTTGATATACCTATGGCTGAACTATATCCCTACTGTGATTTGTGTGCTTGAAAATACATGTTTAAGAACAGCAATACCTAATGTTGGCCGGACAACGGCCTAAAAGCGAATTCTAAAAAACTATTATAATTAAAACAATGCGACTCTGGAGGCGTTGCCAGTTGTGGGGTGTTTGATAAACGCGATGTAAAGCTGGAACGCTCCTATTCACGACTAAAGCTGCTGCAAGAGAATTGTTCCTAAAAGCCTCTGCGGCAGGCCCACAATTATCTTTAACCTCAAATTTTGACCAAAAGATGTATGAAAAGCCCATATACATATATAAAATTCAAATTAACCATAACGTAATTAACAAAATTGTTATTTACGAAAAATCAGTATAATTGTCAAATAATTGAGGGATTTCTTGCTTTCTTGACTTTACATTCCTTTTGTTTTTTACTAATTTAAAACTTTTTTTTTTCACTATTTTTCTTCTCTAACGCAATGTGTTTGTGTTATTATCATTATTTTTTCTTCTAGTGATTGGAAAGAAATGACTAACGAAATAAAAAAGTAAAGGATTCTAAACCAAAGGAAATAACCAACTAATTGCATCCTTCAAACGATAAGAATTTTTAATCAGTAGCCAATTAGCAAACTCAATAACTTGAGCATTTAACGCTTCAAGAACTAAAAGTGTCCCGAGTTCAAACACAGTGGGAAAATGATACTAGAAATGTCATAACTTTCCTACAATGCTTATTTTAGTGCAATTTTTTTATTGGATCATTTAAATATCATTTTCTTTTTAAAAAGAGGGTCATTTAAGTGCCAACTTCGATTTGGGATGTCAAAAATTCGATATGGCAATATTTTATCAATTCTCCAAACTGATGTGGCTCACAGGCATGTCCAATTAGTATCAATATCCCTAAACAATGTTATTTACATGTTTTGCCCCAAATATAAGCCCTAATGTAGATAAATCAAGCCATTTCCCAAATTCTTCAAACCCTAATCCAGACCAAGCAATTTGCTGCGACTGAACAGCCACATTACATAGAGAAAGCACTAAACCGCAGAACACTACTCCAAAACCCTAATTAGACCTAGTTTTCTTGGTCCCCTTGTAGTAAAACATAGCAAAGGGGATGACGAAGAACACAAGCATCGCGTCTGCAATGAAGAATACGAGCCACAAGTCCTTCATTAGGAGGGTGAGGCTGCAAGTGCCATTGTGAATCACATGGCGGCAAGTCTACCGGTTCACGATGGCGGTCGAGAATGTGAGGATTAAGATGCCACCATCGAGACCGAAAACGACTATGAACTTAGGGAAATAAGCCCAGTTGGCATTGTCTGGGCGCTAGCAATTGACGAGGAGGTTGACATTGAAGATGAGGATGAGGATTTACACGATTATCGCGAAGATGACAAGTGCGAGGTTGAAATCTCCCAACGCTCAAGATTCATTTCCTCAATTGAAAAGAAGAATCAATTGATATGATTGAGAGACAGATGGAGAGTTTTAAAGCTGCGAATCGAGTGATGATAGCGATTTCTTGCAGATCAGGGCTCAAGACTGCAGCCCATGATAATGGCCCTCTTTCAATCGTTTCGCGTTGCAAAGAGCGTGAATTACGTATTGGCGTGAGCTAGAATTCCCTGATTTGCAGGGGATTTTATTTTTCAGCGCCTAATTTGTGGGGGACTTTATTTTCCTTCTAATTTGGAGAGGATTCTATTTTCCCAATTTGTAGAAGCTTGACTTGTAGAAGAAATCCGTCTGATTGTATATATATAGGTATGTACATACTTGATGATTAAGGAGAAAAAAGAAAAATAAAAAGAGGGTCAGAGATGCTTCCCGAGGATGTAGGCACACTGCAGAATCTCGTTAAGTCTTGTGTTTTTCTCATTTTCTTCTTGATTTGTGTTTAGATTGTCAACATGATACCGGAGCAACAGATCTAGAGACCCAGAAAAACCATGAACACTATGCCTTCATCACCATTGTGACTCGCCCACAATAGATTGTCGCCGTTGCCGTCGTTGTAATTCAACAGACCTGGTTGCCGCCGTCGCACAATCCCTATGCCGCCCTTGTTCCGTCCGACTCA
The DNA here is from genome assembly GCA_017140595.1 of Eucalyptus curtisii. Lineage (NCBI taxonomy): Eukaryota > Viridiplantae > Streptophyta > Magnoliopsida > Myrtales > Myrtaceae > Eucalyptus > Eucalyptus curtisii. The sequence continues at coordinate 27,722,428 of CM029503.1, read as the reverse complement.
ATCAGATCACTGTGACATCTATTTTTGTCGTGTCGTCTAGAAACTCCATCTTCGACGATTGCAACGACACGAATTGCCAACTGACTAAATTTCTTTGCTGCATTCCAAATTGCTGCACTGACAAGACCCATTGCCGTGACGTTAGTTGCTGCACCGACTAGATCCCCAAACACCGGTTTTGTGTGGTTGTTGCGTCGACTAGTTCTCCGACCTAAGAGATTCACTACTATTTTTTATTCGTGCCTATACACCGACCCATGGTAGATCAAAATTCTCCACAAGCAGTGATTTCCCATCCAAAGCAAGGGGAGAGTTCTACTACAGATGCACTTCTGGAAAATTTGACAACTAAATTAACTTAGATTATAACCTAGAATCAGTCCCCAACCCCGACACCATAGAATGATCCAACTTTAGCACATATTGCAGTCAAATTGGATGGGATTAATTATGGCTTATGGTCTTAGGTGGTAGAGATGTATATCACGTGCATGGACAAGCTATGATACATTAAGGGTGACCTACCTCAGCCTTTATCCACAGACCTGAGGTATCACAAGTGGAAGACTGAAGATCCCACCATAAAACGATGGCTAATAAACTCCTGGGATCTAGCTTTAATCGGTAACTTCATTCGCTTCCCAACTGCGAAAGTAGTTTGGGTTGTGGTGGCTACTACTTTTTTATGCGATTGATGCTTCTCAAGTTTATTATTTGAAGAGGTGTGTAATCTGAATACATTGAAGCTTATTATAATGGCCTTCAAGGATTGTGGAGAGAGATTGACTTCTGCCGTCCAAATTCGATGGTATGCCCATATGATATTGCAAGATATAATTTAGCCATTCAGAAGCATCGTGTGTACATTTTCCTTGATGGTTTAGATGATCTCCTAGATAAGAGATGAGCTGATGTGCTACAGATGCAGCCATTCTCTACAGTTGAGCAAGGCTATACTCGTGTTTGTAGGGAAAATATACGATTGACAATGATGTTGAATAGTGAGAGTACTACCCATAATTCTATGGCTATGTTATCACTAGGAGGCAAGCCTAGCCTCAAAGAAGCTCATGAGCCAACTTTATAGATGGATAAACTAGGAGGTGGATGAACCAGTACAACCCTGAAACATAAAACTCCTTTAGTTGGTGGTTGCTCCTATTATGGGAATGCCAAACATATCCGAGAGACGTACTTTAAGCTTCATGGATATCTTGATTGGTGGAAGGAGCTCAAAGCTTGAAAGCAAGCAGAGGGAGAAGTGAACAATGGCAAAGGGAAGACGTCTCTAGTTGTGGGAGAGCCTCAATTGTCACTAGTACCATAGCTCGAATTTTAGAATAAGATGCCTATAGAGGGTAAATGTAATTATGGTTTTGCTTTGGTTACTTCATTACATAATAATTGTAGTCAGTGGGTTATTGATTTGGGGGCTACTAATCATATGACTTTTATTGCGGATGATTTTGTTAGTATTACAGAACATCAATGCCTTAGTGTCTCGAATGCTAACCAAGTGCCGTATCCAGTGACTAGAGTTGGAGTTGTTAATATTTCCCCATCCTTCTCATTGCAGAATATACTCCTTGTCCCATCACTATTTACGAAACTGATTTCAGTTGGGCAAGTTGCAGAGGAATTAAATTGTGTTGTGCTAATGTATCCGCAATTCTATTTGTTCTAGAATATCATCACGAAAGAGATCATTGGACGTGGTACTAAAAAGGGGGCTATATTACATGGACGACTTCAGTCTTGAGAATGTCAATCGGGTTCGAGGGTCGTCTACAAGTTAGGAAACACATATATGGCTCTGGCATAAGTGATTAGAACATCCGTCGTTTGGTTACATGAAGAAGTTATTTCCTAAGTTATTTTTGGGTTTGAATGATTATCAATTTGATTGTCAAACTTGCATTTTGGTGAAAAACCGCCCGGGACCTTTTCCAATCAGTTTAAATAAAAGTGAAATTTCTTTCTCTTTGATTCATTCTAATGTGTGGGGTGCTTCTCCTATTACTTCTGTGTCTAGTAGTTGATGGTTTGTCCTTTTTGTTGATTGCACTAGAATGACATGTTTATATCCGATGAAAACTAAGAATGAAGTTGCTAATGTGTTCAAAATTTTTTATACTATGGTGCAAACTCAATTTGGTAGGAAGGTTAAGATCCTTCGCCGTGACAATGGTGGTGAGTACATTAATCAGTATCTCAAAGAATATTTTCTGCAGCATGACTTACTCTATGAAACGTCATACTCAGGAATGGCCGAACAAAACAGGATGGTAGAAAGGAAGAATATGCATATCCTTGAGACAACTCGGTCTTTATTATTTGAAAATAATACCTCTCACCATTTTTGGGATAATGCAGTGGCTACAGCAGTCCACCTTATTAATCGAATGCCATCAAAGGCATAAGAATTTTAGACACCATTGGAGGCTCTGTCCCTCATGTATACTTATAATTGATTCTTACTGTTTCCCCTAAGATGTTTGGTTGTGTTGCATTTGTTCACATCCCCAAAACACAACGGACATAACTTGAACCATGTGCTGTGTGGTGTGTGTTTTTAGGCTATGGTTCACATCAGAAAGGGTATTTGTGCTATAATCCATCTACTAAGAAGATATATGTTACAATGGATGTGACATTCTTTGAGACAGAATCTTTCTTTCAGGACACTTTTTTTTTTTTTTTTAGGGAGAGATACAAAAAGAAAAGAAGAATTGGTGGGAGATTGGTGGTATTATGGCCCTATGGGGAGTATAAATTGATGGAGTGTTAGCATTACTGCCCGCAGTTAGGGCCGAATTAGGCTAGAATTTACCGATGGGTGTTGAGCAAGAAAGCCTGGAATGTAGACAAGGTGTTTCAAAAATTTCAGAGCAAATCCTATTAGGGGAAGGTTAGGTCCTCAAGGAGCCAAGTTTGCAAGACCAGCCCATTCTTCCAGAACGGCTTGCCTTATCTTCTTCAGTACCTGACCCAACTCCTGAGGAAATTCTTGAGGCAACTTCTCCTCCTACTAGTTTACATGATGATTCTAATATTTCTGTGGAATATAAATTACCTACCAAGCACAATCGAGGAAAGTCTTTGAACTTATAGTCACCAGATGGTAGAAGGAAGAAGAAGTCCGCCTATCCAATCACTAAGTTTCGGTTGACAAATTATTTGATCCATTGAAAGCATTTGTTTCAAATGTATCATTAGCTTATATTCCAAATGGAGTACAAGACGCCTTGAAAGTTCCTAAGTAGGTTCAAGCTATGAAGGAAGAGATAGAGGCATTGAAAAAAACAATACTTGAAAGCTAGTTGAGTTGCCCGAAGGGAAGAAAATAGTAGGATGCAAATGGGTATTCTCGGTCAAGTATAAAGTGGATGGGTCCATTGAAAGGTATAAGGCGAGGTTAGTAGCAAAAGGATATATACAGACATATGGGGTGGATTTTCGGGAAATCTCTTCACCTGTTGCGAAACTAAACATTGTACGAGTGTTATTGTTTCTTGTAGCTAATTTAGATTGACATTTATACCAATTTGATGTCAAGAACGCATTTCTCCATGGTGACCTGGAAGAGGTGATCTATTTGGATATTCCACCGGGTTATAGTCTTTCTTCACAACCAAGACTGGTTTGTAAATTGGAGCGATCTTTGTATGGATTGAAATACTCTCCTTGAGCTTGGTTTGGACGATTCGGTGTGGTCATGAAAAGGTATGGGTATGTTCAGAGTGATTATGATCATACCCTATTTTTTAGGCAAAGTTGAGATAAGATAATTGTGTTGATTATTTATGTAGATGATATGATTATCGTAGGAGATGATTAGGAGGAAGTTGCGAAATTACAATAGAGGCTCTCAATAGAATTTGAGATGAAAAATCTTGATAGACTCGAGTACTTCTTAGGGATAGAAGTAGCAAGATCTAAGAGAGGTATTTATTTATCTCAGAGAAAGTATATTTTAGATTTGTTGGCTGAGGTGGGAATGCTAGATTGCAAACTTGTAGACACACCAATTGTTTAGAATCATAGACTTGGAGAGTATTCTGATTAGGTGCCTACAAATGAAGAAAGATATCAAAGGTAAGTTGGCAAACTAATTTATTTGCTGCATACACGTTCAAATATTGCCTATGTAGTGAGTGTTGTAAGTCAATTTATGCATGCTTTGACTGAAGACCATATGGATGGTGTAATGTGAATCCTTCAATATTTAAAGGGAGCTTTGGGGAGAGGGGCTCAGTTTCAGAAGAGTTGGCATCTTAAGATTGAAGGTTTTACTGACATAGATTGGGTTGGAAGTGTGTCAAACAGAAGATCAACTTTAGGGTACTTTACCTTCGTGAGGAAATTGAATTACTTGGAGGAGTAACAAGCAAAAAGTAGTAGCCCTCTCAAGTGCAGAGACAGAGTTTAGAGGAATGGCCAATGGACTATACAAACTCCTATGGCTTCGGAAATTGATGATAGAACTTGGTTTTACTCGTGTTTGAAATGGAGTTGTTTTGTGACAACAAAGCAGCTATTGATATCTCTCAAAATTTTGTCCAACAAGATCGCACCAAACATATCGAGGGATCGTCACTTCATTAAGCATAACTTGGATTCCAAAGTGATTCAATTTCCATTAGTGAGATCCGAAGACCAACTAGTAGATATCTTGATGAGAGCTATTTCAATCATTCTAAAGCCCACTAGGCAAGTTGGGCATGCGAGATATTTATGTGCCAACTTGAGGGGGAGTGTTGTCGTGAGTTGGAATCCCCTAATTTGTAGGGGATTTTATTTTCCTTTTGATTTGTAGAGGATTCTATTTTCCTAATTTGTAGAAGCTTGACTTCTACCATTTGATTGTGCGTGTGTGTGTGTGTATAGGTTTGTACATACTTGATGATTAAGGAGAAAAAAGAAAAATAAAAAGAGCGTTAGAGAGGCTTCCCCGAGGATGTAGGCACATTGCCGAACCTATTTAATTCTTGTGTTTTATCTCCTATTCTTCTTGATTTGCATTTAGATTGTTAACATTATGTTGCTAAGGTTGAGCGAGTCCAATGGGTAGTAGTGGAGACAAAGGTGGTCAAGGACGCAGATGGCCTGATCGATGTCCTAGTGGCGGGTTGATGTGGCCCTGAATAGGTTATGTGAGCACAAGGACATGACTTTCTAATTCACCATTTCTCCACCTCTTGAGGGAGAAAGGAGAGAAGGACAGATTTAGAAAAGTGGATGAGAGATCTGCAAGAAAAGAAATAGAAAATTAATAATAAAAGGGACCCGACAAAGAAAAGGGAACACCTCCTTAGAACAGTGGCCGAGAGATGCTACAAAGTAGGACCCATAAAGGGAAATATTGTCAGAACACTATATCCAGGGGTGCTTTAGCTCAAGACGGGATGAAAAAAGTGTGGCCGAAATTATGTTTGAGTTAAAACACCAATTTTCCAAAATTACCTATTCATTGTATAATACTATTTCAATAGGTTACTCATAACCATTTAGGTTGCGTTTGGCAGTCGGGATAAAATTCGGGATAGGATATGATTTATTCTATCCTACGTTTGGTGCTCGCTCAGGATAGGATAAAGTCGGATATAATGGGGATATAGACAGGATAAAATTATCCCATGGGGGAGGTGGAATAAAGGTGGATATAATTTATAATGTCCATAATAGGAAAGTTATTTTTCTCGAATAACAAACTTATTAAATTAACAAAATTGAAATTATATTTCAATATAAATAATATTTGAATTCTAATTTAAGAAATTAAAAATGAAAAAATAGAAATTTATTTTAAATTAATCTTATTTTAATTTATATATTCAACTTTAGTTTTATCTCAGAATAAACATTCAATCTATAAATTAAATATTTATATTTATTATGTATTTTAGGTATTTTTGTATTTTAGGTATGTTAGTACAATTTACAATTTGGTAAAATTTTATTAAAGAATGATGAAAGGGGAAAAAAGAAATAATATAAAAAAGAGGAAAAATAAAAATAAAATAAAATAAAATAAAAATAAATTAAGGAATAGTGTTACAAGAGATTTTCACCATCTCCATTTATGAACATTTAGATTCATTTATAATGATATGCCATTTATATCAAAAAAATGTACATGATATGATGTGAATATGTCCAACTTTAATATTACGATTCACCAAACAACGGACATGAAAAAATCCTAGGATTTCATATCATATCTTATCCAATCATATCCTGATTAGAAATTCGAACAACCAAACATAGCTTTACTTCATAAGTAATCATCTAATTTTCCTCATGTCAATTACAAGTAGCACATGCCTTTGACTCTCTCAGTTGTTAACAGAAAGATTGTGACTCCCAAATTTTAAAACTATTGGTTTTGAAAATGATTTATCTTGCATCGTCGGTCAAATTTGATACCATTAATTTTTTTTAGATTTGTAATGTCTGTTCCTTTTTCATTTTCCAAACCTATTGCATGATCCATTGATAGTACACCTAAGTTATGAAGACAAGAGGAGATCAAATAAAAAACGAGTTGTGCTCTAAAGGAGACTGTCCGAATTTACTTTGAATCAGACATAACCATCAAGTGTCCCCATAATCTTGGGAAAAATTAAATATGTGCCATCAAGTAGTGCTCAGCTAATTTCAAACCATGTTTTTGGGATGCTCTATCAATTTCGTTGGGAAATACTTTTCAACGTTTTTAGCACAAAAAGTTATGTTTGCTTCCTTTAAAAATGAAAGGGTTAATACCACAAAAAAATTTAAATTAGTACACCTATGATAAATTTATCTCTAATTTTTTGTCTATAAAGAATTGTAAATCGGTACACTTGTAATAAACGAAAGGTAAAATCCAAAACTGATACATCCATTAACTATTACATGTTATTTAACTCAATAATTTGATAATAAAATTTAATGGAAACTAACGGATGATAAATTTATCATAAATGTATCAATTTTGGTTTTTGGTGGTTAAAAATTAATTTGTAGTAACATTGTCATAAATGTACAAGTTTTGAGTTTTTTGTTGCAGTATCTCAAAATAAAAAGAATGTTTTAAACTTTAAAGTTCTTTAAAAATACCATGAACTATGTACGTCACATTTCTATGACGTCAGACGCATGACATCATGCACGGTTCTCACGATCCGCGTTCATGCGAATTTGTCTTGGCTTCCCCACATTTTTGCCGTTTGGCATTGAAGTCGAGCCTTTTGCACCAGTCATTTAATTTGTCATTTTTTGACAATTTGATCCCAGCAACAGGTGAACCTAATCTGAACACCAGTTATTGACTTATTGACTTATTGTCGAGAAGAAAGGGCAACGATTTACTCCTTAAAGCTAAGCTATCCTGGATCACTATCTTCCTCAAAATTTATCCAACTAATATCAAATTAAAAGAGTATTTACCCCAATAACAATCGGTCACAATCTTCTAGCAATATCAGCCCCAAAGCAGTAGGGGTGTAAAAAAAACTCGACCCGACCCGAACATGAAACAAGTATTATACTTGTTTCGGGTCTTGATATTGTTTAAGAGACAGATATAAAATAAGCAAACAATATATGTTTAGGGTCGGGTAGGGTTGGAACATTGTTCGACCCGGAACACAATAACTCCAAATCCAAACAAGCAAACAAACATAAACAGTAAACACGTTCTCATCTTTTTCGGCTTTGCCTTCTTCTCTGACGACACAACTGTGCCTTCGCTCACGACTGCCGGAACCCTAGCCACTGCCGAATCGGTCGATCGTTGCCGTCTGTCAATGCGCCTCCGCCTCGCCGTCGCCGTCGCTACCCCTCGTCTTAACGCCGGAACCCTAGCCGCCGCCGAATCAGTTGATCGTTGCCGGCGACGCCGAGGAGGAGGACGAGTCGGCTCTCGACCCCAAGCTCCGATACAGCTTCCAGCGGAATTTCAAGGTTCGCTTCTCCCCTGTAGTCCTCGATTACTCTCTAGAAATTCGCCTAAGTCGGCAGGGTATGTATGGCGCGTGTTTAATCTGGTGCTGCGTGCGTCGATTCGATCCTGGGCCTTTCTGGCGGCGTTGTCTTTTCGGTTTGTTTCGTGGATTTTCGGGAGATGGGAGTGGAAATGCAGTGTGCTTTGCACTTTCGCTAGTGAATTTAATCCGAGCGTTTCGTTTGTGCATCATCCTGTTCTCTTGAGGGCTGAAGTAGTCGGTGACTGTGGCGGAATCGTTTGAACCTACTTTGAGTCATGAATGTCATTGGTGGAATAGCTGGTGCTGTACTTTCTTGCTGAATGTTTTCGGGTCAATGGCTGTTAAAAGGGGTGAAATTTCCACCGCAAAATTCGCCACTGTCTGTCTAGGTCTCTGGGTAATAGATAAGTGTTCTATTTTGTGTATTCAGGGGAAAGAATGAAGGGGCAAGCTTTCTTGACATTTCAATAAGTTGAACTTGCTTATCATGCTTTGGTATGACTCCTGAATGCTTTTTCTATTTACATCTTGCTCATTAGAAATAAAGAGACATGGAGAGAGAGAGAGAGAGAGAGAGCAAAGAAGAAGATGGGCTCTCAACATGCTCTCTGCTTCTCAAAGAAGAAGTCTCTAATTGTGGCAATCACGGTGACTCCGCATCTTCTAGTGATTCTTCTGTCACGGCTCTTCTCGTTTTTAGCACATTGGTCGCTGTTTGCGGGGTTCTTGCAACTGGCTGCGCTGTGAGTATTGGTGCTGCACCAACCACGCTATGCATTCCAAAGCAATTTATGAGCCATCCACTTTGTCTTTATGGAGTCTTTGTTTTCTCTGTGATGTTTCTTCTGTTCATCGTCACCAAGAAGCTTTCTATTGGACTACAGTTTAAGGACAAGTCATGCTCACCAGTTCTTTCCAATTCATGAATATCTAGTAGCCTCAAGAAGATACAATTAACTTGGTTAGCACATAAATGCTGTGCTAATGGTCTCTTCTCGATCGAAAGCTTCGAACTTTGCTTGCCCTCCTCTCTCTGTCTGCTCGAGATTTGCTCATTCCCTCTCACTTAGCGCGATAAAAATTCCACAGACCTACAAGGTGCTGGCTTTTCTCTCTCTTCGAATTCCGGGTCTCAATTCCTGTTCCAATTATTTGGTTTTTTTTTTTTTTAATGGTTTGACGGGTTAAGCTTTGTGGGTTTGTTTCAGTTTGTGCAGGAATGAAGAGGACGAGAGATGATGTGTACCCTGGTTTGCAATTTAAACGGCCTTTCGGTTCTTCACGTGGGGAGTAGTGAGTTTTTGGCTGTCTTCTTTTTTGTCTTCCGTATAATTCATGCCGGTTTTGTTGTATTGGGTTCGAAAAATTTTCAATCTTTTTTCGACTTGGTCAGTTGGTTTGGAACGAGTCTGCTTGTTCATGCATTTCGATTGTGCCTATGTTGTTCTGATGCAAGGCGTCCGAGACGTGCCCTCCCAAATTCTTTTTTTTTTTCCTGGGGAAGTGATGAATTTAACCCACATGGAAATCGTTCATCTGTTTAGGTCGAACTTGAACTTTCAGATGTTATATGCTCTGTGAGACCTTGTGAGATGTGATAGAAAAACTTGTCCAAGCTTCTTCAAGTCTCAATTGATAAGCGCTAAAAACATATCTTGTATTAAGGACTGCTGACAGATAAGTGGTCAGTTACGGTTCGGCTTTCTGTTTGATATATTGCCTGAACAAAGTATTAAAAAAAAAGAAAGAGAGGGAACCCAGCAACCTGACCCGAACCGACCCAAAACACATTACACCATCTAATGTGTTTCGGGTTGGTTCGGGTCAGGTCACAGTGTGTGACCATTGTGTTTCGGGTTGGGTCAGGTAACAACAAGACCCGACCCGACCCATTGACACCCCTACAAAGTAGTAAACAATTGTTCATATCTGGTCACACAATTGGAAGTTCTCCACATTATCAAAATAACAATATATTGTCATCATAAATGTGGATTTACTCAAAGAAACTGTAAAGATCTAATCGCCACAAGAGAAATTAAAAGAGAATTTGAAAAAAAATGATCTCAACAAACAAAACCTACGCATTTGTAGATCTTGATCTCACAAACTAACATGCTAAAATTTTAGCAAATTCTAATAAAATTTTACTATCGAATCTGAATTGTCTCTTCTCCTCTTCGAAGCGGCTCCCTCCCTCCCTCCCTCTTCTCAATTAGAACTGTGTTAGGAGAGCCGCACCGTTATTTCCTACAAGTAACGGTAAAATTTAGACCATTCATTTCATTTTGTGCATAATAGGCAATTGGATCACTAATTTGCTGTCCAAGACCATCTCTTTTGTTTATTTGCATTATTAAAGAAACAAATATACTAATCTTCAAGAAAAAAAAGTCATAAAGTTATTCACTGCCAAATATCTAGTCGGAGAGGCGGTCTCGACGAGTACGAGGATCTTGAGTTTGGGAGGTGGGGAAGTTGCCGGAGAAGGAATTGTCGTTTAGGTAGAGGGACTTGAGAATGACGACGCTGGAGAGGTCGAGGACAGTGCCGGAGAGGTTAAAGACATTGCGGGAGATGGAGTTGTCCTTGACGCTGAGGATGTGAAGTGAGCCAAGCCGATTTAGGATCTTCTATCCAACGTGCTGGTCATGTTTAAGGACTCAAGGAAGAGCTTGGGGACACTGTCTTCACTTTGATGTGGATAGAGAGAGGAACCGCCAATTTGAGTCATTTTCAGGACATCTTCCTTCTCTTTGCAGCAGCACTTGCATTGCTTCTGCTCTCTTGCCCACCACTTACTCATAGTTGCAAATGGGGAACTTGGAAAAAAAAAACCGAAGTTGCAGTTACAGGGACGACGTTTAACGGGTTAGAGAGAAGAGGGAGCTCGAATGGGACTAGATAACTATGAACAATACCTAGCAAAAAAATGAGGGGAAATTATCAAAACAATTCTAAACCTATTGCAATTTTTCTAATTCAGTTATAAACCGTTTTTTTTTTTTTTGCCTTCAGTTCTTAATTTTTTGTAATTGTGCCAATTCAATTCATTTGGCCAAATTTTGTCGGTCGGTACTGACGTGTATCACGCCCTCCCTTTCAGATGCCCTTACGCGTGAGCGCGTGCAGAGGCTAATGATTCCCTAAGTGTCGCGACCTAAATTTCGGGTGTACCACCTAAAATTAGGCTAATGGATTGCTAAGCCTAGACTTAACTCGGGCTCTCCCAAGCCCATGCCAATTCACGACTTAAGGTTCAAATATTTAACATGCAAATTATTATTATCTAGGAGTCGCCACTAATCAGTTTACGGTAGGTCGATTAGACACCTAAGTAAAATAATGGGAGGATTATTTTACTCCTACGAACCAGAGATTAAGGGTACGGGGACTTGGTTACGCTAGATTTCTCTAACGCCCTTTCGGTACCTTTCTTTTTATTTTGAAAAATGTTTGGCAGACAACTTGAATTGTTTTTAATTTATCTCCCTAACATGTGAGGCGTTCATGCGGGTGCGCAATCCACCAATTTAACACCCAAATAAAGCAGTAAATAAATTGCAGGACTTACCTCATAGTAACGAAAGCATCTGCAGTGTTAGATCAGAATTCACATCAAGAATCCTAGATATGATTTCTAATTAACACGCCATCACTCAATTTTTTTTGTTTTCACTTAATTAATGGGAATCATGCAATATGCAATGCAATATTAATTAGATGATCTAATTCTAATGACATGCAATTTCTAATTAGATGAACCTAACAAAAATCACTAAATGACGTGCATTGTATGAACCTAATTCTATATGACGTGCACATGATTTTTATTTTCCTAATAAGCATGCAATCTATAATATGCAATGACGTGCAAAGAATGCCCTAATTCTAATTGTTTTTTAAATTCGAAATTAAGATTGCCAAATAATTAAACGTGTAATTCAAATTTAAAACTAAAATCCTAAATGAATGCATTTTTTGGATTTTTATTTTTAAAAATTCTAAATAAAACCTCTATTCTAAATATGCAAGATAACCCTAAAACAAGAAATATTCTAAAATGCATCTAATCTAACTCAAATATACTTTTTTTGGGTTTTTCCTTTATGAAAGCAATCAAATAAAGGCATCAAGAACATCACAGCAACAAATCAAGCAAGATATCATCCATGTCCATTTAATTTTGGGAAATAAATTGACGAATCATATCTCGCGCATGAGATCGGATTGGCCAATTTTTAAATAAAATCACGAATCATATCTCGAGCGTGAGATTGGATTGGTGATTTTTCCGTGCGATTGCGAGTCGTATTTCAAGCGTGAAATCGGACCGTCAATCAGATGTACGTTGCGAAATTAGGAAAATTTCCCAATTTATAAAGCTACTCAAGATTACGGACATGATAGCATATCGGGAATTCCAATCATGTGCATCGACGAATATTTTCAAATAAGGAAACGGAATTTTCGCAAATCAAAATAGATAAGATTTTCACCTAATTCGAATATCGGCTTCCGAATTCCAATCCTCAAATGGCTACTCGCGACGCAATGTGGTGGTGCTCAGCAAGGCTCACGGGATGGTTACTCGCCAGGGGCTTTGCGTGCAGCTCCCGAGAAATCTAGAGAACCACAATTGGGAGATGATCCAAATTTCTATAAAATAAGTGTGTGAAATCCTCCCTCCTTTCAATGCATACGTCCTCCTTTACTCAAAGGACGTGTGCCCTTTTCTTGCGCAGATGTTAGTGACTCGGATGCTTGCTGAATGCCTCCACTGAAGACTTTGACCGAGCAACCCTCTTGGGCCACTTCTACACATTAAAGGAAATAAGAAAGTGGCATCTTCTACGTGTAATGGGTATGAAACTGTGCCAAAAAAAAATCTGCAGTATAAATAAAGAATAGAACTTTGCAGGATCGGTCTCGATTGTATGGAACCAGACACGTTGCTGCAGCTTGATGTGGCCCAACCAAGGTTACTCGTCGTGGGAAACTCGCTGGAAAGACTTGCAGAAGACACGCTGGGCCGAGATCTCGCTTGGAATTGTTGGGACTTAGAGCGTCGAAATAGGTTCAGCGGTGGCTCGAACTCGTGACCTTCGCGATTGTCACAACCAAACGTGGGGCCATGGAAGAATTTGGCTTGACCTGGGGTGCTCCTCGGCGAGACTCGCAGATCCACGTTGGCTTCAGCTTGGATTAATGATCGAAGACAAGCTTCTGAGGACCTACGAAACAGAACACAGCGATGCTTGGCTAGGTTTCTTGGTGCTGTTCGTGGGTCATGGTGCTGCAGGGGACAATTTTTTGATTAGTCAAAGTCAGGTGCCCTGTGAAGAAAGAAGACCAGCGGCAACAATGGTCTAGAGTAGTGCAATTTGGACAGGTACGTCGCCTAGCATGATAGTGAGAATTAACAGCTTCAATAGGAATCTTGTTCGGCTGTGATGGGATATCAAGCTGCGGCTGTCGCTCGGCTTGCTACGAAGACACTAGGAAGCGTGGTGAGGGGGTGCCATGGCTGGACGTTGCCAAAAAACCTGCAAACACAACCAAAAAGACTCGTAACATTTGGTGTTGCAAGTGGCCGTGTATTAGATTAAATTTTCCATGAGTCTGAGCCCGTCTATGTTGACCGAAGGTGGTCTTAAACTCAGCCCAAAATTTCCTTCAAATAAAACAAATAATATTAGAGAAGATATGTGAGAGATCTATGCTCGTTAGTGGTGGCCCTGGTCGTTGACATAGAGCCTCCAAGAAGGCTGTAGTGGCTGGTGGACTGGTTTGAAGCGTCGATGAAGAGCTTGGCACGATTGGATTGCCGTGAGGCACGATAAGAGCGCAACGGCGGGGCTCGCTGGCGTCACTGGATGACCACTGGACTAAAGATCATTGGAATTGCTGTGGGGTCTTGCTTGGAGGCTGCGAAGGTCATCGAAGAATGATATGTTACTACAGGGGATAATCGGCAGCAGGGTCAGCGTTGAGGGGCGGCCACGAACTCTGCAAAGTCACGGCCGTGAAGGGGTCTCGACCGTGACTCCTTCAGCTCTCTCTCTTTCACGTATGTTTTCTCTCTATATTGTGGCCGTATATTCAATGTGTGGCCTCCTCAAAACCCTACGCGTATTAATCTATTTATAGGCCACGAGTTAGGGTTTTAATTTTTCCAAATCCATATCCACGAAAATTCCTTTTTCCGAACGCAATATTTGCTTTTCCAAATGCAATATTTGTTTTTGATATAATTCAGGATTGCAAGAGGATTATTTCATAAATTTGAAATCTCGCACAAATAAATCTGTAAAATCTCTCCGAGGATACGAGGCTTGGGCCGATTTGTTCTCTTCGTGGGCTTAACCCACTCATCAAATTAAAATTCTGAACAATCAATTCGAACTCATCTCACCGACCCAATGTAAATGCGAATTAAAAAATAAATGCACCTAAAACTATATGCTATGCAATTAATTTTTTTCAGGGATAAAATTAATCCCTATTTTTTTATGCAATAAATAAATAAACTACATCGCCAAAATTTAGGTGTCAACACTAAGTTTATTAGACTTAGCGCGAGCTCTCCCAAACTTACCAATTTACGATTTATAATTCAAATTTTTAACCTGTAAGTTAATTTCAAATAGAAATCGCCATTAACAGATTTTGATGGGTCAATTAGAAATCCAAACGAAATATCGGGAGAAATACTTCATTCCTGTGTAATCAAAGAAATTAGAATTGGAGACTTGATTACACTAGTTAATCACTAATGCCCTTATGATATCTAATCTTGTTTAAACATCAAGTAAAACATTTATGTAGTATTTTATACCAATTACGAATTCTAGGATCAATTCCTAACTATATTAAGGAAATAGAAATCCATGCCTCATAAGGGTGTAATTGGAATAAGTCAATATTTACTTTCAAGAACTTAAATACGATTTATTTTTTTGAATTTCAAGGGTTTTATATGCATTTATGGAGAAAACTAAACAAAAACTATTTTTTAGACATTTTCTGATTTTTTTTGGAAAACATAAATCATTTTTGGATTTTGCATGGTAATATATTATATTAAAACAACGGATCCGGGTCGGATCAGACCCAGCGGCCGACTCGATTTGGATCCAGTCCAACCGACTCGGGTCGCGCTTCCCACTCCCCCGGAACGATAAGCACACATTCTTTCCTTCATTAAAACAGTTGTACAAGCTCTACCACAGTACGCAATGTCTATTTTTAATATACTGATATCTATTTGCAAAGCAATAGAAAAAAGAATTGCGTGCTTTTGGTGGAAACAAAATGTTGAACGGAAATGAATTCATTGGAAGAACTAGGAATCTTTGAGAACAAGGAAGGATACAGGAGGGTTGGGGTTTCGAGACTTAGTAGCTTTCAATAAGGCTATGCTTGGGAAACAAGCTTGGTGACTTGTTCAGGCTCCAAACTCCCTATGGACCAAAATTGTAAAAGGTATTTATTACCCACAAGGGGAGTTTTGGCATGCTGGTAAGGGTAATCGCCCCTCATGGGGATGGCAAAGTTTGATGATAGGAAGGGAAGTGATTGAACCTGAGATGAGATAGCTAGTTTGTGATGGTAAACATATCAGAATCAGGGAAGATGTATGGCTACCCAAAGGCCGTATTGGAGGTGCCGCAAATCTAAACGAGCCAAAGTATGTCAAGGAATTGATTGTACCTAAAGAAAAAGAATGGAATGTAGCGAAGCTAAAGGAAATGTTCGACGAGAATGTCATCCATGAGATCCTATCTATACCGCTCAGCTCCAATCCATCAATGGACAGACTAGTGTGGACGGGAAATAGTAAGGGCTCATATTCGGTCAAAAGTGGCTACAACAAAATGTGTTCTCAAGACAAAATGGTTAATGCTAACCAAGCGTCATCATCATATAAGCCTCCCCGATCTCTATGGACTACAATTTGGCAAACCCAACACTACCCAAAGGTTCGGTTTTTCCTATGGAGTGTATGCACTAATGCGCTACCGACAAGAGAAAATCTTTACAGGAGGAAAATGGTACCTAATCCACTCTGCCCAATATGTCACAAAGCCCCAGAAACTCTTGAGCATCTCCTCCTCTTATGTGCCTGGACAAAAAGGATATGGTCAGACCCCCGCATCAAGTTGAATATGGCTGTCGAAAAAATTGCAAGGATGGATAAATGGATCTCGGAGAACTTGCCTCCCCAGGATGAGCTGAATTCAAACGCACTCCTTGCTGGTATATTATGGCTGATCTGGAAAGAAAGAAATGCATGGGTCTTTAGAATTAGCAAACTAAAGCCATACAAAATTGTGGATGAAGCTAGTAGTGATCTAGAACTCTATAGAAAATGGAGCACCAGTACTGCTAAACAGCATCGAAATGAAAGGGGAGGTTTGCTAAAGGAAGAGTGGATACCACCGCCCATAGGCTTGTTGAAATTAAATGTGGATGGATCTTGGTGTTGCAACTCAAAACAGGGAGCCGTTGCCGAAATATGCAGAGACCATTGCGGGTGTCTTGTGGGTGGATTTGTCAAGAAAGTCCTTGCTCCGTCTGCCCTCGTCGTGGAAACCCTAGCTTTGAAGGAAGGTCTGCACTATGTGGAGAAGACACGAACAACAGCTCTTCAGTTCAGTGAACAGAGTCAAACAAGTATAGCAATTCAAGTTCAGCTTGTGACTGACAATTTGACAGCATGAAATGCTATTCTGGGCCGGGCTGAAGTCCCATGGGTTGTCCTTTTGGTAGTGGTAAACTGTCAACAATTGCTGGGCTCTTTAGCTAGAGTGTCTGTCGCCGTTTGTTAGCGAGAAATGAATCGGGCCGCGGATTGGATTGCGAAAACTTGCCGAAACGACTCCCTTGCAACAAATTGGTTGTCTAATTCTCCCCATTGTCTCTTATCTCTATTATGTTTGGACTTGGGAAAATGTTATGGTACTTACATAGCAATTAAAGGAATATTTATTTGATGAAAAAAAAAATTCTCTCTTCTTTTGTCTTTTCCTTATTATTTTTTTTTTTCCTCTTCTTCAGGTGGTTTTCTTATCAAAGAGCCCTCTGCACATGTCAAACTTGATGGGGGAGCAGCACCTACTTTTTCAAATTTTTGTTCTTTCTTTTTGACTTTTCTTTTCTCTCTTGCCTTTTTTTTTTTTTCCCTCTCTCTCTTTTGTCTATTCCTACTCTCCCCTCAGCGCACGCGAGAATAGCAGGTGTGCAGGAATAACAGAAGAGAAAAGACCCGTTTTGTTCTCTTCTCTCTTTTTATCTTTTCTTTTTTAATACCCTCAATTTTCCTTTCTGCGCAGTCAGACTAGAGGAGAGAGTAGCCTTACTATTTCTACTTTACTGACCAAGGGGCAAATAGATCCCTTTTTCATCATGTAAAATTGCTACCCATACCCTTTTTTCATTTTATTCCCTTTTCTTTTTTCAATTTCTTCCTCATGCAACCCGAACGCCCCTCTTTCCTGGACTCCCTCTCGTCAAAGCCATGCTGGAGACCTTCCTCGATACTTCGCCGGAACAAGTTGCCCTTCGACCAACTACGCCTACAGTTGACACTACCGGCAAGCCACACTAATAACCCTATATCTTCATCATCAACCATGGCCAAAGGAGAATACACAAACGAAAAGCGGATCGGCTGAGGTATTTTATCGAACGTTCAGCGGGCGTCAACTGAGGGGGACCCCAACAAGCATACTTGGATCGATATGAACATGGAGCTCAGCGAGATTCAGCCACAAACGAGGGGTACGATCACGCATTTAACTTGGACATTTCATCGAGCAGCTAATATGTGCAAATTGAGGGGCGAAGAACAAATAGGGCATGAAAGTAGGGGAGGTTCGGCCGAGGATCCCTACTCGACTCACGATGTCGAACGGCGGACAAGCTCCATAGATCGGGCCACATCCGTCCACCTCGAGCGCCCACGAGCCAGGATCCTCTCGGAAGTGGCGGCCAACGGCGGCCCTCACAGATCCTTGTTCTCGTTTGCTTTCTCTCCGATCTCTCTGGCTTGCTTACTCTCGGGCCTGCCTTGATGTCTCTCTGGGGAAGTCTTTGAGCTTGCTGTTGAGAACAATGAAGACGGATCTTTAGAGTACTTGAGTCGGACGTTGATGTGTGATATCACTTTCGATTTATTTGTCCCACAAAGTTGCTAATGGTCACCAGCAAATATCCTCTATGATATAACAAAGTCTAAAAATGAGAATACTATATAACAATTCTAGTATTTCTTCAGGTTTCTCTATGAAACAATTAAAAAGATGGCTGTAGTTTTCAGAAAGAAGACTCGAAAAGATGAAAAAATAATCACACTCATTCTTCCTCAATTTGACATGTATATATATAAAACATGCTTAAAAACGTAGGCAACTCTTCGTGAAAAGTTGCGAAAATGAACAAACACATCATTTCGAAAATTGCCCAAAATAAATAAAAGGCGTCCATTCGTAAGAAGTTAAAACTGAACAAATGCAACCCTTTGGGAAATGTTGCAAACTAAATGGGTATATTTTTCAAAGGTTGTCTTGAAAAGATACAAACAAAATTCGGAATAAAAAATAATTATTATTATTTAATAAATAAAATTTCGAAATTATTATTATTAATTAATTAATTTCTGAAAATTCTCAATAAATAAAAAATAAAAATTTGAATTGATTAAAGTTAATAAGATAATCGTATGAAATAAAAATAAAAATAAAATAACAAAGGGATTAGTGCTAATTAAACCGTGGGTGCGTAAAGTGCTAAACGAGCCAAAATCGCACAATTATTCGCGCACCTGCACGCGGGTATGGTGGGGTTTAGCCCACACCCAATCATTCCTTTAGATGCACAAAGAAAACCTTACACTTATTAATTGGCCCACTTCCTCCCACTTTTCCTATTTGGGACAACGAAAATGCACTCGTTTTGTTTTAACAAACAAACTTCCAACACTTGCGGCCTCCGTCTGTCTCTTCTTGACCTCCTCCCAGATCTCGATTTCTCTCTCCTCTACCTCCGCCCTCAAGCTCTCCAGATTTGAACTCTCTCTCACAGATCTCGCGCGCTCTCGAGCCTCCCTTGATGTCTCTCAGGGGAAGTCCTTGAGCTAGCTCTCGCTATTCCTTTGGCCTCTGTTCGACGCCCTATTTATAGGTGAGCGAGGCGGGTTGACGGACACTTCGGCCGCCGGTCCTTGGTGTGTCGACCGATCTCCCACTTGGCCCAACCGGCGTCTCATCTTGGCATAAAAGGCGCACATTGAAGGCGTCTGTGAGACGTCCCCTCCATCATTGGCCTACTCCCCTCCCTCTGCCGTAGGCCGTCCTCACGCGCGTCATCGCCGCGTGTGATTTGCAGAGGTGGAGGGGGAAGGAGGAAGGAAGAAGAAGAAAGAAGGAGGGGGGGGGACCGGGCCAAAGAAGAAGAAAAAAGGAATGGGCTTCGGGCCCATGTGGGGGACAAAGAAGAAGAAGGGACTGGATGAGCCTTTTTTTTTCTTTAAAATATAATTAATTTATTCTAAAATAGGGTAAAAAAAGGAAAATAGAATATGAAATAAAAACTAAGACCTAGGTGATGTGAAAATCATTTTTTGTTAAGGCTAAATAGGTCCCTAATTTTTTATACAATTTTTATCATAAATACTTAGCTAAAATTAAGGTATTAATAACGTGTATGTCACCTGACGCCGACCAATATTGTTGTGGTAATTTTGCGATAATATTTTATATTTTATATTTTTATTAATTTTAGGGTTAAATACCCTGAAAAACCCTAAATTGGTACATATATGACAAATTTACCAAAAACTATTTTTTTTTTACCATGAAAAAACCTCAAACTAGTACACATGTGATAAATTTATCTCGATCGATCATAAAAAATATAACCGGTACATTTATGACAAATTTACCCCAAACTAATTTATTCGACTGCAAAAAACTCTAAGCTGGTAAATTTGTGACAAATATACCCTGCGTTAAATTGGATTAATGCCACAAGAAAATCACAAAAATTGTAAACTGTGACAAATGGAGCGTAAAATCGCAAATTGGTATCTTGGTCAACACACGTATCATTTAACTTAATAATTTGACAGTAAAATTTAACGAAAACTAATAGAGGGTAAATTTGTCACAAGTGTATCAGTTTGGGGTAAATTTATAGGTTTTTGGTGGTTAAAAAAATAATTTGAGGTAAATTTGTCACGGGTGTATCAGTTTGGGGGTTTTTCAGGGTATTAACCCTTAATTTTATTAATTTTTCTTTATTTTTTCATTTCTTCTTCTTGTGGCCGATCGCCGCCTTGGTAATTTTTCCCAAAACAATGAAAAGAAAAGAGGAGGAATAAAAAGCCATAAAGAAAAAAAAGAAAAGAAACCAGCAATCCTTGGGAGACGGTGCCGTCTGCCTCTCATTTCCCTCTCAATTAAGAACTTCTGCTCTTTCCTTTATTTTTCCCCTTTACTTTTCGAACTTTTTAAAAGAAAATGATGAGCTGAGCCCCCACGAGAGGCGGACTCAGCCCTACACTTTATATGGATATAGACAAGCGTGACTTTGATCGAGGGAAATGAGACACATCAACTGCCTGGTCCGCGGAATCTTTTGCTTGGAAATGCGAGAGAAGACAAAAGAGGCGACGATGGCCTCCGTAAAAGTTGCTGCCGGACGATCTTGACTTTGGCGAGGAAATGGTGGGGAAGTTTCACATGAATGACCAAGTAGCTTCAGATCACTCCATAAAATAAGTATACGCCTCCCCATAACATCGAAGGAAAAGTCAACAGAGAAGCAGAAAGAAGAAGTGAAACCAACCACGACGACGGTATTAGAAATGTGGGGCAACCTCGGCTCGGTCATGGCCGGGTTGATGTTCGCGTGGGCCATGTTCGAGCAATACTTCCCTCCCCATCTCCGCAGCCAAGTCGAGGCCTATGCTCACAAGGCCGTGGGCTACGTCTACGGTCTACCCATACATCCACATAAAGTTCCCGGAGTCTGACGGCTAGCGGCTCGAGAGGCGCGAGGCCTACGCTGGAATCCAGAACTACCAGAGCGTGAGCGCCACTGCCGGGCCCAAGCGGCTCATGGCCGAGTCTGTCAAGGACATCCAGTCGCTGGTCCTCAGCATAGACGAGAATGAGGAGGTCATCGATGAATATGAAGGGCTCAAGCTCCGGTGGTCGTCGAGCCCGATCGTCTCCCAGAGCTAAGGAAGCTGCTGATCGAGATGTGTGTGAAGTCGATCATAGTGATCCAGGACATTGATTGCTCCCTCGACCTGACTGGCCAGAGGAAGATGAAGAAGCAAGAGAAAGACGATGATGAAGAGAAAGCGGATCTTGTTAAGAAAATGGTGATAGGTAGGGACAAGAGCAAGGACAGAAAGGTCACGCTCTTAGGGCTCCTAAACATCATCAACGGGCTGTGGTGTTGAGAGCGCACCGCAAAAGTCCAATACTTTCATCTGGGGAGATCGTCAAGAGGGAGCCCAAATCCAAACCTATCAATATATCCACTTGGATCTACATTCACTTAAAAATTTAAGCTAATGAGTTATGGGCCAACTAAGATATATTTACTGCTTAACACCACACCAATTCTCTGATATGGGTTTTTTCTAACACATCTCACTCACACATGTATTCTAACAATATTCTCCTCACGTGTGAGCTCAGTATTCAACTAGGATATATATATTAACTGTTTAACATTATACCAATTCTTTGATGTAAATTTTCCCTAACACAACTCACTCACATGTATTGTTATTGCTCCTCCTTAATTTAGGTATCCTTTTGGCTGTACTTCATCCTTACAAGCCCGCATTGCTACACCATAACACCCTACTTATCCGAAAACTACAACCATCCGCTAACCATCGGTTCTGATATCATTTGTTGGGAGTATGTAGTAGAAGTCTGATGCTTTGTAGAGGTGTGCAACTGGACCGGGTATACCTGGTTTCTGGACCGGCCCACCTAAAAAACAAGGTCGGGAATCAGTTCCCGTTAAAACTGGTCCGGGAACTGGTTCCCAAAATTTGGAACCGGTTTAAACCGGTCCGAGAACAGGTTCCGAGTGATTACCCACCCGGAAACCGATTCCTAGACCGGTTTTGGAGCTGGTTCTCGGACCGGTTTTGTAAGTAGAGGTCCAAAACCTTTTTTTTTTTTTCTCCTGATTTCTATTCTTACTCCCGCAATCACGCAACGTTTTTCTTCTTGGCTCTCTCAAACACGCACGGCACTCTTCCTTTGTCATTCCTCTTCCTCACTTGCTTCCCTCCCTCACCGGCTCCCTCTCGCGCCATCTGATGGACGGGCAGTGTTCGTCACCGCCAAATTCTTGTGTATCACATGGATTGGCTCGCCTAATTTTTCTTTTGTATGAGGAGTTATGCTTGCATAAATGAGTAGTTTCATGTAGTAGTTGTGTGAACAAAACTAATATTAAACTCATGTTTGTTGTTAATTCTTTGCCTTATGATTTTATTTATTATAATTAGCCTTGTGGATTTTTAATTTTTCATTTAGTCAAAAAGTTCATGTATTTATTTATTACAAGTGCTTAATGTTTCAATATAAATTAGTAGGATTACGTTATTTTCTCACGTATTAATATAAAATTTGAAGTCGTATAGGATATCGAGAGATTGCAAAACAGGTTCTAGTGGAAATAAGGTTGACATTGGAACCAGATCGGAAAAACAGGGTGGGTCGGGTACAGGATCCAATACAAACAGGGTCGGGTACAGGGTCCAAGTCTAGACCCTACCCACCCTGGACCCGATCACTCCTAATACTTTGAGCTCGGGAGATCGCCAATGGGGAACCCAAATCCGAGTTAGTCAATATATCTAGTTGGACTCATCTTCACTCAAAAGTTTAAGTTAATGAGTTATGGATCAATTAAGATATATTAACTGCCCTATACCATATCACTTCTCCGATGTGTAATTTTCAAACACAACTCACTCACATGTGGCCAACATGCAGGGATGAGAGGATCATCGTGTTCACGACTAACTTCGTGGAGAAGCTCGACCCAGCCCTAATCAGGAGAGGGAGAATGTACTAGCATATCGAGATGTCGTACTGTTGCTTCCAGTCGTTCAAGGTGCTCGTGAGGAATTACTTGGGCGTCGAGTCGCACCTGCATTTCACGACGGTAAGGCAGTTGCTGGAGGAGACGAAGATGACTAAGGCGGATGTGGCGGAGAACTTGATGCCCAAGTGGGATGATGAGAGTGAGGAGGCTTTGCTTGGAGGACGCCAGGAAGCGATCAGAAGAAGAAGAAGCAGCAGCAAAAGCAACTGCAGCTAGAGCAATGGTTGAGAAAGAAGGGCAATAGAAATTGAGCGAAGGAGAACAAGAAAATGGTGGGAGAAGATGTGCCTAAGCAGTGAAATAGAAAGGTGTCCATTGACCATATCGAAGTGTTTCTTGTGATTCATGCATGACGTAATTTCTCTCTATTACTATATAAAGAATAATTTTACTCTTCTTTTGTTTTGAGCAATTTACAATATAGGTCCTTTTGTGTGTGTGTGTAGAGATAGTACCCCTAAAAAATATGTTTTATTTGAGGTGTAGTCGGACAAAATTGAAAAATGTTGATGATAAGGCACTTCATATGCCATTTCCCTATAAAGAGGAAACCCATTTTAGACAAATAAAATTTGGATTTATGAAATATTTGCCAATACTCTTAGATCTAAACTTGACGTAAAGTGAAGCGTGGTTATTTTATCCATACTTTTGATTGTTTCTACCACTGCCATGAAAAGTATCACAAATGTGTAGTGTTAAACCATGCGCCGGGATCTATTATCCGAGCATTTGTCCATTCGATTAACCAATAATCTCTATTATCAATAGCTCATTCAATATACCTATGGCTGAACAATATCACGATTGTGATTCGTGTGCTTGAAAATACACGTTCTAGAACTGCAACACCTAATATTGGTGGTACATCGGCCTAAAAGAAAATTTTAAAAAGCCAATGCAATTAAAATGCTCCAGCTCTAGAGGCATTGCAGTTGTGCGGTGAATCGTAAACACCATGCAAAAGCTGCAACGCTCCTATTCACGACTGAAAGTGCTGCGAGAGAACAGTACCAAATAGCCTCTACTCTACGGCATGCCCAAAATCAACTTTAGCCTCAAATTTTGACTAAAAGATCCTATGAAAAGCCTATATTTATAAATTTCAAATTGATCATAACGTATTTAATAAAATCGTAATTTCGAAAAATCAGTATGATTGTCAGATAATTTAGGGATTTCTTACTTTCTCGACTTTACATTCCTTTTGTTTTTTGTAACATTTTTTCCTTTTTTTCTTCGGCAACGCTAATGTGTTTGTGTTGTTATCATTATTTTTTGTTCTAGTGATTGGGAAGAAATGACTAAGGAAATGGAAAAAGTAAAGAATTCAAACGGAGAAAAGCTAAAGCAAAAAGCTAAAGCAGACAACCAGCTAATCGCACTCTGCAAATGAAAATGATTGGGAAGTTTTCCCAGAGATTATTACCATATTAACCGAATTTTTCTGCGTATCCCGTGCAAGTAAAAATGCTTGGTAAAAGTTTTATCTTCACAAGTAGTAAGTCCTCAAAACTATACATTTTAGCTAGAATACAATTTTGGCTCACTCTTAATTTCCTAATATACATCGCAATTACATAGTAGCATTTCAATATGTTACTCATAATCATGTGCTTCACAAATGCGCAGTTCGTGCCTTTTAATTCAAGTATTTGTTTGCAGAAACGATTTGAGTACTAAAGAAAATGATATGTGTTCCGAAGGAGATTGTAGTAATTTGCTCCGAATCAGATAAAACCACCAAATGTCCTTGATTCTAGCCAAAATGACATATATGCCGTTATGGGGAGTTTAAACTAATGGGGGTGAGGCACCAACCCGTGCCCAGGGGCCTTGTTATCAGGATAATCTCCCGTAAGATAGGACCTGGTCAGGTCCTAAAACTGACCCGTGGGAAAACCCCTATGGGAGGGGCCCCACGTAAGGATTGGTTGCCCTAAGCAACCCTTCGGCTCTGCATAGGGTGCCCCGCGAGGTTAAACTAACGGGGGTATTGGCAGCTCCCATGCCAAGAAAAATATAGTGGCTGGGATAATCTCCCGTAAGACCGGACCCGATTAGGTCCTAAAACTGACCCATGGGAAAACCCCTATGGGAGGGGCCCCACGTAAGGATCGGTTGCCCTAAGCAACCCCTCGGCCCCGCATAGGGTGCCCCGCGAGGTTAAATTAACGGGGGGTATTGGCGCTCCCACGCCAAGAAAAATATAATGGCTGGGATAATCTCCCGTAAGACCGGACCTGGTCAAGTCCTAAAATTAACTCGTGGGAAAACCCCTATGGGAGGGGCCCCACGTAAGGATTGGTTGCCCTAAGCAACCCCTCGGCCCTGCATAGGGTGCCCCCGCGAGGTTAAACTAACGGGGGTATTGGCAGCTCCCACGCCAAGAAAAATATAGTGGCCGGGATAATCTCCCGTAAGACTCCGGACCTGAGTAGGTCCTTAAACTGCTCATGGAGGTAAAGGCAGGAGAACTGCCCTGGGGTGGGTGACCTCGTATTTGCCTCCCCATCCTCTCAGCCGGTTGGTAAAACATAGGCTGGGAATTTGGGGGCTTCTTGGTGGTGAAGGTAGACACCACGTCAGCAGCAATGCTGGCTAAGTCCGGGTAGGCTTGAGGTAACCAACCCTCGACCCGCGCTAACCTCGCGGGGGCACCCTATGCAGGGTTGAGGGGTTGCTTAGGGCAACCAATCCTTACGTGGGGCCCCTCCCTTAGGGGTTTTCCTACGGGTCAGTTTTAGGACCTGACTAGGTCCAAACGGGGGTATTGGCAGCTCCCACGCCAAGAAAAATATAGTGGCTGGGATAATCTCCCGTAAGACTTGGTCCTCGGCATGACCTTAAACTGCAGCGCTCCGGGAGGGAAAACCCCGATAACAAGGCCCCTGGACACGGGTTGGTGCCTCACCCCCGCCATTGGTGGGAACCGCGGTGCACAAGCAGGTAGAGGCAGCTCCCACGCCTTGAAAAATATTGTGGTTGGGATAAAATCCCGTAAGACATGGATGTCCTCGGCATGACCTTAAACCGTAGCGCTCCGGGGGGGGAACCCCGATAACAAGGCCCCTAGGCACGGGTTGGTGCCTCACCCCTGCCATTGGCGAGAATCGGGGTGCACAAGCGGGTAGAGGCAGCTCCCACGCCTCGAAAAATATTGTGGCTGGGATAGAATCCCGTAAGATGGGCCATGTCCAGCAAGCCGTGGGATTTTCACCCACTACTTGTCATGCCAGGCGCGGGTCAGGGATTGGTTACCCCAAGCCTACCCGGTCATAGCCAAGGTTACCCTTGACGTGGTGTCTACCTTCACCACCCAAGCACCCCCAAATTCCCCGTCTATGTTTTACCAACCGACGGAGAGGATGGGGAGGCAAGTACGGGGTCTCCCACCCCAAGGCGGTTCTCCCGCCTTTACCTCCATGAGCAGTTTAAGGACCTGCTCAGGTCCATCTTACGGGAGATTATCCCAGCCACTATATTTTTCTTGGCGTGGGAGCTGCCAATACCCCCGTTAGTTTAACCTCGCGGGGGAACCCTATGCAGGGCCGAGGGGTTGCTTAGGGCAACCAATCCTTACGTGGGGCCCCTCCGATAGGGGTTTTCCCACGGGTCAGTTTTAGGACCTGACCAGATCCGAGTCTTACGGGAGATTATCCCAGCCACTATATTTTTCTTAGCGTGGGAGCTGTCAATACTCCCGTTAGTTTAACCTCGTGGGGGCACCCTATGCAAGGCCGAGGGGTTGCTTAGGGCGACCAATCCTTACGTGGGCCCCTCCCATAGGGGTTTTCCCACGAGTCAGTTTTAGGACCTGACCAGGTCCTTTTTCTAACCGGGGGAACTTTACTGGACCAGTTGGTTGAGGAACTGTGCCGTAAGGCATGTCCAGCAAGCCGTGGGATTTTCACCCACTACTTGTCATGCCAGGCGCGGGTCAGGGATTGGTTACCCCAAGCCTACCCGGTCATAGCCAAGGTTACCCTTGACGTGGTATCTACCTTTACCACCCAAGCACCCCCAAATTCCCCGTCTATGTTTTATCAACCGACGAAGAGGATGGAGAGGCAAGTATGGGATCTCCCACCCCAGGGCGGTTCTCCCACCTTTACCTCCTTGAGCAGTTTAAGGACCTGCTCAGGTCCAAGTTCCCCTTCTTTTGGATCATCACTAGTAAATCCATTTCATTGTTTCTAGCATTAAAAAAAATATTAAAAGTGCATATCAGAAATTATACATTTTCATTCGAGAGATTATTAAGAGAAAGTTTAAATTCGGTCCGTTAACATATATAAATTTTTTTTAGCCTATGTGTCAATTTATAAATATTTTTTGCTTCTCTACAAAGTACTTTTGCTTCCTTTGAAAATGCAAAGAATATATTAAACCTTAAGATTTATCGAAACAGCAAATAATAAAATAGTTGCGTCAATTTAAAAAGATTTTTTTTGGGTCAGAATCAACTTATAAATATTTAGAAAGTAAACGACAAAAGTTATCGAAAACACAATTGTAATCGTACGCCCTCTGTATGACAACAGATACATGACATCATGCGATGGTCCTCACAATCCGTGTTGACTTCAAGTTTGCCTTGGATCCTCCCAAATTATTTGCATGCGATGGTCCTCACAATCCGTGTCGACTTCAAGTTTGCCTTGGAACCTCCGAAATTATTTGCAGACTCTGAGCTGGAGATGAACGTGCTTTGGCAATTCCGAAAGTAAATATTTTACTCATCCGGCAGATAAAATATTCAAAATAAAATAAATCTCAAAAAGCAAAGTAGAATAATAAAATACAAACTAAAATGATAAATACAAACACATTCTCACCTCACAGGAATAGATATGTCTCGGAATCAAAACATAATGAATGACAGCCAATCATTAGTGATGCACACATACCATGATCCTCTTCTTCAATAACTATGACCGCATGTGCCTAAATTTGGTATCCTCAACATGATCATTGTATAGAGATATCAAAAAATAAAAAATAAAAATTAAACGAGCTTTCAGATCTAGATCTAAATCAGGAAAAGTTGGACCACCAAAACACCTCTGAGGAGTGGTGGGTCACATTTCACGTGCATGAGTAGGTAGCTTCCTCATCGCTCCATATTAATAACAAGCCACCCCGTAACAATTGAAGCAAACATCGACAAAGTTGGAACTTCCTCTTCATCTTCAACAAGAGAGAAAAAGAAGAAGTGAAACCACGATGACCGCATTCGAAACGTGGTCTCACCTCGGCTCGGTGCTGGCCGGGCTGATGTTCGTCTGGGCGGTGTTCAAGCAATACTTCCCTCCCCACCTCCGCATGCACATCGAGGCCTACGCGCACAAGGCCGTGGGCCATGTCTACCCATACATCCAGATCACATTCCCGGAGTTCGCAGGCGAGCGGCTCGAGCGGTGCGAGGCGTACTCTGCGATCCAGAACTACCTGAGCACGAGCTCTTCAGCTAGGGCCAAGCGGCTCAAGGCCGAGTCCGTCAAGGACAGTCAGTCGCTGGTCCTAAGCATGGACGAGAACGAGGAGGTCGTCGACGAATTCGAAGGGGTCAAGCTCTGGTGGTCGTCGAACCTGATCGTCTCCCAGAAGCCCACGTTTTCCGTATACCCTTCACCTGAAGATAGAAGGTACACACCTGTGTTTGTTGGAATTACCAGTTCATTAGCATCTGTCTCGCTGCACTTCGGTTATCGTCAACATGTTAATTTCAGCAATTCGAAAAACAGGGTCGCGTCTCTTCTGGGTACATGTTCTTCGACGCGGTTTAATTTAATCAGAGATTGAAAATTCCGTTCACTTTGTTCATGTAGTGAAATTAGTATTGTTTCTCTAATGATGAAATTCTTGCCTACACTCTCCTGACTCTGATCTAACAAGCAAAACCAATGGGTCATTGCTTTTGCTACCAGGTTTTATAGGCTGACCTTCCACCGGAGCCATAGGGACTTGATCACCGGCTCTTACATAAAGCACGTCCTGGAAAAAGGGAAGGCTGTGGCGGCCGACAACCGGCAGCGGAAGCTCTTCACGAACAACCCGAGCTCCAACTGGCACAACTACAAGGCAAGCAAGTGGAGCCACGTGGTGTTCGAGCACCCCGCGACTTTCGACACCCTGGCCATGGAGCCTAGCAAGAAGAGGCAGATCATGAACGACCTCCTCAAGTTCCGGCAAGCGAAGGAGTACTATGCGCGGATCGGCAAGGCGTGGAAGCGTGGCTACCTTCTCTACGGCCCGCCAGGGACTGGCAAGTCCACGATGATTGCCGCGATGGCCAATTTCCTCAACTACGATGTGTACGACCTAGAGCTGACCACAGTCAAGGACAACACAGAGCTGAGGAGGCTGCTGATCGAGACGTCTGCGAAGTCGATCATAGTGATCGAGGACATCGACTGCTCCCTTGACCTGACTGGCCAGAGGAAGACAAAGAAGCAAGAGAAAGACGAGGATGAAGAGAAAGCGGATCCTGTCAAAAGAATCGTGAAAGGCGGGGACGAGAGCAAGGACAGCAAGGTCACCCTCTCAGGGCTCCTGAACTTCATCGACGGGCTATGGTCGGCGTGCGGGGGCGAGAGGATCATCGTGTTCACGACCAACTTCGTGGAGAAGCTCGACCCGGCCCTAATCAGGAGAGGGAGGATGGACAAGCATATCGAGATGTCGTACTGCTGCTTCGAGTCGTTCAAGGTGCTCGCGAGGAATTACCTGGGCGTCGAGTCGCACCCACTGTTTGCGACTGTGAGGCGGTTGCTGGAGGAGACAAAGATGACTCCAGCAGACGTGGCGGAGAACTTGATGCCCAAGTCGGACGACGAGGACGAGGAGGCTTGCTTGGAGGGGTTGATCGAAGCACTCGAGAAGGCGAAAGAGGACGCCAGGAAGAAATCGGAAGAAGAAGAAGAAGAAAAAGCAGCAGAAGCAACGGCAGCTAGCGCAATGACTGAGAAGGGCAACAGAAATTAAGTGAAGTGAAGGAGAATGACGTACGTTGACCGAGTCGACGCCGGGTCAATGCCGCAGTCCGTCGTTTTCTTTGCTTAGAGGGAAATAAAAAAGAGAGAAAAATGTCGGAACACGTGTCTCTTTCCAACTCAAGTTTAGGAAATTGGAGTTCACGAGATACTTTACGATCCCTGTGACCTCGTTTGCTATCCCACTTTGGAACAATTTACCGATTTAAATGTACTCAGTTGCATGCTTCTGCACAAGCAAGATCGATGCGTTGGCCTAATAGGGTTCGAACGGGGCCAAAACACCGGTCAACGACCGCCCTCAGGCCAATCTTTCCTAGCGATTTCCCAGTTCCTGTTTCAGAGTCAGTTTCCCGCCGGAGGAGTCGTTTACCAGACTCGGAAATCTGGCACGTGCAAAACCTTCTACTCCGCTGCATCGACGCGATCGCGTTTATTTAAAGATTCAATCCATCCGATCCGGCAACATGCGAGATTCTCCCATGCTTGACTCGGAATCATTTCATGATCCCGGACATTGGTCGAGGGTTGTCTTTGCCCTGCTTATTTCCACTGTGCTTCACTCCTCTTTCCGGATCTAGAAACAGCCTTAGAAAAGGAAAGAAGGCCAACGACAAGAAGATGACCCTGGTCAAGCTCTGGACGGAGCTCGCCTCCATAATGGACACGCTCATGTTCGTTCTCTTCTTCCCCGGCTGCCACTTTGCCAACGTCCTCTGCTATCGCTTAGGGCCACACTGAAAAGGGGGAAAAAAAGATTCACCTCCTCTCTTCTCTAGTTAATTCTAGATGTCTTTAAAGGGAGTAAACCATTAGTCTCCAGAATGATATGAGGAGGTGAACCACTAATTCTTGAGTGATCAAAGGGGAGTAAACCACCTTTTGCGGAATAACTCAAGTTAAGTATGCATGAATATTTTAACCAGCTAATCGCATCCTGCTAATGAAATCAACTTTTAACCAGTAGCTAATAAGCAAACTCAATTGATCTCCGTTGGTGAGGTACTTGAGTATTTAATGCCTCAATAACTAAAAGGTCCCGAATTCAAACATGAAAAAGGATACTTCTTGACTTTCATACGACGCTTATTTTGGTATAAAAACTTTTCGTCGAATCACTTCATTTAAGCGTCAATTCCGAATTGAGATGACTTAAATTTGACATGGTAATAATTTATCAATTTCCCAAATTGGCGTGGCTCACCGGCATGTCCAGTCAGCATTAATAGCCCATAAATGGCATTGTCTACATGTTTTGCTCCAAATGTAAATCCTAATTCAGACAAATTTAGCCATTTTCCAAATTCTTCAAATCCTAATTAAAACCAAGCAATTTGCTGCAACTGAAACCCAATCAACAGCAACATTACATAGAGAAAGCACTTAATCAAAGAACACCACTCCAAAATCCTAATTACCCTAATTAAATGCAGTTGTCCTGGTCCCCGCGTAGTAATAGATAGCAAAGGGGGTGACGAACAACACGAGCATCGTGTTTGCAATGTAGATTATGAGCCACAAATCTTCATTAGGAGGGTAAGATTGCAAGGGCCATTATAAATCGCATGGCGGTGAGCCTACCTGTTTGCGACGTCGGCCAGCACTGTGAGTATCGAGATGGCAGCCACCGAGAGACCGAGAACGACTACAAACTTAGGTAAATCGGCTTGGTTGGCATCGTCCAGGTGCTGGTAGTTGACGAGGTCGTCGACATTGAAGATGAGGATGAGGACGTACACAACTATCGCGACGACGACAAATGCGAGGTTGAAATCTCCCCATCGCTCGAGAGACTCATTTCCTCGATTGAAACCAAGAATCAAGTGATTATATTGAGAGACAGATGGAGAGTTTTAGAGCTGCGAGTCAAGTGACAATGGCGGTTTCTCGCAGATCGGAGCTTAAGTGGACTTTTAGGAGAACAATGTAGAGAGAGATTAAGTTTAGCATTCGCGGACTCTCTTTTGTTAATAAAAAAAAAAAGCCACACAATATATAAATTATAAAAGCCATTTAACATTTAATATATCATAAAAAAATCAAGTAATATTTTTTGTCAGATTTTATCATCGAAGGCACTTAGGTAATCATTTTTCTTTGATGTGACGCTGAAGTGATTTGATGAAAATTTGTTTTGATACTAAAATAAGTGTTGTAGGTAAGTTATGACATTTTTAATTAGGGGTGTACAACGGAACCAGTAATTGCTTGGAACTAGATTAGATCGGCCCAAAACTAGTGGTTTTCATGGGACCGGTTTGATTTCTAGTTCCAATTTTCTGTAACTGGTGTGTATAAGTTTGGTTCCCGATTCCAGGTGTGAAACTGCCCACATGCCCACCCGGATTGGATTAATATATATTTAAGTGTACCCAC
The DNA here is from genome assembly GCA_017140595.1 of Eucalyptus curtisii. Taxonomy (NCBI): domain Eukaryota; kingdom Viridiplantae; phylum Streptophyta; class Magnoliopsida; order Myrtales; family Myrtaceae; genus Eucalyptus; species Eucalyptus curtisii. The sequence goes on along the minus strand of CM029503.1, from coordinate 27,689,943 downwards.
AATTCAGAATGTTAAGAACTCAATTGCCTGTTCTATGTAATATACAAAGTTGTGATTTCTTGTATTTGGTTCATTAAATTCTTCTTGCCATCCCATTGAAAAATCTCTCTTTTAGTTGGGATGGTTGGAGAACACCATCCAACGAAGGAGACCTCATTTAATGCCGGCAGCAAAAGCGGCAATGAGAGATGGGTGTTGCCCGCATCTTGACATCTCAGCTACTCCATCCCACTCGAAGCATGTGAGGAATGTGAAAGCGGTGGTGAGGGATTGTGATTGGGGATTGGTTCCATGGACTTGGGAACGGATTGGCGGTCCGGTTCCTCTGTGGATCCATAGAATCAATAAGTGGTTTTTTTTTATTCCATTTATTTGGAACTAGTTCTTAGTGGATGGTCACCGATTTTAGAGTGAAAACTGCCTATCCGGATCATCTTACTTTTAATACCTTTTTCCTTAGACACGGCTATCAGCAAATCCAAGAGTTACAAATTCAAGTGACCCTATAATTGCTCAATGTTTGTTTAGGGTGCGTTTGTCTGCGTTTATGTTCTTTTTTTGTTCCAGGGAACAGAAATAGAAAAAACTATTTTTGTTCCGGGGAATAGTTTTTGAACAAAAAAACGTGTTTGGTAAACTTGTTCCTAGAATAAAAAAAGAACAGAAAACATGTTTGGTAAATTTGTGTTCTTTTTTTATTTCTTTTAATTTTTAAATATTTTTATTTTATTTTTCATTTTTTTCATTTTTTTTCTTTTTTTCTTCTTTTGGCCGGTCGCCGGCCTTGGCCATGGCCGGCGAGCGGCCGACGAGGGCCGGCGGCCTTGCCCAGCCACGGCGAGGCTCGCCGGCCCCGGCGAGGCCGAGCCTCGCCGTGGTTGGGCGAGGCTCGGCCTCGCCTTGGCCGGGCGAGCTCGGCCTCGCCGGATCTAGGCGAGCCCGAGCTCGCCCAACCTCGACCCGCGCCTCGAGGCCGGGCGAGACCGGGCTCGCCCGGCCACCGGCGAGGCTTGGCCTCGCCGGATTTGGGCGAGGCCGAGCCTCGCCGGGGCCGGCGACGCTCCGGCGAGGTCGCCGGCCCTCGACGGCTAGTCGCCGGCCATGGCCGAGGCCGGCGACCGGCCAAAGAAAAAAGAAGAAGAAAAGAAGAAGAAGAAGAAGAAGAAGAAGAAGAAAAGAAAAGAGTGGAGAGAGAAAATTTGTTCCCAAAAATTGTTCCAGAAACAAGAAACAACTTTTTTTTTTTTTGTTTCTGTTTTTTCTTGTTCCCGGAACAAAAAAACAAATTTGGAACAAAAACGCAAACAAACGCGTTTTTGTTCTTTTTTTGTTCCCGAACAAAAAAAAAAAATCTGCTTCATAAACAAAAAAAAGAAACACAAACAAACAGGCCCTTACTAACTAGCGCCGGTCACTTCAACAGTATAAAAAGACAAGTCAACAATTCTATGCAATGTTCATTTTACTTTTGATGAAAAGATAAAGGTGCTTCATCAGGAACTACGCATGGAACTACTGACTGACGGGGATGATCTACATTTCTTAGTTTCGATCGTACGTACGGGTACAGATATAGTCACATATAAATATGAAAATTCAATCTTTTATGAGCTGTTTTTCAATGGCGATTTTTTTTTTTTATTACGAACATAGCTAGTGTATAACCAGTATAAAAATATTATTATCATATTAACCAAGCAATTCAACACATCTTGTGCACTTTAAAAAGCTTGGCCCAAATTTTTCTCTTTAGGAGTAGTGTGTACACAAAACTTTTTTACATAAGCAATTTTACAACACGATGGATACTATATAGTTAGACACTTGGACCTTCTGAAGTACCAAAATTTGGCATGGGGGATATTTAAATGTCAAAAGTTAAGAAAATGACACTTAATTATCAAAATTGGAGCAAAATAGATTAGTTAAGTGCCAACGACGAGAAAATCCAATCAAAATGCCAACTTAACGATTGTGTGACAAGACAAGTGCAAAATGACATTATTTTGCATGATGACATAAACGACGTCGTTTTGCTGTTGTAACTAGATATTAATATAAATATTAATTAAATTAAATTTAAAAAAAAAAGATGAAGATTGTAGGTGGCGACGGCCGATCCTCGCCTTCTGCCTCCTCCTCCTTTTAAAAAAAAATAAATATAAATATTTTAATTTAATTAATATTTATATTAATTAAAAAAAAAAAGACAAAACGATGTTGTTTTGGTTCTTTATTGCTAACTCAATTGTTCGGTATGCCACGTAAGCAAGTTATATTATTAAAAAATTGTCATGTAGGATTTTTGACCACTTTCGCCGAACTGCATTCAAATGTTTCATTTTAGAAAAAAAAAAGTGATATTTAAGTGTTACTTTTGTAACTTTTGGCATTTAAATGTTTCCTATGCTAAGTTTTGGCACTTCATGTGTTTCTTTGCCTATATATTTAAGCTTAAGTACAATTTGGACTCACTTTTAAATTTGCTAAAATACAATGCAACTCCATACTAGTATTTCAATAGGCTAATCATAATCATCCACTTCACAAATAACCGCCCACTTTCCTTGTGCATTCAATTATGTTTAATTCACGAATTTGTAAGTAGCAACGATGTGAGTACTAAATTTTGCAATCGTCTTGCTTTTCGAAATTGTTGTTTTCTTGCACCATCGTTAAAATGTGATGCCTCTAAATTCCCAGATCTCTAATAATCATTCTTTAACATTCTCCAAAATACATCTCGCGACTGATTAACAGTACATGTAGCTTATGAATACGAAGCGGACCGAATGGAGAAAGGAAAATGATTAGTGGTCTGAAGGAGATTGTCCTAAATTACTCCCGAATCAGATACAACCATCAAATGTCCTTGATTCTGGGCAAAAACTGCATACGTGCCGCCGTGATGAGTCCGACCTCTTCTGGACCACGATTTTAGGATGCTCTAGCCCCTTCTTTGGCATATCCAATTCATTTGTTCGTAGCTTTAGAAAAGTACTTTTGCTTCATGTAAACATGGAAAACACAATTCTTATCGCTCACCCCCGCCCTTGTATCACCCCCACCGCTAATGACATCAGGCACATGACATCATGTGATGGGTCCTCTCAATCCGCGTGCAACACGAGTTGACCTTGGATCCCCCCATCAGGGAGCTCGGAGATGAGCCGGCTTTGGCATCGAGGTGGAGCTTTTCGCACCAGTCGTTCAACTCGTCATTACATCCATCGCCATCGAAGAGTGGACCTACTCTGAACGTTTTCGATCGACTTGTATGGGATTACGCAGGTGCAAATTGGATCGTTGTGGAATGGAAGGCTTCGAGTGCATGCCCATCGGAGCAGTCGGCAATACCTTGAGGACACAAATCATTGAACCAAAAAAACAAAGATGTCGCTTCTTTTGCGGGGCCTCCGAATCTCAGTAGCATCGCCTTGTCAATCGGAAGTTTGAAAGAGCAAGGAAAAACACAAAAAAGGCAACGATGAGAGAGTTTCTTACGGCAATCCCACCTATCGACTGAAGAAAATTTCGACCACAAACGAAAATGAGGAAAGATTATATGGCTACCAATTAAGGACGAGTCACCTATGATGTTGCAGAATTCAATTCAAGAAATTTACGAGTCCGTGACCAACGAATGGGTGACAATTGTATTGATACAACGTTTTGATCAAAAAATAGAAGGAAGAAAGCCATAAAAAAATTTAAATTATATTGGCTGTGACATTTTTACACTAAACTTTTTTTTGTGATACCATAATTTCAAACTTGTACATGCGTGATACATTTATTTCACACTTTTTTTTTTTGTGACATTAAAAACTCTAAACTTACACACATGCAACATATTTACCCCGAACTTATACTCGTGTGTCGCATTTAGCCTCTATCTAAATTCCATTAGCGAATGCCGCTAAAAATCTTACGTGACTGTCTATATGAACAGTAGAAAGTAAACGATATTGACATGGCAAAAATATGTCAACTCATTGTATTTTTTATTTCTTTTTTTCGTTTGGCAATGGTGAAAATGATGGCAACAACAACAGTAAGACTGTTGGTGGCAATATGAAGGAGGAAGGAAAAAAAAAAAGAAGAAGAAAAAACTAAAAAATAATCTTGATTAGAGATAAATGTGTAAGGCATGTTTGAGTTTGGGATTTTTGGTATTAGAAAAAATAAATTTGGGATAAATATGTAATATTGATACAAGTCTGAGGTTTTCTATGTCCCAAAAAAAGTTTGAGATAAATGTATCACATAAATATAAATTTATGATAAATATGTCATGGTTAGGAATTTTTTGGTGGCTTTTGCCCAAAATAAAATGAAGAAGAAATGGCTTCGTGATTCATACGAGCTCTATCTGACTTCTAACATCGTCCGTTAAAGATGCTACCAGACCAAAACGTAAGGCAAAACAAATCTTGACCTGACGAGGAAATGGTGCGGGTAGGAGGTTTCACGTGCTGAGCAACTAGCTTCCTGATCTCTCCATGTAAGTACAAAGCCTTGAAACAAAAACCAGCAAAGCTGGAGTTCGGAACTTCCTCTTCCTCTCCATCTTCAGCCCAAAGGAGAAGAGAAGAAGAAGAAGAAGCGAAACCATGACGACCGCATTTGAATTGTGGTCTCACCTCGGCTCGGTCGCGGCCGGGCTGATGTTCGCCTGGGCCTTGTTCAAGCAATACTTCCCTCCCCAGCTCCGGGCGTACATCGAGGGCTACGCTCACAAGGCCATCGGCCACGCCTACCCATACATCCAGATCACGTTCCCGGAGATCTCGGGAGAGCGGCTCGAGCGGTGCGAGGCCTACTCCGCGATCCAGAACTACCTGAGTGCAAGCGCTTCGGCTAGGGCCACGCGGCTCAAGGCCGAGTCCGTCAAGGACAGCAAGTCGCTGGTCCTCAGCATGGACGAGAACGAGGAGGTCGTTGACGAATTTGAAGGGGTCAAGGTCTGGTGGTCGTTGAGCGTGGCCGTCTCCCGGAGCTCCATGTTTTCGTTGCAACCTCCACCTGAAGATAGAAGGTACACGCGCACGCACATACATACATTTTATGTATATATTGCAGTTATCGATTTCATCAACATCCATCTCGCTACGCTTGGTTAGGAGATGTATTGTTAACGTGTTGAGTATAGCAATTCAACTCTTTCCGGGTATATGATCGTCAACATGGTTTAATTTTAGCAGAGATCTGAAAATCCGTTTACTTTCTTCATCTGATGAAATAAGTACTTTTTCCCAAATGATGAAATTGTTTCCTACGCTCGACCTTCTCTGATCTGACAAGCCAAAATCAATGGGTCATTGCCTCTGCCTCCAGGCTTTATAGGCTGACGTTCCACCGGAGCCACCGGGAGTTGATCACCGGCTCTTACATAAAGTACGTCCTGGTGAAGGGGAAGGCGGTGGCGGCGGAGAACCGGCAGCGGAAGCTCTTCACCAACAACCCGAGCTCGAACTGGTACTACTACAAGGCGAGCAAGTGGAGCCACGTGGCGTTCGAGCACCCCGCCACGTTCGACACCCTGGCCATGGAGCCTAACAAAAAGAGTGAGATTATGAAGGACCTCCTCAAGTTCCGCCGAGGGAAGGAGTACTATGAGCGGATTGGCAAGGCCTGGAAGCGCGGATACCTTCTCTACGGCCCGCCAGGGACTGGCAAGTCAACGATGATTGCCGCGATGGCCAACTTCCTCAACTACGACGTGTACGACCTAGAACTGACGACGGTCAAGGACAACACAGAGCTGAGGAAGCTGCTGATCGAGACGTCTGCGAAGTCGATCATAGTGATCGAGGACATTGACTGCTCCCTCGACCTGACTGGCCAGAGGAAGACAAAGAAGCAAGAGAAAGACGAGGATGAAGAGAAAGCGGATCCTGTCAAGAGAATGGCCAAAGGTGGGGAAGAGAGCAAGGACAGCAAGGTCACGCTTTCCGGGCTCCTGAACTTCATTGATGGGCTATGGTCGGCGTGCGGGGGCGAGAGGATCATCGTTTTCACGACGAACTTCGTGGAGAGGCTCGACCCGGCCCTAATCAGGAGAGGGAGGATGGACAAGCATATCGAGATGTCGTATTGCTGCTTCGAGTCGTTCAAGGTGCTTGCGAGGAATTACTTGGGTGTCGAGTCGCACCCGCTGTTTGCAACGGTGAGGCGGTTGCTGGCGGAGACAAAGATGACTCCGGCGGACGTGGCGGAGAACTTGATGCCCAAGTCGGATGACGAGGATGAGGAAGCTTGCTTGAAGGGATTGATCGAAGCACTCGAGAAGGCGAAAGAGGACGCCAGGAAGAAATCAGAAGAAGAAGAAGAAAAAGCAGCAGCAGCAGGAGAAGCAGAAGCATCAGCAGCTAGAGCAATGACTAGGGAAGAAGGACAACTCAAATTGAGTGGAGTGAAAGAGAATGGCATGCACTGATAAAGTTATGACCTTATCCAATTGGATTAGAAATTAAATGGATTATGGTCCGTCCCCACCTCATCTGACTTACCCAATTGGATTAGATAAGATGATGTGACATTTTAGTACTTATGCTCTAAATAATTTTGTGCTTAAAAAGGATTTGCATATATAATAAGTTAAGCACAAAAGGATTTGCATATATAATAAGTTACAACTTCTTTGTTACTAAGTTAACTTCTTTATTACTAAGTTATTAAAATAGACTAAATATGTTATTGGATATAAATTGTAGTTTCTTGCGATTTTAGTTTGTACTTGATTTTGATTGTTTTCTCTTTTGTTGTTATTTGATCTTTTGATTTTTGTTAACAAGTGCACATGGGGCACTAATTAAGCCACACAGAAATAGAAAAAGTGCATTTCAAGATGTTTTGGAAACTGAAGAAGTGTGAAATTTAATAAAGAAGCAAACAAATTCATATTTCAGAGCATACTTAACAGGATTTCATAGTGCTTTACCACTCATCAACATTGAGCTTTAACGAGGAACCTTTACCTATTCTATTTATTTTAATTTTCATTTTCGCTCATTTTTTTTTTTTTTTTTTTTTTTTATGGTCGAATCGTTTTGGCTGATTTCAACTTCCAATGTCCAGCCTTTACCATATATAGTCACCAACTCTAAAATAAAGCTTGTAATTGGGCCTCAGTTGGGCCTTTCCGCGACTATCGAATTCAGGGCCAATTTTCAACTCCAAACTCCCGCGGGAAATTACTATAAAATAGACAAAGAAAACTTTTGAAAAATCTCATGATACCGTTCTTCATTATTGAGACTTAAATATTTTCTTTGTTCTATGGTTAATTTAATTCTAAAAACACTTGAATGTTTCTAATAGGATAGTGGGCATAGTCCTTGTGATTAATCTAAGTTGAAAGACGTTATGACTTCAACATGACGTGCTAATTTCAACCAAACATACCTTTAACCACTCAATCACAATCATTTTTGTCTATTCTTAAAATCTCCAAGCTATTTTGATGGGGAAAAGTACTTCACCAAGGCGAAGGGAGAAATACACATACTTATCTATAGATAGGAATTTGTTTGGTTTAGCGATTAGGTGATTGTCTGGACCAACTTTCTCACATTTCGACTAGCCCACTTTCTTGAGTGATCTCAAGTATGGACTCGCCCACATTGGCTTAGTGCATTCAAGATGCTCCCACTAAAATTTGAGCCCAAGATCATGTGGAGAGAGCAAAATCTATTACTATTTAAGCTGATCTCTTACTTATGTTGAACATCATTTGACAATTATTAAAAGAAAAATTCTTTTAAATTTTTACCACCAATATTTGTTGTGAGTGACCTCACACACTACTTGTTAAAAAAAGTTGGTTGTGAATTGTACGAAATAGAGTGATTCTATGTGATTTAAATATATTATCACATATTAACAATATGGTCCTTAAGAGAACTCCATTTACATGACTTGGGTCATTCATTCTTCAAAAATCACTTATCTTAGACCATCATAAAGGACAATTGTTCAAAATTAGAAGTGATTTCTACCAACCAGTGCACTATTTTTTATTTATTTATTATTTTGCAATCGATACACTAGGTTGGAACCTAATGAATTTTCCTATAAACTCTTGACTTGGCAAGCACATGGCCAATTTTCCAAGCCACATCTACGTCACCCTAGCACATTGTCGAGATATCAACTATATTTCAATATAAGTACATCAATTGCAAGATATTGACAATTAATGATATTGGATAATTAAAATCAAAATTCGGTGAAGTCTTCCTAAGTTTAGTAACCTTAGGTGCATGTTAACCCATGTCTCAAGAAGTTTCTTATGAGATAAGTGCCTTGAAAGCCCAAACCCAATCGGTAGAGTACTCAATGAGAAAAAGGAGTTTCTTCTCTCTTTGGCCACTCTTCCTTCTTTCATTCAGTAAGAAGATTAAGCATATCCTCTTCACTTCGAATTCAAATTACAAAAGTGGTACTTATATGATATATGGTATGATGAAAAATGGCGGTCCAAACGGGACCTCATAAAGTATTGCTTTCATGGTTGACGTTTCCTACCAAAATCCTCCCCCCCCCCCAAAAAAAAAAAAAAAAAAAAAAAAAAGAACGAAAAGGAAAACTATTGCTTTTGTATACCGACACTCCTCACTCCTTTGTTTGAACTTTGATACTTCCTTTTATGTAAGATGACACATGAGTATAGTCAAGCTCAATTTATTTTGCAAAAAATGAATGGTTTGAATAATATTTTCCTAAAAATAACCGCTTGTATGATTTGAAATAACTAATCAATATAAGATATTTTCATTCCCAATAATAGTTTAGCATTATTTTCATCCCATTTGGTTTGAGTTTGAGTGGACAGACTCATGATCTCTTCCCTTCCAATCGAAGAACATGCCTCCGAGACAACGATGATTAGTTTTAGCAATTTGAACACTCGCATAATGAAAACTTGAGAAGAAGACAATGATTAAAAGCTGAGAAAAAGCATGGATGTCGGGTGGACCTTGTAAATATGAAAGGTTAGTTTGAATTCAACGTTTGAATGGGAGAAAAAGAGAGGGCAATCTTCGTCGAATGCTTAGTTGACCAAGCTAAAAACTCGTGCAATTGACTTTATTCTAGAAGATTTCAGAATAACATGAGCTCGACAGCATTGCACCGACCAAGGACGGTTGTAAAAAGGTGGGTTCGATGCAGTTAAGTAATTAGGCACACATAAATGCTAGGGGATGTAAACAAGATATGATCTGATATGATGTAGTTTATCATACAAACCGAACTCGAATTCGAGAGTTGATTTCTAGAAGTCGAGCTCGAGGTCAATGCGATAGAGTATCATACAATCCTGAGCTTAAAGTCGAGCAAATTTGAAGTTTAATGCAATCTCAATCTCCATCTCAAGTTTTCATAAGATGATACATATCAACATTTCGCCCGACTGGAATGCGATACTATTCCTTTAGTAATCGCAAAGTTATTTCATCATATATTCAATTGGTGACTAGGGTATTAATCTTTCTACTGCATCAGCGTCAAAGTTGAAATGATGGAGGAAAAGACCCTATCGGAACAATCTTAAAAGCTAGAAATCAAACTGTTGTTCCGTTTTCTAAAAAGTCAAAAGTTACTTTTTATCTTCCTATCAAAATTTTAAAGTATAATTTAAACTTCAAAAAGAACTTTGAATATATTCTGTGCAAATCTACGTTTCAATAGTTATATATCTTGAAAATTACATTTACCTAAGATTACAAAAATTCAAAATACGTGCATCACAAGATTTGAAAAATAAAGTGTAAATCAATTAGATACAACTTTTTAATCTAAGGGAATGAGCGCAAAGGGCCATATATAAAACTCTCCTAGCGCCATCAACCGAGAAGTATAAGCCTTTGATCTATTTAAGTGGTCTTGACCCAAATGATTTTGTACGTAGTTGGTACATATTGACTATCATGACGCCCTCAATCAACTACCTCAATCCGAATGTTTCTCGGACATACCTGAAGTGCGTCAATCCGAGTATTTCTCAGAGACCCTTCATGCAGCTTCAAATACTTATGTTTACAAAATGATTGCTCCTAGGAAATTTCACGTGCATCTAGAAGACGACAATCTACTCGACTAGTGAGTATTTATTAATTGGGTAGTTTTGGTGCGGAATTCTTTCTGCGCACCAAGAGCTTTGTTTTTGCCCATATAAAATGTTTGTCGGCAGGGGCCGAGCTGCCCCAGAGTTCAGGATTTTAATAGCGATGTACATAGAAATAAATGCCGTGCATGTTTAGGAAACCAATTGAGGAATGCTTTGGGATTTAGCCCATAAAAAGAGGTGCCGTACTGAAAGGGTGCCGTGGGATGCTAATCTATCCAATGTGTGACTCTACTTCCGGACTTAAGATTTCAGGTTATCGTTTGACTAGTTCCTTCATACGAGCACGTAATATGTTAGCCTTCTTATCGCGATCTAAGCCCCTTGGGTGTCCCAACGACCCAGGTTCACCTAAATTGATGGGTTGCAGCTCTTAACCGATATTGAAGTTTAGTATCGTAAGTTGATGCCGTAGTTTGCCTGAAAATAAGATTTGGGAAGGTCCTGGGGAGGAAGGCGTGCCTTAAGAACTTGGGCGACCCCACCGGCTCGCGCGATTCCAAGTCATCACTTATAAATTTATAATGAATCTCATTGTCTCAAACCTCTTCCACCTTTGAAAAAGCCCTCCAAGCCTCCAACGATAGAAATGGGAAAAATATGCAGAACATATGCAAGTCTCCATCCAAGGGACAAAGGACTCAGGAACCCGAATAGCCCTCAATGCATCAGCAAAAATTCCAATTTACCGAGTCAAAGGCTTTCATAACATCAGCCATAATCTCGAGGAAAAATGTCGTGGGCTATCCGAAGTTAATCAAATTTGAAAATAATTGAGGAGGGGTGTGTATGGGTGCGAACGAGATCTACGATCCTTTCGTTATGACTAATTTTGATAAATATGGACAAAGAAAATTTGAGACAATTGCAGAACGGGAGAATTACCAAAAAAGTCCTAAACCGATTGCAATTGTGCCAATTCAATCATAAACTTTTTTTTTTTTAGCCAATTTAGTCTTAAACTTTTTACAATTGTGCCAATTCAGTCCATCCGACCAAAGTTCACCGGTACTGACGCCGACGTGGACGCCGGCCGTCCAAATGAACGCCGATGTGGCATTTTTCTAAATTTTTTTTTCGAAATTTTTAATAATTTTTTCAAATTTTTTAATATTTTTTTCGAATTTTTTTAATATTTTTTCCAATTTTTTAATTCTTTTTAATTCTTTTTTTTTTCCATCATCTTCTTCACCTCCTAGCCGGCCGGTGCCGGCCGGAGGCCGTGGCCGGCGAGGTCGCCCCGCCGGCCGGAGGCGAGGGCCGACGAGCTCAACCCTCACTAGATCCGGTGGGGCCTCGCCCGGCCAAGGCGAGGGTCGACCTCGCCCGCCGTCCATAATGTAGGGCGATCAAAAGTCGCGAGCTCGCTCGCACTCCGGAGGCGCAATCGCAAGGCACAGATTGAGGCGGAGAGAGAGAACGGTTTCGAGCGAGCGGCGAGGCGACCTCCTCAACCGGAGAATCTTCGGGTGACTCTCTCTCTCTCTCTCTCTCTCTCTCTCTCTCTCTCTCTCTCTCTCTCTCTCTCGTTTGAAGTGACCGAGTGGCGGCGACGTAGCGGATGGCGATGGGGCACGCGGCGCGGTTGCAGCAAGCGTGAAGTACGCTCGGCCAATCGTGACCGAGACGTGGCGGCCGATAGGGTTTCGGGAGAAGACAACGACGACGATGCGTCGGGCGGCAGCTTGTTACCTGTTCGTAGCGAGGGTACGTCACGGCGGCGTTGCTGGTTGGCGAGATGGCGTCGGCCGCCGCGACGGCAATAGACAGCGGGATTTGTCTCCGGACGACAGCGTCGGGGCTACGTTGAAGCGAGATGCTGGCGGGCGATAGCGATGCGGCGGAGATCCGATGCAGCGATGGCGTTGGGGGGTTCGGGCAGCGTCGACGATGCCTCCTTCCTGCTCGAATCTAGCCCCCTTCTCTGGTTTCTCTTCCTTTCTCCGGCCCCTCTTTGCAGATCTGGAACTCCCTTGCCCAGAACTCTTCCCCTTTGGCCAGATTTGAGATCTCCGGCTGGGCCTCGCCCTCGCTATTGGTTGGCGAGGCTAACCTCCCCGGCCCTCGCCTTCGGCCGGCCAAGAGGCGAAGAAGATGATGCGAAAAAGAAAAAAGAAAAAAAGAATTAAAAAATTCGAATTTTTTTTTTAAAATTTAAAAGATGCCACGTCAGCGTTCGCCGAACGACCGGCATCCACGTCAGCGCCGGCCGGCCAATTTTAGCCGGATGGACTAAATTGGCACAGTTGTAAAAGGTTTAGGACTAAATTGGCCAAAAAAAAAAAAGTTTATGACTGAATTGGCACAATTGCAATATGTTTAGGACTTTTTTGGTAATTCTCCCGTTGCAGTACTATTGATGTTGTCATATTGTTATCAACAAAGATCCTCTATAACCAATATCTTGACCTTAAATTTAAGTGACAAGCTAAAGTGGTTTATGCATTGTGACATGAACCTAATTAAGTTGAATGAACTTAATTTATCTAGTCAATGTTGAACCTTTTTCGGTAACATTGATTGAACTCGCTAGCTGAGTGTGAATCAGCCGAAGTCTTCTAAGAACCAAAGTTTAGTTTCAACAAGGTAAATACACTTCAAGGTTCAATGTATTTAAACGGTCAACGTTCAAATGTAACCTCATGAACCTTATTTGAAACATATGTTCCCTAACAATTTTTAATCATTCTGTCCAATAAATCTCAATTTTTAAAATAGTCCAGAGCTAGCATACAAGAATTTTAGGTTTTTGCCTCGCTTCTTTCCGTCAAATCAACGATAGCAACAAAAATTAGGACAGTTGAGGGATTGCGATGGTGACTTTTGATTTGTATAAAAAGACATTTCTATACTCTTAAGGAATTCTAGAAATTTATATCATAACGTAAGCATGTATAAATTGTATATCGCCATGTCTTAAATGATTTAGTAGGTGATCATATTAGATCTTCATAGTAAATCGTAGTCACCTTGTCTTGGATAGACCGTAATTGTAAGTATTCTCTAAATTAGTGGATAAATTTATTTTTGAGAAATTCCGAAAATAGTCCATGTGCTTATATCCAACTTCCACTCTCTATCCATAGATGATAATCAATCATTTGGTCAAAAAAGGAAATAGTAATAATTAGTATGGAATTGGCACGCCGTTCTCTTCCTCCTCCGACATTTATGGTGCATCTCCTTTTTTGTGCTTTATGTGGCACTTTCATGCATCTCTCGCTATTCGTTTGAGTGTTCACACTCATGAGAAGAATATAATCACGTAATTATGACGTCACTTTGCTTTTATATATATATATATATATATGTGTGTGTGTGTGTGTGGAAATATATATTTCATCACATAATAACTACGGTAGTAAATATGGTTGTATGAGTGGGATGCATGCCATGTTAAAGTGTGTCATTATACATTAGAAATCCTGAGCCACAGTCACTTGCAATTTGAAAACAGACAATCAGAATTCTCGAATGTCGAATTTACAATACATTATTGAATGTAGTATGCAATACTATCATGAACGGGATTCAGAGTCAGATGCTACTTGTCTCTATCAATAATTTATACTTCTATCTACGTGAGAGTCATCTCTTCTCTGTTTTTCCCTCTCATATTTTTATATGTTGGACGACCAGCGGTCACTTTAACGTTTTTCGGCTAAAATTAGCTAGATAGACTCAATTGGCAAAATATAAAAAAGGTTTAGGACTCAAGTAATGCAATTAAAAGGTTTAAAATTGAATTAATAGAAGTGCAATAGATTTGAGGCTTTTTTGGAATAATATCATTGTATTTTGAGACCTTCTAGGGATTTTTTTTTTCCTTGTACTTACCAGCAGAATTGACAACAATAATAAACCCTTTTTAACAAGTTCTCTCAGCGAACAAGTCAAGAAATTAAAAAAAGAAAAAGAGAAGGAGTCTATGACTTTTATACGATCTCTTAGAATTAGAATTCATGCAGCGTTGAAAGGGGACACTCATATCATATGTCATCATCATTTGATTGTCAAGACTCTGTCCAAAGGTGGTTCTTTACCAAGAACATTATGCGAAGGCATAATTACAATTGAACGACCAAAAGGATTACTTGGTATGTTTGTTTCACGAAAATTTAATATCCGAAAAACATTTTTTTAAATAATTAGTTATATTACTTAAAAAATGAATAAATGAAAATTATTTTTACCATCCACAAAAATAATCAAGTAAAGATTGATGTTGACAATGAACATATCTTTCATTGACTAATTCTTTTAAGTGATATAACTAATCATTTTTTAGAAAATGTTTTCTAACTCTTGAGTTTTTTGTGAAATAAACGCACCTAGAGTATAATGCAAATTTTAATTAAAATTGATTTTGAGAAATATAGTAGTTCCTTTTCCATTTTCTTTTGTGTTGGAGAACCAAATAAATTCCACCGTAGAAGATATTCTTTTCAGTGGAAGCGCGTGATCGGATCTCTACAAACTCAATCGAGATGATGTCTTTTCACAAATAAAGGACAAATTTGTTAAGAAAAAATGACTACTTAGATACCTAGAATTATGGAGGTTGTAGCCAGATCATGCGTGCAAAAAACATATATTATCCATGTAATGTCAGATATATTTGTATTAGTCTACATAATTGGACATTTAGATGAGTGAATCAATTCAAGACCGATCATTTAATCGGATATGCCACGTCGCTCCATAAATAAATTTTGTGAACTCTGTGTTGATATTATTCCGCACAATCAAAAGGGTGGGCAATCGATCAATAAAGAGAAAACATCATCTTAACCCTTGCTCCATAAAACAAATGCCGCCCACAAGAATCTAATGCATGCATCCTGATGAAAGTGACTTTGGCGCGCAAGGACCCACCAAGGACAGTTTCTGTTTGACTGAAACTCCCTTTTGACGACTCGTTCATTTATTCATTTTTAATTTCATGAAAATCATCATATGCTTATGTACTGGCTGTTTGAATTCAACATTTACTTTTCCAAACTTCAGGACCTCGTCAAAATGTGACACACAACAAGGTGATCATCATGCCCTTCTTTTGCTTTGCCCAGAAAGGTTTGTTCCCCTCATCATTTTGGCAAGACATTAGGTCGTAGTTTTAAGCCTCGTAATCCCTTCTCCAACCAAACTACAAGTTTGCGTTACATTTATTTTACTAATTCGATGCTTGATTAATCACGATTTTACAAAGGACAAACACGAGAATTCTTGTGTTTAGCTAGAGGATGTTTTGTCAGTTCCAATAAATATGCATGTATCTCTTTATTTGTTTTGATTTACGTTGCAATCAAGCCAAGTGAGTTGCTACCAGACTTGTCACTCAACGCGAGATAAGAAAATTCAACGCTCTGTAGTTTATGAACTTTTTTTCAAAAGAATAATCTACATAGGTCATTTACATTTTATGTATTCTAACCTGACCTAACAATCACGGTGACTAAACTACAGATCGAGATCAGAGGTACAATGCATGTGATGCCACGCTGAGAGTCCACTTGAGTTATTGTTACAATGATAAATCATTGTGCATGTTGATTATGTGGAAATGGAAGGATTATGGATATGAATCCACTTTGACGTCTACTTTGTCTGTAGCAACAATGAATCCAACGCAAAAAGTGAAGAGAATTCGACCCAAGCACTTTCGGCAAGACCACAAGTTCTCTCCCTCTTTCTTTCATCAATCTTTATCGCCAAATTTTAAAAAGAGAAAAGAGAAGAAAAAAGACTAGGGAGAAGAACGGAACTGTTGTCCTGAGAGCTCTATATAAGCGTGCATTTGGATGAATAAGGTGAGACAGATATACATTGCCTTGTGTAGAGATAGATACATCAGGAGGAAGGAGAGCATAGGTTGTCCCCTCCCCCAGAGAAAAGTGAGGGAGGAGAGCACTGAATTAGAGGTTAATAGGAGCTCCTGTCGCAGGAGAGATGGCACCTCGAGCTATTGCTTGTGCATGCATTTGTTATATTGCCGGTGCCTTTTTGATATGTATGCATATAGTAATAGCTACAAGTGCCATCTCTACTCGGCAAGAGTCCCTTTAACCTCAAGGAGTTATCACATGATCCTATTTTTATTCTGCTTGTGCATGGATTTGTTATATTGCCAGTGCTATGCATGTTGTAATAGCTAGTGCCATCTTTACTCGGCAAGAGTCCCTCTAACCTTGAGGAGTTATCATACGATCCTATTTTCATTCGGCTTGTGCATGCATTTGTTATATTGCCGGTGCTTTTTTGATATGCACGTTGTAATAGCTACAAGTGCCATCTCTGCTCGGCAAGGGTCCCTTTAACCTCGAGGAGTTATCGTGTGATCCAATCTCTCTCTCTCTCTCTCTCTCTCTCTCTCTCTCGTGTGCATGCTCATCTGTCCGTATTTGCATGGCATGAGATGTTTTCTCCTGTGATCTGGCCTAAGTTTCTTTCTTTTTCTGTTTTGCGAGGAATGATTGTTCGCCATACTATTGATGTTTTTACCTACTCTGCTATCCTTGAGCTTGGTTCTATTACGATCCATAGAATCTGTTCCATAAATACAATATCTATGCAACGTGATGTGTGGGATGGATGATAAGTGTAGATTGTTTGAGTAATTTAATTGATATATAGTTGCGAGTTTCTCCTTGCATCGTCCAGTCTTGGTTTTTTTTTTTTTAGGTATTTCAATTTCTAGGGTTATAATTAATTATGATTGTTGTGCATGACAATTTTTGTTGACCAGGTAGCAAGCTAGCTAGCGTATATTTTGCATGGTTTTAATGAGTTATGGCTATGCCAGAGCAGGCTAACATAAAATGCATCTCTATTACTTTATCTTTATTTTTAATCTAGATAGGCTGATTTCATAGATGATGTGAGATCAACATTTTGCAGTGAAGTACTGAACAAGCTCCACTCATATATTCTCGGATACCACCTTTCCTCCAACCTGTACTTTTTTTTTTTTTGGTCGGTCAACCTGTACTTCAATTTGTGTGGATTCGCATGCAGGGGAAATTATTTTTTAAAAAAAATCTTAACATGTTGTATGGAGTTTTAAATTATTCGATTTGACTAAATCGGTCCTAAACCTTTTAACAATTTTGCCAATGCAGTGCTCTCGGCTAATTTTGGCAAAAAATCATTGACGTGGACATTAATTGTCCTACATGACACAACTGGTGTTAATGTGGATGATTTTTGCAATTTTTTTTCCTTTGCTAGTCATTGCCTAGGCTTCGCGACGGGTGGAGGAAGAAGGAAAAAAAAAAGAAAAGAAAAGTAAAATATTCAAAATATTTTAAAAATTGCAAAAACGTCCATGTTAACGCCAGTTATGCTATATAAGATGGCTAAAGTTGATTAGACTGTCACATCAGCGATTTCCACTTCAAATTGGATGAAATGATTATATTGACGAATCATCGAAATGTTCTAAACTAAATTGGTTAAATTGAGATGTTTAGAACTAAAATTGCACTCGTACAATAAATTTAAGATTTATTTGGTAATTATACCCTCGCATCAACACACTCATGATTTTTTAAGTGCAGACATAAGTAATTTAGCTTGCTATGGACGAGGTATATCTTTAAAGTTAGAACTCCTGTGATAAAATGGAACAAAAGATAACGATTGAAAATGTTATACATTTAGAGTCCCAAATCTTTTTGTTCACGAGCTTATTATTATATACATGTTTAGATCGTACCATCCTTGGGAAGACATCGAGTCGTATCGCTGCTTCAAGTCGTTCGAGGTGCTGGCGAGGAAACTTCGGTGTCAAGTCCCACCCACCGTTTGCGACGGTGAGGCAGCCGCTGGAGGAGACGGAAGATGACTCGAGCAGACGTGGCGGAGAACTTGATGCCCAAGTTGGGAGACGAGGACGAGGAGGCTTGCGTGGAGGGATTGATCAGAGCGCTCGAGAAGGCAAAAGAGGACGCCGGGAAGAAATCCAGAGAAGAAGAAGAGAAAGCAGAAAGTGCAGCTACACCAATGGCTGAGGAAGAAGGGCGACAGAAATTGAGTGAAGGAGAGCAAGAAAGTGGTGGGAAAGTATGTGGTCCAGTAGTGAAAGGGAATGGTGTACATTGGCCCAACTTCGGCCGACAGACCCAAGAGCCCAATTCCCCAACCCGGTGTCCCGGGTCTTTGGTAACGGGTCAGTCGCGGAGGGACTCGTTCTTAAGAAAAAGTGTTAATACTATAAAAAGTTCAAAATTAGTACATCTGTATTACGTTTGTCCTAAGTTAATTTTTGTATCATAAAAACTGCCGAAGTGGCACAGCCACGTCACATTTCCCACAAATTAATTTTTATATCACAAAAAAATCCCAAATCGATATATATCGATGTCACATTTATCCAAAACTGGTACACTTATGTTACATTTATCCCTAAAAATCTCATATTTACCATAATTTGAGATAAACGTGACATGAGTATATTAATTTGGGGGTAAATATGAGATAAAAGTAATAGTTTAAGATCTTTTGACATTAAAATTAGTTTTGGATAAGTGTGGCATGGGTTACACTAAGGAAATGAGGTATTACGACCTCACCTTCCGTAAGAGATATAGAGAATTGATTGCTAAGCAAAAGAAACTTTCATTGCCCACAAAAATGTTTAGATGTAAATTGTTGTTGATAATAAAAACATATTCTTCGTTAATTATTTCAAATGATGTAAGCAATCATTTTTAAGAAAATTTTTGCCAAATCATTAGCTTTTCGCGAAACAATCAAAGCCTTACATTGTGCACTTATAAACCAAAAGACATAATTCAAATCCTCTTTTACACATAGAACCAACAAGTATATGCACGATGCGCAATTGACATCGCAGGAACTAATGAAGGCTAACTTATCCCGGCAATGTGGGAGAAGTGATCCCTAACTAACAACTAACATGTACTGACTACATGCTTGGTATCCAGAGCTCTGATCAAATTCCTCAGACAAGTCTTGGCATCATCAGCACAGGACTTAGGCATCCAGTTCTCTGCGACGTTGGCTGCAGTCAATTCAACTTCTTCCATTAAGCCCCAGACAACAGGTTGTGCGAGTTGACAACCAGGTAGTTCTTCGCGAGAACTTGAAGCCCTCAAAACAACAGTAGGACAACTCGATGTTCTTGTCCATCCTCTCTCTCCTAATGAGCGCCTGGTCGAGTTTGTCCGCAAAATTCGTCGTTACCACGATCAGTCTTGCTTCCATGTGTGCTGACCATATCCCGTCATTGAAATTCAACAACCGAGAAAGTATCACCTTTTTAGTGACTCCTGTCTTCTGTTTTTCCTTTGTCTTCTCCTTGTTGCGCTGACCTGTGAGGTCGAGAGAGCAATCACCGTCCTCAATCATGACTATCAATTTGCTCGAAATGTTGATCAACAGCTACTTCAGATCCGTGTTATATCCTTCACCGCCGTCAATTTGACATCATGAACATCGTACTCCAGGTAATAGCCATTACAGCGATCGCGGTAGTGGACTTGCCAGTCCCAGATGGCCCGTATAGCAAGAAACAGCTCTTTCACGCCTTCCCCATCCTTGTGTATTAATCCTTCGACTTTGTGAACGCGACCAGGATGTCGATCAAGTCGTCCTTCTCTGGCTCCACTGCAAGCATCACGAACGTCGCTGGATGCTCAAATACAACGTCATAACACACTGAACCGTCCTTCACCAAGAGGTCGGTGAAAAGCTTCCTCCGCCGGCTCCTCACGATGATGGCATTTCCTTCGCTCGGGACATAATTCAAATATTTTTCATTCATTTTTGTAAATCATATATTTTCCACGAAATAAATGCACTATAAAGAGGCTAATTATATGACAGTAGCAATTTTATATTATCAAAACATGTTTAATAGGGTTTTGTAAATGCTCTAGGAGCACTCTTCAACAGTTATCTTTAAGGCATTTTTCTTTTTAATTATTAAAACAAGATTTGAAAAATAAAAATCAAAATAAAAAGCAAATCAATTAGACAAAACCATTTCGGTAATTTAATGACATGAGTACAGAGGGCCATATATAAACTCTGCAAACACCATCAACCAAAGTATAAGTCTTTGGTCTGTTTACGTTGTCTTGACCCAAACGAGTTTGCACGTAGTCAGTACATGTTGACTAATGACATTCAATTTTTGAAGTGATCAATCATGACGCCCCAAATCAACTACGTCAATCCGAGTATTTATCGGACACACCTGAAGTGCGTCAATCCGAGTATTTCTAGAGACACTATATGCAGCTTCAAATGCTTTGTTTACTAAATGATTGCTCCTATGAAATTTCACGTGCATCTAGAAGACGACTATCTGCTCGACAAGTGGAGTATTTATTAATTGTGTAGTTTTGGTGCGTAATTCTTTGTGCGCACCAAGAGCTTTGTTTTGCCTATATAATATGCTTGTCGGCTCCCCAGAAATAAGGATTTTAATAGCGATGTTTTGGCGATATTTCAAGATTTTAACATAGAAATAACTGCCGTGCATGTTTAGGAAAACCAATTGAGGAATGCTGTGGGATTTTGCCAAAAGTAGAGGTGCGGTACCAAAAGGGTGTCGTGGGATGCTAATCTGTCCACTGCATGACTAAACTTCTGGACTGGAAAATTCAGGTTGTCTTTTGATCAGTTCCTTCACATGAGCACCTACTAAGTTAACCTTCACATAGCGATCTAGGCCCCTGGGTTCCCAAGGACCCAAGTTTACCTAAATTGACGGGTTGCAACTCTAGTCCGATATTGAAGTTACCGTATCTTGATCCCGTAGTTTGCCTGAACCTCGGGTTTGGGAAGGTCCTGGGAGAGGAAGGGGTAGCTAAAGAACTCGGGCGATCCCATGGGCCCGTGCGATTCCAAGCCGTTACAGTCATTACTTATAATGAATCTCACGGTCTCAAACCTCTTCCACCTTTGAAAAAGCCCTCCGAGCCTCCAACGATAGAAATGAAAAAAAAAAAAAAAATATGGAGAACTTATGCAAGTCTCCATCCAAGGGACAAAGGACTCAGGAACCTGAATAGCCCTCAATGCTTCAGCAAAAAATCCAATTTACCGAGTCAAAGGCTTTCATAACATCGGCCTTATTCCCGAGGAAGTATGTTGTTGGCCATCCGAAGTTAATCAACTTTGAAAATAATTAGGAAGGGTTAGAGGTGTGTATGATTGCGTGTGAGATGTCTGATCCTTTCGACACAACTAATTTTGATAAATACAGAAAAAAAAATTGAGACGATTGAAGAACCGTTGGTGATGTCATATTGATCTCAACAAAGATCCTCTATGATCAATATATTGACCTTAAATTGTGACAAGCTAAAGTGGTTCATGCACTCTGACATGAATGGATGTACATGAACCTAATTAAGTCAGATGAACTTAATTTATCTAGTCAATGTTGAACCTTCTTTGGTTTCATCAATTAAACTAGCTAGCTTTGTGTGAATCAGCCGAAGTCTTCTAAGAACCAAGGTTTAATGTACACAAACGGTCAATGTTCAAATTTCATCCTTCTCTATTATCCCCAAAATATTTGTACCTTTTAAATTAAGCAAAAGGGCAATTGAAGGATTCAACAGTTCTCCAAATTTTCCATTTGAGTGCAACTTAGGAAACTAAGAAGTTCGTGATGGACCGAGAGAAGAACTTAAAAGGAGTAAAGCCGTGTCAAAACAGTCCCTAATGGTCTAGAACTGGAAGGATTATTATCAGTGCGCGGCCTGTGGAACTCGTATCAATTAGAATCAATTTCGAGAAATATAGCAATTCTTTTTACATCTTGGTTTGCGCCAAAAAGCCAAATCGATTGCATAGTGGACTTTTCGGTGGAAGATCTCTAGAATCTCAATCGAGATGATGGCTTTTCACAAACAAAGAACAATTGGTTAAGAAAAATTGACTACCGTTCATGCGTGCAAAAAAAAAATGGACGTTGAACCGGTGGAAGATCTCTAGAATCTCAATCGAGATTATGGACGTTGAAGCCAGATCATGCGTGCAAAAAACATATATAATCCGACTAATGTTCAATATATTAATATTAGTCCACACGAATGGGCATTTAGATGAGTCACACTCAAGACTAACCATTTAATTGGATATGCCACATTACTTAGTATGTTGATTTTGTGAACTCTGCCGATATTATTCCGCACAATTAAAAGGGTAGGAAATCGATCAATAGAGTGAAAACATCATCTTAACCCTTGATCCATTAAACAAATCCCCCCACAAGAATCTAATGCATGTATCTTGATGAATGTAAATTTGGCACACAAGTGCCCGCCGAGGACATTTTTTGTTTGACTTAAATTTGCTTTTGGCAACTTGTTCATTTTTTATTTCATGAAAACCATCATATGTTTATGTGCTAGCTGTTTGAATTCAACATCTACTTTTCCAAACTTCAGGACCTCGTCAACATTTGACACACTAACAAAGTGATCATCATGCCCTTCTTTTACTTTGCCCAAAAGGTTTGTCACCCTCAAACCTTTGGCAAGACATTAGGTCATAGTCTTAAGCCTCGTAATCCCATCTTCAACCAAAACACAAGTTCGCATCAATTACTAATTCGATACTACATTTGACTAGTCACGTCTTTACAAAGGATGGACATGAAAACTCTCGTATTTAGCTAGAGAATGTTTTGTCAGTTCCAATACATATGCATGTGTCTCTTTTAGTTTGTTTGTATTTATGTTTCAATCGAGCTGAGCGAGCTATGGCCGGACTTGTCACTCAACGCGAGATCAAAAAATCCAATGCTCTATAGTGTGTGAAATTTTTCTAAAAGGATAATCTACATAGGTCATTTTCATTTGACGTATTCCAATCTGACCTAACAATCCGGGTGACTAAAGTACAGATTGATATCAGAGATACGACGCATGTGATGTTGAGGCTCGAGAGTCAACTCAAGCTATTCTTACAATGATTAATCATTGTGTATGTTGATTATGTGGAAATGAAAGGATTATGGATATGACTTTGATTTGACGTCCACTATGTTTTTAGTAACATTAAATCCAACATAAAAAGTGAAGAGAATTTAACGACGATCCAAGCAAATTGTCGCCAGGACCACAAGTTCTTTTGTCAATCTTTATCACCGAATTTTAAAAAAGAACAAAGAGGAAAAAAAATTAAAAGTTAAGGGAAAAGGGCGGAACCATCCTCCTGAGCGCTCTATATCAGAGTTCATTTGGATGAATAAGGTGAGACAGATACAGTTTGTGTTGCTGTAGAGATAGATACATCAGGACGAGAGTTTTTAGGAGTTTGTCCCCTCCCCAGAGAAAAGTGAGAAAGGAGAGACATGAGGTTAATAGGAGCTCTTGTCGCAGGAGAGATGTCACCTAGAGCTATTGCTTGTGCATGCGTTGTTATATTGCCGGTGCCCTCTTGATATGTATGCATGTTGTAATAGCTACAAGTGCCATCTCCGCTCGGCAAGAGGTCCTTAAGCTCGAGGATTGATTAGTGTAATCCATTCTTATTCTTCTCTCTCTCGTGTGTGGTCGCGTTTTTGTGTGTGCATGGCACGAGATGTTTTCTCTAGTAATTTGGCTTGAGTTTCTTTCTTTTTCTGTTTATGCGAGGAATGCTTGTTTGCCATGCTATCGATGCTGTTACTTGCTCTGCTATGACCAAGTTTGGTTCTATTATGATCCATAAAAGTCGTGTTCCATAATATGATATTTATGCAGCGTGATATGTTGAACAAATGATAAGTATGGGTTATTCAAGTATTTTAATTGATATATATATATATATATATATTAGTTTTTCTTGGGAAAAGTACTAAAAAAGTCATAAATTTATCGCATTGGTATCAATTCAGTTATAAATACTTTAATTAAATCAATTTAGTCCTAAATTTTTTCACATTGATACCAATTCAGTCCATCCGGCTAATTTTGGCCGACTAGCGTTGATATGGACGCCAGCTGATGGCCAGTTGCTAATGTGGTAATTTTTTAAATAATTTTTTATTTTATTTTTTCGAATTTTTTATTAGTTTTTTCTTTTCTTTTTCCTTTTCTTTTTATCTCTTCTTCCTCCTTGACGGTAAGGGTAGCGGCATTCGCCCGACCTCACCTAGGGCCGCAGGAGAGACGGCTTCGCTCAAATCTGCCTAGCCTTGTCACGGGCGAAGGTGGCCTCACTCACGACTGGTGAGGCCATGGCGGCCATCACCAAGGCCTGGGCAAAGGCCGCCATGGCCTCATCCAAATTTGGACAACGTTGCATCAGGCTTTGGCGATGGCCACCATGGCCTCGCCAACCATGGGTGAGGCCGCCTTCGCCCGCACAAGGTTATGGCGAGGCTAGCCTTGCTTAGATGCGGGCAAAGCCTCCTCACCCGGTGGCCGATGAGACTTGCCAACCACGTGAGGACGGTTCAAGGAGGAAGAAGAGAGAAAAGAAAAAGAAAAGAAAAGAGAAAATTAATTAAAAAAATTCGAAAAATAAATAAAAAATTAAAAAATTGCCACGTCGAGTTTAGGCACCACTTTGGCATCCACATTAGCGTTAGTCGAGCAAAATTGACCAAATTGAGTGAATTAGCTTCAATGTGAAAAATGTTTAGGATTAAATTAGTCTAATTGAAAGATTTATGACTAAATTTGTATTAATACAATAGGTTTAGTATTTTTTTTGGTACTTTTCCCTATCTGCATTATTCAATCTTGGGTATTTTTATTAGTTATCTCAATTTGGAGGGTCATAAGTAATTATGATTGTTGTGCATGACAATTTTGTTGAGCATGTAGCCAAGCCAGCTAGCTTAATTTTTGCATGGTTTTAACGGGTTATGGCTGGACAAGCTAACATGAAATGCATCTTTATTAGTTTATCTATAGTTTTAATCTAGATAGGCTAATTCCATTCATATATTCTCGTATACCACCTTTTCTCCAATCTGTACTTCAAAATATGTGGACTGACATGAAGGCAAAATTACTATATATATATATATATATATATAAACCATCGTATATGTGTCAATTCATTCTTAAAATTTATAATTTAGACAATTTAGTCATAAACTTTTGAGATTATCAATATAATCATTCTGGAATCACTCATGTGGACGGCAACCATCTTGTGTGGCACAATTATCCAACTTTTTCCTTCACCGGCCATCATCGAGGCCCAACGATTGGCAATGGAAGAAGTTAAAAATATAAAAGAAAAAAAGATGTGCAAAATTCGATCCACATCGGTGCCGGTTATGCCAAATAATATAGCTAGAGCTGAATGGATTGCCACATTAGCAGTTTTCGACCATACTATATTAGCAAATTGAAAAATTTAAGATTAAATTGACATTCCTACCTTATATTTAAGATTTTTTTTTTTTTGTAATTATACCCTCACATGAATGGACTTTTTTAAGTACAAACATTTGAAAATAGACTTCCTACGATAAAATGGGACAAAAGATATTAACTTAGGCATCTAGTTCTCGGCGATGCCTGTGGGAGTTATTTCAACTTCCTCCATGAAGCCCCTGACGGTGTCGAACAAATCGTGCGAATCGACGCCCAGATAGTTCTCGGTGAGAACCTTGAAGCCCTCAAAACAACAGTAGGACAACTCGACGTTCTTGTCCGTCCTCTCTCTCCTGATGAGTGCCGGGTCGAGTCAGTCCACAAAATTCGTTCGTTAACACAGATCGATCTCGCCCCTGCGCATGCTGACCGTATCCCGTCGTTGAAATTCAACAACCCCGGAAAGCATCACCTTCCGGGTGACTCCTGTCTTCTGTTTTAACTTCATCTTCTCCCCATCGCGCTAAACTGTGAGGTCAAGAATGTCCTCAATCATGATGACGGATTTGCTCGAAGTGTTGATCAACAGGTACTTCAGATCCATGTTATCGTTCACCGCCGTCAACTCGAGATCATCAACATTGTACTCCAGGAAACTAGCCATTGCAGCGATCGTAGTACAGCAAGAAACAGCTCTTCCACGCCTTCCCCATCCTTGTGTAGTAATCCTTCGACTTCGTGAACGTGACAAGATTGTCGGTCAAGTCCTCCTTCTCCAGTTCCATCGAGAGCATCTCGAACGTCGCCAGATGCTCAAATACAACATTATAACACTGAACCGTCCTTCCCTGGAAGGTCGGCATAAAGTATCCTCCACTGGTCCCTCGCAGTGACGGTGTTTCCTTCGCTCAAGACATAGTTCATATAATTTTCGTTCATTTTTATAAATCATATATTTTTCACGAAATAGATGCACTATAAGAAAGTTAATTATTTTGCAGTGGCAATTTTATATTATCAAAATATGTTTAATAAGGTTTTATAAGTGATCTAGGAGCACTCTTTAAAAGTAATCTTTAAATCATTTTCTTTTTGAGCAGCGCTATTTTCACCTTTTATATAGCTAAATCCACCCAAATTTCAACAAAAAGACAAAATGGCCCCAAATCATTCATTGCAATTTAATTGGTGTCGCAAATTTATTTGCTTTCCTTCTTTTTGTAGTTTTTCTATTTCTATATAAGATCTATAGGATATACCTACCAAAATTAAGAATTTTACATGTTTTGTTTTTGCATATTGTGTGCACTATTTTTTTTTATTGATAGATTTTATTTCCATAGAAATTATTTTGTTGAAAAGAAAATTTACAAAAAAACATAATTCTTTTTTATGTTGTTGAGAAAACTTATGGATCGATTGTCCAAGAAAATCTTTTAAAAAAATTAAGATAGATAATTTATAACACAATGACTTGTTTATAAATTTTTAATTTTGTCGTGATATCATCATCAATTCATTTGTTATCAGTTGTCTTTCATACGCATATATATCAAACAGGTTGAAAAGATGGAAAAAAAAAACATCTTTATATGTTTTCCAGTATGAAATCACAGTGATATTTTCCAATGTGAAACTTAAAAAGATGAAATTTAATTATTTAAAAAATTACTTAAATTTTCTTTTCAAATGCCAATGAAATCTCATCATTTTGGATCGACAAAAATTAATAGCATACATGAAATGTTTACGATAAAGATATTAAGATGCCTTACTATGCATAACTTTTTTACATCGATGTTTTTAGTGTATTCTTAGATACTTCCATAACGTCACATGCTCTGTGTAGAAATATTTGGCCAATAGTAAAGAAAAAAATGCAAATGCTTTGATGTTGTAATTAAAAAAGAATTGATATATACTTTCTTAAGAATTTTCTTTTCAAAAAATTTATTTCTATGAAATTAAAAACTAAATAAAATAAAATAAAGAAAACATAATGCCTTCAATAATATGGCATACCCATAATAGACTAAAACAAAAAAAGAAAAAAAAAAAAAAAGGGAAATGCTTAATTATGGCAACTAGATTCTAAATGGAAGTGAAACTAAAAATTAAAAAATAATAATAATAATAAAAAGAAATGGGACCACCAATTTAAATTGCAAGTGTATCAATACCCAAAAAAAAATTGCAAGTGTATGATCAAGGGCAATCTTGTCCTTTTAGTGAAAATGGGGTCGCCCTTCCTTTTTAATTATTAAAATTTCAATTTGGCTGATTTATGTCCAGCCTTTAGTTTGTTTCTAGAAAAAATCTCATGAATGTTTCATTTGCTATCTGGTTCCTGTACATTAAAATCTGGTGGAAACATACATACCGATTTGATGTTTTATTTTGTTTGGTAGGTCACTAATTCCCATTTTCCCTTTTTTCTCATGTCATACCAAATAGGACATATAGTAAACAAGGTGCCCAATTCTAAAATAAAGCTTGTAATTGGGCCTTGATGGGTCTTCAACGACTAGGGAATATTAATTGTACTTCACTTAAAACCTATAATGAAATATGGATCCCCAACCAAACTTTTTATTTTTCTTTGAGAAAATTTTAAATAAGAACATGAAGAGCCTAAAGTGGACCTTATTTCAAATAAGAGCTTGAAATGTCATCATTTTGTCAAATAAAGGCCTAAAGTAGACCTTATTTCAAATTAGGGCATCGAGTGGTCATATCAGTCTTAAAGAAGCGTCTGAAGTCACTGTTTGGTGAAGCGCAATTTTCTTTTTTAAAATTTTAATTTTTTCCTTTTTTATGTTGTTTCTTCCATAAAAGAGAAACTTAAAAAAAATTAAACTTAAAAGAAAAAGGAACACATATCGAAGGGAGGGCTCCCTCTAGCTTGTGGCCATCGCCCCATCGCTAGTGAGGTGTTGGCGATGGCTAGTGGGGTCATTGGTGCCCGGGTGAGGGTCGACAACCCTCGCCATAAACAGGAAAGGACGGTGACCCTCTTTCAAATCTGGGTGAGGGTTGTTGGCCCCGGCTTAGGGCACTCGGACCTCGTCATCCAAACCGAGGCAAAGGTAGGCGACCCTCGCCAAGATTTGGGAGAAGGTTGTCGCTCTCTCCCGTTTCTAGAGAGGGCTTGCTGGTCCTCGCCTCTGGTTGGCAAGGGTTGCCAACCCTTGCCTAGGCATCGACGACCTCGTTGGCCATTGCCGCCGTCCTATTGATGATGGGGCGGCAGCCATCTCACTTGTATTTTTTTTTTTAAATTTTTTAATCTAATTAAATTTAAATTGTGTTTGGAGGAAAATATTCTTGACCGTCCCGAATTTATTACCAGTCAGTGAGGCTAGACCCTTATTGAAACAACTATATCTACTTGAGATCATTCTTTGAAACTGATTTAGCCACTTGAGGCCCCTATTTGAAACAAGATCTACTCCATGCCATTATTTGAGAAAATGAGGACACTTCGCGCTCTTATAGAATTTTTCCTTTTTCTTTGCCTTTGGGCAGGTTCAATTAAAATTTACTCAAAAGACAATTTTCCACTCCAAGCTCACATGTGAAATTACTATGAACAACACAAAAAAGAAAAGAACTTTTGAGTAATCTTGTGAAACTGTTCTTCATATCTTAGACTCAGATATCTCCTTTGTCTTAGTTGAATGTTTCCAATATGATAGCATGCATTATCCTTAAGATTACTTGTTGAGACCTACTACAGTCCCAAAATCTCTTCCAATCTATTGAAAATGGGGTTAGATGATTATGAAGAGTTCAATGACAAATTCAAGGGTCTTAAGTTATGGTGGTCTCCTAGGAAGATTGGTCCCGCTACAGTATCCTATTATCCTCCCAATGATCACGAGAGGTTCTTCATGCTCACTGGCCATCTGCGACACCGCGATGTCGTGAAAGGTCCTCAATTAAAACACGTCCTGGGTGAGGGGAAGGCGGGTCGGGCATGAAACCGGCAGAGGAAGCTTCTCACCAACCGCGTGTGCGGCACTTGATATGTTGCAACAAGAGAAAGCAGAGCCACCTGATGTTTGAGCACCCCGTGACGTTCAGGACCTTGCCCATGGAGCCGGCAACAAAGCAGGAGATTATCAGGGACCTCGTCATGTTCACCGAGGTGAAGGACTACTACGCAACATCCGGAAGGCGTGGAAGCAGGGGTACGTCCAATGCAGGATAGATCTAAAAAAATTCTAAAATCATCTCAAGAAAAGTACATTGAAAAAGTGTTAGACAGATTCAGATTTCATAATGCAAAGTCCAAAAGTACTCCTTTAGGAATTCACTTCAAGCTCTCAAGCAAGCAGTCGCCAAAGATAGATGAAAAGATGACGCATCAAATATGCCTTGTTTGATGCAAAAGACTTCTCGTACATATTGGACAATGCCGCCATCAAATCCACCATTGTCACCTCCTTGGCAATGTTGAAAGCAACGCCTCATTGGCAATGTTGAAAGTAACGTTCCACGCCAATGTGAGACGAATCAAATCTAGAGCTTCTTAATCTAACAATTCCCACTCTTCTTGATTCATAGAGTTTGGTTTTTCTTCAGACAGAGGCTAATGCAAGTTCTTTTGGTACGGCATATCCTCAATCTGCATCTTCCAGAAACCAAAGTCCTTGCCATCGAACCGATCGATCTTCTCCTTCCTTGCGTCCATATTCACTCCCACTATTTCACCAAAATCAGGCTTTGATACCAGTTGTTAGGAATGCGAATATATGAAGAGAAAAAATAGAGAAGAAAAAAAGCGAGAATTTTTACATAAAAAACCTTTTTCAAAATTTGGAAAAAAGGGAAAAATCACGGTGCCACACTAGGCAATCTTCCACTATGCGTATCAGTGTTACAAGCTTTAAGGTTACAACTATAAAAGATATTATATATATATATGGAGTCTAGGGCATACGTAATTAATATGGAAATTACATTAAGCCATTAGCAGCAATAAAATCCCTATTGCCTGTTTTAACATTATAGGATGAGCGACCTACTAAGAAGTGCCTGCCTAAAATAAATTGTTTCTACGCTTGAACATTATTTTCCTCTATCGAGACTCCACGACTCCATCATTAGCCATGTCGATAGGAGTCATTCCAACTTCCTCCATTAAGCCTCGGATTGTGTTGAACAGGTCGTGTGAGTCAACAGCCAGATGTTCTTCGTTGGAACTTTGAAGGGACAACTCGATGTTCTTGTCCATCGTCTCTCTCATAACGAGTGTCGGGTCAAGTCTATCCGCAAAATTTGTTATTAACACAGATTGCCCTTGTGCATTCTGACCATTTCCCGTCGTTGAAATTCGACAACCTGGAAAGTATCACCTTTCTAGTGACTTGTGTCTTCTATTTTTCCTTCATTCTCTCCCTGATGCACTAACATGTGAGGTCGAGAGAACAATCAATGTCCTCCACACGACGATGGATTTGCTCGAAGTATTGATCAACAGCTACTTCAGATCCACGTTATCCTTCACCGCTGTCAACTGAAGATCATAAACACCGTCCTCGAGGAGATTAGCCATTGCAGCGATCGTACTAGACTCGCCAGTCCCAGGTTGCTCGTACAGCAAGCAATGGCACTGCGACGCCTTCCCCATCCTTGTGTAGTAATCCTTCCCACTTTGTGAACATGACCAGATTGTCGATCAAGTCCTCCCTCACTGGCTCCATCGCAAGCATCTTGAACGCCACCAGATGCTCAAATACAATGTTATAACACACTGAACCATCCTTCCCTGAAAAGGTCGATGTAAAGCTTCCTCCGCCAGCTCCTCGCGGTGATAGCGTTTCCTTCACTCAAGACATAGTTTATATAACTTTCATTCATTTTCATAAGTGATTCTAGTGATTATTTTTAAGAAAATATTTTTCAAATCATTCATTTTCCATAAACAAACACATCATAAGAGAGTTAATTATTTTACAATAGCAATTTTATATTATTAAAACATTTTTAATCGGGCTTTGTAAGTACTCTAGGAGCACTCTTTAACAATAATCTTTAATGCGTTTACCTTTTTATTTTTGCATTTTCATTTTGGCTGATTTATGTCTTGCCTTTACTTTGTTTTTGAAAAAATCTCATGAATGCTTCCTTTGCTATCAGGTTCTTATACACTGAGATCTGGTGGAAGCATACCGATTTGATGTTTTATTTTGTTTGTTAGGTCACTAATTCCCATTTTCCCTTTTTCTCATGAAATGCCAAATAGGACATTTGGTAGGTCACTAATTCCCGTTACTTAGTTTTGTTCGGTAGGTCACTAATTCCCATTACATAGTACATAAGGTGACCAATTCTAAAACAAAGCTTGTAATTGGGCCTTGATGGGGGCCTTAAGCGACTTGAAGCCCATTATGAAATATGGATTCCCAACCAACTTTTTAGTTTTCTTTTCTTTTGGGCACTTGCACATAAAATTTACTCGGAGGCAATTTTCAACTCAAAGCTCACCTGTAAAATTACTATGACATACAAAAAAAAAAAAAGAAAAGAACTTTTGAGTAATCTCATGATTCTGTTCTTCATACTTCGGACTCGGATATCTCCTTTGTCTTAGTTGAATATTTTGAATAGGATAGCATGCATGGCCCTTAAGATTACTCTGGAATAGAAGATGTTGTAATTTGGACATGGCACTTGCTACTAAGACTGTGAAGTCTGCCTATGATTATCAAATTACTTCCAAATAGAAAAGCATGCACCGACCTTAAGATCACTCGATGAGTAGATTGCGAAATCTACCTCGATTTAGTAACAATAGGACTCAGATGAGCCTCCAAACCTCACACCCCAATTAGGAGAGCACTCAATGAGTAAAAAAGGAGTTTCTTTTCTTTTTGGACGGTGAAAAAATTGTTTTGTGAAAAATGAATAATTTGGAAAATATTTTCCTAAAAATGATTTCTTTTATCGTTTTAAATAATTAGTCAATGAAAAATATTTTCATTATTGATAACAATTTATGCCTAAATATTTTTTTGGACGAAATTCAACTTTATAAGTGATACTAGCAATCCTTTTAGAAAAATGATTTCCAAATTATTTATCTTCTGCGAAATAAATGAAGTCTTCATTCTTTGACAAGAAAAGTTGAAATGTCTTTTATATACTAGTCGAGAGCTCCACCACATCTCTAGCCACAGGTCACACGTGATTTACTATAAACACAAACAAGACTGGAGTCACGACACTTTACATGAGAAAATGGCCTCGCTAATCAACGGCGGGGTCGAATGAGTGTTTTGACGACAGTTCTAACTTTTAAAATAAAAAGAATCATGCATGCTTGGGGAACTAATCCATTCCGGGTTTGAGATTTAAGGTTTTCATTTGACCCATTCCTTCACACTTTAATTGACCTTCCTATTGCCATTTGTGCCCAATAAGTGTCCAATCAACCTAGGTTTACTTAAATTAATTGGTGGCAACTCTAATATAATTTGCCTGAACCTCATATTTGGAAGATCCTAGAGGCGGAAGGGGTCGCTAGAGAGCCTGGCTACGCCAGGCGGCTCAGCACGATTCCGAGGCAGTACAGCCACAAGAAATAAGTGAAAAGATAATGGATCTCCTTGAGTCGAACGTCTTCCCCATTTGAAAAGTCCTCATCACCTCCACGATTCGGAGGCACTACAGCGACAAGAAATAGGTGAAAATATAATGGATCTCCTTGAGTCAAACCTCTTCCCCATTTGAAAAGCCCTCATCACCTCCATCGACAAGTATAGAGAAGAAGTGATACAAGTCTCGATCCAACAGACAAAGGACTTGGGAACCTGAGTAGCCCTCAATACATCAGCAAAAAAGCTCCAATTGACTGAGTCAAAGGCTTTCGTTAGAATCAACCTTAATCCTGGGAAAATATTTTGTTGGCTTTCCAGAATTAGTCGACTTCGAAAATAATCAAGGAGGGTTAGAGGCGCACGTGTGCATATGAGAGCCCAATCCTTTCGATTTGACTAATTTCGATTGATATAGACAAAGAAAATTTGAGATGGTTGTAGAACATTGATGTTGTCATATTCTTCTCAACATAGATCCTCGTTATGTAATCAATATCTTGAACTTAAATTCAAGTGACAATCTGAAGTGGTTCATGCTCTCTGACACAAATTGATGTATATGAACATAATTTATCTAGTAAATATTAAATCTTCTTTAGTTACATCAATAAGACTAACTAGCTGTGTGTGAATGAGATGAAGTCTTCTAACAACAGATGTTTAGGTTCGACAAGGTAAATACACTTCTAAGTTCGATGTATTCTAAAGGGTCAATGTCCAAAGGGTGTTCTCACGAACCTTAATTTAAAACATATGCATTCTAACAATATTTAATTATTATGTGCAATACATCTCAATCCTCAAGAAAGTTATAAAATGGCACCCTAAAATTTGAGGGTTTTGCGTTGCTTCTTCCTGTCAAATCAATGTGCTATAGCAACAAAAATTAGGAGACTTAGGGGCTTGCCCAGATGACTTTTGATTTTTATTAGAAAGATATTTCTATTCTCTAAAGGAATCCTATAAATTTATATCATCACTTAAGCATGTATTAATTACATATCGTCATGTCTTAAATGATTTATCAGCTGGTCCATATTAGTCAGCTTGTCTTGGATAGAAGTTCTCACAACATATTGGATAGATTTATTTTTTTGGAAATTACAAATATAGTCCATGTAATATTATCCAAATTTCGCTCTCTGTCCTCAAACTAGGTTTTGTGACCAACTCAGTCCCTATAGCATTCTTCCTCGATGTCGGTTGTTCTTTGAAAATTGGCTGGATTCCTATCAAAATGCATCAATTTGTAAAAGAACCAAAGTTCAACACCTCGAATGATTGAAATTAAAATTCAGTAACACCATCGCAAAATCTACTAATCTTCAGTGATCGTCGAGAGAATTTACACTTATCTCATGGACCTCAAACATTTATCTTGGCAACATGATTAGGTCTCATCTGGATAGACGACAAGATACATGTTGATGTTGCGTGCTGTGAAACATTAATGTTGCTGGCAATGGAGAATTGTCCTTAAACCCAGAGAAAAAAACGTGCTTAAGTTCGTGCCAGGAAAGAGAGGAGAATTTCCAGAAGGGCTTCACTGGGGTCGCAGGGAGCGGTGCCGCCTTTCTCGGGTCTACCCTGTGAAACCGAAAGCAAAACAATAAATGACAATGAATCATTTGGTCAAAAAAGGAAATAGCAATAATTAGTGATGAATTACCGCGGCGCTCTCTCCCTCCTCCGACAAAAATATAGTGCTTCTCCTCTGAGTTTTCACTCACATGGGAAGAGAATCACGTAGTTATGACGTCACTTTGCTTGCGTATGTCTCTGTATATATGTCATCACACAAGGACTATGATAATATCATATGGTTGTATCAATGATATGCATGCCATGTTAAAATGTGTCACTACACATTAGAAACCTTGAGTGCCAAGAGGCACTTGCAATTTGAAAAATGGACAATCACAATTCTCGAATATTGTATTTGTTATCGACCGAAACAATGTTGTGTTTGGTATTGCACGTTTATATAGTATATAGTATATAGTATATAGTATTAAATAAGGGGGTGAATTAATCGGGAAAAAAAAAGTTGATAATGGCACCCACTAAAATTAGTAACTTCTTAAAAGAGTTGGTAATTTTAACATGTTAATAAGTAAAGCAAATAAAAGTTAGTAAATCAATATGAAAGTTATTGAAATTAAATGAGAGCCAAATAAATATTAGAAAACAAATCAACGAGACTTGGTAAATGAAAATTGGTTGGTAGCCTAATGGAGAAAAGCTAGTAAGGCACACAAATAAATGTTGGTAAATTATAAAAGAAGTTGATAAAAAAATAAAGCAAAATAACTTATGACAAGTAACTCAAATGGACTTGGTAATCCAAAATTGCTTAGTAACTTAACTAGTAAGTCATTCAGGTAAGGATTGGTAAATTCATCTGAGAGCTGGTGAACTTAAGGCGTTGATAAAAAAGAGACGAATGCAAATGACGAGATATTGGAAATAGTTAGTTATTCGCGTTCAGGCAAAAAGACTTGATAATTTTATAAAAATATAGGTTATGTTAAGTTACAGAAAATTAGATGCTTAATAAGATTTTTTTTTTTTTATCAACTCTTTTAAAACTTCCCAATTCCTTTAAAATTTTACCAGCACGAAAAGAAAAGAAAAGAAAAGAAAAGAAAAAACCTTTTTCTTAAGAGAACAGTAAAATCATCTTAGAAAACTATAAGTATCTAATATCATTACTATTGTGACATTTTTTTTAAAAAAAAGTTTGGTCATACTTATACACTCAAACTTTCGATTTCATCCTTCTCCATTCTCACCTAAATATTCATATCTTTTTACTTAAACAAAAGGGCAATTGTATGCCTCTTTTTTCTACGTATCCTGCATCGATGACTGTTGACATGAGTAATTCATCACCTGCCAAATAAATTACCCATACCAATCTGTAAAAGATGTAGAATGTAGAAAGTTAATTACACATTATACAATATTCCACTGTCACCTACCGGAGTGAGAGCGTCGAATGTAGACAGTAAATTTTTCCTTTAATCGCATAAAAATGACTTTCTCACAAAAGAACAAAATAAATTATCTAGAAGTCCCATTTTCGATATAGTTATTGTTAAGGGTCAATACCATAAAAAACCTCAAATTGATATACTTATAAAAAAAAATTACCAAAAATTAATTTTTTATGACCAAAAACCTTAAACATGCATACCTGTAATATATTTACCATTTGTTTAAATTTTATCATCAAATTACTGAGTTATATGATACCGGCTAGTTGACGGGTGTACTAGTTTAAGGTTTTATCATTCGTTTGTCACAAGCGTATCGGTTTGTGATTTTTTGTGGTATTAATCCAATTTAATGGAAACTAACTAAGGGTAAATTTATATTAGTTTAGGGGTTTTTGATTGTCAAAAAAATTAATTTATGATAAATTTGTCATGAGTTTACTAGTTTGGGGTTTTTTGTGATATTGATCCTATTGGTAATTAGTTGTAATGAAGAAACGAATATATATCTCCCCCTCTCCAAACCCCTTCGACAAGGTAGTCTTTCTTATGCAAAGTAAGTTCTTTACTACCCCACAAGCGGAAATATGCTTGCCGAATCCCATCTTCAAGATAGTAATGTGACTTTATAGAACCACAATGAATTCATCCGGATGCAAAGTTTCTTTCACCTCTTGATCAATACGTGGACTTTGGACAATTTACATCGCCTTTTTTCTCCATTAGTGCAATCCGCCAGTCTGCCACTAAGCTTCCATCGGATTTTGAGACCTTTTCTGGATTATTCTCCTTTTACTTACCAGAAGAAGAATAACAACAGTATACTTTTAACAAGTTCTCTCAGCAAACTGGTTAAGAATTTTTATTTTTATTTTTAAAGTAGCAATCAATGTGCCTTGGACATGCAAAATAGTCATGCGTTAACTTTTTTCTTTCATTAATTTTCAATATGAGTTTATTGTTACAAATCAATTTTCGATAAGCCGGAAACAAATATCTCATGAAGGATGCAAGATTCATGTTCATTGAAGGCCTCCGACATGGATAAGATTTCTTAGCAGTGGAATCCATGTAGCGTTGAAAGGGAGACTCAATATAATATGTCATCATCACTTAGTGGTCAAGGTACTGTGCAAGGCGGTTCTTTACCAAGAACAATTATGTAAGAGCATAATCGATTTTAATTGGACGAACAAAAAGAATGCGAATGGATTTCGACGAATGTAGCAGCTCTTTTTCCATCTTCTTTAGAGCCGAAGAATCAAATCAATTGCATCATAGAAGATACATTTTCTCGGTGGAAATGCATGCTCAGACCCTAAAGAATCTCAATTGACATGATGGCTTTTCACTTAATAAGAAGGTCTAATTAAGATAATGTCATACCAAGAATTGTGGATGTTGTAGCCAAATTGTGTGCATCAAAAACATATATAATTCGAGTAACGTTAGGCATACTAAGATTAGTCTATTGGATTAATATATCAAATGATTCGACATAATATAAGTGAATATATAAGTGGATATTTAGATGAGTGAATTACATTCAAAACTCACTGTTCAATCGGGTCTGCCTCATTATTTAATATATTAATTTTGTAAACTTCGTGTCCATGTAGTATAGGAAATCGATCAAAAAAGCGGAACAAGGGCCCGCCAAGGACATACTACGTTTGACTAAAATCCCTTTTTGACAACTTGTTCATTTATTCATTTATAATTTCATGAAAATCATGATATGTTCTATGTGCTAGCTGTTTGAATTCAACATCAACTTTTCTAAGCTTCAGGGCCTCATCAACATGCTACACGCAACAGCGTGATCATCACGCCCTTCTTTTACTTTGCCCAAAAGGTTCGTTCCCCTCATCCTTTGGCAAGAGATTAGGTCATAGTTTAAGCCTTGTAATCCCATCTCCAACCAAATACAAATTCGTGTCACTTTTTTATTACTAATTCGATACTAGATTTGACCAGTCACAACATATAAAGAATAAACATGAAAATGCTCAAATCTGTTTAGCGACCAAAAGTTTCGGAAGTTTCGATACATTTGCATGCGTCTCTTTAGTTTGTTTGAATTTAGCTTCAATCTAGCGGAGCTAGTTGCGACCGAACTTGTCACTCGAAGTAAGATAAGAAAATCCGACGCGCTATAATAGCTAAACATCTTCTGAGAGAATCATCTAGACAGGTCATTTTCGTTCCACGTATTCTATCTTGACCGAACAGTTATGGTGACTAAAAATTTAACTTGAGGTCGCTCGCAGGTACAACACGTGATGCTGGGCCCCAGTGTCAACTTAAGCTATTCTTACAATGATCAGTCATCGTGCATGTTAATCATGTGGAAATGGAAGGATTGTGGGAGATGACTCCAGTTTGACGTCTACTTTGTTTGTAGTGACATTGAATTCCACAAGGGGCCCCGCGAAGAACCTTTTAACTTGTGAGATCGGGATGTAGATGGAAGCATTGTCGCCAAGAGCACAAAGTTCTCTCCCTCGTTCTTTTTCCGATCTTTACCCCCAGATTTAAAGAAAGATAAGAGCAAAAGGACGGAACTGTCCTCCTGAGCGCTCTATATAAGTGTGCATTTGGATGATTAAGGTGAAACAGATACAGATGTCCTGCGTAGAGATCGATACATCTGGAGAGTTTTAAAAGAGTTTGTCCCCTCCGAAAAAAGAAAGAGAGAGAAAGGAGAGGACTTAATTTGGAGCTTCATAGGAGCTCTTGTCGCAGGAAAGATGGCACTTAGAGCTATTGCTGCAAGTGCCATCTTTTCTCGACAAGAGTCCCTTTAATCTCGAGAAGTTATTACATGGTCTCTCTCCATGTGTGCGTGTCTACGTTCGCACGACAAGATGTTTTCTCTTAGGCGAGAAATGTCTTTCTTCTACTCTCTCTCTCTCTCTCTCTCTCTCTCCATCCATCCATGCATATGCGTGCATTCTATGTTTGCATGACACGAGATGTTTTCTCTTGTGCGGGATGTTTTCTTCTCTCTCTCTCTCTCTCTCTCTCTCTCTCTCTCTCTCTCTCTCTCTCTCTCTCTCTCTTCTCTCCTATGCGTGCATGTCTATGTTTGCATGACACGAGATGTTTTCTCTTGTGCGAGAAATGCTTGTTCCCAATACCATTGATGCTTTTACTTGCTCTGCTATGACCAAGCTTGGTGTTATGATCCATAAAAGCCACGTTCTATAAATATGATATCTATGCAGCGTGATGTGTACGATAGATGATAAGTGTGGATTGTTCGAGTACTTTAATTGAGATATAGTTGCGAGCTTCTTTTTGCATCGTCCAGTCATGGAATTTTTTAGTAGGTATATCGATTTCAAGGGTCATAAATGATTATGATTGTTACGTAGGAAAATTTTGTTGTGCTTGTAGCCAAGCTAGCTAGCTTAATTTTTGCATGGTTTTAAGGGACTATATTTATGCCCGAACAGGCTAACATAAAATACATCTCTATTATTTTTATGGGCAAACATAAGTAATTTAAGCTTGACATGGACAAGATATATGCTTTGGAATAGAAACTCCCATGATAATATAGAACAGAGGTTATTCTTTTCATATGATTATATACATATATATACTTATATATGGATATACATATATATATATATATATATATACATAGATTAACCGATAACTATAATTGTCGATCTCGTCATTAGGACTGAGAAAAAGAAAGAACATAATCTAAAAAGTATCTTGTTAAATAAGTCGATTTCTTACGAAAATATTGTATGTAATAAGTTCGGTATCTTTTGTCCATGAGTTTGTAATTATATACATTTTTAGATCGTACAATCCCTTTATCAACATGGGATGTGACATGACATCTAGTTTTAAACCCTTTGCATCCAAACTATTCTTTTCCAAAGTGAACACGAGGGGTGCTAGGGATACAAAGATGGATACACAAAATTTGTTCACGAAATGATATTATGTACTGAACAAATCCGATCGGTTTCTTGTTTCGAGAGTGAAGAGGTTGTGTCATTACTACAGACAAGTTCTGCAGGGCCAGACATGTTTATCCATGAACTATAAAGTTTCATTAGCTTCGTCTTCCGCAGAACCAGAGAGCTTCCGGGTCATATGAATTGGAATAGGGAAGGAGAAACCAAGAACGTAGAACTCGGGTACTTCAAAAGGAGAAATCTAAACAGCTCCCACAGCTCCCTCTTCCACGAGATCAAGGTGATGTGCCACTTTCCACTTTTGTCTCTCCTTCTCAGAACTCACAAATCCCTCCTAAAAAGAAGAGCATGCCAAAAGGCGCTTTGCTTTTACTACAAGAAAAATGCATAGATTCATGCCAAGCAGCGGAAAAAGAAACGAAAGGAAGGAAAAATCGAGGGGAAATTGTGTTGTGCATTCGTCTTGCTATTTAATGTCTAAATTTGGATCACCGAACTTGCATATTGTGTTGGAGCCGTTCTAAGGAGCGAGAATCAATGTACTCCGACCATTATTCACCGTAAACGAGATGGCAGAACCGTCGCACTCTGTATATACTAAGTCCGGTTATTCCAAAAATCTCGTATTTCTAAGATGTGGTCTGGGCCCAATCTTGGGCTTCAGTGTAAGCGGCCTTTGTGACGGTAATTTGCTGTCTCTGTCTGTTCGGTATCCAAGACTATTGCACGGGTTGAAGAAGTGTTTATTGTATTGTAATTTTCAAAGAGTCTGTTTGTAATTTATGTCAAGTATAATAATTTTTGTAGATTCCCAGGAAATATCTCTTTGAAATGCTAGTTATATTTATGAGTCATTTAAGAGTAACAGTAAGAGTCTTGTAATAAGCTATGAGTCTTGTAATCATTTTTAATTTGGTGAAATAAAAAAAAAAAAAAAAAACCTATCCATCTCTTTCTCTTCTTATGCGAGTTGTGAATGTTTCACACTCAAATTATCCCATTACCTTGTGATTATGGCCTCAACATGTTGGGATATAATACGCGGAAACGACACCAAAAATTTATGTGGTTCGGTCCGAGTATCGGTACCTACGTCACGAAGCGAGGGGAACGGCAAAGAAATAATCCACTATAATTGGAGAATCAAAATTTACAATCACTTACACGCTCAAGTGTTTCTCACACATAAATTTAACCCCAAATCTAAAGTGTTTATAAATAAACAATTCACTTGGGTATAAACTCACGGTAAAAAAATACCACGCATCCCAGTCGCACGCCAAAAAAGAAAAATATCGAGCTTCTCTTCGGCGGACGTGCGGCTTCTTGCAGCTCGTACGTAGGCTTCGACGGAATCCTTTTTCTCGTAGGGTTCTTCAGCCGCGCACACGAGAAAAAGACGTCTTCTGATATATATACGTGTGCGCTCATGTCAAACTTTGACCTGGGGCCCACCTCCTATTTTGGCTTCACGCGGCAGAATGGTGCTGTAGAGGCTTCTCGAGCTCGGATGCGTATGTGTGTGTCCAAGGTCTCGAGTTCGGATGCGTATGTGTGTGTCCAAGGTCAAACTTTTGACCTTGGACCCACCTCCTTTTAATTCTTCACGTGTAGACGGACACTATGTGCAAGGAGGCCTTCGGCAGCTTCACTTTTTCTTTTAATTTTCAAGAATTCAGTGAATTGCGTTTTTCGCTCAAACTCGAAATAATTCAACACAACAAATGCTCAACTTCCTTTTCAATACCTTATCTTACCAAAGAAAACTATGATAACTGAGTTAATAGAATGAAAGCTCATCTCGGTGCCTATGGTGTATGGAAACTTGTCAATACCGGCTATGATGAGCCGAAAGACGAAACTACCTTGAGTCAAAATTAGAAGAATGCCTCGGAGAAGGAAGATGCTAGACGAATAATGGCTATTGCGCTTTTGACTATTGGCCAAAGAAAGAAGCGTAGCGATCGAGAAGGCAAACTTGACAAATGATGCCGAGCAAGTTATTTTATTCACATTCCAAGAAGATGAAGGTGGTCAAATTGATACATGATATTGGACACCAGTGCAAGCAATTACATGTGTGGACAAAAGGAGATGTTTGCTGAGTTAAATAAAACAGTCAAAGGGAAAGTCTAGTTTGATGATATTTTCAAAATTCTTGTCGAATGTAAATGTACAATTCTGATTCATTTGAATAATGGTACACATTAGTTTATTACTAACGTTTATTGATCTTTCCACCTTTATTAGTACTAAAAAATTTCCATAAACATTAGCTCAACCGGTCCTTCAAAGCTACCATGAGATACCACTCACGTCAGTAGTTGTTATCCTAATTGTCCAGGCCAAGTTTTTCATCTCTGTAGATAGAAGGAATCATTGCTAATTTATTAACCAACTTCACCATTTGCACTCACCGTAGTAAATGTTAGAACTAGAGACAATTTTGGGATC
Organism: Eucalyptus curtisii; assembly: GCA_017140595.1. Taxonomy (NCBI): domain Eukaryota; kingdom Viridiplantae; phylum Streptophyta; class Magnoliopsida; order Myrtales; family Myrtaceae; genus Eucalyptus; species Eucalyptus curtisii. The sequence goes on along the minus strand of CM029503.1, from coordinate 27,647,532 downwards.
ATCAAAATTTCATCTTTGTTGATAGGCCCTTTGGGTGTCCAATCGACATATATTTGTCTAAATTGATTTGTGGCGTCTCTAGTCTGCTAATTAATTTTATGGTCGTATCTCAATTCGATAGTTTGCCCGAACATAGAAGTTGGGAAGATCCTAGAGGTCGAAGGCATTGCTATAGAGCATGGCAACCCCAGTCGCGCTGCTCGATTCCAAGTCTCTCAATGAAGACTTGGAAAAATACGGAGAGACTATGCAAGTCTCATTCCGATAGAAAAGGAATCAGGGACCTGAATAGCCCTCAATACATCAACCAAAAAAAAACTCCAATTTACTGAGTCAAAGGCTTTCATAAGATCAGATCAACTTTGCAAAATAATTGAGAAGAGTTAGAGGTGCATATGAGTGTGCATATCAGACCTGTGACCCTTACAATTCGTTTAATTTGATGGATATGGACAAGGAAAATTTGAGATGGCTGAAGAAATTTGATGTTGTCATATTGATCTCAACAAAGATCCTCTCTAACCAATAGCTTGACCTTAAATTGAAGTGACAAGCTTGAGCTGTTCATGCCCTCGATACGAATGGAAGTACATGAACCCAGTGAAATGCCGAACCTACTCTAGTTACACCAGTTAAACTAGAGAGCTGTGTGTGAATGAGCTGAAGTCTTCCAAGAACCAAACTATACGTTCGACAAGTTAGAAAAACTTCAAGTTCAATGTATCTAAGCGGTCAATGTCGAAAAGCGTTCCCATATGTAAACATCTCAATCCTCTAGAAAGTCCAAATCTCGCATGCTAGGATTCGAGCGATTTGCTTTGGTTCTTCCTGTCAAATCAACGTGTTATGTAGCAACAAAAGTTAGGAGACTTGGGGGCTTGCACAGAAGACTTGATATACCGTCGTGTCTTGAACGATTTGTTAGGTGGACCGTTCTGGATCTCCATAGTGAATCATGGTCACTTTGTCTTTGATAGACCCTAAGTTCTCTCTATATACTGGAGAGATTTATTTTTGAGAAATTACAAAAGTAAGTCTATGTACTAATATCCAAATTTCCCTTAGTTTTGTGATAAACTTGGTTCCTGTGCTATTCTTTGGTGATGTCAGTATTTCATCGGAGATTCGGCCGGATTACGATCAAAATGCATCGAATTACAAAAGAACAAAAGTTCGATGCCTTGAATGATCAAGATCATAATTTGATAACACAATTACAAGATTTACTAATCTTCAGCAACCATCGAGAAAAATACTATGTATGCATATTGTCAGACACTTGTCTCATGCACCACGAACATTTATATAGGGAATTCAAAAAAGGTCTCGACTGGATACATGATAAGACACGTTGAAATTGCGTGCTATGAAATAATAATTTTGCTGGCAATGAAGAAATTCTATTAAACCCAAAAACGGGGAAAGATGGGGAACTTCTAGAAGGGGAAGACTTCTGCCGCCGGACGGGGCACCTGCTGCCTTTCTTGGGTCTCTCCCCGTTGAAAGCGAAAGCCATAATTAATCAATTAAATTAATTAATTTATCAATTGGTCAATACTTAGCGTGGAATTTGCACGCCGTTCTCTTCCTCCTCCGACCAAATACGGTGCATCTCTCCTTTTAAGCACTCTCATGCATCTCCCTTTATTCCTTTTACACACGAGGAGAAAATCACGTAATTATGACGTCACCTTGCTTATGTATGTGTGTCTGTATATTTCATCGCATATAACAACTATGATAGTCATCGTGGTTGTGTTGATGATGCCCATGCCGTGTTAGAACGTGTCATTGCACACCAGGAATCTCTAGGGCCGGGGGCCCTTGCAATTAGAAAATAGACAGCCACAATTCTCAAATGTGGTAGTCTTTTTACAATCGGAGAAAAATTGGTATCACTCGATTGAGATTATATATTCATGTAACAGTTGATAAATTGAAGGTAGTTATAAGAAAAACAAATAAAGATGTTAATAATTTTTTTCTTAAAAAACCCCAAATAGATGTTGACAAGTAACTTAAACAAGAGTTGGTAATTTAATTAGGAAAAAAATTGTAAAGTCACTCAAATAAAGATTGATAAATTCATCAACTGTTGGTAATTGGCATGCTGTCAAAAGGACTTCATAATTTCATAAAAGTGTAAGTCATCGATAAGTTAGGGGAAATTAGGTATCCGCTACGTTTTTTTACCAATTTTTTTAATGCTTACCAACTCCTTTAGAAAATTACTAACATGGAAAAGTCCGTGTTTTAGAATGGAATAGTAATATCATCCTTAGAAAATTAGAAGTATTTATTTATGATTATATTTTTTCAGTTTGTTTATACTTCATATACTCAAACTTTCAAATCTCAGTGTTCTCTTTTCTCACCAAAATAATTCATACCCTTTTACTTAGACAAAAGGACAATTGAAAGATCCAACGGTTCTCCAAATTTTCCATTTGACTTCAAATTAGGAAATTAAGAGGTTCGTTAATGGACCAAGAGAAAGAACTAAGAAATCATAGTTTTTAAGTCTTGTAATCCCATCTCCGACTAAAGACAAGTTCATGTCACATTTTAATTTGACAATATATTTGATTTATCACGACTTGTGATCTCATATCTGTTTAGCCCGGAAAGTTACAAAAAAAAAAAAAATTATTATACATATGTCAATTCAGTATTAACACTTGTGATTTTATCAATTATTCATAAACATTTTGACCATTTGTCAAAGTAATGCTTCCGGTCAATTTTGGCCGGAAATCGATAATGTGGATGCCGGCCATACTACATGATACGGTTGACGTTAACATAGATAATTTTGTATATGTAGGCCCCTTGGGAAGGGTGGCCAACCCCAATGGTTCGCTAGCGAGTTTTTTTGTTAATTTCAATACGTCCATGCACATGTCTATTTAGTTTGTTTGACTTTAGTTCAAATCTGGCTGCACGAGTTGCGATTGAACTTGTCAACACGAGAAGAGAAAATCTGAGACCACCATTATGAAGCATGTCCCGAAAGAATCATCTAAAATCAACTTGAGATCGCAGGTGCACTACAGGTGATGCTGGGGCTCGAGAGTCAACTTAAGCTATTCTTACAATGATTAATCACTGTGCATGTCGATTACGTGGAAATGGAAGGATTACGGGATATGACTCCTTCGTTTGTAGTAACATTGAATCCAACACAAGGAATCTTTTGACTGATGAGAATTCAACGACGGTAGAAGAACATTGTCGCCAGGAGCACACGGTTCTCTCCCTATTTCTTTCTTCGATCTCTATCACCGAATTTAAAATTGGACAAAAAAGACAGAAAGAAGATGAGCGAAAAGGACGGAATGATCCTCCTCAGCTCTATATAATAGCGCATACGGCTTGTGTAGTGTAGATATCGATACATTTGGAGAGTCTTTAGGAGTTTGTCCCCTCCAAAAAGAAAGAGAAAGAGAGGAGAAGACTTGATTTGGAGCTTACTAGGAGCTCTTGTCGCAGGAGAGATGGCACTGAGAGCTATTGCATTTTGAGATGTTCACGGGAAGTAGCTGCAAGTGCCATCTTTTCTCGACAAAAGTCCCTTTAACCTCAAGAAGTCATTACATGGTCCATCTTTCTTCTACACGGTTCCTCTCTCTCTCTCTCTCTCTCTCTCTCTCTCTCCCTCCCTCAAGAAGTGTCTATGGTCCGGCCTAAATTTCTCTCTCTTTCTATGTATGTGAGAAATGCTTGCTCTCCATACTAATGATGATTTTACTTGCTCTGTTATGGCCAAGCTTGATTCCATTACAATTCATAAAAGTCGCATTCCTTAAATATGATATCTATGCAGCATGTTGTGTGGGATGGACGATAAGTGTGAATTGTTCATGTAATTTAATTGATATATAGTTGCGAGTTTCTTCTTTCATCATTCACTCTTAGGTTTTTTAGCCAGTATTTCAATTTCAAGAGTCATAATGAATTAAGATTGTTATGCACGACAATTTTGTTGAGCTTGTAGTCAAGCTAGCCGGCTTAATTTTTGCATGGTTTTAAGGGGCTACGCCTCTGCCTGAACAGGGCCAACTTAAAACGCAGCTCTATTAGTTTATTTTTATTCTTAATTTAAATTCATACGTGATTTGAGGTCAACATTTTGCAGTGACATGGTATCAAGGTCAAATGCCACCTTTCGCTTTGTCTCTCCGCTTATATCGTACATGACTTGGTATCTTTCTTGCTTTTCCTTGTGAAAATTCCTCTTTTTTTGACTCAGAACTCAAATATCCCTCCTTAAAAGAAGAGCATGGCAAAAGGTGCTTTGCTTTTCCTACGAGTAGAATGCATAGATTCTTGCTAAGCAGAGGTAAAGGAAACAAAAGGAAGGAAACCGAGGGAAAGAAAAAAAGGGAACCGTAGACCTGCTCGAGTACTGTGTGTTCAAGACCTTGGCCCTGGACTTGGCAAAGATGCCGGAGATCGCTAGGGACAGGCAGTCTACGATGGTCGTGCCGCGATGGCCAATTTCCTGGTCTACGACGTGTACGGCCTCCAGCTCACAATGGTGAGGGGCAACACGGAGCTGAGGAGGCTGCTGATAAACACAGCGAGCTGTAGTCGAGGAGATCGACTGCTTGCTTGATCTCACTGGGCAGAATAGGGCGAAAAGCAAAGATGAAGCCAACGAGGAGAAATCAAAGGACGGTGAGACTGGTGAAGGAAGCAGAGTCGCACATCAGGGTCTCTTGAACCTGATTGACGGCCTTCCATGCTGAAGATGTGACAAGGGCGTCACCCGATCAATTGGGGAAGAATGTCATGGCCCGATGAATCAACATGATTTAGAGGTTTTCTATAGAAAGGTTGTGACCGATCCATAAACTAGTGATCCTCAACCTACCTCCGAAGTTCTAAGGTTTTCTCAAGTTTTCTAGAATACTCCTAGGAGCGGGCAATATAGTAATTGTGTACAGATGTAATAAATGCGGGTAATTGGTAGTTATGGAGATATAATCTCTACTGTTAGATCAAGAGAAAATCTACAGTTATGGTTAGCCTTATATTTGTATATATAGGTGCTTCATCCCTTTCATATTATTTCATTCACAAGTGAAATATGTTGAGCTTCTCTCTAGAGCTTCTCTCTGTGACGCTCTTGAAGATAGATGCGCGCTCTCCAAAACTTAATTAATCGTGATTTAATGTATGGCAATGCACTTGCAGATAACAAAAGAAAACGAAGTTAACTTGTAGAGTCTTTCACAAACATTTCATCGAATGGCTTATGTTCGACTACTTGTGAAAAAACGAAAGCTACCTACAAACAAAGTGCAAAAACAGTGAAGAACATCTATCTAGTCGAAAACATACATGCGATGACAACGAAAGGAAATGCATCTACGCTACAACAGGGCAACTCAGGGAATCGTTACCTGGCTCATAAGTGGTGCCGATGCCATAATCAGTGAAGGAATCGAGAGAAAAGGCCTCGATGGAGAGTAGCTCGTGAATTGCCTCCTGGAGAGAGAATTTTAGTCGCCGGTTCTATGTGTCTATCCTCAATGATGTGAGCAGAGCGCGCCCCCATCTTCAAACGCTCCACAGCGTAGAACAGATTCTGTTAGGCCAGTACCAGCTCAGAAGGCTCTAGCATCGCGCATGCAGATGCGATAAAGTGCATACATAAATGCGTTGCTATATGCTTCTTTATGCTCGTTTTCTAATCGAACTGATGTCTTAAACCTCACAAGTCTTTTAGTGAATGATGTCCAAAAACTCTTTTATGATGTGCTCTTATTATTGCACTACTTCCATCCAGATGACGTGTCTTGTGGAGAAAAACTGAAGAGGGAGGGACGAGTTTAAAATGTCACTGTGGGATCTACACGTGTGCAAGGTTTGCTCTCGGGCAGAAGGCTTAATCAATGCATGCGGGTGGGATATGACTCCACTTTGACTCTTCCTTTGTTTGTAGCAACATCGAATCCAACACAAGGAATCTTCGTACTAAAAGAGCACTCAACGAGGGTAGAAGGGCATTGTCGCCAGGAGCACACGGTCTCTCCCTCTTTCTTTCTTCGATCTCTATCACCGAATTTAAAATTGGACAAAAAAGACAGAGAGAAGATGAGCGAAAAGGACGGAACAATCCTTCTCAGCTCTATATAAGCGGGCATTTGGATCATTAAGGTGAGACAGATACAGCTCGTGTAGTGTACAGATCGATACATTTGGAGAGTTTTTAGGAGTTTGTCCCCTCCAAAAATAAAGAGAGAGGAGAAGACTTGATTTGGAGCTTAATAGGAGCTCTTGTTGCAGGAAAGATGGCATTGAGAGCTATTGCATTTCGAGATGTTCGCATGGAGCGGCTGCAAGTGCCATCTTTTCTCGACAAAAGTCCATTTATCCTCAAGAAGTTATTGCATGGTCCATCCTTCTTCTACTCGGTCCATATCTCTCTCTCTCTCTCTCTCCCTCGAGAAGTGTCCATGGTCCGGCCTAAGTTTCTTTCTCTTTCTATGTATGGGAGAAACGCTTGTTTACCATACTAATGATGATTTTACTTGCTCTGCTATGACCAAGCTTGGTTCCATTATGATACATAAAAAGCCAGGTTCCTTAAATATGATATCTATGCAGCATAATGTGTAGGATGGATGATAAGTATAGATTGTTTAAGTAATTTAATTAATATATAATTTCGAATTTTTTCTTTCATCATTCAGTCTCAAGATTTTTTAGCAGGTGTCTCAATTTCGAGAGTCATGATTAATCATGATTGTTATGCACAGCAATTTTGTTGAGCTTGTAGCCAAGCTAGCTAGCTTAATTTTTCCATGGTTTTAAGGGGCTACGCCTATGCCTGAACAAGCCAACTTAAAATGCATCTCTATCAGTTTATTTTATTCTCAATCTAAATTCGTACGTGATTTGAGGTCAACATTTTGCAGTGAACTTGGCATCAAGGTCAAATGCCACCTTTCGCTCGTCTCTCCTCTTATATGGTACATGACTTGGTATCTTTCTTGCTGTTCCTCCTGAAAATTCCTCTTTTTTGACGCAGAAGTCACAAATCCCTACTTAAAAAGAGAACATGGCAAAAGGTACTTTTTTTTTTCCTACGAGGAAAATATTGGAAATTTGTTTGTAAAACAAATAACGTGTGCTTTTCCTTATCTCATATAGAAAAGTTGGAAGGAGATAAGCCAATTAATAAATGTGAGCCTTCTCTAGTATATTTAAAGAAAAGGTTAGGGGTGGGTTAAAGCCCACAATACTCACTTAGAACTAACTCCTTTATTTTTATCTTATTTCGTACGGTTATCCTTTTAACCTTTATTAGTTCAAAGGTTATTTTTTGTTTATTAAGTATTTTTCGAAATTATGAAAATTCCAAATTGTATTTATTAAAAAAATATTATTTATTATTATTTTTATTATTCTGAATTTTTATATATGTGCCTTTTCAAGACAACCTTTGGAAATTATATTTGCTCAATTTGCAACATTTCTCAAAGGGTTGCATTTGTTCATTTTGCAATTTTTTTCCGAAGGGATACCTTTGTTCATTTTACAACTTCTTCCGAATGAATACCTTTGTTTATATTGTAACCTTTCGCGAAGAGTTGTCTATGTTCTTTAAGACCAATTTACATATATATTGGATGAATGAGTATAAAATCATTTCTGAATCTTCTTTCCAAAACTACAGCCATCTTTTTTTATTATTTCTTAGAGAGATCCTAGAAATATACTAGAATTGACATCTAGTATTCTCATTTGAATCGCCCAACTCTATCACGCCCGATCCTCGAGCGCACGCCCATCCCTCACTTTGGTTGATTAAATAGCAACGTCCCATGATGCATCGCCGACCCATTCATTTTAAATATGCATGCGGAAACAGATATAAAATCCCTAGACAATAAAACAATGTGATAGGAAAGTAGGACTAGAACTTTGAACCTAAAAAACAACCACACTTATATACAATGCAAACCGGTGCATATATATACAATACAAACTATAGTGGTTCAGTTCTACATAAACAGGTTCAGCACATAAGTCTTGCAAACGGGGTGGGGTTTCAATCCTCATCTGGATCCTCCTCTAGGTCCTCCTCCGGGTCTTCCTTAATGATCTCTCCTTCTTCCATGCTCCAGCTAGAGCCCACGGCAGAGTACACCGGAAAGTCAGAATCGCCTTCTAGCTTGGGATCCTTCGCATCAACCACCGATCCCCCCTTGGGATCTGCTGTCCCCTTCCCGAACGCTACCTCCAAAACGTACAGAGATACATCAAATTCCGATATAGGGCCCACCATTCATCCATCATTGTAATGGCGATACCACGACCGGTATTTGTGGGGCACCTTTTTGGGGTTTACCGACATCAACCCAGACGGTTGATTTCACCAAAACATACTCCAATCCTTTAGGGTGATGGTGCATCGGAATGTGATATCCTATCTCAGTGATCTCCTCCGGTATACCAAAATGCTCGGGAGGAGGTGGAGATGCTGCCATCTATGGACCTGAAAGGTTATCCCACAACGGGGTAAGACGACGTCTCATCGAGTTCTACCCCCTAAGACCCGATTAGAAAGCAAATACGCCCTAAGGCTGCCTATGCACAATCACAAGTCAGAAGACTTATCTTGGCTTTAGTTCCTCCCCGCAATTCAACACAATTCAAAAGCTCATCGAGTCACATCAACGAATCAAATCGTTCACTCAGATCGACTCATCGATCAATCGACCTAGTCAATTACATATCAACCAGAACATTCCACGATCATTCCAGTCAATACTATCTATTTTCGAAGATGACATATCAAGTCACCGAGCCATTATAATATAATGTCTTTCACCGAGATGACATACCGAGTCACCGAGCCGACATAGTAAACGTCTTTCTTTGAGATGACATACCGAGTCATCGAGCCGACGTAATATAATGTCTTTCTCAGAGATGACATACCGAGTCATCGAGCTGACATTCATTCTCCAAAATGACATACCTAATCACCGAGCTGATATAATATAACGTCTTTCTCCGAAATGACATACTTAGTCATCGAGCCGACGCAATATAACGTTCTTTCTCACATTTTATCATATCCGATAAAATAGCCATGTGTGAATACACGATTGGCCTTAGCCAAAATATAATAATTTCATTTCCATAAATCCCACCATTTCATATGATTTGCCAAAATATTTTTGGCGTTGTACACCAACGCTCAGTTATTTTCCAATTAAATACTGAAAATAAATCAATTTAGGAATAAAATCCTAAAATCACAATTAAATCAATTCAGCACAGATTAGAGCTCAAATAAATAAATGAACCACACCATAGCAATCGGCATAAAATTCCGGTCACCGGCTATTCCAGTCTAATTTCCAGAAAAATAAATAATTAAATAAATAATTACGGAAAATATTAAATAAATGCCAATAAATCAACTTAGGCTCGGAAAAGCCTAATTGAACGCCGAGACGGACCTAGAAAATTTTCGAGTCACTCTAAATAAATACTAAAGCTTGTGTATGCCCTAATTGTACTAACTAACCACCTAACATGCATCGGCAAATAATTAAATTTCACTAATCTAATCTAACTATCCACCTAACCATACTTAACTTAATCTAATCAACCCTTAAGCATAATTAACATACTAAGCGAGGATTAGTGAGTTAAACTCACTTGTTCGGCGATCTGGTAGGTGCAAATCGACGGGGACGCGACGAGGCTGAACTTTCTCCAAAGCGGGCCTAACTTTCGGGGCCGGGAACAACCTCAAAACAGGCCAAAACCCCAGCTGGAAATCCACAAATTCTGCTTTTGTTCTTGGCTGGAAAAGAGGGAAACAAAGCTGGTTTAAGGCGGGGATGGACCGAGGAAGGTTGAAAGGGCCAAACCGGGCCTAGGTGGGGACTCACGAGGGTTGAACGAAGGCGGGACAGCTCCAACTGAGCTCCACAAGGCGTGAGACAGCAGCTGGAACGGAGGAGCAGGCGAGATGGGGCGCCGGGCTGGGCGGACGAGCGCGGGGCAGCGGCGGCGCTCGCGCAAGGCGGGGGACGACAAACGGCGATCCGGCAATGTGCGGCGACAACGGGCTTCTCAACTGGTCTTCTCTAGCTTTACTGGAGCTTCAACGGGCACAATGAAGGGAGAGGAGGGGCGGTCGACCGGCTGAGGAGGGGAAAGGAAGGAGGTGAGGGAACAAAGGGGGACCACCAAGCCTTAGTTTCTCCCAACTTGTCCCCTTGACCATTCCCATCCACAGCTACATCCTTGACTGCAATTCAGCCACCAATTCCTTCTAAAAACTAATTGAAATGGTCCAATTGTTGTAGGCTAGAGGGGGCACACGAATTTCACAAATTTTCCCCCAATTGGACATCAATCGATTCTTGAATCAATCCAATTTAGTCTCTAAAAATTCAATTAGCACCTCAATGATCAAATTGGTATTTTTCCTCACCAATTGATCCCACTTGCATCCTAATTTCACGATAAAAAACGTTCCCTGACTTTTTTTGGACAAAAATGGCCCTATGACGACTTTTTCCCAAAAAGTCTCGATTTGCAAAAAAAATTTCTGAGACTGAGTCGACACTCCTAGAATTAATTTTGATATGACAGAACTTTCAATTTCTGAAATCGGACTCAAATTCGCGGTTAATTTCCATTCAACGTGATTTTAGCGTGATCTAGGCTACCGGGTAACTTTCAGAAATTTTTAGTGCAAATGACCCGTGGTCGATTTTCTTTGAGCCACAATGAACCCACTCGACACATTGGCGACTCTCGGTTATCGTGAAAATCTCGAGAATTCAAATACGGACATAAGGTACTAAAATGATAGAAAAGTCAGTCTAGTGCCGGCCGACGAGAATTTTCCAATTTAGTGGTATCACCCACGATTAGCCACACATCTCGATCGAATCGACCTATCTCGTGATCCCTAATCGATATTTAATTGTGCCATAATGGCCTTTAAAGATAAGCATGGTCGAATAGCCAATTCTTGGTCGAATTCTCAAGTCTATTTGCCTTAAAATCCTTAATAGCTTCCCCAGATAGTCTAGTTATCTCGAAAGTAATCAGCTCTGAGAACAGTCATATAGGCGCGTCAATTAAATGCCCGATTTATTCAATAGAAAACAGGATTGAAAATTTGGGATGTCACAAGCTCACTTCTATAGTAGGTAAGGTAAACCAATCCAATTGCTTTGTCATTCTGTGAGAGAGAACCAGCCTATGAAGCCAGCTAGCTGTAAAAATACTCCCATGGAGAATAGGGGGTGGAAGAGCTACTATCTAGAGGGGGGGATTACCCTCAATCAAATGATCAGAATATGTTTGGATGAATTTGAAAGGAAATTGTTACCATCGTTAGATACGAGGATGTTGGAATATGAGTGCACGGGGTCTTCCCGTCTAGCCGTTGGTACTTCGCATCTTCACGGAGAATTCAATTTCACCATGTCCATGTCAAAGACAGTGGGGCAAGGGCTTACCACTTTTAAATTAGATGCCCTTATTACGCAATCCTCAGGAGTCCAACTAGCTCCTTGGGAAAAAAATGACAAAAAAGATATCTCGGTAACGAAAACATAGGGGGCCGTATTGGCGAGATCCAATAGTGAACAGTTGCTAAAATGAAAAACCGCCTGGAAGGGTCTCAATGACCGGTTCGGAGCGATTGTTTACCAAAAATACAGGTCTCCGCAAAGTCGTAAGACCACGTATGGGGGCTGACTAACCCTCTTCTTGTTTCTAGCCATTTGTTATGAATTTGGGAAGCCTAGAATCCTCAATATGAGGGATCCCTCAAAATAGAGAAGGGCAAGCAGGGCTTCCGCAAGAGCCTCCCCCCTCTTTCCGATCAAGATAGATGGGAAGGAGCCCCATCAAGAGAAAGGTAGTGTGACTAATTCGATATTCTTTATATATCTATTGATAGGGATCCCCATTCCTAGATTCTTGTCACCAAGGATTGATTGTCCTTTCTCCATTCCACCTCCTTCTTTGCTTTGTTTCAATAGAGTCTAAGGCAAAGCAAAATCCAATAGCGACATTGTAAGGTAAATGAATCCTTAAAGAAAGTGATATCACCCTTCAAAATCTGACTTGATTGCTTTATTGATTTGAAGCCATAGTTTTCCAGTAGAAAATTCATAGATTCTTGCTAAACAGAGGTAAAGGAAACAAAAGGGTTTCCAGAGGTAAAGGAAACAAAAGGAAGGAAACCGATAGAAAGAAAAGAAGGGAATCGTAGACCTGCTCGAGTACTGTATGTTCGGGACCTTGGCCGTGGACTTGGCAAAGATGCCGGAGATCGTTGGGGACCTCATCATGCTCACCGAGGCTAAGGACTACTACAGGAGGACCGGGAAGGCCTGGAAGCAGGGTTACCTCCTCCGTGCCCCCCTGGGACAGGCAAGTGGACAATGGTCGCTGCGATGGCCAATTTCCTGGTCTTCGACGTGTACGGTCTCTAGCTCACAATGGTGAAGGGCAATGCGGAGCTGAGGAGGCAGCTGATAAACACGGCACGCAAGTCCATCGTTGTGGTCGAGGACACTGACTGCTCACTCGACCTCACGGGGCACCGAAGGGCGAAAAGTAAAGATGAAGCCAACGAGGAGAAATCACAGCCTCAGGGCTCTTGAACCTGATTGATGGCCTATGGGGCAGGCAGTGAGGGAGAGGATGGGGTTCACCATCAACTTCGCGGACAAGCTTGACCCCGCACTGATCAGGAGGGGCAGAATAGACAAGCGCATTGAGACGTCGTATTGCAGGTTTGAGGCCTCAAGGATCATGCCAGGAACTACTGGGACCTCCGAGATAACAGGCTCTTTGCAGACGTCAGGGGCTTGTTGGAGGAGTTCGACATGACTCCCGCCCACGACGCCGAAAACTTGATGCCCAAGTCGTCATTCGAGGACAATGCCTAGGCCTGCCTGGAGGGTCTGGCCGAGGTCCTCAAGAAGGCTAGACGAGCCACAGGGTTGAAGGAGGCCGAAAAGGGCGTGGGGAAAAGACGTCCTGAAGATCTAATTAATTTTTCTGCTTAAGAAGGATCTACAGAGAAATCGACCAGATTTATTTGTGATTTGTATAAACTAAATATGTTATAGGATGTGCAATATATATAGGAGCCTCCTGCAATTTTAGTTTGTACTTGAGTTTCTTGCGCTAAACATGTTCCGTTTTTTTTTTTTTTGGTTATATTTGTTCTTTGGGTTTTTAATGAATAAGTGCGCCCGGGGCACTAATTAAGCTATAACTAGAAAAGGAAGAAACATTTTTCGAGACCACATAAGCGATTGAAAGAGTGCAGGTGCAAGAAGGCTACTTATTTTAACAAACAAATTAGAATTTTCCGAAAGTATATTAATATGGTCCTTATAACTTAAAGGGCTCTTAGAGCACTCTTCAACATTAATCTTTAATGATGAGCCTTTAATTTTTCTTTTTACTTTTTTCGTTCCTATTTTTGGCTGATTTCAATCTCAAATGTCCAAAAAATCTCATTAAAAGAAGAAACAGTTTGATGTTTTGTTCTTCTTTCGTTAAATTCTTATAGCATGTGCGCTCACCAACTCCAAAGGAAAACTTGTACTTGGGCCTCGGTTGGGCCTTGAGAGACTATCGCCAAGCATACCTTTGACCATTTAATCTAAGATTATTTTTGTCTATGCTTACAATCTCCAAGATTATTCACTGGGGAAAAGTATTAGCCGAGGGGAATACTAAATAAAATAATATTCATCTGTAAACCGAAATTTGTTTGGTTCAGCCGTCATATGGTTGTTTGGGCCAACTTTCACATATTCAACTAGTCTCTCTCTCCGAACGTTCTTAAGAGCGCATTTTCTCATATCGGCCTGGTACATTTAGAATTTTACCTCTAATGTGCTCTCAACAAAATTTGAGTTCAAGATCGCAAGAAGATAAGCAAACTCTATTGCCATCTAAGTCATTACCTTATTGGTGTTCACACATTACCTGACTACAAGATGGGAAACAAACATAAATTTGTTTTTTTTTTAATTTCTACATTCAACTCCCACAAATATTTATTGCGAGTGGCCTCAAACAATGATTTAAATATATAGTCACATATCAGCAACATAGTCCTCAAGAGATCTTCATTTATATGACTTGAATAATTTATTCTTCAAAAGTATCTAGCATCACTTGAGTAGTCCATGAAAAAAAAAACAGATTCCTCAAAATTAGTACTGAATTCTATCAACCAATGCAGTGATTTTTGCAATCGATACTCTTTGGTTAGAATTTAATCGGTTTTCTATCGAACTGGTTACCTGGCGAGGAAATGAGAACGTGACCCATTTTCCATGCTAAATCCACATCATCAATAGTTCGCTGAGAAATCAAACTTATACTAACGAAAGTACATCAATTGAAACATATTGACAATTTTGCATATCAAGAAATTTAAAATAAAATTCAATGGTAAGATTGCAAAGTCTACTTAAGTTTAGTAAACATGGGTGCAAATTACCCCATGTCTCAAGAAGTGTAAGGCATGCATAATTCAAGAGATAAGGGCCTTCAAATCCCAATCCCAATCGGTAGAGTACTCAACGGGAAAAAGGAGTTTCTTCTTTTTATGGCCATTAATGAGAAAAGGAGTTGACCCTTCGTTCTTTGACTCAAAAATTGACCCTTGAGCTCCTCCATGTCTACTGGCCAGTCTCACGTCATTCACTACACATTTGAAAAATAAAGACCGCTTGATGTTGGGAAGATTGACCATATCTTTTCCCTTCAAATTCACATTGATAGAATCAAGACTTATATGATACATGATACAATAAAGGGTGGGTCTTGGGTTGACTTTATAAATTGCTAACGCGAAAAAATTAGATTGGGTTCAATGTGTGAATAGTATACCCTAGAGGGAAAGTCTTTGCTGAACTTTCTCTTTAAAAGTTGAGTGCTTACTGCAAATTATGTGCTATGTTTTAGCTACCCTCGTACAATTGACTTTATTCTAGAAGGTTTATAGAGAAAACAAATCGATACGGCTACTTGTAATTGCTTTAGTACTTGTTGACACCTAAATTTTGGTCCCCAATTATTTATTTATTGCATAAAAATTAGGGATTAATTTTTAACCCCTAAAAAAAATAGTAATATATATATTATAATTCAATTGCATAGCATATAATTTTAGATGCATTTATTTTTAATTTACATGTTCTGCATTTTTATTGAACCGATGGTGTAGGTTCGAATTAAAGTTTCTGAGCTTTAGTGTGGCAGGTCGGGTTAGGCCCACGAAAAGAGCAAATTAACCCAAGCCCGTTGTTTTTTTTTTTTTTTCAACTATCTTGTGAAAAATTAAGATTTGATGCGATATTATGATGATTTTTTGAAAATTGAGATAACCGTATTGTAATCTTATCTTTAGCAATATATGATGAAATCATGAGAGAATATTCATAAGATAAGGAAAATAAAATAATTTTCGTGATCGGGAGGTTATAAGCAATCTTCATGAGATGAAATATTAACAAAAAAGATCACGTTTTGTTTTGCTATAAAAGAGGCCGTGTACCGTGAAGAAGAGGGGGAGGGGTTCTCGTTGCTTTCGAAAAAAGAAGAAGAAGAAAAGTCAAAGGAAAAAGAAAGAAAGAGAAGAGAGAGAGAGGGGAAAAGTGATCGGTCTGCAGTGAGGGAGAGAGAAGACCGGTGAAGGGACGTGCGGTAGAGTAGCAGAGGAGAGAGAAACACAAAAAAAAAATAGAATCACTGTGCATCTTCTTCCTCACGCATCCGTGGCCTGTGTCCCCCGTGTGCGCCGGTCTCGAGCCCGCCGGCACCGCCGTTCGCGCTAGTCTCGTGCCCGCCGGACTCGCTCGCGACGCCATTGCTCGCCGCCGATCAGCCGCTGTTTTGCTCCGCATGAAATCGCGACCCGCCGCGCACGCAACTCTGCGCCCGCAACGCCCCCGTTCAGCCCGAGTTGATCGAGCCCGAGCCGACCACCCGAGTCTCCTTGCCGTGACACTAGTAGCCGCCAGCCCAGTTGTTCGCGAGCTCCCCTGCCGACGTCAATCCCGCCCCCGCTTCCGCCACTCGCCCACGATTGCCCGGCGAGATCTTGCCTTCGCTCGGCGTCGTGAAGCCCAACGCCGACGGATCTAAGACCATCACAAAGAACCGCGACCCGAACGCCCTTGTTTCGCCCCGCCATCGCCGATCTGCAGCACCCGAAGTCCGGCGTCCCCGCTCGCCTCCGCTTTGATGCTCGGCCGCCCGTCTCATGTCCCGCGCCGCAACCCGACGCCGCCGGAGCCCACACCGCCGCTGCTTACGTGTCCCTAGTGCCCGACAACAAGCCTCACGCCCCGCGGCTTCCCCTCGTAGCTCCGACCGGGCGGTGACCAACCGCCCTTGGAGACCTACGAGCAAGCCGTGCTCGGGAAGGCGAAAAAAAAAAAAAAAAAAGGAAAATCGATTAGGTAGTTTTTTTTTTTGTTTATTTTATTCTATTTTTTTATTTTCATTTATTTACTTTGTTTGTTAATAGAATTATTCCTAAATGAATGGTTGAGATTCCTACATGAAATTGCCCCTCAAATCGGGATTGACGGTCCGATTTTCATGCCCGAAATCCGACTCGCAATCCTGCAAAAATCATCAATCCGATCTCACGCTCGAGATTCGATTCGCGATTTAATTTTTAAATTGGCCAACCCGATCTCATGCACGAGATATGGTTCGCCAATTTTTTGGATATCAACCTTATATTGTTTGATTTGTTGCGGTGTTGGTTGAGTCAATTTTATTTTCGTAAAAGGAAAAATCAAAAAAATATTTGAATTAGGATTATGTTGGTTTTAGAATATCTATTGTTATCTTGCATATTTAGAATAGGGATTTATTTCGAATTTGTTAAAAAATAAATATAAAAAATGCATTCATTTAGGATGTTAGTTTTCTTAAATTTGAATTGCATGTTTAATTATTTAGCAATTTTAATTTCGAATTCTATAAAAAATACAAAAAAAAAATCATCATGCATATATCATGTAGAATTAGGGCATTTTTGCACGTCATGGCATATTAGAATAAATTGCATGTTTCATTTAAGTTTAGATTGATTTTTTGGATAGGCTGCATCATAAGTTAGAGATTATTTGGATTAAGATAATATTTTAGTTTAAATTAGGATTTGGCTCAACCTAATTCCTAATACGAATTAAATAGGATCTTAATCTAGTTAGATAATTTTCACATATGTCTTAATTCCAAATTTCATGAAAAAATACAAAAAATGTCTTAGAATAAATTAGTTCCATTTTCTAGGATAGATTGCATTTTCTAGAATAAAAATTATGTGCACGTCATATAGAAATAGGCTCATGAAATGCATGTCATTTGGTGTTTGCTAAGTTCATTTAATTGGAACTTCCTTGTAATTAGAATTAGGTCATCTTGATAAATTTAGATTGCATGTTCATTAAGAAATCATTAGTTTTTTTTTTATATAGTTTAGGACGTGTTGCCATGCCATATTATTTCATATTAGATTAGAAGCATTGCATTGCATTGCATATGGACTATGCTCTTGTCTAAAAAAAGTGAAAGCAAAAATTGAGTGATTGCTTGTTAATTATAAATCATATCTAGGATTGTTGATGTGAATTCTGGTCTAACAACGCAGATGCTTTCGTTGCTATAAGTAAGTCCTGCATTTTATTTATTTACTTTCTTGGGTGTTAAATTGGTGGTTTGCGCACCTGAGTGATCACCTCACATGTTAGGAAAGTAAATTAAAATTGATTCAAACTGCTTGCTAAACATTTTTCAAAATAAAAGAAAAATGTACTGAAAGGGCGTTAGAGAAATCTAACGTAACCAAGTCCCCGAACTCACAAATCTCTGGTTCGCAGAAGTAAAGTAAAACTCTCATTACTTTACTTGGGTTTCTAATCGACCCACCAAAAATAGATTAGTGGCGACTCCTGATTGAAAATCATTTGTATGTTAAGAACTTGAACCTAAGTCGCGAATTGGTATGGGCTTGGGAGAGCCCGAGTTAAGTCTAGGCTTAACGATCCATTAGCCAAACCCTAGGTGGTTCACACCGAAAAATTGGTCGCGACAGCTTGGCGACTCCGGGGGATTTGAGTTAAAACTCTTAGTGGACTTAGGCCAATTTTTCTTTCCTTTTGAAAAATGTTTTTGTTTGGCAGCGAGGATTCCAGGTACGTACCTAACATTTAGGTGTTAAATGTTTTTGCAGATTGGGAGGTATAAGGGGAGTAGTGATTGTTAACCCTTGCCTTGCAGGTTGGAGTTGAGGATGAATGTTTTAAATTCAAGTTATTGAAGTGCTGTTTGATTTAAATTGTTGTGCATGCCTTGCATCTTGCACTACATTTTTGCACACACAACTTGCCGTCGGACCTGGGCCGCATAGGATCATTTAGGATGGTATCGAGATGGATACCACTCCGACCGCATGCTCGCGGTACGAGTCGCCCATCTCAATCCCGAAGTTTCTTTCATGGTGTCAAGAGTACCCACCTCGGTCCGCATGCCCGCGACCTGGGTCGGCTCTTCGACCAAGTCGGAGTCATGAGGACCCGACATAGTCCACACGCCCGTGGCTAGTCCGATCATCCTTGTGGCTCCACTTTGATAAGCCTTATATATTAGAAATCGAGCCTCACTTACCATGCGCATGTCTATGTGATTGCCCTCTTTGTTCATTGGTAAAGTAAGTTTTTTAAATTCGCACCCTTGCAATCTACTTACTTTATTATGTCATTTTGTTGGTCCATGGCATTAGGATTGTCCTAAGTCTTGTTCAATATACAATGGGGATACCGGATATTCGAATTATTCTCCCTCCAAAGGAATAGCTTAATGCATGGTGGGACAAGTTAGATCAAGATAGCCGTCAGTTCGTAGAGTCACATATTGGTCGACTACTTCCACTGCTGCGTATCAACATCCATGGTGGCCTCGTCCAAGCACTCGCCCACTGTTGGTGCCCTGAGACTTCTACCTTTATCTTTGGCGGTAAGCATGAACTCACTCCCACCTTGGAAGAATATAGCATCGCCATAGGGAGGTCCTTGAAAGCTGAATTGATTAGTCCGCCTATCGGAATAGATCTTGTTATGGCCTTATATGATTTTCTGAGAGTTAAAGAAGACGACATAAGGAAGGTTTTAAAGGCTCATCGCAATGCATGTCCTTTATCTTTTCTGAAAGAATGTTTTGAAAAAGGCACCTCATTTCAAATGCGTAGGATTTTCCTCTTAGCTTTCTTTAGGTTTATAGTATTTCCTTACTGCAAGAATGCTATTAACCCTTTGATTGCTCAATTAGTTAGGCAAGTGTTAGAAGGAAAAAATTTTGTAAACACTGTCATGACTGAAATTTTTCTTTCTCTCACTCATTTCAAAGGAGGTGGTGATAAGACTCTCCATTCCTCTCCTGAACTTTTACAAATCTGGTTCCTTTCTCATATAAAGGGATTTGGTGGTTTAATGACTATACATGATGTTAGTAATTCTAATCACCCTATTATGAGATTTGAGAACAGCCAAAAACATGCACCGGATTACCATTATTCTAGGTGGCTAGCTTTCATGAAAAAACCAACTTCCAAGGGTTTCCTATGGCATGCTAAATGGTTCCAAGTTCGGGTGGCGAGACTCTCGTGTGGAGGAGTTGGCCCAATCCCTCTATTGGGATTCACTGGAGCATTGGAGTATTATCCGACTAGAGTGACTCGTCAGTATCAAGTCGTGCAAGAGCTTTCCCTAGCGTTACAAGCAGATCCGCTCCAAGTCAGCTTCATTGATGGAAGCCGAGGCCATGAAGATTCCATTCTCACTATCAAATCGATGTGGGATATGTGCCATCCACGAAAACTCAAGTGGCCCGAAGAAGAGTTGAAGGGCAAAGAAAGGAAGTACTATGCCTCGACTAAGTATATCCAACAACACAAGATTCCCAAGGAGCTACTTCCGAAGATACTAGAAGCACCGTTGAAGATCACCAATCGAGCTGAGAATAAGCGCCTCAAAAGAGTTGCTGAAAAAGCTCAGGAGGAGAATAAACGATTGCGCCGAATGGTGTCCCGAGTGTATATTGATCAAGCCAAATGAATTGCTTGAATCAATCTTTGCTTAATGATTAGGAAGTTTGAGTCATTTACTTTCCTAGTTCATTTGTTTAGGACATTTCGAATTTCTATTTTGATAGGCCTGTCAAAAGCTCCATTGATGAATAAAAGTTCTAGAATATTGCCATGGATCGGCGTATTTTCATATAAGAATGCTTATTTTTGTTCATTTCTTATATTAGGTCATAACGGATCCACCGCGATCGCCTATTATTACACGATCGAGGGCTAAAATGGCTGACCAAAATGAAATGTGTGATCGTATGTCCGCTGTAGAGACTCAACTCCAACAAGTACTCGCCTCTATACAGCTTGTGACGGATCAACTCCAATTCCTCCAAGCGAATCCAACAGCTACACCTGCTCTTCCCGAAATAGTTGTCCCGAAGCAAGCAAACAAGGTTCAAACGGTTGACGACGACATGCCCGGGCTAGATGATGACTCGGTCCTTGTTGGAAAAGTCAAGCTTGACAGCGTTCCTAAGACAGATCAGGATGAGCGTGTTGCAAAGCTGGAAGAGAAAGTGAGACAACTGCAGGAATCACAAAGTTCACTCCCGTTCGACCTCTCAGTCTATGAGAAGGTCAAAATGCCGAGCAAGTTCAAAATGCCGGAATTTGAGAAGTATGACAAGACATCTTGCCCAAAATCTCATCTCGCAAATGTACCACGTGTGCATGGCTCGGCACGTCAAAAATGAGCCCCTCATGATCCAATCGTTCCATGCAAGTTTGACTGGACCCGCACTAAACTAGTACGTGATGAAGAATGTGAACCTCCTCAACACCTGGAACGAAGTGACTGACGCGTTCCTCACACAGTACAAGTTC
The DNA here is from genome assembly GCA_017140595.1 of Eucalyptus curtisii. Classification (NCBI taxonomy): domain Eukaryota; kingdom Viridiplantae; phylum Streptophyta; class Magnoliopsida; order Myrtales; family Myrtaceae; genus Eucalyptus; species Eucalyptus curtisii. Next base: position 27,626,531 of record CM029503.1, on the reverse strand, counting down.
AACATGGACATCGCACCTTCTCGAGAAGACCCGGAGCGGATGAAAAAGAAAAGGAGCGAGTCATTTAAAGAATATGCTGTAAGATGGAGAAACCTGGCTGCTCAAATCACTCCTGAACCTACCAACAAAGAGCTGATGAAATTGTTTGTGAAGACCCTCCCTTCTGAGTTTCGTAACCGAATGGTTAGTACGTACGTCGAAAGCTTCAATCAGCTTATTCCTGTAGGAGAACAAATCGAGATGGGGATAGGGGAATGATGGTTTACTGAGCCATCTAGTAAAAGATTCACTGCCAAGAAGGAGAATGAAGCGGCTGTGGATGTGAATGTGGCTTATGGCCAAGAAAGTGTCAAACGTGCCCCAGTTATCCAAATGAATCCCAGACAGCCACAAACCGCTGGCCGTCAACCATTTGCCCAAGCAAACAATAAAAGGGAATTCTCTCCTCTCCCTGGGTCTCCATCCCAAGTGCTGACAATCCTCCGAAAGAAAGGTTTGCTCACTAGTGAACCAAAGCGTCCTAACCGTGAAAGCAATCGCGATTCGACCCGTCGAAGAAGTGTGACTACCATAGCGGTGAACCGGGGCATTCAACTGATGAATGTTTCACCCTCAAGCACAAGATCCAAAACCTCTTAGACACGAAAGTCTTTTCGTTTCAAACTGCTCGGCCGAACGTACAGAAGAATCCGCTACCCAAGCATGAAGGTACGATGAATGCTATCCTGGAACCTGAAGTCGGTCGAATCAAGGACTCGAAGGTGCACGTGGCGGATGCTTACAATGGACTAGTGAGAGCTGGATATTATCCAAGTCAAGAAAATATTCCCTATCGCCGATGAAGGAAAGAATTGCCCAAATGGTGGATGACGGCATTATCGTATATGCTTGACCGTAATTGCGTAGTTTCCACTATTTCTCACATTATCATTGATTGGGAGGACGAGCAAGCTGCGCTCAATGCCGATAAAGAAGAAGTTGATCCTTCGCTTGCGAGCATGCCTCCGCTAGAAGATGCATCTGATGAGAAGATTGTGATCGAGATACATCAACCATACGAGTATGTCAACAATAAGGCAGTGCCTTAGTCTTATGACTTAGATGTGGACCTTGTTACAAGGTCTGGTCGAACCTATGGTCAAGCCAGTGCTCAACCTGCAAAGGAATTTCTGGCTGTGATTAAAGCAAGTGAGTATAATGTGGTCGATCAATTGCGGAAGATGCCCGCTCGAGATCTCTTTGCTCGAACTTCTCCAAACATCCTCTGTGCATCAAAAGTCACTAATGAAAGTGTTGAGTGAAATTCATGTGCTAGAGACAGGTTGAGGCGAGACAAATTGGAAGAATTTGTGGGATCGGTCCTTCTCAAGGATTTGATTGCCTTTTCTGATGAAGAATTCCCTCTCGAAGGCCGGGGACATAACAAAGCACTCTACATATCCGTTAAACACAAGTCTTCTCATGTGTCTCGAGTGCTCCTTGATAATGGGTCCGCTCGAACATATGTCCATTAGCCACTCGCACCACCTCAAAGTAGACCCGTCAAGGATACATGCAAAATGACCTCGGTATGAGCTTTTGATGGCACAAAGAAGGAGGTGCTCGGAGAAATCCATCTCGACATACAGATAGGGCCAGTTGTCTTCAACATTCCCTTCCAAGTGCTGGAAATCCCTACCGCATTCAATTTCCTGCTGGGTCGTCCCTGGATACACACTGCTGGAGCAGTGCCTTCAAGTCTACATCAAGCTGTGAAATTTGTGATCGAAAGGAAGCTGGTCACCGTATATGGTGAGGAAGACCACCGGATCTATCATGAGACGGCTATCCCCTATGTAGAGCCGGATTCTGAGATCGAATCAAGTTACCACTCATTTGAGTTGGTATCCACCATACATGCTTCTCGAGGTTCATCACCGCCCATTCCCCGAAGTTTCGATGCTGCCCTCATGGTAGGAAGAGTAATGGTCGGAAATGGTTTCGTTCCTGCAATGGTCTTGGAATGAATGGTTGAGGCATTCGAAGCCCCATTGAAGCCCCTCAGAGGTCCCCTTCTGCTGGTTTAGGGTACCATGGAAGAGGTAGGGGAAGTTCAAGAGGACAAAGACAAGGAAGGTAGAACCCGCCACCTGATCAAGGGCGAGGGAGGCAAAACTCGCTACCCCCGAGCATTCATGAGACATTCCCCGGTCCTCCCATAATGATGCAGAATGAAGCGAGATACCCCAGGGCAGCCTAGTGGCAAATTTGATTATCTCGGTGAAGTATTCGGCCCCTCCCGGCTATCGCGTTGATCCTCGTCAGATAGTCCCAGATGGATGGGATAGCATGGATGATCCAACACCCCTGAAGACCGAAAACCTTGAGGATGAGCTGGAAGGAGTTGCAAGCTTATTCGACAACCTCATCATAGGAGCCATTGATGAAGGATCCCCTGAAGAGATGGGCCTTGGCCCACAAGAGTAACTTTTTTATCGCTTTCGCACATTCCCCCGCGGGAATTTTTATTGCTTTCTAGGGATTGTTTTCGATTTTTTCCTTTCGTTTTCTTCTTAGGACTTGAAATGCATTTTCCTTTCAATAAATCGTAATTGATTGATGAATTTCAATAAAATTACAACCTTTATTTTGAAAGTATGACGAGGCACACCAAACCAGCCCAGGGATGATATCCAACCGATAAAACAAATGAAAAATCCAAGAAGAATTCGAGGCCTGGGTTTCATCATGCTTTCCTATGTCAAAATATTTCAAAAAACGTTTTTCCAATTACTTTTCATTTTTTTTAAAAAAAAGGAAATTTAAAAAAAAAAAAAGATAGATAAATATGATTTACCAATGTTTGTCTTTTTGATCCATCTACATTCTGTTTTAGGAACGATCATATAGCATGCAAAGGTGTCGAAATGGTCCAATCCAATACAGCAAGTGCTAATGATGATGATCCCGAAGATTCAATCGAAGATTCCAGTGAAGTGCAACGTAACTGGGAACAACATGAAAATGCTAAAGCTCCGACATCCGAGCAGACCATGACTATTAGTTTAAGTAACACTAAGAAGCCAAAGAGGTGAAAATTGGGGCGATTCTCCCTAAAGATGAGGCCGAGCGCCCGATTCGACTACTAAAGGAATATCGGGATATTTTTGCATGGACCTATCTTGACATGCCTGGTTTAGACCCGTCAATTGTGGAGCATTGCCTACCTACTAATCCGAACGTGCCGCCTAAGAAGCAGAGGCTGCGGAGAACTAAGCCCGAACTCTCAAAGAAGATAGAGGAGGAAGTAATGAAGCTCTTGAAGGTGGGATTCATTGAAGTTTCACAATACCCTGAATAGGTGGCCAACATTGTACCAGTAATGAAGAAGGACGGTCGAGTTCGTGTTTGTGTTGATTATCGGGATCTGAACAAAGCTAGTCCAAAAGATGATTTTCCGTTACCACACATAGATGTCCTTGTGGATAGTACCGCTGGCTTTGAACTATTCTCATTTATGGATGGTTTTTCCGGGTATAATCAAATAAGGATGAAGGGTGAAGACAAGGAGAAGACTGCATTTATCACCCCTTGGGGAACCTTTCATTATAAGGTTATGCCTTTCGGACTCAAAAATGCATGGGCAACTTAACAGCGAGCCATGATAGCAATGTTTCATGACATGATGCATCAAGAGATCGAGGTCTATGTTGATGATATGATTGCAAAGACCCAACCTGGAAAAAGCCACGTCGAGACCTTGAAGAAGCTGTTTGATCGACTCCGCAAGTTCAAGCTTCGGCTAAATCCCGCTAAGTGCGTGTTCGGAGCAACATCCGGTAAATTACTTGGATTCATTGTGAGCAGTAAAGGGATTGAAATCAACCCAGCTAAAGTTAAAGCCATTTGTGAGTTACGACCTCCGTCAACGGTGAAAGAAGTCCGGAGCCTTTTGGGAGGTTGAATTACATTGCTCGATTCATTTCCCAACTTTACGAAACCGCCAAGCCCTTCTTCAAGCTCTTAAAGAAGAATGCACAAGTCAACTGGGATGATGAGTGCCGAGAAGCGTTCGATAAATTGAAGTATTACTTGATGAATCCACCAATGCTTGTTCCGCCAACGCCGGACATCCTTTGATTCTCTACCTCACCATTCACAGTGAGTCACTGGGTGCAATGTTGGTTCAGGAAAGTCCTGTCGATAAAAAAGAACGAGCCATTTATTATCTGAGTAAAAAATTCACGGCATCAGAGCTGAAATATTCTGATGTTGAAAAGACTTGTGCCGCATTGGTATGGGTATTGCATAGATTGCGACAATACACACTGCATCACCAAACGTTCCTCGTCACTGAGAACAATCCTATCAAGTACTTACTTGATCGGCCGGCTTTGGTGGGTAAGTTGGCTAAATGGCAGATTCTGATCTCAGAATTTGATGTGTAATTCATGCCACAAAAGTCGGTTAAGGGTCGAGTAATTGCTGATCTATTGGCCGAAAATTCACGGGTCTCAAATAATGATGACAGTTTCCTAGATGACCGTGTCTTGAACGTAACCGAAGATTCATGGACAATGTTCTTTGATGGAGCCGTGAACTGGTCTGGTTATGGTACTGGAGCAGTTCTGATATCCCCAGATGGACAACACCATCCGGTAGCTGCAAATTGATATTCCCATGCACTAACAATGTGGCCGAGTATGAAGCTTGCATCCTCGGGCTTTAGGCCGCAATTGAGATAGGTGTGACTAAGTTAAAAGTGTTCGGAGATTCAACGCTGATCATACTACAGACTGTAGGTGAATGGAAGACTAAAGATGCCAAGTTGCTCCCGTATCATAAGTATTTAGAAGATCGATAAAGGAGTTCGACGGAATTTCATTTGAATACTTGCCAAGGTCTCATAATCAATTTGCGGACGCACTCGCAACTTTGTCTTCTATGTTGCAAGTCACTGATGGGTTAGAGGTCGAGCCTCTGAAGATAGAGGTTTTGTCAAAACCGGCTTATTGTATGATCGTGACTGAGGAACCCGATAGAAAACCATGGTATTACGATATCATGAATTACATTAAAAAGCGAATTCCCCGAAGGAAGCACTCGGCCGATAGGAAGTATGTCATGAAGATGGCTTCGAAGTTTTTCGTCGGTGGTGAGAATTTGTACAAGAGATCTTACGATTCGGTCTTGTTGCGGTGTATAGATGCAGTCGAGGCCACTCAAATCATGCAAGAAGTGCACGAAGGGGTATGTGGCCCTCATATGAATGGACACATGTTAGCCAAGAAAATCATGAGACTAGGCTACTACTGGCTCACACTGGAAAGTGATTGCATCCAGCATGTTCGGAGTTGTCACCGTTGCCAGATTCACGGGAATAAGATAAATGTTCCTCCAATTGAGCTGCACTAGTTTTCCGAGCCATGGCCTTTCTCGATGTGGGGCATTGATGTGATTGGCCCAATCAACCCTAAAGCTTCAAATGGGCATCGATTCATCTTGGTGGCGATAGACTATTTCTCCAAATGGATTGAAGCCACATCCTTTGCAAATGTCACTGCCCGCAATATTGTAAAATTCGTTAAACGTGACATAATTGCTCGTTATGGCATCCCTGAAGCAATCATCACTGATAACGGGACAAATTTGAACAACAAACTTGTTGATGGGTTGTTCAACAAGTTCAAGATCAAGCATCTGAATTCATCTCCTTACCGCCCTCGGATGAACGGGGCTGTGAAGCGGCCAATAAGAACATCAAGAAGATCTTGGCTAAGACAGCCGAGAATTATCGAGATTGGCATGACAGTTACCCTTCGCATTGATGGCATACCGAACTTCGATCCGCACTTCTACCGGGGCAACCCCTTTTGCTCGGTGTATGGCATGGAGGCGGTTACGCACTGTCGAAGTGGAGATTCCTTCTCTAAGAGTTTTATCCCAAGTGGATTTGTCGGAGCGCGAATGGTCGCAACAAAGATGTGAGCGGTTGAACTTGATTGACGAAAAAAGATTGAAGGCTCTCTCGCCATGGCCAAACATATCAACAGAGAGTAGCAAGATCTTTCAACCGGAAGGTGTGGCCGAGACATTTCGAAGTGGATGATCTTGTTCTAAGGAAGCTATTACCAATATTTCCAGATCATGGGGGCAAGTTTGCTCCAAATTACAGTAGCCTTTATGTCGTGAAGAAAGTGCTTCCTGGAGGTGCCTTGATCCTGGCAGAAATGGATGGTCGTGAGTTTTCCAATCCAGTTAATTCCGATGCTGTTAAGAAGTATTACCCATGATAGAATTTGCCATGTCATGTTCTGAACTGCAAGCATTTCTATGTTGAATAAATTGCTTCAATGAGTTGAATTATTTAAATTTGTTGCAAAACTTGCATTTTTCTTCCTTGATGAGTTGTGTGAGATAAATTGGATGTGTCAAATGGGATATCTTGGAATGATGAAAGGCGAGCCTTGTTCCATACGCTATTCCATACACTAATCTTCAGTGAGTTGTGAGAAAAAATTCCATGCCCGCAAGGAAAAAGTAATCTCGCAAAGGGTACGCTAACCAAAGTGATGAGAGGCGCTTCTTTTCTCTACCCGAAACACTACATGTATACCCATTGTTTAGCCCTTTGAGCCCATACACATAAAGAGTTTTTAAACCATCCCTGTCAAAGATCATCCCACATCGGGACAAAATTTGAGATGAATGATAGGAATGTCCTTACTCACACTTGCATCAATCTTCAAGTATTGCTTTCGTATCGTAACTCGTATGATAATTCAAAGTGCCCTAGGATGATGAAGAGCAGTCATTTCTCTATCCTATACACTTTTATCCATTGCATAACCTACTTGAGCTTATAAATTCATTTCATATTAAACCCAGTTGGTGATCATTCCCCATATTGGGGCAAGACAAAAACATTCGAGTAGCATGAACTAGAATGCTGACAAAATGGAGGCTCTGTTAAAAGAAAATAAGTGCAGAAAAATGGGGCATGAAAAAGCAGTGTGCCTGGTAAAAGCAAGGTCAAAAAAAAAAGTCAAACTCTTGATATTATGGGTCGTATCTCCAACAAGGTGGTACTAAAACTCAAATGCTGTTGCAATTAATGGAGATTTGATGAGAAAAATCTTCGACAGTAGAGAGGACAGTGGTGGAAATGTCAAGATGATCACCAACTTTAATCCCCTAAACACTTGTTTGAGCCTAATGATACATTCATTTCTCAACCCATCAACCAAGCCTACGTTACATCCCTTGCAAAGTCTCTTCAGATTAGGGCATTTGAATTAATGTAAGAGTTCATATGCTTGAAAGCATCGCTTGAAGAAGTGCGAGTAAGATAATTTCTACCTCATTTCGTGTGTTTCTTGATTTGTGAATCCCAAGACAATTGCGAAATGTCATTTTTAAATAGCCTCGACTCAAAGAGTTCCCTTTGTTAAGCCATTGACCAAGCTCACATTACGGTCTCCGTTAAAGACCTCTCGATTGGTAAAGTCGTACCACTTGCGAGATTGCCCGGACTCTTGTTTGGCGTGATGACAAGTGAGATAAAGTGATTGTCAAAATCCTGCATCAAAGGTCAGGATAAAACAGCCCATTCTAATGAGGATGAGTGAAAAGTCCTTTCAGACTAAATGATCATTCATTTGACACATCCATGATGCTCATGTGTTCAAATTGGAATCTTCTCTTAAAATCATTTCTATTGGAATCAGGTGATGCATGGTTGATAGAAATCATTACGCATGACCCTTACTTGAATTAATGCATGTGTTATTTGTAATCACAAATACATGTTGCTTCTCCTACAACCATATTTTACAGGAGATATATCCCCAATGAGCAGAGATGTCACCAGGTAAGTATATCTCTATCTATACCTTAAATACTTATCATTGTACAGGTATTTTCCCTTTTGAGTACACTGACACTCGATGGAGTTGTCCCCAAAGATTTTTCCCTAGATTGCGACGTTGGGCGACCGAAGAATGGTTCGAGTCCTAGCCAAGCAAAATCCCCGTTTAGGCGACCGTAGAATGGTACGGGTCCTAGACAAAACCTATTTCCTTATTCAGGCGACCGTAGAATGGTATGGGTCCTGGAAGGTAAATCCACGTTTAGGCGACCGTAGAATGGTACGGGTCCTACACAAAACCTATTTCCCTATTCAGGCGACCGTAGAATGGTACGGGTCTTGGAAGGTAAATCCCCGTTTAGGCGACCGTAGAATGGTACGGGTCCTAGACAAAACCTATTTCCCTATTCAGGCGACCATAGAATGGTACGGGTCCTGGAAGGTAAATCCCCATTTAGGCGACCGTAGAATGGTACGGGTCCTAGACACAACCAAGCACTGCCATACTGGGCGACCGTAGAATGGTACGAGTCTTGGGAAAGTAGTCTCTTTACAAAGCCATGTTACTATTCTGGGCGACCGTAGAATGGTACGGGTCCTGGACATGTAACACAAACTATCTCGAATTACTCTATCCTCTTTGAAGGCAAGTTGTTCCAGATAGGTTCCTTTGACATCTCAATTTGGATCTGGATGTCTCAATTATTTTCGTTGAACATTTCACTTTGGATGTGAATGTTCTTCCATCGTTCTCGTTATACCTTAGTATGGATCTAGGTATTTCGAGTACAAAAATCTTGACTTCTCAGTCTAGGCCCGGATGTCTTGATTCTTCTCGTTGAACATTTCACTCTGGATGTGAATGTTCCTCGATCTTCCTCGTCATGCCTTAGTCTGGATCTAGGTATTTCGAGCTTCAAATATCTTGACATCTCAATCTAGACCCGGATGTCTTAATTCTTTTCGTTAACCATTTCACTTTGGATGTGAATGTTTTTCGAGCTTTCTCGTTATATCTTAGTCTGGATCTAGGTATTTCGAGCTTTTAGAAAATCTTGACATCTCGATGGGATCTGGATGTCTCAATTCTTTCCGTTGAGCATTTCACTTTGGATGTGAATGTTCTTCTCAATCTCAATGTTTCAATCTATTGCCTGTTAAACTCTTCAAGGAACCTGAGTGAGAGTTGGGTACTTGTGGAGTAACGGGAATTTATCGGGTACCTCAAAATACTTTACCGCATTGACTGGTAAGTAATTGCAGGTACGTTTCTTCCTTTCACATCATGGATTTTGCATTTCCATGCATCATATAAATTGCATTCATTTTCCGAAAATAAAAAAAATCAAAATCAAAATCATTCAATGCATGTGCATAGTCAAAATTTAGGTCTTAATTTGTCTTTGAAGGTGAAGGTAACCTCTTCGAACTCACCTTCAAAGAGGGGCAGCTGTTGACACCTAAATTTTGGTACCCAATTATTTATTTATTGCATAAAAATTAGGGATTAATTTTTAACCCCTAAAAACAATACAGTAATATGTATATTATAATTCAATTGCATAGCATATAATTTTAGATGCATTTATTTTTAATTTACATGTTCTGCATTTTTATTGAACCGATGGTGTAGGTTCGAATTAACGTTTTTGAGCTTTAGTGTGGCAGGTCGGGTTAGGCTCACGAAAAGAGCAAATTAACCCAAGCCTGTTGTTGTTTTTTTTTTTTTCAACTATCTTGTGAAAGTTAAGATTTGATGCGATATTATGATGATTTTTTTCAAATTGAAATAACCGTATTGCAATCTTATCTTTAGCAATAGATGATGAAATCATGAGAGAATACTCATAAGATAAGGAAAATAAAATAATTTTCGTGATCGGGAGGTTATAAGCAATCTTCATGAGATGAAATATTAACAAAAAAGATCACGTTTTGTTTTGCTATAAAAGAGGCCGTGTACGGTGAAGAAGAGGGGGAGGGGTTCTCGCTGCTTTCGAAAAAAGAAGAAGAAGAAAAGCCAAAGGAAAAAGAAAGAAAGAGAAGAGAGAGAGAGGGGAAAAGTGATCGGTCTGCAGTGAGGGGGAGAGAAGACCGGTGAAGGGACGTGCGGTAGAGTAGCGAGAGGAGAGAGAAACACAAAAAAAATAGAATCACCGTGCATCTTCTTCCTCACGCATCCGTGGCCCGTGTCCCCGTCCCGTGCCGGTCTCGAGCCCGCCGTTCACGCCGATCTCGTGCCCGCCGGCACCGCCGGACTCGCTCGCGACGCCACCGCTCGCCGCCAATCAGCCGCTGTTTTGCTCCGCACGAAACCGCGACCCGCCGCGCCCGCAACTCTTTGCCCGCAACGCCCCCGGTTCAGCCCGAGCCGATCGCGCCCGAGCCGACCACCCGAGTCTCCTTGCCGCGACACTAGTAGCTGCCGCCCCGCTTGTCCGCGACCTCCCCGCCGACGTCGCTCCCGCCTTGCTCGCCACTCGCCCGCGATTGCCCAGCGAGATCTCGCCTTCGCTCGCTGTCTCGTGAAGCCCGACGCCGACGGATCGAGACCCTCACGGCAGCCGTGACCCGAACGCCCTTGTTTCGCCACGCGTCGCCGATCTGCAGCACCAGAAGTCCCGGCATCCCTGCTCGCCTCCGCCTGACGCTCAGCCGCCGCTATCCCGCTGTCCCTGCCGCAACCCGACGCCGCCGGAGCCCACGCCGCCGCTGCTCGCGTCTCCCTAGTGCCCGACAACAAGCCTCACGCCCCGCGTCTTCCCCCTGCCGTAGCTCCGACCGGGCAGTGACCACCGCCCTTGGAGACCTACAAGCAAGCCGTGCTCAAGAAGGCGAAAAAAAAAAAAAAAAGAAAAAAAAAAAAAGGAAAATCGATTAGGTAGTTTTTATTTCTTTTTTGTTTATTTTATTCTATTTTTTATTTTCATTTATTTACTTTGTTTGTTAATAGAATTATTCCTAAATGAATGGTTGAGATTCCTACATGAAATTGCCCCTCAAATCGGGATTGACAAATCCGATTTTCATGCCCGAAATCCGACTCGCAATCCCTTGCAAAAATCGTCAATCCGATCTCACGCTCGAGATTCGATTCGCCATTTAATTTTTAAATTGGCCAACCCGATCTCATGCGCGAGATATGGTTCGCCAATTTTTTGGATATCAACCTTATATTGTCGATTTGCTGCGGTGTTTGTTGAGTCAATTTTATTTTCGTAAAAGGAAAAATCAAAAAAATATTTGAATTAGGATTATGTTGGTTTTAGAATATCTCTTGTTATCTTGCATATTTAGAATAGGGATTTATTTCGAATTTGTTAAAAAATAAAAAAAAAATGCATTCATTTAGGATGTTAGTTTTCTTAAATTTGAATTGCATGTTTAATTATTTAGCAATTTTAATTTCGAATTCTATAAAAAATACAAAAAAAAATCATCATGCATATATCATGTAGAATTAGGGCATTTTTGCACGTCATGGCATATTAGAATAAATTACATGTTTCATTTAAGTTTAGATTGATTTTTTGGATAGGCTGCATCATAAGTTAGAGATTATTTTGATTAAGATAATATTTTAGTTTAAATTAGGATTTGGCTCAACCTAATTCCTAATACGAATTAAATAGGATCTTAATCTAGTTAGATAATTTTCACATTTGTCTTAATTCCGAATTTCATGAAAAAATACAAAAAATGTCTTAGAATAAATTAGTTCCATTTTCTAGGATAGATTGCATTTTCTAGAATAAAAATTATGTGCACGTCATATAGAAATAGGCTCATGAAATGCACGTCATTTGGTGTTTGCTAAGTTCATTTAATTGAAACTTCCTTGTCATTAGAATTAGGTCATCTTTATTAATTTAGATTGCATGTTTAATTATTGCATGTTCATTAAGAAATCATTAGTTTTTTTTTATAGTTTAGGACGTGTTGCCATGCCATATTATTTCATATTAGATTAGAAGCATTGCATTGCATTGCATATGGACTATGCTCTTGTCTAAAAAAAGTGAAAGCAAAAATTGAGTGATTACTTGTTAATTAGAAATCATATCTAGGATTGCTGATGTGAATTCTGGTCTAACAACGCAGATGCTTTCGTTGCTATAAGTAAGTCATGCATTTTATTTGTTTACTTTCTTGGGTGTTAAATTGGTGGTTTGCGCACCTGAGTGATCACCTCACATGTTAGGAAAGTAAATTAAAATTGATTCAAACCGCTTGCTAAACATTTTTCAAAATAAAAGAAAAAGGTACCGAAAGGGCGTTAGAGAAATCTAACGTAACCAAGTCCCCGAACTCACAAATCTCTGGTTCGCAGGAGTAAAGTAAAACTCCCATTACTTTACTTGGGTTTTCAATCGACCCACCAAAAATAGATTAGTGGCGACTCCTGATTGAAAATCATTTGTATGTTAAGAACTTGAACCTAAGTCGCGAATTGGTATGGGCTTGGGAGAGCCCGAGTTAAGTCTAGGCTTAACAATCCATTAGCCAAACCCTATGTGGTTCACACCCGAAAAATTGGTCGCGACAAGTACCATGAGCTCAACAGCATTTCACCAACTAAGAACGGAATCTGATATGAATTGGTCGCATATCGCATCTAATTTATCATGACATGTTGCATGTGAGTATTGTCATTTCATATCATTTTCTCTTTATGTTTTTCGAATGATTTGTTATGTTATATTTTACATGATTATTATCATATGATGTCATTTTATCGTTATGTGTAGTATCAGATCTGCCATATCATGTTGTATATGATTATTTCCATGACATGTTATTTAATTATCATGTTTCGCATTCAATTTGTTATGTTTCACTATGTGTGTTTATTGCCAATTTCGTATGACATAATTGAATTTTGTCAATTTCATACGAAATAATTGAATTTTGTATTTTGGTTGACATTCGCATGAACATTTTCACGCACAAAGCGGAGTCACGCCATTATACATGAAAAAACAGCCTCATAAATTACTAGCGCAGTCAACAAGTGTTTTCACGACATTTTCAGATTTCAAAACAAATAATATCGTGCATGCATAGTATACCAGTTTATGAATTTTTAGAACTTAGCCAAAAATAGAATCGCGGTTGCCATTAACACCTAGATTTTGACTATTCCATATAATCATTAATTGCATAAAAAAAAATTAGGGATCGACCCCTAAACAAAAATACCATTTACATAATTTGCATTCACATTTCGTTTAAGCCCATGCACCGTGCATTTGCCGATCACACGGCCTCTCTCCATAATGTCATCACGGACAAGCGCGCGCAACATCGGAGCTCATAAGGTTGAGGAGATGAGGATCAATCATGAAATTCAAAGTAGGAGAGTGAAAGCTTCCGCCGTGGATCGAGGATCTTTTTGAATGGGAAGCTGGAATTCACGATCGGGCAAATGACAAAACCAACCGCATGAGATGCGAAGGGTTTGAAAAGGAGAAGAGATTTTCTGGGCAAATATCATTAACCACCTCAAGTTCAGCTCTTCATCAGATCTCCCTATAGGTATAACATCAAAAGGGGACGATATACATCCCCCCTACGAAGAGCACGATCACCATCATCACTTCCCTCCCCCAGTTGGGTCACGTTATCAATGGAGAATCCACTCTCACAGCAACATCTATCATCAACTACTGCCCCTCCCGACTTCGCGCCCAGTGCAGCTGCCTTGCCTTCGGTGCCCTGTCGGCCGTGTCTTGGTGTCCCTGCGAACCTCCAGCTACGGTCGTCGTGCCACCCTGCCAGCTCGTTCGTTTCAGTCACATCCTCAGCAGCTTTCTGGAGTGCGCCTAGGTGACTCTTGATGTCGAGTTCGGAGTCACAGGGTCGTCCCCATATCAACGGCGGCGAAATCTTGCGAGGATTTGCAGAAGTGCGCGGAGAGTGGTTGGAGAAGCCTCGAGCACGCAACGAGAGGGATACTAGTAGCTGCCTTGTATCCCTCTCGTTGCGTGGTCGTGGCTCCTTCGACCCCTCTCCCCGCACTTCTGTAAATGCTCGTATTTCTTTGGGCGTCGCGTCCACTTGCTCGTATTTTCCTCAATTCTGCAAATGCGACATTATATTAATCATTTTAGTTTTTGCAAATATTTACTAGTAAAGATACAAAACTATAGATCCAACGATCTCCACATCTATAGATTACTCAATATATGCAGGAAGTGAATGTGAAATCAAATTTCATGTTTTGCTTATTCTTTTTTTGTCCAATATATCGGAGAACTCCCTTAAACAAGTTTGGGTTGGATTGTTCGTGTCATGCTCTTTGCTAGTAATTATCATCCCCTTTTGGTTTTTACTTACAACTTTCCATTCATATTCGAAAAAGAGACCCCATTTAGATATTGTAAAAAATTATATACAATTCTACGTATATTTAAATGTTTTCCAACGCTCAAGTATTTCGACTAAACAAAATTCAAAGTGGAAGTTAAATCAAGGCAGTAGAAGTAATCCATACAAATATTTTGGAAACGGTTCTGTTGACGAGTGGCCACAAGGCACGCTACACTTGATTTGAATTTTTCAATTTTTTAAGCACGCGTTGTGAATGAGGTTAATCACATGCATTTAAAGCTGCAAAGTTCCCATGACTCGTTGTCATGAGAGTCATGACATGACAGCCACGTTTCATCGACCATCGGCATATTATCCTCCTCGAATAATGGCTAGCAAAATTCATCCGTTCTAAGACCTCTGATTGACAAACTTTTACAATATATTTCATGTGGTAAATGTTTGAAATTTGTCAAATATGCATGGATGAAACTAAATAGAGAGGCCGGGATAGCCGAGAAAGAGTATTTTTGCAGAAGACTATCTCTCATGGCGTAACAAACTAATGGGTCAAGCAACAGGTATAAAATCAGGAGCACATCAAGACATTGAGTTCGATGAAGACAGTGTGTTTGGCTTCGATGAAAACACGGTAGTAGGGTTTTAAGACGCTTGAAATTCAGGAAAATGGGAAGACCCTCAACTAAATATGATGTGTCCACTTTGAAGTTCATCAATTAAAAACCTATTTCGAAGTAGATGAAGAAAAATATGACCCAATTAATAATATTTACTAATACTAACATTGATTTAACAAAAAAAGAATAAATCATTAAACTACCTATTGCTTACAAATGTAACTATCTATATGGTAGTTAGTAAGATTTAAGTCCTCAAATTGAATTCTGGGCCTTTAAATGTGCTTTAATACTTATCAGAAAACGAACCTGTAGTTGACTATTAGTTACAACAAACAAAGACAAAGAATTTAGTCAGTTTTTCATTTCATAATCAGACTAAAAAGATCAGGTCATGTCTTTCTCTCTCTCTTGGGGAATATTTACCCCAATCATATCTTTAATTGGTGATCACAAACATTAAAATATTACACCGATTAGAAACTTGGTTTGAGGAAAATACTTTTTCTTTTTTTTTTTGGTCGGAAAATATTACTGACTTGAGTAGTCTATTATGTTTTAAAATATAAAAACTATGTCCCATGCCACAATTATCGTATTGAATGTAGGGACCGAGGGTTATATTTATCCTTTGATTGAATAAGAATGACTCGCCAGCCTAAGCACGAAAGAAAGTATTCAAAAAGTCCGCTTTTTGTCAAAATCATCCAACGCCTTCAACAAGTATCTTTTCTTATGCGAAGTAAGTTGGAATATGTTTGTTATGGTTTTAATCCCGTCTTCAAGTAGTGATGCGACTTTCTAGAACCATTATTAATTGATCAATCTTGATGTAAAGTTTCCTTCAATTCTTGATTTATGTGTAAGTTTGGATGATTTAGAGGCCTTTTCTTCATTAGTGCAATCTACAAGTCTGCCACCAAGCTTCCATCGCACTTTTAGAGTTTCCAAGGGGTCGATTCGCTTTCATTTAAAAAATTAATTAAATTATTTTTTTCGTTAGCAATTTTTTATCAATTGAAATGCATCCATATATTTGACACCTCTTATATATTATTTTCCTTTTACTTACCAGCAGAGCTAACAGCAATCACAATATTTTTTTTTTCTTAGAACTTCTCTCAGCAAACCGGTTGAGAAATAAAGTAATGTAAAAAAACAGTACTCAATGTGCTTAGGAAACGTAAACTCATAAAGTGGTAGGTTCTTTGTTTATCTAATTTTCTGTATGAATTTATTGTGAAAAATTGATTTTCAGCGACCGGAGCAATGACCTCATGGCAACATCTCTTGAATGACGCAAGATTCTTATTCAAAGAAGTCCATCACAGGGGTAAGTTCTTTTAGAAGTAGAATTCATGTAGCGTTGAAAGGGGACACTCATATCATATGTTATCATCAATTAGTGGTCTAGATTCTGTCCTAGATGGTTCTTTTCCGAGAACATAAGGTGAAAGCATAATCGATTATAATTGGGCGACCAAAATGGTTAATAATCGGAATGTTAATTACAGTCAAATGTAGCAGTTCTTTTTTCCCATCTTCTTTTGCGCCGAAGAACAAAATGATTGCACATGGAAGATATTCTTTTTGGTGGAAGGGCATGATCAAACCCTGCAGAATCTCAATTGATATGATCGCTTTTCACAAAAAGATGAACTAATTAAGATAATGTCAACTTAAATACCAAGAATTATGGATGTTAGAGCCAAATCATGCTCGCTGAAACATCCATAAATTCGAGTAATGTTAAATATATCATGATTATTCTAGACGATTGGATGTGAGGGAATCACATTCAACACTCATCACTCAATTGAGTGTACCACATCACTTAATATATTAACTTTGTACACTTCATGCCGATATTGTTCTACACGATCAAAAGTGTAGGTAATCAATCAATAAAGTGGAAAACATGATCTTAACCCTCACACAAGAATCTACTGCATGCATTTTGAACAAGGGCCCACCAGGGACCCTGTTTGTTTGACTGAAATTCCCTTTCGCAACTTTTTTTTTGGTCGAACCCTTTCACAACTTGATCACTCATTCATTTGTAATTTCATGAAAATCATCATATGTTTATTGGTTGGCTGTTTGAATTCAACAGCTACTTTTCCAATCTTCTATATCTTCGTTAACAGGTGACACACAAGGAAGTCATCGTCATACCTTTGTTTTTACTTAGTCCAGAAGGTTTGTCCCCTCATCCTTTGGCAAGACATTGGGTCATAGTTTTGAATCCTGTAATCCTATCTCCAACCCAATGTAATTCATAAGAAAAGAAAGTTGATACTTCATGTTTCATTTTTATCAATAATGCGATAATCAATTTAACTAGTCATAATTTGTGACGAGCTGTGTCTGTACTGTTGGTTCTACTCAAAACAAATAATTATGATATTTTCTAAAAGACTATATATATATATATAGGTCTTTTTTTTTTCATTTTATGTGTTCAATTCTAATCTAGCGGTCATGGTGAATAAAACATAATTTTGAGATTGGAGGTACCACGTAAGTGATGCTGCGCTCGAGTGTGAAATTAAGTCATTCCTACAAATGATTAATTAAAGTCCGATTGGGGTGGTTACAACATACGTGGATATGACCCCAGTTTGATGTCTACTTTGATTGTAGTAACAATTAACCCGCAAAGAATCTTTTTGCTAATGAGAATTGGATGATGATGATGGAAGCATTGTGGCCAAGAGCACAAGTTCTCTCCCCCTTTCTTTATTTCAATCTCCATCCGCAAATTTTATAGAAGAAAGGAAAGGACGGAACTATCCTCCTGAGAGCTCTATATAATTGTGCATTTGGCTGATTAAGGTGAGGCAGACATAGATTGTGTTATGTAGCGATAGATACATCTGGAGAGATTTCAGGAGTTTGTCCGCCACGTGAGAAAAGGTATAAATAGGAGAGGACTGATTTAGAGCTTCAGAGGAGCTTTTGTCGCAGAAGAGATGGCACCTAGAGCCATTGCTGGCGCCTTTTGATATGTCCGTGTGGAATAGCTAAGGCTACGAGTGCCATCTCTTCTCGGCAAAAGCCCCTTTAACCTCGAGAAGTTGTTGCATATTTCATTTTTATTCTGCCCGGTCCATCTCTCTCCCTCCCTGCTCCCTCCCTCCCTCGCTCCCTCGTATGTCTGTGTTTGCACGGTACGTGATGTTCCTCCTGTGATCTAGCCTATGTTTTTTTCTCTTTTTGTGTATGCAACGAATGCTTATTCGCCATTCTAACTGATGCTTTTACTTGCTTTGCCATTATGATTTATAAAAGTTATATTCCATCGATATGATATCTATGCAGTGTGATGTTAGAATAGATAATAAGATTGGATTGTTTAAGTATTCTAATTGATCACATAGTGTGCGAGTTTCTTCTCGTACCATTTAGCTATAGTTTCATTATCAGATATCTTAATTTCAAGGGTCATAATTAATTTTGATTGTTATGCATGGCAATTTTTTTATCCTATACTATGCATGAACAGGCTAACTCCTAATCTTTTGATAGTGGAAATGCGTTCTAACTTATAATGCATTTTTATAAGTTTATTTTTCATCTAGCCGGGCTAATTTCATACGTAATGTGAGGTCAAAATCTAGTTCTGAAGTCTTGAAGAAGTTCCGTTCATATATTCTAGTACACCACATTTCCTCCGATCTGAGTTGCAAAATATGTGGACTCGCAAATACACACATATTTTTAAGTGCAAGAAAAAGAAAGTTTATAACCTAAAAATCTAAATAAGTCGGTTTCTTAAGAAATTATTCTTTGCAAAAAGTTCCATGCCTCTGTTCATGAGCTTATTATATTACAAACAATTTTTAGATCGTACTATCCTTCCGCTCGCATGGAATGTGGCATTAGAGCTGGTTTTAACTCTTTCCATTCAATTTATCTTTCCCAAACTTCCATTCCAAATTGAATATGAGTGATGTGGATGCAAAGATCGATATGCAAACTCAGTTCATGAAGTGACATGTGCCGAACGATAACTATGGGTTTCTTGCTTCGAAGGTTATATCGGTATTACAACAATTTTACCAGGCCAGACATGTTTGTCTATGAACTATAAAGGTTTTATTAGCTTCGGCTTTCGTCTTTCACGAGGAAAAAGGTGCTTTTCTTCTATAGCAAGAAAAATGCATATATATCTGCTAAGCAAAGGAAGAGGAAACAAAAGGAAGGAAACCGAGGGGAAAGAAAGAACCGTAGATCTGCTCGAGTATTGCGTTTTCATCAGGCGTTGTAATCCCGATGTACGTTGGTAGGTCGAAATGCATATATATCTGCTAAGCAAAGGAAGAGGAAACAAAAGGAAGGAAACCGAGGGGAAAGAAAGAACCGTAGATCTGCTCGAGTATTGCGTTTTCATCAGGCGTTGTAATCCCGATGTACGTTGGTAGGTCGTGTGGTCAGAAAAAAATGTGTTGTGTACCGGCCTTGCTAGACTAAATCTAAATAAAAACTGACAATCCCGATTTATCATTTGCAAATAAATAAGTGCATATTTCGAGATCAATTTGCGGAAACATAAAGAATCAACATACCTCCAACCATCAATAAAAACTTGCAAATACGAAAATCCCAAAACCTTAAATAGATGCGTGGAGCGTGATCGATCTGCAAATATGGAATCACAAGATTTGTACGTCTTGTTCCACTAGCCAATACCCTTCAAAACGCGATGATGTGTTTTTTCTATATTAATAAGGTTTGAACTAGACGCCCTGACATTTTATTTTATTTCTTACTTTACCAACGTCTTCCATCAAGACTGTTATGTTAAAGGGCAAATATCACGTCATAAATGCAGATAATAAATTGGGTAATAAATCAAACTTAATTGGTAAATGCAATATTGGGATCACATTTAGAATAATAAAATATATTGTAACATTCTCCCACTTGATTCCAATATTCCATCAAATGAAATATTAACCCAAACCCACATAAATATTATGCTGAAATAAAACACTTGAATCACAACAATAAGTCCTCTTAGAGAGATTATTATCTTTTGTGCATTACAATGCATTTCATCAGCTCATATATGATTAAATAACTTAATGAATAAATCTTATGTTTACTCCAGGTCAAACGTAATTGTTTTTCTTATAATAACTTAATGTATACAACTGTATTGAGAAAAATATCGTAAATGAATAAAAGTCGCACAAATTCTTCTATAAAAAAAAAAAAATCATTGGATCAATGCCCATTCTGAATACATGATCCTCTTAACTCATTGGTGGCATGCCTTTAGTTAAAGAATCAACCAACATCAATCTAGTGCTTACATGTTCTATGACCACTTTTTTCTATTTAACACGTTTTCTGATTACTAAATACTTGATGTCGACATGCTTACTTTGACTATCACTTTTTTGGTTCATGGCTGCTAAATTGTCACAAAACATTCTTGATGGCTTAACAATGGAATCCACAACTTTAAGTCCCAATATGAAACTTTTCAATCATACACCATATGAGATGGCCTCAAAACAGAAAACGAACTCTGCCTCCATAGTGAAAGTGACAAACATAATAATATAGCTCCAGGATATAGCTTTGCACTCTGTTTCGCACTCCTCCAGGATATAGCTTTGCCAGCAAACATAATAATATATCCTAACGTTAATTTACGGGAATCAACGCAGCTAGCGAAACCTAAATCCAAGTAACCAACTACCTCCAAACTATATGTTCGTTTATACATAAACATGTGTCCCTTTGTACCTTGAAGGTACTTCATCACCTTCTTTGTAGCTCTCTAGTGATCCATACTTGGATTACTCTAGTATTTTCCCAACATTTTCATAGCAAAAGTAATGTCAGGTCGAGTGCAAACCTAAGCATACATCAAGCTTCCGATAGTAGAAGAATATGGGATATTCTTCATTTGTTCCCTTTCAAAATCGTTCTTTAGACACTGGTTCAAATTAAACTTGTCATCTTTCATAATGCGTGATATACTTGGTGAACAGTCTTTCATCTAAAATATCTCTAAGACCTTATTGATAAAGGTTTATTGAGATAGTCCTAATATATCTCGAGGTCTATCCCTATGGATCTTAATGTCAATGATATAAGATGCTTCACCCATATCTTTCATGTCAAAACTCTTAGAGAGAAATTGTTTCACCTCAAATAATAACCCCTTATCATTTATTGTAAGTAAAATGTCATACACATATGGGACAAGAAAACAAATTCTACCCCTACTAACCTTTTAGTATATACATTGATCCATGACATTCTCCACAAAACCAAATGAAGAGATGACCTCATGAAACCTTAAATACTATTGGCGGGATGCTTGTTTCAAACCATACAGAGACTTCTTAAACTTACACACAAAATGCTCACTAGCACTATTGATTGTTTCATGTAAACAACTTCTTCTAGTTTACCATTAAGAAAAGCCGTTTTCACATTCATTTGATGTAACTCCATATCAAAATGAGCAACCAATGTCAAAATAATACAAAGAAAATCTTTCTTGGATACAAGAGAAAATGTCTCCATGTAATTGATTCATTCATTTTGAGTGAATCCCTTTAGTAACGAATCTAGTTTTGTATCTCTCGATGTTGCCCAATGAATTCTTCTTAGTTTTGAAGACCAATTTACAACCAATGGCCTTCGCACCATCAGCCAACTCAACTAAATCTCAAACATCATTAGATGCCATAGAACTCATATCTTCCTTCACGGCATTGTAATACAAATTGGATTTATCACAACTCATGGCTTTTGAAAACATTACAGGATCATTTTCAGCCCCAACATTATAGTCAAACTCTTACAGATACACAATGTAGTCATTAGAAATTGTTGATTTCTTCATTCTAGTAGACCCTCTTAATGTTGCATCAACATTCTTCTAAAGAGTTTGTTGTTCAACTGGATGCTCAACAATATCTATTAATTGCTGAACAGTTGGGTCTACCAAATCAATATCAACAGGTTGTGGATCTTCAATGGTTAGTTGTTCAACAGCCAATTGAACTAATTGGACATTGTAAAAAACAACCAATCCAGTACCTGAGGTGGAAGGTTGAATATCTTAATAATCTTCTTGAGGAATAAGGTTTCTAAATTGATCGCTCCCACTAATCAAGTCATTCTCAAGAAACTTAGCATTTCTCGATTCCACAAACCTAGTGGTATGAGATAGAAGTAAAATATGTATCCCTTAAACTTCTCGGCATATCCAATGAAATATCTTTTTATAGTCATCCAGTCTAACTTCTTTTCTTGTGAATTGTAGACTCTTACTTCAGACATGCATCCCTAAACGTGTACATGTCGCAAACTGGGTTTCCAACTTTTGAATAACTCAAAAGGTGTCTTTGAGACGGCCTTGGTCGGAACTCAGTGTAATATGTACACTACCATTTTAAAAGTCTTAATCCACAGGAACTCAAAAGGCATCTTGTTTCCCGAATAGATACTTTGTTCACTTCCCACTGATTTCTGCTAGCTCTGAAACCCCTACAAGGAATTCAAAATGTGGATCATAGAACCAGAATCAATCCACCAAGTGTTGTGACCTACATCAACCATATTAGATTCATAACAAATACATAAGAGTATGTTACCTTTTTTCTTAAGCCAGGCCTTAAATTTTGAGCAATCCTTCTTCATGTGCCCTTATTTTTCTAGAAGAAGCACGTGGAGTCCTTCTTAATGCTAGCTTGGGGAGGTAGAGGCATTTTACCTTTTCCCTTATTCTTACTTTGCCCTTTATACTTATCATGTGTTGCCATAGAAGCATTTTCTCCTTTTTTTTTTCCATTAGCATCCTCTCTTCCTCTTGAACACACATAGTCATGAGTTCATTGATTGACCATTTAGTATCACGTGTGTTGTAAGATATCTTGAAATTTGCGAGAGAATGTTCAGGATATAGTACACAAGAAAGGATTCTGATATCTCAATCTCAAGATTCTTTAGTTGAGTTGCAATGTCCCTCATCTTTACAATATGCTCACGCACACGTCTTACATTGTTAAGCTTCAACAATGAGAACTTCATAATCAAGGCTATGGCATGCGCCTTCTCTGAAGACTCAAATTGTGCATCAACAGCCTTCAGCAATTCATTGGCATTGTTATGGTGAATGACTGACTCACGAATACTAGTAGAAAGCTTTGTCTTTATGTACATCACACTGAGGTGGTTGGACCTCTCCCATTATGCATAAAGAGTATATTCAGCTTGAGTGCTATACTCGAGGAACATATGGTTCATCTGACCGTAGAGTATAATCAATATTCATGCACCCCAATTGAATAATAATTAATTCACTCCATTCTTTATAATTATTTCCATTAAGCTCGAGAACAATCATACCAAAACTAATCATAGGTGATAAGACCGCATCATAATCAAAGGAAAACTTATGTATCAATATATTTGAGGCAAATAAACTTAAATCATATTTTACCAATATAAAACATGTTATAAAATATGAATCACATAATATCAAAAATTGCTTGTGGGCTAAATTTCTAATTTACATAGGTTCATAATTACTTCATGATGAAATTATCAAATTATATTCCGTTCTTCAATCCCTGTGGGTAAATTAAGAAAGATAAAATAATATTTCATCTTAATTAATCACATTAATATATTGAAAATTCCTCTGGGATAAAACTTATACTATGTGACTAATCACAATTAATGTATTTAATTATATGTGATCCAAATGCTCTTAATGTATGTAATTTAATATAATCAAAGATGCTATGGCTAATCTTCAATTAATCAAATATATACCGATAACTAGACATTTAATTTCCCTAGAAAATATTCATAAAATTGCATGTAAAAGAAAAACAGTAAAATCACATGTAAAAAGGTTAAAACTAGAATTTTACATGCAAGGGCAAAATTGGAATTTCACTTGTAAGGGGTAAAATAGGAATTTTTAGGCCCCATAAGGGCAATATTGTAAATTTTAATGCCTAATGGGTGCAAATTATGAATTTTATGTGCCCGGGGCAAAACCGCAATTTTCCTTAAAGAGGAGGGGCATAATCTGAATTTTACGCGAACAAGGACAGAATTGGAATTCTACAAGATGCAGAGCGGCAAAATGGGAAACAACCACGGTTGGCATTAGGGCGCATGCATTGCACATGCCCGCAACTCCCCTCTTGGGCGCATGCGATGCACACGCCAGCTCCATGCGCTCATGCTTGTGCAATATAGGCACCCACTTCAAGCGCTCGAGCGTGTGCATCAGCCTTATTTCACAAATTTTCTTCTTTCACCATTGCTCTGTCGCGACCAGCCTCTGTTCTGCCGCCTGAGTCTACTTCCATAACCCATGTCCGATCAAATTGATCAATAGGTTTCGAAGACAACACCGGGACAAACGTATAGTTCCGAGATCCAGAAAAATAACCAATAAATTGACTGGAATTAAGCTTAAAACAATCTGCCCTATAACCCTAACCACCGAAAGTTTTAGCTTAGTTAGCCTCCAACGATTGCCAAATAATCTTAAGGGTTTTCTTACTAATGACGGTGTGACCACGTAGATCTATTATCGCGTGGTGGCTCACTTGAATTTGACCGGAATTTAAAATTCCGTTCCAAGCCACAAAAGATCCGAATTTTACCCATTCATAATCCAATTAAAAAATACAAAATTCCAAAATTTTCACCAAGGCAGAGATTATAAATATGCTCTGATATCAACAATTAGACTAAATCTAAATAAAAACTAACGATCCAGATTTATCATTGACAAACAAATAGGTGTATAATTCGGGATCGATTTGTGGAAATGTAAAGAATCATCATACCTCCATTCATTGATGAAAATTTGTAATGTGGAAAACCCAAAACCTTAAACTAATGTGTGGAGCATGATCGATCTGCAAATATGGAATCACCAGATCTATACGTCTTGTTCCACTAACTAATACCCTTCAAAACGCAATGGTGTGTTTTTCTATACTGATAGAGTTTGAACTAGACAATTTGACGTTTTATATGTTTCTTACTTTACCGACGCCTTCCATCAAGATAGTTATGATAACATATTAGAGAGAGAGAGAGAGAGAGAGAGAGAGAGAGAGAGAGAGAGAGAGGCTGGTGTTTTTAGGTCTTGTTATGCCATCTCAGACTATAGACAACTTCATGTCGCAATTTTATAACTGATTCGACAATAGATTTGATTTATCACGACATGTGATCTCGTATCTATTTAGCCAGGCAAGTTATTAAAAGAATACATTTATTATATGGATGTCAATTCAGTCTTAACGTTTTTAATTTTGTCAATTTATTTATAAATCTTTTGATAAATTGCGATTGAACTTATCACTCGACACGAGAATAGAAAATCGTCTAGAGTCAAATTGAGATCGCAGGTACAGTACAGGGAATGCCGGGGCTCGAGAGTCAACTTAAGCTATTCTTACAATGATTAATCATCGTGCATGTCGATTTCGTGGAAATGGAAGGATTATGGGATATGACTCCTTTGACTGTAGTAACATTGAATCCAACGCGAGGAATCATTTTACTGATGAGAATTCAACGAGGGTGGAAGAGCATTGTCGCCAGGAGCACACGGTTCTCTCCCTCTTTCTTTCTTCGATCTCTATCACCAAAATTAAAATTGGACAAAAAAGATAGAAAGAAGATGAGCGAAAAGGACGGAACAATCCTCCTCAACTCTATATAAGCGCGCATTTGGATGATTAAGGTGAGACGGATACGGCTCGTGTAGCATAGAGATCGATACATTTGGAGAGTTTTTAGGAGTTTGTCCCCCCAAAGAGAAAGAGAAAGAGAGGAGAAGACTTGATTTAGAGTTTAATAGGAGCTCCTGTTACAGGAAAGATAGCACTGAGAGCTATTGCATTTCGAGATATTCGCGTGGAGTAGCTGCAACCTGCAAGTGTCATCTTTTCTCGAAAAAAGTCCCTTTAAACTCAAAAAGTTAGTTCATGGTCCATCTTTCTTCTACTCGGTCCTTATCTGTCTCTCTCTCCCTCGAGAAGTGTCTATAGTCTGGCCTAAGTTTCTCTCTCTTTTTATGTATGCGAGAAATGCTTGCTCCCCATACTATTGATGATTTTACTTGCTCTGCTATGACCCAGCTTGGTTCCATTACGATCCATAAAAGCCACATTCCTTAATCACGATATCTATACAGCGTGATGTGTAGGATAGATGATAAATGTGAATTATTCGATTACTTTTAATTGATATATAATTGTAAGTTCTTTCTTGTACCGTTCAATCTTGGGTTCTTTTGGTAGGTATTTTGATTTGAAGAGTCATAATTAATTATTGTGCATGACAGTATTGTTAAGCATGGAATTTGCATGCCGTGCTCTCTTCCTTCTCCGATCAATTACAGTGCATCTCCTTGTAGGCACTTTTATGCATCTCCCTTCATTCCTTTTGAGCTTTCACTCACATGAGAAAGAAAACACGTAATTACGACGTCACCTTGTTTATGTATGTGTGTATGTATATCTCGTCGCGTATAACAACTATGATTGTAAACATGGTTTTTAATGCTCACCAACTCCTTTAGAAATTTACTAGCATGGGAAAAATCCGTGTTTCTTAGAATGGAATACTAAAATCATCCTTAGAAAAGTAGAAGTATTTACTTACGATTGTATTTATTTTTATTTTTTTTAGTTTGGTTATACTCCATTCACTCAAACTTTCAAATCTCTTTCTTCTCTATTCTCACCAGAGTAATTTATACCTTCTTACTTAGACAAAAAGGAAAATTGAAGGATCCAACGGTTCTCCAAATTCTCCATTTGACTTCAAGTAAGGAAATTAAGAAGTTCGTTGATGGACCAAGAAAAAAAAACCTAAGAAGTCATAGTTTTTTAGTCTCGTAATCCCATCTCAGACTAAAGGCAAGTTCGTGTCCCTTTTCTATTACTAATTCGACAATAGATTTGACTTGTCACCACTTGTGAAGAATAAATATGAGAATTCTTGTATCTGTTTAGCTGGAAAAATTATCAAGAAAATCTTAAATCTTATTGTACATGTGTCAATTCAATTGTAACTCTTTTAGTCTGGTTAATTTAATTATAAACATTTTGATCATTTGTCAATATAGTTCTTTCAACCAATTTCGGTCGAAAATCGATGACGTGAATACCAGTCAACCTAAATGGCATGACTAACACTAATGTAAATAATTTTAACAATTCTTTTTAAAATTTTCCAAAAATTTTATATATTTTTTCTTTATCTTTTCTTTGCTTTTATTTTTCACCATAGCCACGTGAGGGTTGCCGAGGCATCAACAATGGTTGGCAGCTCTTCTAGCCACTAGTTGAGGTGAGCCTCGTCATGGCCTTGCCGGCCACGGGTAAGGACGAGGTGAGTCTAGGAAAAGAAAAATAAAAAATATATAAAATTTTAATTCAAAAATTTTGCAATGGCTATGTCAAGTAAAACAGTCTACGCCCATATCTACGTTATGACCAAAATTGGTCAAAATGACTATATTTGCAAATGTTCAAAAGATTTAGGATTAATTTGGTTAAATTGAAACATTTAAAATTGAATTGACATCCGTATAATATATTTATGATATTTTTTGGGAAATCATCCCCTGTTTAGCAAGTGAGTGTTTTTTTGTTAATTTCAATACCTGCAGGCACATGTCTATTTAGTTTGTTTTAGTTCAAATATGGCTGCACGAGTTGCGATTGAACTTGTCACCCGACAGGGGAAGAGAAAATCTGAGACCACGATTATGAAGCATGTCCCGAAAGAATCATCTAGAGTCAACTCGAGATCGCAGGTACAGCACAGGTGTGCTGGGGTTCGAGATTCAACTTAAGCTATTTTTACAATGATTAATCAGCGTGCATGTCGATTACGTGAAAATGTTCATGCGAATGTCAACCAAAGTGCAAAATTCAATTATGTCATACTAAATTAGTAATAAACACACGTACTAAACATGTCATGGCAATAATTACAAGCAATCTAACATGGCAAATCTAATGCAAAACATAACGATAAGAATAACATGACACGACACGATAATAATAAATGTGTAGCATAATATGGCAAATCATTCAAAGAACATTGTGTGAAAATAATATGAAATGGCAATACTCACATGCAACATGACATGACAAATCAGATGCGATACGCAACCAATTCATATTAGATTCCGTCCTTGGTTGGTGGGATGCTGTTGAGCTCCTGGTACTAAAGCAACTACAAGTATCCATATCGATTTGTTTTTCCTATAAATCTTCTAGAATGAAGTCAATTGTACAAGGTCAGCTAAATCATAGCACACAATTTGCAGTAAGCACTCAACTTCTAAAGAAGAAAGTTCAGCGAAGACTGCCCCACGAGGGTCTCCGATTTATACATTGAACCCAATCTAAGCTTTTCGTGTTAGGCAATTTACAAAGTCAACCCAAGATCCACACTCTATCGCATCATGTATTATGTAAGTCTTGATTCTATCAACGTGAATTCGGAGGGAAAAAGATATGGGCAATCTTCCCAACTTCAAGCAGCCTCTATTTTTCCAAATGTGCAATGAATCAGGTTCGACTGGCTGAGAGACATGGAGGAGCTCAAGGGTCAACGTTCCGAGTCAAAGAACGAAGAGTCAACTCATTTTCTCATTAATGACCATAGAGAGGAGAATCTCCTCTCTTTTTTTTCCCGTTGAGCACTCTACCGATTGGGTTGGGTTTTGAAGGCGCTTATCTCATGAGTCATGCGTACCTTACACTTCGTGAGATATGGGGTAATTTGCACACACGGTTACCGAACTTAGGTAGACTTCGCAATCTTGTCATTGAATTTTAGTTTAAATATCCCGATACGCTAAATTGTCATTATGTTTCAATAGATGTACTTTCGTTAGTATAAGTTTGATTTCTCAGGGAACTATTGATGATGTGGATTTAGCGTGGAAAATTGGTCACGTTCTCATCTCCTCGCCAGGTACCCAGTTCGATGGAAAACCGGTTAAATTCTAACTAAAGTGTATCAATTGCAAAAATCACTGCTAAACCAAATAAGTTCGATGGACCAGTTGAATATGTGAAAGTTGGCCCAAACAACCATCAGACGGCTAAACCAAACAAATTTCGGTTCACAGATGAATAATATTCCATTTAGTCTTCCTGTGGGTGAATTACTTTTCCCCATCGAATAATCTCGGAGATCGTAAGCATAGACAAAAATAATCTGGATTGAGTGGTCAAACGTATGCTTGGGCGACAGTCTCTCAAGGCCCAACCGAGGCCCAAGTGCAAGCTTTCCTTTGGAGTCGGTGAGCGCACATGCTATAAGAATTTAACGAAAGAAAAAGAAGAAAAAACATCAAACATTTTTTTTAATCTTTAATGAGATTGCTTGGACATGTGAGGTTGAAATCAACCAAAAATAAGAACGAAAAATGAAAAAAAAAAGAAAGATTAAAGGCTCATCATTAAAGATTAGTGTTGAAGAGTGCTTAAAGAGCCCTTATAAGTTATAAGGACTTATTAATATATGTTTGGAAAATTCTAAATGGTTTGTTAAAATAAGTAGCCTTTTTGAGCTGTTCTGGCCTTCGTGGGGTGGGACTCAAAAGTGACGTCATACTGCTCGAGCGAGAGCACAACTTGCACACGTTTGGAACTTTGGAAATCATTCGCTGACGCAGTGTCAGAATCATCCCCCCTCGTTCCCCCCGAACTTCTGGATATCGTTCTGTCTCCTGCGACATTTTTCACAGTAGGCAGATGAGGTCAAGAGAACAAGTCAACTGTTCACCTCACGGTTCTAGGGTTAAAGCTTTGGGACGTTTGACGATGATGGACACCCGCTCTTCTCCTCACATCACAAGGCAGGATAGACACGCGGAGTCGGCGACCGAATTTTCTGTCGGGCGCTGCGATTCAGGGGCCTACTTCTCTCCATTTCTTCGCAGATTATGAAGCTTACGGACCAGGTAAGATCAAAAGGTTTTATCGATCCCAGGGGTGCGAATTCGTTATAGGCGATTTCGAGATGGAGAAGTTGGAAAGATACTATTGGGGGAGAGAGAGCACAAAGTACAGTCGCAAATTATTGGATCGACGCATCTTGATTTAAGTCCCCGTTCTACCTTTCCTTCTTTCACAAGCATTTCATCGAACGGAACGGAACGGAAGCTGTTCGATGAAATGCTCGTGAAAGACCTGCTGCAAAGTTAATTTCGTTCTGTTCATCACGTGACATACCGGCTGGGCCAAAGGGTCCTTTTTCCTAATTAAAATTGATATCCGAAAATAAAGATATTTGAAAATTGTTTAGGAGTGTAGGCCTTGATTAGGTTGTTATTTTTTGACGTTAGATATAATTTAGTGTCATTATGCGACTTTCCTTGTTTACTCTGATACTTAGATGTACTTTTTTGCAGATTCGCGCTGGCTATGATACTCTAGCTTTAACTCGGCTGGAAGAACTGGAAGAGCTAAGTAAAGTAAGCATGCCTCTACCTGGCCAATCTCAATTCTCCCTGTTTAACGTAGTCTTTTACATTTTATTTTTTATTTTTTACCAATCAGCCACAGTTAGAAGATTTTTTTTTTTTTTTGGCTAATCAGCCACAGTTACATGCATTAGTCGTGAAAGCTCTCACTTGCATTTTGCTTTAGGTATTCAGCAGTTCTCAGCACACATATTCTAGGAGAAAACCATACAGTACATCCATTTAGTTACTTCTGATTCAAAAGTGTTTCTTCATTTCTTTAAGTGTACTCAACGTACTCTTGAACGTTCAACAGATGTCAGATATGTTGCAATGATAAGGAAAGTTAATACGCTTCTGTTGTGTAATCTCAGTTTCATTTACTTCTTTTGTCGAGATAAGATAATGGTTTCTCATCATATTCTATTTTAATACTGGTTAGATTTGATATAGTACGAAAAATTCTATACCTGTAACTCTGCAGACTACATGTGTCTAATGAGCTTAAAGATGAGATATAAAATAATAATGAGCGGGCTTGCATCAACTCCGGAGAGTTGCAAAACTCCTGCTGTTCTTTTAGTTTTCTTTTTTCCCCCTCAGCAGAATGTTTGTTTGGCAGAAAGTCAACTGGATTGCTATGGGATGGCGGGACTCTTTTATTTGTTACTTCTTGTGATACATAGCGTTAGAGGGAACAGTATCTGAACAGAAAACTTGTTAATTTATCGGAAGTAGAATTACAAAAGCCATTAGATTTTTCATCAATTGCCCATACTAACATTGGC
This sequence comes from Eucalyptus curtisii, assembly GCA_017140595.1. NCBI lineage: Eukaryota > Viridiplantae > Streptophyta > Magnoliopsida > Myrtales > Myrtaceae > Eucalyptus > Eucalyptus curtisii. Next base: position 27,595,454 of record CM029503.1, on the reverse strand, counting down.
GATTTAATTTTAACTAAAACCGGTTTGTCATTTTTGTTACATAGACTGCCATGATTTTTAGAAGACTGACTTTAAAGAATACATTTATGTCCTTGGACATATCATCCCCTATTAACTCTTTTGTTTACTCTTATTTTTCTCTTTCTAGGATTATGAGTCGCATTTGTCAGAAGCCAAAAGTAGAGCAGAAACTTCCAAACAGGAAGTAGTCCAGAAAGAAGTGACTTCAAAGATTCAAGACATCTGTAATGAGCAGGAGAAATTGGGTGAGGAAAACAAGGCCTTAGCGGAGGTAAGGGATTACCTTTTGCAGCTTTAGATGTTTCATACATGAGAGAAGGGTTGCCTAGGGCCATGGCTGATTGTTGTTCTGCTTGTTCTTCACATGCTTTCTCATTTTCAATGTCACAATCAAATGCAATGGTTTTCACTGGAACATAACAGTAACAGATCTTGCTCCTTGTGGTCCCCAGAGTAATCGGATTCTTATCAACGACAATCGTCTGATGCAGAATAAGGTTGAGGAAATCGAAGAGAGGTATGTTTCCTTGCTAATTACTGTAGACAAATCTAAATAACGATATCTGTCAACAGTGAAACATGCTGAACATCCTGTGCACCGGGCTTTTCCTCTTCACACCTACACACAAATCCTTTGGCTGATGTATCTTACCATATATTCTAATAAGTGCAGGTTTAAAAGTTAGTCTATGAGATTAATTCAAGGGCATTTTACATAACTATATATAAAAAATCATAAGCAAAAGAATCCCATACCATCCATAGTATCATACAACATAACAAGTAAAATAAAGCAGCATTGAAGTAGTAATTCATTTAAGGGAGGATGGTCATAAGAGAAAAAGTTGGAACAGACATTTGAGAAGATGAGAAAAAACTGAGGATGGTATTATGAAGAGGAAAAGGTCTCCCATAGCATGAACTTTTAGATGACATCAAATATTGAGGTAAAAAGGCGAAAGTTGGAAGAAGAAAGAGGAACTATAGCATGACCTCTACCACATCATTAAAGGCAAAAGGACGAAAGTCATTTTGTGCTGAGTAAGAACTTATTGAATAATTAGTACGCCTGTGTTTCACCATACTTAGGAGGGAAACAACCAAGTTCGAGGTAATCACTGATTGAAGGATGTGGCGAGAATATGAAGTACCTATGGGTAGTTTTTATGAAGAAGTCCTTAAACAATTTCAAGACAGGACAACCTCCGATAATGGAAGGAAAGAGAGGGAAAAAGAAGAAAGGAGAGAATGCACCTCTATGGAGAAAGTTCCTTGTGTCAGATCTCTATTATTTGGTTCCTTTGTTCGTATATGCTTTTCTGCAGTTTTGCTTTCCTTTGAAGTTTTAGTGGGTTGAACCATATCAACAGAACTTTAATGTTGAAAACTCCATGGTCGAGTTTCGAGTTCAAAAGTACCTTTTTTAATACAAAATTGTGAAAGTTGAACATTATTTTGTGATGGTTCTAGACTAAAATTTAATTGATACAGTTCAACATTGAAATTTTACTAATTCCCATTGAAGTTCAATCAATTGGTTGTGCAGCCTCATGTTGAAATTTCCAACTTCCAGAAAATAGGAAATAAAGGAAAAGATGATACACTTGGTAGAGATAACGCTTGACATGTCAAGCAATGTAAATGTAAATGACTTTTAGATACTTTAATGAGCATACAACATTTTCTTTGAAGAAAATATTTATACAGCATTTTGAAGTATGCTCGTCTTGTCCGTCTTCATTGAAGTTATATGGGCTAATCTTCCTGGATAAGCATTATATTTGATTGTACCCAGGTCTCTTGCACATTAGATGAGTCCAATTCAATCTAAAATTGTCAGGGGAACTTAGTCTTGCCTTATGATTTGACATAATGAAGGACATATTTGCTTTCTCTGCATTTTCAGGAAAACTATGTCACTGAAGTTGAAGCACAAAGAGATCCTCAGCTTAAAAGAACAGGTATTTTTGAAACTGAAATATAATATTAAGTCTGTGTGTGTGGTGTGTTGACAATAGTATGTATCTTGTCGTCCTTAACAGATCAGAGACTTAGAGATGTCTATCAAAGCTCGGAAACAAGTCGCCAAGACAAACGATGAGGATGGCATCAAAGGAGGAACCCTCTTGCCTGTGCGTTTGGAGCCATCAACCTCAGCTGAAAAGAACAGGAAGAAGCGCGGTCGAGGCCGGAAGCACTGAATGCCACTCTGGTAGAAGAGTGACACATTTACCCTATGTTAATTTCCGTTAAATTTTACTATCAAATTGCTGAATTAGATAACAAGTGACAATCGATTGATGTACCAATTTGAGATTTTACCCTCCGTTTATCACAATTATATTAGTTTTGTGATTTTTTGTAATATTAATCCAATTTAACAGAGGATATATTTATCACAAATATGCCAGTTTGTGGTTTATAATGGTCTAAAAAATTTGTTTGGAGTAAATTTATCACAAGTGTATCAGTTTAGGGTTTTTTGTCGTCATTTGAGGTAAATTTGTCATAATTGTATCAATTTGGGGATTTTGGTCGTCAAAAAATTAATTTGAGATAAATTTGTCACAGGTGTACCAGTTTGAGACTTTACGTGATATTAATCCAAAAGAGGGTTAAAAATAATGTCATGAAAACAATTCTCACATGGTAGCTTTCGATAGTGACATATAGTGCCATAACGTCCCCAAGGAAAAATTTTGTATTATCAATTTGTTAATTCATACTCCTCCAACTCCTGGTTATTTAATTCGGATCTATCTTAATCTTTCTTCTTCATATTCGGGTCTCACAGTCAATGTCACATGTTCACAACTTAGCAACAGCTATTATTAACATGTTTAAGAATATAAAGCATTGTTTAACTGAGTTATCTTCTTGAATTTCGTACATGTAATAAATGATTTTACTACTTAGAATAATAAAATCAAGCACTCACAGAAGCCACATATTTTATTTATTAATAATTAACACTTCTCGATTGATTTTTCGAAGAGTGGCTTAAATTATCTTCAACTCAAAATTGCAAATGGAGGACTAGCAACAGAATTACATGACTGATGTATCTTAAGACAAGAAGTAAAGATAATATAACATGCCATTTGCTGGAGCGACGAGCCTACTGTCCACTAGATTTAAGGAAAACTAATTCGTCCAGAAAATACTAGGTGCGATTTTGATGCCCCATCTAGTTGCACTAGTTTATTTTGCTAGCGACACGTTTGCTCACGGGTCCACATTGTCGGAAAACTTGCAAGCTTCTCTCTTCCCGGTCTCTCTCTCCCTCTCCTGTTGTCTCACGCGGCTCTGCCCTCACTCACACAAAGTTGGACGAGGGACCGGATGCTCCACACACGTCGTAAAAAATTTCAAAACAGAGAGCGGCACCATTAAGAAAAAAGACGCATGAGAGAGAACAGGCCAGCTCTCTTCGTCATCAAGCCTCATCGTCATTAAGTTATAAATCTGTTCATTTTGGTCCTTCAAACGCTCAATTCATCTGGTTAAATCTCATTAGTAGTCTCCACCTTCGACCCGTTCCTTCCTTTGATTGGTCATCATAATAAAACTCAATTTCACCAAGTCTGTTTCTCTGCCTGAAGAGATAGAGTCTGCACTCTGCAGTCTCAGAGTCCCAATGCCTTGGATCAATATAAATCTATAAGAAATGATGCACAAGTCAAATAAGCTATAAGCGTGTTTCCCCTTTTGTCCTGCTAAAAGCTTGGCAGAGTTTTAACGATGGCTTTTGATGGTCGCTAGAACTGCTCATTATGCAAAAAAGTCATCACACTACGACCAGAAAATGAACCCTTGCTGACATAAAAAATTTGTGATATTTGGACGATACAATACATATGACGCGAGCTCTTAATCTCATACGAAAGAACCTTCTAAAAGCTTGGGCTTTGGTCCTGCACACTCTGCTAAAATGAACAAATGAAATGACAGATTCGCCAAAAAATTGACACCCAGGGGTGGTATAATATCCACACATAGAAGTAGCTGAATGAATCTGCAGCATTTGCCGTGTCTCTGCAGAGTATTGATCGAGCTTCAGTCAGAGCGAGGGGGCTCAAGATCCTTTTCTTAAAGGGCATTTCCTAGTAATTGCTGCATCTGAGAAGCAATTGTATCATCCAGTATATAATGGAAAGTAAGAAGAACATGGTAATAGTGCCGAATAGCCCTTTCTTTACAACACAGACGGAGATGTACCAGACATTTATTTGAGCAATTACACATAGGAATTAAGAAAAAGTCTATGTTTTGTACTCAATGAAAATTTTCCAGCAGTCTGGCAACCGCATACATAGATGGGATCTGAAAATAGATAAAGGCACTTACCACGAGCATAATAAGATCCATTATACCATACTCAGTTTTCTTTCCTGCCCTTGAGAAACTTCAAAACAATCTGGCATGGCAGCACCACATTATAGAAAGTAAAAAACAGTTCATATCTAATTTATTATAAAATTGTTCAAAACATTAATATCGAGTATAATGTGCTAACCTGCCCCATCCTGTCCCATAGCCCACGACATGTTACGACAAATATTTGACTCGAGAGGACCTTGTGTAAGTTGTTATCGAGTCAATGAGTTGTAAACTCGGCATCTGCATTCTTTCATGGATCTCAACCTCTCCATCTTCTTCCTTTGTTTCTTCCGGAATCCTTTCAACCATGTACTACGTTTTTCTTGTATCTATACAAAAGCCTTAGTTTAGTATCTAATTGGAGCTTAAAGATTCTCAAATCAATTGCAGCCCTTCTAAAATTTTTGTCCTTCAGGATTTTACTTGTAATTAAACATGTAAGTAGAAAAGCTTGGAGCAGTGAACTAAGTGGAACCGAAAAATAACTTCGTCACGTTTAATACTTTTTAAGTTCTTTCCTCTGGATTTTATCTATGCCAAGTCAAAATTGATAGATACTAGAGTTCTTTGGATGACTTAACGAATATCTCCTCAGGGAAAGTAAGAGCCACTTACATTGCTGACAAGCTTTCCAACCGTTGCTTGCAAGTAGTTCTTGTATTTTGTTCTCAGTAGAACTGTGATTCCATTCATTTATTCTCCAGACAGCGACTTCTTATCTCCAGTCACAGGTAAATAGGATGCCCAACACCTCAACATGTCCTCCACTCTATAGTGTAGAACATCTAATATTCTCTTTAGGGTGTTCAGGAATATCCCCAACTGAAAAATGAACCACATTCCAATCTCTCACCCTAGTAGTGAAAGTAATCCCTTCCATCAGAATAACTTGATTTAACAGTAACAACTATTTATATGTTGTATACTTTTAAAAGTACTTGCCTGGGTGGGAACAGAATATACTGCTGTTGACTGCCGTCTTGTCAGCTTCTGAACTTGCATATTCAACCTCTTGGGATGCTGTCTTTTAACGGAGTCAAGGTGTCATTATATTGCTTCTCCAGTGCTTTTATAATTGCCCGCTCCACGTTGGACCCAGCCTTTAATGAACTAAAAGAAACATCAGTTGACACGATGATCGCAAGGTAGGCTGCAAGATGTTATCGCATTTTTATTTAGCCGAGATTTGCGTTCATATCTGAGACTTGTTCTCAACACTAGGACAGAAACAGTGCTTACATTTTCCAGAATGAGAAAGCACTGCAGCCAATGATTGATCGCTACCTCATACTCAGTAAGGGCATTTTTTATCTCCTCATACATCTCCTCTGCAAAAGGCGAGGTGAAATGATTTGTTATTACTCCTGACCATGGAACCTACAAATATGGATCAAATGAAATTTATTGAAAATTAAGTAACTTGTTTCATGCAACAACAAAAACTTGGCCAGGTTAGAGAGATCTGCATATATGCTAATGCCAATTAAGCTGACACATCTCAAGAAAGATACCTTTTCCGCTTTGCAGAGTTCCAGCAAGTTCAGTTGCATATCCTGTACCCACACTACAATATAACCGTGGAACAAGTTCCGCAAGTCAAGTCCATCCTGCGCTGGACTGCACCACAAACATGTCAAACAAAAATTCCATCTTCTGTGCAATATCTTATCTTAACCAACTTTCCACGCAATTGCACCTCCCTAGTAATATACTTTTACTAATGACAATCTAACCAAAGAGGCATTTGCTAATACTATGTGAGATCTGTTAAATAAGAGTCAGCCCTCTTATTGATTTAAATTTGACAACTATTGCAAACCCAAACATTGGGTTAAACCGTCACTCTAGTATTTGATATTGAAACCCTACTCATTTGCACAAGAAGATGAAAATGATTCAAATGAAGAAACACTAAACTAAGTTCTACAAAAGTAGGCTTAAGAATGCGAAATGCCAAACAATGCCACAATAGATGAAACAAAAACAAAGCATATTAATAGGGCAACCGTATATGCCGACAGTTTCCTGCATCCATATATCAATAACTAAATCCTTCAAAATAACATGTTTATGCCCCAAAAGTTTCTTGCGCCCACATATTAAATGGGCACGCAGCTTGGCACAGCTTCAATACCTGCAATTACCATCAGCTCCATAAATCAGCAAATACGCCAAAAAAATTCCATCACCAAGCACAAAAAATAACATTAACTCCAAATACAATCAAATAAGTAAGAGCGAAACTCATTACCTTCTCTGAAACCACTCTTGAACCTGCGAGGTTGAGTTTTATTTCAACAACTCTGCTGGTTGTTGTCCAAGAGATGAAAATTTTATCTGTTCTACCCAAATGGAGCCCACATGGTTAGCACAATATATATAGGTAAGTCAGTCGTACAACTAAATAGAAGAATAGCAAGTCGAACAACACCATGTAATACAAAGATACTGAACTTGTTGACAGGAGGATGGACCACATTCTCAAGACAGAATTCCCAACCAAAATTCGAGCTGTTTATCCTTAAGAAAGAAAAAAAGTAAAAAATGAGTAGTTTACCCCTCAACAACTTGTTTCCCTACAGCCCTTTAGCCAAAGCATTGGCCCCTAGTGCACCACCATATTTGTTGCTGAAAATACATCATCCATCAAAATCTTCAGTGAAGTAAAACAAAAGCACGCCACTAGAAGCATATCAAAGATGTGCCAACCATGGAAATGCATATTCACACATGCAAACCAAACTCAGGTGCATCTTTGTAGTAGAGACTAAGATTAGTGGATAAACTTAAACTGATGCAGATAAGACGACAAGAAGTTTCAAAACGGTTAGGTACAATTTTTTGGGGACCATCATTGGAAAGTTAACTTACTTTAGATGTAAATTTCATATGGTATTATTCTCAAGCAATGCTCCTGCAAGACTTGTAAATCCCTAACACCAGCGAATAAATGAACAATCGATAAACAGAATAGTCCGGCAAACTTTTGGTTGCTAACAAATAATAACTGGCTAAAAATCTTAGATGATAAAGTAAATACGTACAGAATAATCAATCATATTGTTGTTGAGTTCAAGAATTCGCAAGGTTGAGTTTTTCTTCAACAGCTCTGCAATAGCCTTAGCTCCCTCCACAAAAAAAGTACAATGACATCTCTAGCCTGTCACTATTTGGAAGATTTAAACTTCATTCAAAATTCAGTGCCTGGTAAACATGTTGCAGTCAAGACAAAGAATACCTCATCCCCCAAATCAGTACTGTTCAGTAGGAGCTTCTAGATACAAGTATTATTCACCAATACATCGCACAGTCTCCATCAACAAGAACGTGTCGCTAAAGAGCTGCTTCGAAAGCAAGAAATTTCAAATCATGAGGGGGCAAAGAATTGCATGTACTAGAATGCCGATGTGAACAACTGTGTTGTTATTAGCAAAAATAAGCCATAATCAAATAATGGAAACACTAAAATTGATCCATCAGGAACTCTTGCAGAAAATTTATTCAAAGTCAGGTATGGCAAAGGTGCATATAGAGACATGATTTAACATTAACACACCAAAGTCAATAACTCTCATCAGAACATCTGAAAGACATACTAGTGGCTTACTCAAATTACCTGATTGTAACCCAAACTCTCTGCCAGAAAAAAGAATCCTTCATCTCCAAAGTTACGACCTAACCAAGCAAGTTTAATCACAAGAAATGGCTATTACACATTCAAAATATGATAAAAGCCACAAGCAGATGATGTGGACCCAGTTCTAAAAAAGAAAAAATCAAAATATGCATGAACAATAGGGAAAATGGGGAAATCTGACAGATTATAAGAAATCTACGAAGCTTGCAGTAAAGTCAATATCCGGAAAGAGTGCTTTTAAATTTTTTAGTAAATACTTACATCTTTGATAGGGTTACATTAAAGTTCATATATTATCATGCAGTACGTTATCGGCTAACTATTTCCTTCTTCACAATGACCCCAAAGGCACACCTAACATGTCAACGCTACTGAATGACCTAAGTTCCTTAGCAAACTCATTGATCTTCATCTTTGGCTGTCTTTCAATCTTTGCATTGAGTTTAGACAAGAGATTTGTGCCTGCAGCAAAGGACCATTTCATTCCCTGGGTATGAGATTTATTTTCGATTTTTGAAGGCGTCCCCTGCTTTGGCATCATAAGTTTTTCCACCAGCTTCCATAAAACTGTCGGCTGAAGACATTGATTAGTACAACAGAGATACAAGACAACGCATGCAAAAGATTAAAACGGTGTGATGCATGGTTTTAGCTACATAAAGAAATCATGCAATGCTTCTCTAACCAAAACTCAAAAAACATTTAGATGTTATTTTACAAGGTGAATGCTAATAAAGGATATAATCACGAAAGAGCAACTAATAAATCAAAACAGACTTCACAATTACAAAGTTGATCGAACTATTGAGGTGTACAGAATTTTTCCTGCTTTTGTCGCTTTGCCGGAAGTACTAAATCACAGAATTCAGTTGTTGTAGGCGCGTCATAGCAAAGCTTCATTTGTCTGCATTCCTTAGGGCTAGCTATCCCTAAATTGCTTTCAAGAATGGATAACTCTATTTCCCATCTTCCACTTCCCAACGCATTCCCCACATGAAACGGATTTCCCCACCACCCTTCTCTCCCAGGCAACACAAATCAAACGATATTCTCAGTCCGCATGCCACTTGTATAAGCACATTTTCTCCCCATTCAGCAGGGATGGATCTGTATAATGGAATGCAGGGACTCTTGCCCCAACTCACTTCTGTAATATTTGGAGACAGCTGAAAGTTTTAGAGTTATGTTCCAATATTTTGAACCCAAAAATAGATGTTGCCCCCATTAAAATTTCCCCAGAGATACCAATATTTTCAATTCTTTTCCTGTAAAGGAAAGCAAGGGTGAAAATTGCATAGTTATTATTTATAAAGGTTTATGACATATGAATGAATTCATGCTCACCACACCCATTATACACAGTTCCTATACTAACGGAACTCTAGACTCATAGCCGCAGCTAATCCTGAACTTGCCGCAAGGACTTACAAGGTACAACGCCGAACCTTAAACAACCACGGGTCTAATCGGTTCCAATTAGGAAAAGTTTCTCATCATATAGTCAATAATCACTCCTACTCTCTTCGTCATAGCAAATCAACAATAACGTTAAAACTTTCATACAACTTTCATACCAAAGGTCACGACCACAAATACTCCACCGGGAACAGCAAAGGACGCGACCTGCTTCACAGGAGCCACAACAGCCAGCGAAGAACTCTTCCCGTCAGCCTCCCGATAAGCTCTCCAACTCCGGCTGGAATTAGAAGCCCAAGCAGCCACTATCGCCAAGCCTCCATACCTGAAAAGCCTCGGTTTATTCTGCGACGGCGGCCCCGTCCGCACACGCAATGTGCCGCGAGCGCAGTAGCCGGAGAACGGCACGCTGAAGAACCCAAGCTCCGGTCCATGGTTCCGGCTGCTCGCCCGCAGCGTTAACTGCACATGCCGCCGAAAAGTGAATCTGATAGGTGAGAGAGATGGAGAAAGTGGAGGCCATGGACGTGCAGCCCGATTTACGTGTGCCGGAGAAAGAGAGAGAAGGTGTCTTCGTTTTTTCTTCTCGACACAAAGAAGGAGAAGGCGAAAAAACGCTTGAAAATTGAAAAATGGAGAGAGGGTTTTAGGAAGGGCAGTAATTATCGCTTTTGCTGAGTCTCTTTTCAACCGGCAGCAGAGGAGAGAGAAAAAGAAATCCTCCACTTCTCTATTTTCCAGCTGGTCCAACTCCAAGGCCACGTAATGGAGCCACTCTATAAACGATACAGCCGCGACTTATACCATAGAAGCACACATGGCGTAAAAAAGTCCAGTTTAACAAGCTTTTGCCAATAAGTAGATAAAGATCACGTCAATATAAAAAGCATCACGGAGCAATATTTCATGTTTCAACGTGTGAGTAAGTCGGGGGATTAATCGTGGGGAAAAAAGAACAAACATTTTAGGGTCCGTTCGTTTCGCGGAAAATAACTTCCGGGAAAATGTTTTCCGGATTTTTCGGTGTTCGGATGGCGGAAAATAAATGGTCGGAAAATATTTTCCTAGATTCAAAGGAAAATTTCCCTTCAAATCGTGGAAAATAAAGAGGAAAACATTTTCCGTCGCACGCTCTCATCTTTCATTTTATTTTTATGCTTTCTTTTCTTTTCTTTTTTTCTTTTCTTTCTTTCCTATTCATCTTCTTCTTTGGCCTGACCGGCCACGGCGGCGTCCGGCGACCGTCCGCGGCCGGCGACCTGCCGCAAGCTAGCGGCCGGCGAGGCTCCGCCTAGCCCGATCTGGAGAAGCCGAGATCGGGCCTCGCCAGACGGCGCGGCGGATCTCTCGCCGGCCGGGCGGAGCTCGTGGCTCGCCCGATCCGGCGAGCCGGGCGGGCTCGGGCCTCGCCCGAGCTCGTTGCGAGCTTCGCCGAGCTCGCGAGCCACGAGCTAGCCGGATCTCGGGCGGCGGAGCTCGGCTCCCGATCCGGGCGAGCCCGAGCTCGCGGCTCGCCGAGCCGGCGAAGCTCGCGGCTAGCTCGGGCGAGATCGGCCGAGCCTCGATCTCGCCGGATCTGGCCATTGAGCGGCCGCCATCGTCGGGCGGGAAGGAGGCGGCGGCGGCGGAAGGAGGAGGAAGAAGGAGGAGGAAGGAGGCGGGCGGAGGAAGGAGGAGGAAAGAGGAAGGAGGAAGGAGGAAGGAAAAAAAAAAGAAAAAGAAAAAAAAAAATTCGATTTTTTAAAAATATAAATAATTAAAAATTCATTTTTTTAAAAAATATAAAAAATAAAATTAATTTTTTGATCAATTAAAAATATTAAAATTCAATTTTTGATAATTTTTCCCAAACAATTAAATGAGCTAACGAACGGTGGAAAATATTTTCCACTCAAATTTTAGGTTTTGAACACCGGAAAATAGAGTCATTTTCCTTGGAAAATGACTTCCGAGGAAAATATTTTCCGAAAACATGATATTTTCCGCGAAACGAACTAGACCCTTACTGTCTTGTCCCTGAGGATTTCTTGGTGAAAATGAAGCGGATATGGTGATTAACAAGTCTGCATTATACAGTGGATGCCTAAATCTATATGCTTGAACCAATTCTCTCTCTGCACGTGACATCCTGACTTTATAACCCTCCAGCGTGACAAGCTCCCGCGGTCAAAGGCGATTCATCAAGTCTTGGACCTGCCGGCAAGATCGGAAGTCAATAAATCATTAGTTTGCAAAGCCAATCATTACATAATACAAGCTTTTCAGGTCCTACCTTTTTTTCCAATCGCCGTATCTCATCATCTTCTGCTCTAAAAGCATCCCTTTCCCTGTTCCAACAAAAGCCATCACCAAACTAGATTACATACATAATTACATATGCCATGCTATGCCAATTAATCGGAACAAGGGTAGGGACCTTCAGCTCTTTATCAACTGGAATATTAGTTCATTTTAAGATTGCAATGCTTATCGTAGAGATGCCCCTTGAATCTCAAGGAAAGCTCAGAGCATACCTCTGTTCAGCCTCTGAAAGCTTTGCTTCGCATAATTTCTGTTTTTGCAAAAGTCGCTCGTTGATCTACATGAAAAATCAAATCCAATCTTAATGAAAAAAAAAAAAAAGTAGATGACAAGTTATCAATTAACATCTTCTTAAATCAAAACTTACTTTCTCAAGGACTCCCCTCTTTTTGACACAATCGCCGAGCTTAGCCTGTTCTTTCTGCAGTTCAACATTAGCTGCAACAGCTTCAAAAATTTGCCTCTCAGTTTCTTCTTGAGACTTTTGAAGCGTACGCTCATAACGCTACAACCACAGAAGCAGTAAAACTCAACAACTACTCTCGTATATGTATTTTTATTTATAAATAATTGCATCAATATACTCATCACCCAGTCAATGAATTTATCAGAATAGGAAGTTCTGAAACAGATGCTCACTAGTTTCTTGTCCTCAAGTTGTTTTTTGCACTTCTTAGCAATCTGTGTGCAAAGTTGAAACAAAATGCGTTCAAGTGTCTGAGAACTGAAACATCGAAAGAAATTGAACCAGAGTTAAGCATCGCTACCTTTGTTCCTTTACGAAGAGCTTCATCAAGTTGAGAACCAACAAAATTACATCTTCCACAACGATCATGAGAGTGCTTTAAGTGGGAGATCAACTGAACCAATTCCTCATCATCTTTGGATTGGATGAGCTGAAACATGTAGTCCTCACCAACATAATGCCAGATACCCTGACTTTCCAACTCGAGTGAAAAACTGTGCTGTGTTTCTTTCAAGTGCCCTATCACATGTCCTCCCTTATACCTAATCAATTGTGGTGTTAGCCCTTCATGCTTCATGGAAAGTGACCGAAAGTAAGGAGAAATATAACATGTGAATGAAGTAATTACCTGGCACATCCAACAAAACCACAGCAAAGACACATTGAAAGATCTTCTGATATTTCACACGCCTCACATATTAACTTTGCTTGTTCTTGCAGGCAATACCGACAGACCTAACACAGATGATATCCATTAACTTTATTTCTTCTTAAGAATATCCCAAATATACTTCCCAGCCAGTACCTTCAATCTATTGTAAAAATCTGTCCAAGAACTCTAAAGAAGATCACCAAACCAACAGTTTAAGAGAAAAACAACTAAATAACTTACTGGACAAGAACAATCAGTCCATTTCGAAATACAAGAAATATGCATAGAATGGTTGCAGATGGTTGTCAGAATGCCGCTCAAGTCCGGGCCTAAACTCTCTGCAAAATTACCCATATAATAGCATGTCACGTTTAAAGATGAGAAAACAACTTAATTTGAATGAGAAACATTCCTAGTAAGCTGACAAGAAAAGATGCTGTCCAATCCGAGCACAGTCAAAGACAAGAAAGACTGGAAGGAGGAAAAACATACCTAGACAGAATGGACAAGATGGCTGCTCACTTATTGGCACTGGAGGAGTCTGTAGCTGCTCAACATTGACAATGTAAAGAATGCGGCAAACCTCTTCCTACATTTAGCAGGTTGCATAAAAGTGATATGGAAGTGTTAAATGAAATAATTTAACATGAAGTGGGGAAAAATTGTACTTGAAGAGAACACATACTTGGAAAGAACTAAAAGGCTGATCATTAAAGCGCCGGTAGAAGTTATCCGCGGAATCCTGATCATGCATTTTTATCATCACACTGTATCCATCCTTCATCTGGTTGGTCCTGAGCACGAACAAAACTTTAGAACAATTAACAAGCACGAGGATTGCCAATCAATTGAAAATGCAGCAGAAAAGTCTAAAGTTAGACCTGACAACTTGCATCTCTAGTATGCAATGAACCAAGGAAGCGCAGAACTTGCAAAAGTCAGCATAGGTCATGCAATCAGGCACTCTGAGCACAAAAACATGTGGCTTCCTTCCAACCTAGACAAAAAGCACAAAAAAGTTTATACCGATATACTTCAAAAAAGAGTCGACACTACTCAGTCCTTGTTCAATTAACTCACAATGCCAAGACGCGAGGATTACCGGGAGATTGGAATATGAGGAGGAGATGGCATGCACAACCCCGTGAGTCACTTTGATCTTAGGATTTCCAGAGGAAAAAAGATAGGACTCAGACATATTGCAGGGAGCGTGTGACCTCTGGCATGCGAAGCACAAAACCAGAATCAGAATCTCGCATTGTTGCCAAATCAAGAGAACAGCAAAGTTGCCTATTGCATGCTTATCTATGTATCCAAGTGTCCATGTGATATTTCATCGAACAGCTTCCGTTCCGTTCCGTTCGATGAAACGCTTGTGAAAGAAGGAAAGGTAGAACGGGGACTTAAATTAAGATGCGTCGATCCAATAATTTGCGATTGTACTTTGCGCTCTCTCTCCCCCAACAATATCTTTCCAACTTCTCCATCTCGAAATCGCCTATAATGAATTCGCACCCCTGGGATCGATCGATCCCAAACCTTTTGATCTTACCTGGTCCGTAAGCTCCATAATCTGCGAAGAAATGGAGAGAAGTAGGCCCCTGAATCGCAGCGCCCGACGGAGAATTCGGTCGCCGACTCCGCGTGTCTATCCTGCCTTGTGATGTGAGTAGAAGAGCGGGTGTCGATCATCGTCAAACGTCCCAAAGCTTTAACCCTAAAACCGATTGTGTACGGCGGATAAAAATTGATGAGGAAGTGGCAGTGGTGGCGAAAGGAAAATAAGTGGGAACTGGGAAGAGCAGGAGGAGGAGGAGGAGTTCGACACGGAAACTGTGGATCCACACGTGCGCAAGGTTTTGCTCTCGCTAGTGCGTGCGGGCGGAATGACACCACCTTTGACTTTAGCCCACGAACAATGCCGAGGCCCGCCTGGAGGGTTTGGTCGAAGTCCTCCAGAAGGCCCAAAAGGACATGGGGAAAAGACGTCCTGAACCTGGAGTCCAATTAATTTTTCTACTTAAGAAGAATCTACGAAGAAATCGACCAGACTTATTTGTGATTTGTATAGACTACATATGTTATAGGATGTACATTATAGAAATCGAATTTTAGTAGCCTTGCAGTTTCCTGCAATTTTAGTTTGTATTTGATTCTCTTGCACTTAACATGTTTCTTTTTTCGTGGCTATTTTTGTTCTTTGGGTTTTTTTTTATAAATAAGTGCGCTTGGGGCGCTAATTAAGCTATAACTAGAAAAGGAAGAAACTCTTTTCGATACCACATTAGAGATTGAGAGAGTACAAAGTGAAAGAAGGCTAGTTATTCTAACAGACAATTTAGAATTTTCCAAACATATATTAATAGGGTTCTTATAAGGGCTCTTAGAGCACTCTTCAACATTAATCTTTAATGAGGAGCCTTTACTTTCTCTTTTTTTTTTCTTTTCCTTTTTTAGTTCTTATTTTTGGCTGATTTCAAGCTCAAATGTCCATAAAATCTCATTAAAGGAAGAAACTGTTTGATGTTTTGTTTTTCTTCCGTTAAATTCTTATAGCATGTGCGCTCATCAACTCCAAAGGAAAGCTTGTACTTGGGCCTCGGTTGGGCCTTCAGAGACTATCGCCCAAGCATACTTTTGACCCCTCAATCAAGATTATTTTTGTCTTTGTTTACAATCTCCAAGATTACACGATCGGGAAAAGCAATCACCGAGGGGAAGACTATATAAAATAATATTCTGTCTGTAAACCGAAATTTGTTTGGTTTAGCCGTCAGATAGTTGTTTGGCCAACTTTTCCAAATTCAACTCGTCCGCCTCCCCGAAAGATCTTAACGGCGTGTCCCTCCACATTGGTCCGGTGCATGCAAATTTTTACTCCTAGTGTGCTGTCAATAAAGTTTCAGTTCAATATTGCAAGAAAAGGAGCAAACTCTACTACCACATAAGCCAAACACCTTATTGGTGTTCGCATGTTACCTGACTACCATACGGAAAACATACATAAATTTGTTTTATAATTTCTATATCCAACACCCACAAATATTTATGGCGAGTGGCCTTGAACACCATACGTTGACAAGAGTGAATAAAAAGTATAGTCACGTATCAGCAACATGGTCCTCAAGAGATCTTCATTTATATGACTTGGGTAATTTATTCTTCAAAATTATCGAGCATCGTTTGAGTTAGTTCATGAAAAAGAAAGATTGTTCAAAATTAGAAGTGAAATCTACCAACAAATGCACTAATTTTGGCAAACTATACACTTTCGTTAGAATTCAATTAGCTTTCTCTCGAACTAGTGACCTGGCGAGCACAAGGCCAATTTTCCATGCCACATCGACGTCATCAACAGTTCACCGACAAATCAAACTAATACTAAATTGATTGAAACATATTGACAATTGAGTGTATCAAGAAAATTTGAATTAATATTCAATGATAAGATTGCGAAGTCTACCTAAGTTTAGTAACCATGGGTGCATATTACCCCATATCTCATGAAGTGTAAGGCACGCATGACTCATGAGATAAGCGCTTTCAAAACCCAAACCCAATCGGTAAAGTACTCAGCGGGAAAAAGGAGATTCTCCTCTTTATGGCCATTAATGAGAAAAGGAGTTGACTCTTCGTTCTTTGATTCGAAATGTTGACCCTTGAGCTCCTCCATGTCTCTTAGCCAGTCGCACGTGACTCATTACACATTTAGAAAAATAGAGACTGCTTGAAGTTGGGAAGATTGACCATATCTTTTTTTTTCCGAATTCACATTGATAGAATCAACACTTACATGATACATGATACGATATAGTGTGGGTCTTGGGTTGACTTTGTAAATCGAAAAGCTTAGATTGGGTTCAACGTATGAATAGGAGACCCCCGTGGGGCAGTCTTTGCCGAACTTTCTCTTTAGAAGTTGAGTGCTTACTGCAAATTATGTCCTATGGTTTAGCTAACCTCGTCCAATTGACTTTATTCTAGAAGATTTATAGAAAAAAAAAAAAAAAAAAAAAATCGATACGGCTACTTGTAGTTGCTTTAGTACCATGAGCTCAACAGCATCCCACCAACCAAGGACCGAATCTGATATGAGTTAGTCACGTATCACATCTAATTTGCCATGTCATGTTGCATGTGAGTTTACCATTTCATTTCATTTTCTCGTTATGTTCTTCGAATGATTTGTCATGTTATGGTGCCCATGATTATTATCATGTCAGGTCATTCTTATTGTTATGTTTTGCATCAAATCTGTCACATAGATTGCAAGTGATTATTATCATGGCATGTTATTTTATTATCATGCTTCGCATTCAATGTGTTGTGTTTCACTACATGTGTTTATTGCCAATTCCATACGAAATAATTGAATTTTGCATCTTGGTTTACTTCGCATGAACATTTTCACGCACAAAGTGGAGTCATGCCATTATACACGAAAAAAACAGCCTCATAAATCACTAGTGCGGATACCAATTCATGAATTTTCAGAACTTAGCCAAAAATAAAGTTGCGGTATCTGTTAACATCTAGATTTTGGCTATTCAATATAATCATTAATTGCATAAAAGAAAAGTTAGGGATTGACCTCTAAACAAAAATACCATTTACATAGTTTGCATGCGCATTTCGTTTGAGGTCACGCACCGTGCATATGCCGATCACATGGCCTCTCTCCATAATATCATCATGTACAAGCGCGCGCGCATCATTGGAGCTCATAAGATTTTATTTTATTTTTGGTCGATTGAGCTCATAAGATTGAATAGATGAGGATCCACCAAGAAATTCAAAATAGGAGAGCGAAAGCATCCGCCGTGGATTGAGGACCTTTCTGAATGGGAAGCTGGAAATCACGATCGGGCAATGACAAAACCAACCGCATGAGATGCGAAGGGTTTGAAAAAGAGAGGAGATTTTCTGCGCAAATATCATTAACCACCTCAAGTCCAGCTCTTCATCAGTATAGCATCAAAAGGGAATGATATACATCACCCCACGAAGAGCACGATCTCCATCATCACTTCCATCTCCCAGTTGGGTCACGTTATCAATGGAGAATCCACTCTCTCAGCAATATACAAAAGGGCGTTCCAGCTCGTTCGTTTCAGTCGCATCCGCAGCGACTTTCCGACGCGCGCCTAAATGACTCTTCATGTCGAGTTCGGAGTCACGGGGTCGTCCCCATATCAACGTCGGCGAAATCTTGCGAGCATTTGCAGGAGTGCGTGGAGAGTAGTTGGAGGAGCCCCGAGCACGCAATGAGAGTGAAACAAGACAGCTACTCTTCAATCTCTAGTAGCTGCCTTGTAACCCTCGTTGCGTGCTTGTGGCTTCTTCGACCCCTCTGCACGCACTTTTGTAAATGCTTGTATTTCCTTGGGCGTCGCGTCCACTTGCTTGTATTTTCCTCACTTCTGCAAATGTCACATTATGTCAATCATTTCTGTTGTTGCAAATATTTATGAGTAAAGATGGAAAACTATGAATCCACCGATGGATCTCGACATTTATAGATCACTCTATATATGCTGGAGGTGAATGCGAAATCAAATTTCATGTTTTGCTTGTTCTTTTTTTGTCTAAGATATCAGAAAACTACCTTAAACAAGTTTGTGTAAGATATTTGTTCATGTCATGCTATTTGCTAGTAGTTATCAACTCCTTTTGGTTTTTGCTCACAACTTTCAACTCATATTTGAAAAAGAGACATCATTTAGGCTCCGTTCGTTTTTGCGAAAAATAATTTCCAGGAAAACGCTTTCCGCATTTTCCAACGTTCGTTTCATAGAAAATGAATTTCTTGGAGAAAATGTTTTCCATGAAAGGAAAAAAGTCTTCTAAATTAAGGGAAAATATTTTCCACTTTTGAAAAGTGGAAAACATTTTTCTCATTTGATCTCTCTTATCTCACACCTTTACAAATCTTCACTTCCTCTTCCCCTTTCTTCTTCTTCTTTTCTTTTTATTCGAATTATTTTTTAATTTTCTTTTTCTTTTTTAAATCGAATTATTTTTAATTTCCTTTTCTTTTCTTTTTCTTTTCTCTTTCTTTTCTTTGTTTCCCATCTTCTTCTTTCTTGGCTAGTCGTCGGCCGTCACTAGGCGAACCTCGAGTTCGTCGATCTTAAGCTCGTGCTCATCAATATGGTGAGCCTCGAGCTCGATGCCCACGCTCACCAATTTGGTGAGCAAAGCAAGCCTTGTGCTCCTCGACGAGCTCGAGGCTCGCCGATGGCTGGTCGCGGGCCATCGCCGTGGCCGGCGACCAGCCAAGAAAGAAGGAGATAGAAAACAAAGAAAAAAGAAACTAAAAATAAATAATAAACAATAAATAATAGATTTTAAAAATTAAAAATAAATAAAAAATCAATTTAAAAAATATGAAAAATCCATTTTAAAAAATAAATTAAATGAAAATAGTATATGAAGGAAAAAATTTTCCTTACGAACAGTGAAAAATATTTTCCACTTCATTTTCGTGTTTCATCCGAACACCGGAAAATAATTACATCTTCTTGAAAAATGACTTCCTAGAAAATATTTTCCGAAACGTCACATTTTCCGCAAAACTAACGGAGCCTTAGATATTGTAAAAAATTATATACAATTCTACATATATTTAAATGTTTTCCAAACACTCAAGTATTTCCACTAAACAAAATTCAAAGTGGTAGTTCAAGTCAAGGCACTAGAAGTAGTACATACAAAAATTTTGGAAAGGTTTGTGTTGACGAGTGGCCACAAGGCACGCTACGCTTGATTTGAATTTTTCAATTTTTTAAGCACGTGTCGTGAGTGAGGTTAATCACATCATTTAAAGCTGCAAAGTTCCCATAACTCGCTTTGATTTGATGAGAGGAATAACATCGCAGCCATGTTTCAACGGCCATCGGCACATTTCCCTCCTCGAATAATGTCTAACAAAATTCATCCTTTATAAGACCTTTTGATTGACAAACTTTTACAATATATTTCATGTAGTAAATATTTGAAATTTGTCGAATATGCATGGATTAAACTAAATGGAGAGGCTAGGATAGCCGAGAAAGAGGATTTTTGCAGAAGACAATCTGTCATGGTGTAACAAACTACCGGTTCAAGCAACAAGTGTAAAATTAGAAGCACATAAAGATGTTGAGTTCAATGAAGACGGTGAGTTTGGCTTCGATGATGATGCATAGTCAATAAATAGGCGCAGTTGATCACCAGCACATATGGATTTGAGAAGCTTGAAATTCAGGATAATTGGATAAGTCTCAACTGCACGTCACATTTTTACGAATGACATAGGGATTTAAGAAGCTTAAAATTCAGGAAAATGGGATAACACTCAACTATATATGATGATGTCCACTTTTGAAGTTCATCAATCAAAAAACCTAGTTCGAACCATTGATGAAGAAAAAGATGACCCAATTAGTAAAATCTAATAATACTAACATAGATCTAGCAAAAAAAAAAAATCAAATCAATAAACTATCTTTTATAACACACAAATGTAACCATCTATATGGTAGTTAGTAAGGTTTAAGTCCTCCAATTGAATTCTGGGTTTTATTCGTACTTTAATGCTTATCAGAAAAAGAATCTGTAGTTGAATATTAGTACAACAAAGAAAGACAAGAATTTAGTCAGTTTTTCATTTCATAATCAGACTAAAAAGATCAGGTCATGTCTTTCGCTCTCTCTCTCGAGGAAAATTTCCTACGATCGTGTCTTTAATTGGTGATTACAAACATTTAAATATTACACCAATTAGAAACATGGTTTGAGGAAAATATTATTGACATGAGTAGTTTATTATGTTTGAAAACACAAATTATGTCCCATACCAGAATGATCGCATCGAATGTAGGGACCCAGGGTTATATTTTTCCTTTGATTGAATTAAAATGACTCCCCGGCATAAGCATGAAAGAAATTATCCAAAAAATCCTCTGTCTTTTTTTTTTCCCCAAATTATCCAACACCTTCTACAAGTATCTTTTCTTATGCAAAGTAAGTTTTTTACTACACCCACAAGGTGGAATATGCTTGTTATGGTATCAATCCCGTCTTCAAATAGTGATGCGACTTTCTAGAACCGTTATTAATTAATCAATCTTGATGCAAAGTTTCTTTCACCTCTTGATTTGTGTAAGTTTGGATAATTTATGTCGCCTTTTTCTCCATTAGTGCAATCTACATGTCTCCCACTAAGCTTCCATCGTACTTTTAAAGCTTTCAAATGCACCTAACTAATCTAGCAGTCGACTCCCTTTCATTAAAAATTAACAAAGTTGTTTTTTACGTTAGCAATTCTTGTATCGATTGAAATTCATCCGAACATTTGAGACCATATTATTTTCCTTTTACTTACCAATGAAATTAGCACCACTACTTACCAATGAAATTAGCAGCACTAAATTTTTTCTTTTAAAAGTTCTGTCGACAAACTGGTTGAGAAAAAACAGTAATTAATGTGCTTGGGAAATGTAAACTCATAAAATGGTAAATTTTTTGTTTATCCAACTTTCTATATGAATTTATTGTGACATATTGATTTTCCATGACCGGAGCAATGACCTCATAGCAACATCTCTTGAATGACGGAAGATTCGTATTCAAAGAAGTCCATCACATGGAGAAGTTCTCTTAGAAGTAGAATTCATGTAGCGTTAAAAGGGGACACTCGCATCATATGTTACCGTCAATTGGTGGCCAAGATTCTGTCCAAGATGGTTCTTTCCCGAGAACATAAGGTGAAAGCATAATCGAATGTTAGAAGTATAATCCGAATGTTAATTATAATCAAACCCAGAAGTTCTTTTTCCATCTTCTTTTGCGCCAAAGAACAAAATCGATTGCACCATGGAAGATATTCTTTTTGGCTGTCGTGCATGATCAAACCCTGCAGAATCTCAATTGAGATTATGGGTTTTCACAGTAAGAAGAACTAATTAAGACAATGTCAACTTAAATATCAAGAATTATAGATGTCAGAGCCGAATTATGATGCACTAAAAACATACATAATTCAAATAATGTTAGATATATTATAATTAGTCTACACAATTGGGTATTTAAATAAGTTAAATCACATTGAAAGCTCACATTCACTCAGACGTGGCACATCACTTAATATAGTAATTTTGTAAACTCCGTGTCTGATTGTGTTCCACACAATCAAAAAGGTAGGAAATCAAGCGA
Source organism: Eucalyptus curtisii (assembly GCA_017140595.1). Taxonomy (NCBI): domain Eukaryota; kingdom Viridiplantae; phylum Streptophyta; class Magnoliopsida; order Myrtales; family Myrtaceae; genus Eucalyptus; species Eucalyptus curtisii. Next base: position 27,573,386 of record CM029503.1, on the reverse strand, counting down.
TAAAGTGGCAACATGATCTTAACCCTCTTAAAAAACAAATGCCCCAACACAAGAATCTAATGCATGCATTTTGAACAAGGGCCCACCAAGGACTTTGCATGTTTGACCGAAATTCCTTCTGATAATTTTTTCTTTGTCAGAACATAAAAAGCGAATGGCCCATCAACTTTACAACTTGATCACTCATTCATTTGTAATTTCATCAAAATCACCGTATGTTTACTGGCTAGCTGTTTGAATTCAGCGTCTACTTCTCTAATCTTCTGGATCTTCGTCAACATGTGACACACGACAAAGTCATCATCATAACTTTCTTTTCTTTATTTTTTGTTTTTTTTTTTTTGGGCTCCGTTCATACCCTTCTTTTTACTTGGTCCAAAAGGTTGACCCCCATCCCCCCTCATCTTTTGGCAAGACATTAGGTCATAGTTTTGAGTCCCGAGGTTGGTCCCCCCGCAACAGCACCCCCCCCCCCCCCCCCCCCCCTCCTCCCTCTCGACATTAGGTCATAGTTTTGAGTCCCGGAATCCCACCTCCAACCCAGTATAATTCATAGGACAAGAAAGTCGATGCTCCATGTTGCATTTTTATTAAAAATTCGATAATCAATTTAACTAGTCACGACTTATGACGAGTAAATATGAGAATGTTTTTATCTGTTTTTGGTGCCGAATTTTTTGTTAATTTCAATAAATATGCATGTGCTATTTTAGTTTGTTTGAATAAAGTTTCGATCTAGCTGAGCTGCGTCAGTACTATTTGCTCTACTTGAAGCAAGAGAATCAAATAAGTTATAATTATGATATTTTCTAAAAGACTATATCTATATAGGTCATTTTTTTCCATTTTATGTATTTAATTCTAATCTAGCTGTCATGGTGAATAAAACATCATTTTGAGATTGGAGGTACCACATAGGTGATGCTGCGCTCGTGAGTGAAATTAAGTCATTCCTACGAAAGATTAGAGTTTGATCGAGGTGATACGTGTGTGGATATGACTCCAGTTTGATGTCTACTTTGATTGTAGTGACAATGAAACCAACACAGAAAGTAAATGGCCCCGCAAAGAATCTTTTTGCTTATGCGAATGCGATGATGATGATGATGGAAGCATTGTCGCCAAGAGCAAAAGTTCTCTCCCTCTATCTTTTCTTTAATCTCTATCTGCAAATATAATAAAGAAACAAAAGGACAGAACCATCCTCCTGAGAGCTCTATATAAATGTGAATTTGGCTGATCAAGGTGAGACAGACACAGATTGTAGAGATAGACAGATACATCGGGAGAGTTTGAAGGGGTTTGTCCCCTCCCAATAAAAAAGAAATAGAGAGAGAGAAAGGAGAGCACTGTTAAGAGCTTGATAGGAACTTTTGTTGCAGGAGAGATGGCACCTCAAGCTATTGCTTTTGCATCATGCATTGTAATATCGCATGTGCCTTTTGATATGTTCGGGTGGAATAGCTACAAGTGCCATCTCTTTTCAACAAAAGCTCCTTTAACCTCGAGAAGTTATTGCATGATCCATCTTTTTCCAGCTCAGTCCATCTCTCTCTCTCTGCCCCTCCTTATGGCATGCGTGTGTCTATGTTTGCACGGTACAAGATATTTTCTCCTATGGCGTGGCCTATGTTTCTTTCCTTTTTGTGTGCGAGATGAATGATTGCTTGCCATACTAATGATGCTTTTACTTGCTCTACTACGCCCAAGCTTGATTGTGTTAAGATCCATAAAAGTTGTATTCCTTCGATATGACATTTACGTAGCGTGATGTGTAGTATAGATAATAAGAGTAGATTGTTCGAGTATTCTAATTGAATGCACGGTGTGTGAGTTTTTTCTTGTATTATTCAGCCATAGTTTCATTATCGGGTATTTTAATTTCGAGAGTCATAATTAATTTGATTGTTATGCATGGGAATTTTTTTTTTTTTTGGCCTATTAGCTCAATTTTTTGCATCCTTTTGATGGGCTATACGTATGCGTGAACAGGCTAACTCCTAATCTTTCGACAGTGGAAATGCTTGCTAATTTAAAATGCTTCTCTATACGTTTATCTTTATTTTTCGTCCAGCTGGGCTAAGTGATGTGAGGTCAACAATTAGTCCTCAAGTACTGAATAAGTTCCATTCATATATTCTCGTACACCACATTTCCTCCAATCTGAACTTCAAAATATGTGGTCTCATAGGAATATACTTTAAGTGCAAGAAAAAGAAAGTATATAATCTAAACATCTAAGTAAGTCGGTTTCGTGAGAAATTATTCTTTGTAAAGAGTCTCATATCTTTTGTTCATGAGCTTATTATATTATAAACAATTTTCAGTTTGTACCATCCTTCCTCTAGTATGGGATGTGGCATTAGAGCTGGTTTTAACTCCTTCCATTCAATTTATTCTTTCCCAAACTTCCATTCCAAATTGAATATGAGTGATTCTATGGATGCAAAGATCGAAATGTGAAATCAGTTCATGAAGTGACGTGTGCCGACCATGGGTTTCTTTCTTCGACAATGAGGAGTTATATCAGTATTACAACAATTTTACCTGGCCAGACATGTTTGTCTGCGAACTATAAAGGTTTTATTACCTTCATCTTTTGTAGAACCAGAGGGGTTCAGCGTCACGAGGAAAAAGGTGCTTTGCTTCTACAGCAAGAAAAATGCATACATATCTGCTAAGCAAAGGAAAAGGAAACAAATGGAAGAAAACCAAGGGGCGAGAAAGAAGGAACCGTAGACCTGCTCGAGTATTGCATTTCCATCAGGCGTTGTAATCCCGGTGTACGTTGGTCGGTTGTGTGGTCAAAAAAATGTATTGTGTACCCGTCTTTCTTATCTAACGTCTAAATTCGAATTATTGAGCATTCATAGCGAGGATCAATGTATTCCAACCATTATTCAATGCAAACGAGACGAAAGAACTGCCAGACTCGGTGAAGGTCCGTGAGATGTTTTCGGGCAGCTTTCATTGGACAAGATTGAGCCAATGAAAACTCACGTTTGCTACCAAGGAGTGTGCGGTCTGGGCACAATCTTGGGCTTCCGGAAAAGTGGCCTATGTGATAGTTGCTGTATTTCAGTTCAATCCTGTTCAATTTTATCTGGTTTTGTTGCAAAAGCAGAAGATAATGAACCACCAAGTTTGAAAACAGAACCGATTTACACACTACAACTTACCTTGGTTTGGTTCGAAACTTTTGGTCCCACCATATTAATGCGGTACAATTCCGCTTTGTGTCATCGGCTTCGTGTCAATATGCTCACCCCTACCATCAAACACGAAAAATTCGTGTATATATCCAATACATGGGAAAACCCAAATTAGTCAAGACTCTTACCAAAGAGATAATCATCAAGGTTTTTTTCTTTTTTTCACCGAATATCTAGCACAGATTTCAATCCAAGAGATGATCATTACAGAAGGCTATCCAAGTTTCAGCACGCACTCACCAGAGAGAGAGAGAGAGAGCTCCAATCTTTTCCCTAATGTAACGAGAAGTTCAACCAGCACATGGACAATGATTAATCACCTTCATAGTAATTTTCACATAGCCACTGAGCATCAATGCCAATGGCCAGCGGCTTAAAAGTAGGGACGATCCGGGCAACAGCAGGAAAAAAAGAAAGTTGAAATAACAAGGTTGTGAAAGAAATGATATCATTTCTATTCATCCACGAATGTTTCTTACATAATCAGCCCACAAATAAAATTCGATTGAGAATGGGGAAACAGATCGCAGTAAATATAATTTGAAAACGAGAAGCTTATTTTTTCTATGCTTGCAATCTCCAAGATTATTCGATGGGAAAGTAATCGACCGAGAGGAAGGGGAAACAAGCGTATTCATCTGTAAACAAAAATTTGTTTAGTTTATCCGTCAGATGGTCGTTTGGGCCAACTTTAGCATATTCAACTAGTCCACCTTCCCGAACAATCTTAAAGGTGTACTCCCCCATTAGTCTAGTGTATTCAGAATTTTACCAATAAAGTTTGAATTCAAGATCACAAAACGAGGAGCAATGTATTGTCATCTAAGTCAACACCTTATTGGTGTTCGAACATCACCGCAATATGGAAAACAAACATAAATTTGTTTTTTAATTTCTACCTCCAACACCCACAAATCTTTATTGCGAGTGGCCTCGAATACCACATGTTGACAAAAGTTGGACGTGGATTATGACAAAGGAAAGCGATTTAAAAACATAATCACTCAAGAGATCTTCATATATATGACTTGAGTAATTTATTCTTCAAAATTATCTAGTATCACTTGAGTCATTCCATGAAAAAGAACGATTGTTCAAAATTAGAAGTGAATTCTATCAACCAATCCACTGTTTTTGTAACTGATACACTTTGGTTAGAATTCGATCAAGTTTCCGTCGAACCGGTGAGTTGGCGAGCACATGGCCAATTTTCCATGCCACATCATCAACAACTCTGCGAGAAATTGACCATATACTAACCAAAGTACATCAATTGCAAAATATTCACAATTTAGCGTATCAAGAGATTAAAATCAAAATTCAATGATAAGATTGCGAAGTCTACTAAGAAGAGTAACCATGGGTGCAAATTACCCCATATGTCAAGAAGTGTAAGGCATGCATGACTCACGAGACAATTGCCTTCAAAGCCCAAACCCAATCAGGAGATTACTCAACGAGAGAGAAAAAAAAAAAGGAGTTTATTCTCTTGATTACTGGCCAGTAATGAGATATGGAGTTGACTCTTCAATCTTTGACTCGAGACGTTGACCCTTCCTTTATTTGCTAGGGGAGAGATCCTCCATATCTCTCTTAGCCAGTCGCACGGGATTCACTTCACACATTTTTAAAATAGAGGCTGCTTGAAGTTGGGAAGGTTGACCATATCTTTTTCCCCACGGATTTCACATTTATGGACTCAAGACTTACAAGTGGATCTTGGGGTTGACTGTAAATTTCCTAATGCGAAAGCTTAGATTTGGGTTCAACGTATCAATAGGAGACCCACGTGGGGCAAGTCTTCTTTGAAAATTCTCCTTAGAAGTTGAGTGCTAATTATATGCTCTGATTCTGCCAACATCGTACAATTGACTTTATTCTAAAAGATTTATAAAAAGAACAAATTGATATGGCTATTTGTAATTGCTTTAGTGCCATGAGCTCGACAATATTCCACCGACCAAGAATGGAATCTGATATGAGTTTGTCGTGTATTGCCTCTGATTTGTTATGTCATATTACATGTGAGCATTGTCATTTCGTGTCATTTTCTAGTTGTGTTTTTTTGGATAATTTGTCATGTTATACTGCACGTGATTATTCTTATATTATGTCATTCTTATCGTTATATCTTGCACCAAATCTACCATATCGGGTTGTATGTGATTATTGCCATGTTATTTCATCATCATGTTTCGCATTCAATTTGTTATGTTAAACTTCATGTGTTTATTGCCAATTTCTTACGACAATAGTTGAATTTTGCATTTTGATCCGCATTCTCCATAATGTTATCACGGAAAAGCGCAAGTGACATTGGAGTTCCTAGATCGAATAGATGAGGATTGATTATGGAAATTCAAAATGGAAGAGCGAGAGCATCGAGCTTGAATTGAAGATCTTTTTGAATGATGGGAAGAAACGAAACCGACTGCATGAGATGCGGGGGTTCCAAAAAGAGATAGAGATTATCTGGGTGAATAAAATAAAGGGAGATTTTCTGGGTGAATAAAAGCGACGGCATGAGAGCGGATCTTGCTACGTTCATGGAGAGATCTGATGAAGAGCAGAATCTGGAGACACCGACCATGCTCAAACCTTATGAAAATAAGTTTCCATAAGTACTTCGAGCTCATTGTGCGTTTTTTTTGGTATCAATATGAAAACAAATCACTGCTAGATCTCTGCATTTAAACCATTAAGTTGAGACGCTCATCACATGTTTGCTGAAACTGCTTGGAAACGTGATTGTATGACAATGATTATTTCTGTCAATTTTCCAAGGCAGACGAATCTGGCTTGAGTAAATTTGTTTGATTCGATGAGTTGGTCATTTTTAAGCATGATTTTGTGGAATATTTACTCAATAACCGAGAGTAATCCATGTCTCTGTTCTATTCCCGGACTCGGTGGTCATCAACGGCTTTCATCTGCGTGGTTTCGGGTTTGAATCCATGCTGCGAGTATCAATCTCTGGATAAATTTGCGCCGGTTGGTCATCCCTATTTACGCAGCTATTTGCTTTGGTTATGATGCAACCGTGCAAGTGAGCTTTGGGCGGCGACTGGTGAGGGGAACTGTGACCGGCAACGACATCGGTTGGTCTGACACCCAAGAAGTCATGAGCTTCTTAATAAAGGTGGGCTTTGGATCAAATAAGGCTGTGACTTGAGTTGGGCTAGAGGCTTAGAATAAGGGCTCCAATAATAAGCACGCGATGAGAATGAAACAAGGCAGCTATTAGAGATTGAAGACTGAAGAGGTATTTTGTTCCTAATCATTGCATATATAATGCAAGGACATCCCACATTATATATGCAGTGATTATATAAAATACCTCTACAATGGAAATGGCCTGTGTCGCTCTCATCGTGTATTTATCTGGTAATCATGTCCAATTGCTTGTATTTTCTTCAATTTTGCCAATGCCACTTTATATTAATCATCATTTTAGTTGTTGCAAATATTTAAGAGACTCATAAGATGATAAAAAAGTAAAATTAGAAAACTATAGATCCTGTTAAAATATGTCTCGAGTTTGAGCTCAATGCAAAATTCCAAATATTTTGAATTGGATATGTTGCAGACGTTTGAAATCGAGCAAAGAAGATCTGAAGATCAACTCCCCAAAATTTGAATCTATGTTGGAGAATCTGGCCGCTGAAATAGGGAAGTTCAACTTTGACTTAAACTTAGATTTTGTTTAAAATATACAGAGATATGTTTTGGATAAAATCGTTTAAGATAAGAAATAGAATCTTATGAGAAGTCGGCGAAGAATAAAGGTCTCACTTTTATATATAGACTTGTGGCCGTGGGTGGTAGTTGTTGATCATGAAGAATTGGTCTTGAAGCGCAGTCTTGTCGTTGAGTGCTTGGGAGAGATTTTTCTTTGTCGTTCTTGTCTGTGAATTGCATCCAAGAAGATTTAGTGTTCAAGCCAATTAAATCTTGTGGTAAGATTTGTGTGTAATTCCTTTGTGAGCTTGAGAGATTATTTCTTGAGGAATTTCGGAGCTAAACACTGCGTGCGTTGTTGGGTGTAATTGGGGCTTGGGAAACATCGAGAGAGTGTTTGAGTGACTCGAGTGTGTAATCTCCTTGTATCGCTTGATCTATAGTGAAATTCGTCACTACTCTCCCCGTGGACATAGGTCTTTACGACCGAACCACGTAAATCTGGTGTCCGATTTATTTTCTTCTTTTGTCTATATTATTGTTCGATTGCTCGCCTTATCGCAACAATTGGTATCAGAGCCAGATTTGGCTAAGTTGAAGCGAATCAATGGCGACAGAAGAAGTAAAAGTGAGAATCGAAAGATTTGATGGGAATGATTTTGGTTTCGGAAGATGCAAATTGAAGATTATCTTTACTGATGAAACGCACTTACCCCTATCTGGGGGAGAAACCGAGTCGGTGAAGCAAGCTGATTGGGATTTGCTGGATAGACGAGCTATGGGTGTTATTCGGCTAAAGTTGGCTTGTAACGTCGCGTTTAACATCTTGAAGAAGAAGACCATTGCTGATTTGATGCAAGCCCCATCAAATATGTACGAGAAGCCCTCTACGATCAACAAGGTCTATCGATGCGACGTCTGTTTAATTTGAAGATGAGCGAAGGTACGTCGATTGCGTATCATATCAATGAATTCAATGTGATTGTTAGTCAATTGAGTTCAGTTGAGATTGACTTTGAAGATGAGAAACATGCTTTGATTCTATTATCCTCATTATCTTATAGTTGGAATACTACCGTTACTGCTGTTAGTAATTCCTCTAGGTCAACAAGTTTGACGTTTGATGGGGTTCGAGATTTAATTCTGAGTGAGGACATTCGTAGAAGAGAATCTGACAAACCTATATCTGCTGCTTTAGTAGGTGAAAATAGAGGAAGATCTAAAACACGTGTGGGTAAGAGTAAAACTAATATGAACAAGGGTAGTCAGTCTAGGACTGCTGATGTTGTCTGTTGGAGCTGTGGCAAGAGGGGGCATCTTAGAAGGAATTGCCTTAAGCTGAAGAATGAGAAGGGTAAGGAAATTACAGTTGATTCTCGAGATAATACCGATTATGTCTTATCTCACACGATTATTCATCGTTTGATGGATGGATTATGGATTCTGGTTGTTCTTTTCATGTTACACAAAATAGAAACTGGTTTACTACTTATCAATGCATGGATGATAGTAAAGTGCAGTTGGGGAACAATACGAATGCGATGTCATCGGTATTGGCAATATTAAAATCAAAATGCATGATGGTATCGTGAGGACTTTGACTGGAGTAAGGCATGTTCCGAGTTGAAGAAGAACTTAATTTCCTTGAGTGCCCTGAATTCAGCTGGGTATCGATATATTTCAGAATGTGGAATTTTGAAAATTGTTCAAGGTGATTTAATAATAATGAAAGGAATCAAGCACAATGGCCTATATGAACTTCAAGGTGAGATAGTGACAAATTTCGCTGCAAAGACTTCGAATGCATCTGTTCAATAGTCTGAATTATAGCATATGCGTTAGGGGCACATTGGCGAGAGAAGCCTGAAGGTTTTAAGTGAAAGAAATTTGATATGTGGTTATATTTCTAACGAACTGAATGTATGCGAGTCTTTGTGATTTAGATCAGCGGCGGAAAATGCAGTTCAGTACGACTGTCAAAGAAACCATGGAAATTGCAGAGTTAATTCACTTGAATGTTCGCGGGTTATCGTGGTTTCCTTCAAGGAAGAGTGCTAGATATATGCTAACAGTTATTAATGACTACTCAATGAAGACGTGGGTATTTGTGCTTAGGCACAAGTTTGATACTTTTCTCAGGATCAGATAGTTGATAGCTTTGATTGAAAAGGAGACTAGTAAGACAATCAAGCATGTGCGGACTGACAGTAGCATGGAGTTTTGCTCAAAGCTGTTAAATGAATTCTGCATGAAGGAAGGTATAGTGAAGCATCGCACTAATGCTGATGAACCACAATATGTTGCAGAATTGATGAGCAAAACGTTGCTAGAGACAGCCCATAAAATGCTCTCTAGTGCTGGTATGGCTAGGAGATTCCTAGCGGATGCACTAAGTACGGCGAGCTACCTAATGAATAGATCCCCATCGACTGCGATTGGATATCGAACTCCTAAAGAAGTGTGGTCAAGTAACGTTGTTGATTATTCTGTTCTTAGAATATTTGGTTGCCCATGTTATATTCGAGCGAGTGATGGTAAGTTCGATGGAAAGGTAAGAAAATGCATATTCCTAGGCTATGCACAAGGTGAGAGGGGTTATCGATTGCGATGCCCAAAGTTAAATTCACCTATTATAAGTAGAGACGTTACTTTTGACGAGTCTCCAGTACTTCTGGCTAGGAGTGATTATAGCAGTGTTCAAACGGATCTGAACGGTGTTCAACTTAAGGTGGAGTTGCGACCAGAAACTCCTGAGGTAACGTATACGGGTACTAGCAACATAATCGACACAGATGTTGCTTGATGAGCAAAACGTTGCTAGAGACAGCCCATAAAATGCTCTCTAGTGTTGCTATGGCTAGGAGATTCCTAGCGGATGCACTAAGTACGGCGAGCTACCTAATGAATAGATCCCCATCGACTGCGATTGGATATCGAACTCCTGAAGAAGTGTGGTTAGGTAACGTTGTTGATTATTCTGTTCTTAGAATATTTGGTTGCCCATGTTATATTCGAGCGAGTGATGGTAAGTTCGATGGAAGGGTAAGAAAGTGCATATTCCTAGGCTATGCACAAGGTGAGAGGGGTTATCGATTGCGGTGCTCGAAGTTAAATTCACCTATTATCAGTAGAGACGTTACTTTTGACGAGTCTCCAGTACTTCTGGCTAGGAGTGATTATAGCAGTGTTCAAACAGATCTGAACGGTGTTCAGCTTAAGGTGGAGTTGCGACCAGAAACTCCTGAGGTAACGTATACGAGTACTAGCAAAGTAATCGACACAGATGGTGCTTGATGAGCAAAACGTTGCTAGAGACAGCCCATAAAATGCTCTCTAGTGCTGGTATGACTAGGAGATTCCTAGAGAATGCACTAAGTATGGCGAGCTACCTAATGAATAGATCCCCATCGACTACGATTGGATATCGAACTCCTGAAGAAGTGTGGTCAGGTAACGTTGTTTATTATTCTGTTCTTAGAATATTTGGTTGCCCATGTTATATTCGAGCGAGTGATGGTAAGTTCGATGGAAGGGTAAGAAAGTGCATATTCCTAGGCTATGCACAAGGTGAGAGAGGTTATCGATTGCGATGCCCGAAGTTAAATTCACCTATTATGAGCAGAGACGTTACTTTTGACGAGTCTCCAGTACTTCTGGCTAGGAGTGATTATATCAGTGTTCAAATGGATCTGAACGGTGTTCAGCTTAAGGTGGAGTTGCGACCAGAAACTCATGAGGTAACGTATACGGGTACTACCAAAGTAATCGACACAGATGGTGCTTGATGAGCAAAACGTTGCTAGAGACAGCCCATAAAATGCTCTCTAGTGCTGGTATGGCTAGGAGATTCCTAGCGGATGCACTAAGCACGGCGAGCTACCTAATGAATAGATCCCCATCGACTGCGATTGAATATCGAACTCCTGAAAAAGTGTGGTCGGGTAACGTTTTTGATTATTCTGTTCTTAGAATATTCGGTTGCCCATGTTATATTCGAGCGAGTAATGGTAAGCTTGATGGAAGGGTAAGAAAGTGCATATTCCTAGGCTATGCACAAGGTGAGAGGGGTTATCGATTGTGGTGCCCGAAGTTAAATTCACTTATTATCAGCAGAGAAGTTACTTTGGATGAGTCTCCAGTACTTCTGGCTAAGAGTGATTATAGCAGTGTTCAAACAGATCTGAACGGTGTTCAGCTTAAGGTGGAGTTGCGACCAAAAACTCATGAGGTAACGTATACGGGTACTAGCAAAGTAATCGACACAAATGGTGCTTGATAAGCAAAACGTTGCTAGAGACATCCCATAAAATGCTCTCTAGTGCTGGTATGGCTAGGAGATTCCTAGCGGATGCACTAAGTACGGCGAGCTACCTAATGAATAGATCCCCATCGACTGCGATTGGATATCGAACTCCTGAAAAAGTGTGGTCAGGGTAATGTTGTTGATTATTTTGTTCTTAGAATATTCGGTTGCCCATGTTATATTCGAGCGAGTAATGGTAAGCTCGATGGAAGGGCAAGAAAGTGCATATTCCTAGGCTATGCACAAGGTGAGAGGGTTATCGGTTGTGGTGCCCGAAGTTAAATTCACCTGTTATCAGCAGAGAAGTTACGTTTGACGAGTCTCCGATTTCGGCTAGGAGTGATTATAGCAAGAAATTCAAACAAATCTGAACGGTGTTCAGCTTAAGGTGGAGTTGTGACCAAAAACTGCTGAGGTAACGTATACGAGTACTAGCAAAGTAATCGACACAGATGGTGCTTGTAGCGAGGTGGAGCCTATAGAGCCAATGGTTGCTATAACTGCTGATACTGACAAGGTACATATTCGATCTCCTGACATATATGGATGCAACAATGGTTTTGCTTTATCTGCGGTTAAGGAGGTTGCATCGGAAAATCCTTGCGGAGCAGTTAAAGGTGCATGTGGAGTTGGTATTCTGATGAGGTCCTCGGTTATGGCGAAGTTCAAGCAAGGCTTGGACTTGAATAATATCTGTGGCGGTTGAGCCCATCGGGGACTATGGAAGAGTAGCAGCAGAGTTTGAATTTTTGCGAAGTGATTGCGACTTGGCTCAAACGTCGAGCCAAGGTGGAGATTGTTAAAATATGCCTCGAGTTTGAGCCCAATGCGAAATTCCAAAATATTCCGAATTAGATATGTTGCAGACGTTCGAAATCGAGCAAAGAAGATCCGAAGATCAACTCCCCAAAATTTGAATCTACGTTGGAGAATTTGGTTGCTGAAATAGGAAAGTTTAACTTTGACTTGGACTTGGATTTTGTTTAAAATATACAAAGATATGTTTTGGATAAAATCGTTTAAGATAGGAAATAGAATCCTATGAGAAGTCGGCAAAAGAATAAAGGTCTCACTAGTGCTTGGGAGGGATTTTTATTTGTCGTTCTTGTCTCGTGAATTGCATCCAAGAAGATTTAGTATTCAAGCCAATTAAATATTGTGGTAAGATTTGCGTGTAATTCTTTCGTGAGATTGTGAGATTATTTCTTAAGGAATTTCGGTGCTAAACACTGCGTGTGTTGTTGGGTGTAATTGGGGCTTGATAAACACCGAGAGAGTGTTTGAATGATTCGAGTGTGTAATCTCCTTGTATCACTTGATCTATAGTGAAATTCGTCGCTGCTCTCCCCGTGGACATAGGTCTTTACGACCGAACCACGTAAATCTAGTGTCCGATTTATTTTCTTCTTCTATCTATATTATTGTTCGATCGCTCGCTTTTCGCAACAGATCCAACGATCTCCACATTGTTGAGAAAATATTCCCTAAGTGATTTTGAAGATTGACAAAACTTATCTGAAGTATAAACTTTGATTATGATAATAAGTATTTTTCACGTAGAAAGTCTAATTGGACATGATCAAACAATAGCAATCAAAACCAAAGTCATGGTTTATTTATTACCTTCCTTATATGTTTTGTCAAACGGTCAGGAATGAGATAATATCCTCGTGCAACAGCTAATAGTGATTGATTGTATTTCTTGCATTATTTTATAAAGTGTTCCAAAGCAAAGTGTTCTAATTATCATTCAAAGTTTCAACTTTCCTGGAACGATCTTCTTGAGGTGATTCATTCCTTCTAAGTAAAGGCACTCGACTTATGAAAACCCAATCTGCTATATGGGTGGCAAAATTTCTGGGAAACCTCATCCTCGACGATCTTGAAGCAATCAAACTTTCTTGATGAAATCAAGCTAACGGGTAGATTGACCGGAAAATCTTTCTCGGAGATATGTCCAACAGTCAACTTAGACTAAGAGGAGCATAAGAGGAGGTCTCGAAGTTGAGAGAAGTATCGCTTTAAGAGAAATGAAACTTTTAATTCCAAAGTCTTAAGAGTGTTTTGTGATCAAATACCTTCGTCTCTATAAGCATAATTGTGTAATCATTTAGAGATCAAGAGTGTGTAAAGAGATAAAAACACGAGCTTAAGTGTTCAAAGCTCAAATCTTATAACCTTTGATTGGTTCATCTTAGTAAAATCCAGCCAATAGGTAGTAGCACAAGAGAGTGGACATAAGCTTGCAAAAGCCAAATCACTATAATTTTTTGTGTGTAATTCTCTATCCCTTACTCTCTTTAATTATTGTGATACAATTGCACACCGGTAAGACTCGACCATCACCTTCCATCCATTAGTGTTTTGTTGCAATATTTCTTTAAATCCTTTTATTTCCACACAATGACCTATTCATCCCCTCTAGGTGATAGTTTTAGCCATAACACACATCTACAGTACTTCATACATGTACGTTGTGGATGTTAAATCAAATTCATATTTTGCTTATTCTTGTTTTTGTCTAAGCTATTGGGAACTGCTTTGAAACTAATGCTTTGTCAAGCTTTCTTCAATCTGCTTCCATCTTTGGATCTTCTCTTGTAACAACCTTATTTGATCAAACTTAGCTGTGATAACACATCTACAAATGCCTGCGTCTTCAATCGAACTTGAAACAACTAAAAAGATTGTTTTCTGCCTCTAGCTAAGGGGTGTTGGTGTCAAGCTTCAACAAGTTAGTGCCAGATACTTATTCATGCCAAGCTTTTGCCTAGTCATTATCGATGCTTTTGATTTTCGCTTACGGTTTTCCGTTTAAATTTAGAAAAGAGACCCCATTTAGGTATTGTAAAAAATTATCTACGATTCTATATATATTTAAATGTTTTCCTAATGCTCAAGTATTTCGACTAAACAAAAGTCAAAGTGGGAGTTTCGTCAAATTGATGAGAAGTCAAAGTTAGGTAGTAGGAGTAAAGCATCCGGTAATTTTGGAAGGGGTTGTATTGATGAGTGGCCACAAGGCATACCATACTTCATTTGAATTTTTCAAATTTTTAACCATATTTCGTGAATGAGGTCGAACACTAGAATTAGAAAAGTTTCCTGATTTGGGTTTGAGCTAGAGACATATCTAACACGAATAAAGATTATTAAATTCATCTAAGAGTTGGTAAATTCAAAGCATTCATGAATAAGACAAATGCAACACGGTCAAATAAAAATAAAAAAGATGGTAATTTGCATATTGTAAAAAAAGATTTGGTGATTGTATAAAAGTGTAAGTTACCAATAAGTTGTCAAGAAATTACTCGACCGGTAAGTTTCTTTTTCCAATTTTTTTAACACTTACTGACTCCTTTAGAGATGTACTAATATGGAGAAGAATCCATTCTTTGTTTTAATGTAATAGTAAAATCATTCTTAGAAAATCATAAGTATCCAATATCATCAATATTCTGACACTCAACTTTCAAATTGCATCCTTCTCCATCCTCATCAATATATTCAACCATCTTATTTTAACAAAAACTCGATTGAAGGATTCAATAATTCTGCAAATTTTCCATTTGAGTGCTACATAAAAAATGAAGAGGTTCCTCAATGGACCAGGAGAAAAAACTTAAAAAGGACTAAAGCCATGTCAAAGCAGAAGGGTAATCAACTAGAACGGAAAGGATTGACATTGATGCAAGGCCTGCAAAACTTATTTCTACATATCCTGTATCCATGACTATTGATATGCGTAGTTTATTATGTTCTAAAACACAAAAATGATGTCCCATGCCAGAATTATGGCATGGAATGTAGGGACCAAGTGTCATGTTATTCCTTTGATTGAATAAAATATAATTTGCCGGCATAAGCACGAAAGAAATTATCCAAAAAAAGCCTCTTTTTTCAAAATTATCCAACACCTTCTAAAAGTATATCTTCTTATGCAAAGTAAGTTATTTATTATCCCACAAGGTGGAATATGCTTGTTATGGTATTAATCCCGTCTTCACGTAGCGATGCGACTTTTTTGAACCATTATTAATTGATCGACCTTGATGCAAAGTTTCTTTCACCTCTTTATTTATGTGTAAGTTTGGATAATTTATGTCGCCTTTCTCTCCATTAATGCAATCTACAAGTTTCCCACTAAGCTTCCATCCTACTTTTAAAGCTTTCAAATGCACGTAGCTAATCAAGAGGTCGATTCGCTTTCATTTTTTAAATAAATAAAATTGGCTTTTTCGTCAGCAATTTTTTATTGATTGAATTTTATTCATGTATTTGAGATCTCTTATGTATAATTTTCCCTTTACTTACCAGCAGAATTAACAGCAATAATAATTTTTTTTTTTTACAAGTTCTCTCGACATACTGGTTGAGAAATAAAGTACAGTAAAAAAGCAGTAACCAATGTGCCTAAGAAAGGTAAACTCGTAAAGTGGTAAATTCTTTGTTATTCAAATTTTCTATATGAATTAATTGTGAAAAATTGATTTTCTATGACCGGAGAAATGACCTCATAGCAACATCTCTTCAATGACGCAAGATTCGTATTCAAAGAAGTCCATCACATGGGTAAGTTCTCTTTGAAGCAGAATTCTTGTAGCGTTGAAAGGGGACACTCATACATAAGTTATCATCAATTAGCTGGCCAAGATTCTGTCCGCGGTGGTTCTTTTCCGAGAATATAAGGTGGAAGCATAATGGATTATAATTGGTCGGCCAAAAAGATTAATTAGAAGTATAATCCGAATGTTAATTAGAATCAAATCCTGCAGTTCTTTTCCATCTTCCTTTGCGCCGAAGAACAAAATCGATTGCACTATGGAAGATATTCTTTTCGGTGGAAGGGCATGATCAAACCCTGCAAAATCATGCACACTAAAAACCTATATAATCCGAATGATGTTAGATATATTATGATTAATCCACAATTAGATATTTAGATAAGTAAACCACATTCAAAACTTACCATTCAATCAGGCATGCAAAATCACTTAATATATCAATTTTGTAAACTCTACATCCATATTGTTCTGCACAATCAAAAGGGTAGGAAATCAATCGATAAAGTGGAAACATGATCTTCACCCTCTTTTTAAAAAAAAATGCCCCTCGCCCAGGAATCGAATGCATGCATTTTGAACAAGGGCCCCCTAAGGACACTATATGTTTCGCTAAAATTCCCTTGTACAACTTGATCCCTCATTCATTTGTAATCTCATCAAAATCTTCATATGTTTATTGGCTAGCTGTTTGAGTTCAGCATCTTCTTTTCCAACCTCACATGTGATGGACAACAATGGGGATAATTGTCCAAAAATTTTAAACATATTGTATTTTTGTCGATTAATAGTTATAAACCTTTCAATTTTGTCTATTTTACCAATTGAATCTACCCGGTCAATTTTAACTGAATTCCCGATGTGTGACGGTTTGTCTGTGCAGCCGGTCTACGCTAGCATGGATAATCTTTAATAATATCATAATATTTTTTTTTTTGAAGTTTTATTAAATTTTTTTTTTCCTTTTTCCTTTTTTCTCATTTCATCGTGTATTTTTTATTTACCAGTGGCCAGCAAGGGTCACGACACCCTCATCCGCGGCTTCTTGAGCTCACACGGCCATGGCCAGGAGCTTGAGATCTGGTGATCAAGGGGCCCACCATATAGCTTGAAGCTCATTCCAGATTTTGTGTTCATATTTGCGAGCCTTGAGCTCTCACAGTCGCTGCCATGAGCTCAAAGCTTAAGCAACGGACAAGGCTGGGCGAGGCCAAGTGAGGCCTGCACAACCCTCACCATCGCCCTTGCCGACCACTCGTAGAAAAAAAAAATAAAGAAACAAAAGAGAGAAAAAATGACAATGGAAAAAGGAAAAGATGAATCTAAAAAAAAATAGAAAAAATATTAACATATTATTAAATATGTCCACATTAGCGACGGACACCACATAGAACAGCCGATGTCCGCGTCACGTAATTCCAGCCAAAATTGGCCAAATGAACTCAATTAGCAAAATTGAAATATTTAAGACTTAATCGACAAAAATGTAATAGGATTAGGACTTTTGGACAATTTTCTCAACAACGAAGTCATCATCATACCCTTTGTTTTTACTTAGTCCAAATTGTTTGTCCCCCTCATCCTTTGGCCACACATTAGGTCATAGTTTAGAGCCTTGTAATCCCATCTCCAACCTAATGTAATTCATAGGAAAAGAAAGTGGATACTTCGTATCGCATTTTTATTGCTATTTCAATAATTGATTTGCCTAGTCACGACTTGCTTGAGGTGGTTGCAACATATGTGGATATGACTCTAGTTAGATGTCTACTTTGATTGTAGTAACAACGAATCCAACATAAAAAGCGAATGGCCCCGCAAAGAATAATTTTACTAATGAGAATGGAATGATGATAATGATGATGATGGAAGCATTGTCGCCAAGAGCACAAGTTCCCTCCCCTTTCTATACTTCAATCTCTATCCCCGAATTTAAAGAAGAAACAAAAGGACAGAAGAATCCTCTCGAGCTCTATATAAATGTGCATTTTGCTGATTGAGATGAGACAGATACAAATTGTGTTGTGCAGAGATAGATACATCTAGAGAGTTCTTAGAATTCCATCCCCCCCCCCCCCCACCAACCCCCAACAAAAAAAAAAAGAGAGAAAGGAGAGCACTGGCTAGAGCTTAATAGGAGATTTTTGTCGCAGGAGAGGTGGCACCTCGAGCTATTGCTTGTGCATCATGCATTGTTATATTGCATGTCCCTTTTGATACGTTTGCGTGGAATAGCTACAAGTGCCACCTCTTCGCGACAGAAGCCTCTTTAACCTCGAAAACTTATTGGATGGTCCATCTTTATCCTGCTCGGTCCATCTCTCTCTCTCTCTCTCTCTCTCTCTCTCTCTCTCTCTTCTTCCCTCCTTACGTCGCGCGTCTATATTTGCCCGGTATGAGATGTTTCTCTTGTGGTCTGGCCTATATTTCTTTCCCTTTCTGTGTATGTAACTAGTGCTTATTCGCCATTCTAACTGATGTTTTTACTTTCTTTACTATGACAAAGCTTGATTATGTTATTATCCGTAAAAGTTGTATTCCATCAATACAATCTCTATGCCACATGATGTGTAGAAAAGATGATAAGAGTGGATTGTTCGGGTCATTTGATTAATCACATAGTGTGCGAGTTTCTTCTTGTCTCGGTCAACGTTAATTTCCTTAATAGATTTCTCAATTTCAATGATCATAGATTTGATTGTTATGCATGGCAATTTTTTTAGCCTAGCTAGCTCGGTTTTTGCATGCTTTTCATGGCTATATGCCTATATATGAACGGGCTAACTATCTTTTATGTTGCTAATTTAAAATGCATCTATATTAGTTTACGTTTATTTTTTCATCTAGCTGGGCTAATGTCATACGTGACGTGAGGTCAACATTTGAAGAAGTTCCATTCATATATTCTCAGACACCACATTTCCTCCAATTTGAACTTCAAATGTGTGAACTCGCGGGAATACACTTTAATTTATTTTTAAGTGCATATATATTGATCGATGATAAAATTGTGGCTCTCATCATTAGGACGAAGAAAAAGAAAATATATAATCTAAAAAACTAAATAAGTCAGTTTCTTAAGTAAATATTCTATGTGAAAAGTCCCATATCTTTTGCTCACGAACTTATTATATTATAAAGAATATCCATATTGTCCTGTCCTTCCATTCAATGGGATGTCGCATTAGATCAAGTTTTAACTCTTTACATACAATTTATTCTTTTCCAAACTTTAATTCCAAATTGAATGCCACCGATGCTAGGGATACAAAGACTGACGCGAAATTAGTTTACGAAGTGACATGTACTTAACTATAACTATCGCTTTCTTGTTCCAAAAATGAGGAGGTTATGTCGGTATCACAACAATTTTACCAGGCCAGACATGTTTGTCTATGAACTATAAGGTTATATTGGCTTCGTCATTCGCAGAACGAGAGAGCTTGGGTGTCACGGGAAAGAGATGCTTTGCTTCTACAGCGAGAAAAATGCATATATATCAGTTAAGCGAAGGGAAAGGAAACAAACGGAAGGAAACCAAGGCGAAAGAAAGAAGGAACCGTGGAGCTGCTCGAGTATTGCGTTTTCATCAGGCGTTGTAATCCCGGTGTACGTTGGTAGGTCGTGTGGTCAGAAAAATGTGTTGTGTACCCGTCTTCCTTAACTTACGTCTGAGTTCGAATCGTTATTGGAGCCGTCCGTTGTAAGAAACGAGGATCGATGTATTCCAATCATTATTCAATGTAAAATGGACGAAAGACCTGTCAAACTTCGGTAAAGGTAAGTGAGACGTTCTCAGATGGCTTTCACTGGACAAGATTGAGCCAATGAAAACTCACTTTTGTGGCCAAGGTGTGTGTGGTCTGGGCAGAATCTTGGGCTCCCAGAAAAGCGGCCTTTGTGATGGAAAGTTGCTGTGTTTCAATTCAATCCTGTTCAGTTTTATCTGGTTTAGTTGCATAAGCAGAAGATGATGAACCACGAAGATCGAAAACAGAATGATTTACACGCTACAAATCAGCTTGGTTGGGTATGGAACTTTTGTTCCCACCGAATTAATGCAGTATGATTCGGCTTCGTGTCATCAGCTTCGTGTCAATATGCTCACCCCTACCATCCAATGATCAAACACGAAAAATTCGCGTATACATCCAATACATGGGGAAAAACCAAATTAATCAAGACCCTTACCAACGAGATGATCATCATATGCTTTTTTCTCCTTGCAGGGTCTGCTTGGATGGCTCTGACCCGACCCTTCATTGATTACTGCATATGGGGATGGGACGACCTACCTCGTACTAGTCTCATGTACTAAAAAAACTTTTATGTCTAGCAAAAAGCAAATGACTACTACATAAAACAAAAATCAAAAAACAAATAACAAAGCACAGTCTGCAATTAAAAGCACACTTCATCAAGAATAGATCTGCCACCATAAATGTTTGGTGGTCGATCATGAGGTTTAATGATGAGCACATACTGAGACCTACTCCATTTGCAACAGCTAGGTACAATGGTTAGGTTTAGCTTCCTCATCACCATTGTTGTGCAGAAACATCGATATCAAAATGTTGAAAGAACACAAATCAAATGCCTAAACTTCTAGATCTATATCTAGATCTAGTTCGAAAAAGTCAAATACTCAAAACTTGACTTAAATTTAAATTGGGAGAGGAGAGCAGCCTAATCTCGGAGAGGTTGTGAAGCCATGTTACAAACATCCTCCTCAATTGCTGTTGATTGGATGAATGGCCGAATTGATCTCCACGTTTACCCAAGATCAATCGCAAAAAATTTTCACACACAAACTCCTAGAACAAATCGGGAGAGAAAAGAAAGACAGAGAGCTTCAAAAGAGGGAAGAACGCAGCAGGAATGCGAAGTTGTTACAAATTGCAACAAAAACCGAACATATACAAAATCACTATTTCTCAGCTTTCGATTCCTACTCGTGACAGCACTCTAAAAGAAATTTGCGAGCAACCTCCTTTTCTCAAGAAAATAGCAGGAATGCAAAGTGGTTACAAATCACGAACAAAACCGAACAAGAGCACGTGAGAAAGAACGAGACTAAAGGTAAGAACTCTGGCCCCCGGTGCCTCCGTGGCGTTGCTGTTGAAGTGAACGGAGAAGGAGGAGGAGCGGACGCTGGAGGGCTACGAGGGGAGGTCACCGTTTCTTTAGAGCAAGCGTAGTTGCATCGGCTAGGACTCACGATCCTGTACAATCCACTGCTTGTCAACATGAAAGTGTCCTTGCTATTGTCCTGGCCGAAAGAGAATACCGCGCCTAGAGCGGGCGACAACTCAATTTCGGCATCACACTGTATAGGAGTGTCCTTTGCGCAGGTGTAAGGGACTTGAGCGCTAGTGAAGTTGCCGCTGTTCTCAGGATTCTCCGTGCCCACCCAGATGCCGCCACTGCCATACAGATCCGCGTACAGGTATCTGGAATCAAAGTTCATAGAGTCTCAGCTCGTTGTCCTCGGTGATTTCGAATGAACTGAATTGTGGACATGATCTTTAAGAGGAATTGCTAGTGAATCAATGGACATACCGAGATCCGTTAAGCATGTTAAGCATGACGGTGGAATGAAGCTACATGGACTTACCTTCCATACAAGCACGGATCGGCCATAGACCGATAGAAGTAGCCTCCGGTGATCGATGCAGAACCTTGCGGATTCTGGGCCTGGGAGTGATTATATCCCATCACAGGAAAAATAGGCTTGATGGAGCTTGCAGATGTACTGCCGCCGGGGCTTTTCGGGGGATGATACAGGAACGGGCCCTCGTAGACGCGCCATCCATAGTTTCCGCCTTTAGTGACCATGTCCACCTCTTCGTATAGATCCTGTCAGGACAACGACCAGTCATCCCTTTCCGAAATCACAACCAAAAAGATAAAAAATAAAAAGGAAGAAGAAGAAAGAAACTGGGATGCCGATCAATCGGCACATGTGAAAGTTGCATTGATTCAAGGTGCGCATGCACATGCATCTCATGGACACGAACAATGGAAATTAGCATTACTGTTTTAATCTCTGACGCAGTTAATTGCATAATCACCAAATGACTGAGAGGAAACATATTCTGTGAAGTGCGAGCGAACCTGGCCGACGTCTGCACAGAGAAAGTAGGAAGGCCTTTCCAAGTCGAAGCTGCATCGCCAAGGATTCCTGAATCCCAGGGCCCAAATCTCGGGTTCTAATTCCTTATCCACAGCAAACGGATTGTCTTTAGGAACTGAATAATTTCCCCATAGTTTAGATTCACTAGTCGTCGTCGAATCTGCCATGACATACCACGAATGTAAGGCATACACGAAAAACTAAAGAAAAGAAAGACCAGGAAGGCTCGGAGTGAGCTGGAACATATTACAGAACACACATCGAAATTCAGATATAGTGCAAGCTCAGGCGCTAGTGGTTTACCTGGTAAGTTATCAACATCGAGCCTCATAATCTTTCCGAGCAAGGATTTTTTGTTCTGCGAGAAGTTGTAAGGATCGCCGATACTCCCTCCATCACCCATCATGAGGTACAAGTACCCATCTTTCGGTCCGAAAAGAATTTGACCGCCGTGATGAGCAGTGAACGGGAGGCCCATCGTGAATATTCTCCTCACTTCATTTGGATTAACGTTGCCGCCCTGAAAAAACACAGATTGCAACATGGGATTTATCCATATCCGTCACGGTAATGACGGGCGGAACAGTTAAAGCGACGCACAGTTTTGTTTACCAGCGAAGACTGATTGGTGGTGAACTCTGATATGACACTGTGATATTGGCAAGGGTTTGCCCCATTGTCCGGTCCTATCTTCGAAGGATCACATCCCACGTCCGAGTTGCACGAACACCTACCGGAACAATCAGGCCACTTGGCCTTATCACAATTGAAGGAAACAAAGAACCGGCCGTTGTTCTGGTAATTCGGGTGGAATGCCAGTCCCATCATCCCAAGCTCGCTCTCAAAATGCACTTCATCAGTCAGATCAAAGAAGGGGCTTGACTCGTTAATTCCTATTATCTCTCCCGAACCCTGCTCAGGGATCGTGGCGAGCCATATCTTACCAGGTTGATTGGATAAGAACACCCGATTTGAACCATCAGGATGAGCTACCATATTAAGGTAGGAACGGTTCCCGAGTTTCTCGAGGCAAACGCCACTCGGGGTGCTTGAATTCTCTGCACTACCTAACTTTACTGGTCCACCAGAGAAGCATACTGATGGGTCATCAGAAGCCCCACCAAATTCGTTGCAAAACTCTGCTGCTGAACTCCATGAGTCGGATATCTTGCTTCCAGAACTGGGTGTTGTTTTGGCTCTACTTTCAAAAGCAAAAGGAGAATTTAATATGGATGTGTTGTGGCACTTTTCCCAGAGATTCGAGCAGAAATCAAGCGTGTAGAGTTGGGACCGGATTGAATTTGCAGAAACTGAAGAGTTGCAGAGAACAGGAACCGCACGAGGTGCTTGTTTGACTCGACACAGTTCAGCCGAAAATGGATCACATCTCTGCGAAAAGCAAGCAGGCCCACAATATGTAAAATGGCTAAGGATGTTGAAAATTTTCCCCCTCTTACAGCTATGCTATATGTAAGTGCAACACAAACATTGTAGTAGCTATAACTTCATGGAAGCTTCAGAGACATGAAAAAAAGTACTCCAAAAGAGGAATCATTTCAGAGAAGTGGAAACCCGGGAGTGTAAATTGGATATTCATTAGATTCTACTTCCTTCACCGGCACATATTTATCTACTCTCAATGAAAAGGCAATCAATCACGCCAAAAATGTGTTTAGCAACACGAGAGCAACAGGAAACGAAGCCTTTACTGCGCAAAGAATCGACTTTAGAAGAGAAGCACAGCCAGGGTCTGAGACGTTCATCGCTTTGAATTGCTTCTGCAACTGTAGATCTTGAGCAGAATCGCAGCAAACACTGCCATTGTATCGACAAAAGCCGAGACCGGCTTTATCAGCATCAAAGGGTGCTCCTGTTTCCAGCACAACAAAGCATGAAATCCCAAACAGTGAGTCGCTGATCCGCAAACCGAAGTTCAAAAAAATTGAATAAAGCAAACAGAAGAAACAACAAACAGGTTGATTGCTGGCTAAAAAGATAACTATATTTCATCCCTTTTCAGATCTTATCACTGTCCATGCCTCTGTTAACAATAGAACAGTGAACGAAGCCTGTAATTAGAGACACAAGAAGCAGACAAACACATACTCAAATCAGTGCACAATGGGTATGAAGCGGAATAACGGACCAGCAGCGAGAGGAGGAGGCTGGGAACGACAATCTTCATCACAGGAGAACCTCTCATTTTCGCAGTTTTGCAATGGCACTACCGCCAAGAAATTACACAAGCACAAATTCAAATATGCGTAGCTCCATCAATTTCAAGAAAAAGTTCGAAGAAAACAAAGCAAACAAACGCGCGAAAGCCGAAGTCGCATCACTTTGCTCTGCTGATGTTCCCCGGAGTTCATTCAACATTCTTGGACTCTTGTCCTCACGTTTACGATTTAAGGAATCGTCAACTCAAGCTTGTAATTAGAAATTGAAGTGGGAAAGATGGATAATTTGAGTTAAAGAGTTTGGTGGGTCAGGCTGATATGGTTGACTTTCTTCTGTGACACTCGATGCATGATTAATGGCGATTGTTGAGAAGAGGAACAAGTTGACCTCCGAAGAACAAAATCGATTGCACCATGGAAGACATTCTTTTTGGTGGCTGGGCATGGTCAAACCCTGCAGAAGCTTAAAATTGAGATGATGGCTTTCACAATAAGAAGAACTGATTATGACAATGTCAACTTAAATATCAAGAATTATGGATGTCAGAGCCAAATTATGCACACTAAAAACATACATAATCCAAGTAATGTTAGATATATTATGATTACTCCACACGATTGGGTATTTAGATGAGTGAATCACATTCAAAACTCACCATTCAATCAGGTATGCTACATCATTTAATATATTAATTTTGTGAACGCTATGTCGATATTGTCCCGCACAATCAAAAGGGCGAGAAATCAATCGATCAAGTAGAAACATGATCTTAACCCTGTTTAAAAACAAATGCCCTCCACACAAGAATCGAATGCATGCATTTTGAACAAAGGGCCCACCAGGGACCTTGTATGTTTGACTAAAATTCCCTTAACGCTGTATCTTCTTTTCCAACCTTCTTGATCTTCGTCAACATGTGACACACAACAGAGGAGGAAGTTATCCAAAAAATTCTAAACCTATTATACTTTTGTTAATTCAATTTTTAAAATTGTAATTATGCAAATTGAGTCATAAATCTTTTCCTATTTTATCGATTGAATTCATCTAGTTAATTTTGATTGGAATTCGCGATATGGATGTTAGTCATTCTACGTGACACTACCAACGCTAAAATGAATAATTTTTAATAGTATTTTAATATTTTTTTTCAAATTTTTATTTCGCTAATGTGAATGTTGGTCATCTTACGTGGTATAACCAATACCGACATGTATAATATTTAATAATATTTTAATATTTTGCAAATTTTTATTAATTTTTTACTGTTCGTTTTTTCTTATTTTTCTCTCTTCCTTGTTTATTTTTTATTAACTAGTGGCTGACGAGGGCCATGATGCCCTTGCCAGCCATGGGCAAGAGTCACACAGCCCTCACTCTAACCATGGCATGGCTAGTCTCGCCATGGCCTCGTCGGCCACGAGCAAAGGCCACCTCATCTATAGCTAGCAAGGCTATGGCAAGACTAACCTCACCCATAATTGCTCGAGCTTACACGGCCATGACCAGGAGCTCGAGATCTGGCAATGGAGTGGCTAGCCATAGCTTGAAGCTCACTCCAAGTCTCATGTCCATGTCTATGAGCCTTGAGCTCTCCTAGTCGCTGCCATGAGCTTGAAGCTCAAGTAGCAGGCAAGGCTGGGCAACCCACAAGGCCATTGTGGTTGCGAGCAAGGGACAGGGGACCCTCATCGGCCATTGCGCGAGGACCCTTGTCAACAGCCCTCGCCCAATGGTGAACTCGGGTCACCACTAGTAAAAATAATAAATAAGAAAAAAGAGAAAAAAGGAAAAGGAATATATAAAGTAAAAATTTAGAAAAAAAATTGTCCACATCAGTAGTAGCAGTGCCACTAAGATAACCACGTCCACATCAGCGAATTCTAGCAGATAGACTCAACAAGCAAAATGTAAAGAGATTTAGGAGCAAAATTAAAAGGCTCATGCCTCAACCAGCAACAGTGCAATAAGTTCAGAACTTTTTGAACATTTTTTTCCCGCAACAAAGTCATCATCAGACCCTTCTTTTTACATAGTCCAAAAGGTTTGTCCCCTTCATCCTTTGGCCAAACATTGGGTCATAGTTTAGAGTCCCGTAATCCCATCTCCAATCCAATGTAATTCATAGGAAAAGAAAGTGCACACTTCGTGTTGCACTTTTATTAGTAATTTGATAATACATTTGTCTAATCACAACTTAGAATAAACATGAGAATGTTCGTATCTGTTTATGCATAGAATATTTTGTTAGTTTCAATGCAAATGCATGTTGGAATCGTCACTCGAATCAAAACGAGAGAATTGAATAGATTATAATTATTATATTTTTTGAAAGAACACGTCCTTATAGGTCATTTTCATTTTATGTATTCAATTCTAATCTAGCAGTCATGGTGACTAAAACATAATTTTAATATTGGAGGTAACACAAATTAAGTTATTCCTACGAATAATCAATTAGACGTTGATTGAAGTGGTTGCGATGTATGTGGATATGACTCCAGTTAGATGTCTACTTTAATTGTAGTAACAACGAATCCAACATAAAAAGCGAATGGCCTCGCAAAGAATCATTTTATGAATGAGAATGGGATGATGACGATGATGGCAGCATTGTCGCCAAGAACACAAGTTCTCTCCCCCACTTTCTTCAATCTCTATCCCCAAATTTAATGAAGGAACAAAAGGACAGAAGAATCCTCCTGAGCTCTATATAAATGTGCATATATCTGATTAAGATGAGACAGATACAAATTGTGTTGTGTAGAGATAGATAAGAAAAGAGAGAGAAAGGAGAGCACTGGCTAGAGCTTAATAGGAGGCTAGGAGCTTTTGTCGCAGGAGAGGTGGCACCTCGAGCTATTGCTTGTGCATCATGCATTGTTATATTGCATGTGCCTTTTGATATGTTCGCGTGAAATAGCTACAAGTGCCACCTCTTCTCGACAGAAGCCTCTTTAACCTCGAGAAGTTACTGCATGATCCATCTTTGTCTAGCTCGGTCCATTTCTCTCTTCCCCTCCTTACGATCGCATGTCTATTTTTGCATGATATGAGATGTTTCTTTTGTGGTCTGACCTATGTTTCTTTCTCTTTTTGTGTATGCAATGAATGCTTATTCTCCATTCTAATTTGGGAAAAAGTCACCAAAAATCCCAAACTTTACCCAAAGTAACAAATTTACCCCAAACTTTTTTTTATGACATGAAAAACCTCGAAATTTGCTAACCGTGACACATTTATCCCAAACTTTTATTTATGACACAAAAAACTCTGAACTTTCATTTGTATGACACATTCACCCTAAATCATAGGGGCATTTTGGTCTTTTTACTTTTAAAAACTTTTTCTTTTTTTTCTTGTTCTTCTTTCTTCCCTCCACCGGCCATGGCGGGCCGGCGGAGGGAAGCCGGCGTCCGGCGAGGCACCTCGCCGAGGCCCTCGCCGACGCCGGCGAGGCACCTCCCTCGGAGCCCTCGCCCGACGCCGGCAGGGCACCCCTCGCCGGAGCCCTCACCGAGATAGGCGAGGGCGGCCCTCATCGGCATCGGGGCAGGGCCTCCCTCGCCCGGTCTGGCAAGGGCACCCTCGCCCTACCCAACCGGGGCCCTCGCCGGGCATGCCGGCGAGGGCAACCCTCGCCGACGCCTGACAGGGAAGCTCTCACCGGACGCCGGCTTCCCTCCGCCATGGCCGGTGGAGGGAAGAAGAAGAAGAAAAAATAAAAAGAAAAAACATAAAGAATAAGACGAAAATGTCCTTAATGGGATAAATGTTTCACGTTAACAAACTTCCGGATTTTTTCATGCCACAAAAAAGTTTGGGGTAAATTTGTCACTTTGGGCAAAGTTTGGGATTTTGGTGGCTTTTTCCCTTCTAATTTACGCTTTTACATGCTTTTGCTATGACCAAGCTTGGTTGTGTTACAATCCGTAAAAGTTGTAGTCCATCAATATGATATCTATGCAGCATGATGTGTAGAATAGACAATAAAAGTGGATTGTTCGAGTATTCTAATCGATCACACATTGTGCAAATTTTGTTTTTTTTTTTTTGTACCATTCAGCTATAGTTTCATTATTAGGTATCTCAATTTTGTGGGTCGTAATAAATTTTGAGTTCTGTATTGCAAATTTTTTAGCCTAGCTACCTCAATTTGTGCATGCTTTTTACGGGCTATGCCTATTCACGAGCAGGCAAACTCCTGATCTTTTGACAGTGGAGATACTTGCTAATTTTGAAAATGCCTCTTTATTAGTTTATATTTATATTTCATCTAACTGGGTTAGTTTCATATGTAATGGGAGGTCAACATCTAGTCCTGAGGTACTGAATAAGTTCCATTCATACATTCCTGTACACTACCTTTCCTCCAATCTAAACTCCAAAATATGTAGACTCACAGGAATACACATATTTTTAAGTGCAAGAAAAAGAAAGTACACAATCTAAAAATCTAAATAATTCAGTTTCTTAAGAAATTATTTTTTGTTAAAAGTCTCCTATCTTTTGTTCACGAGCTTATTATAATATAAACAATTTTCAGATCGTATTATCCTTCCCCTCAAATGGAATGTGGCATTAGAGTTGGTTTTAACCCCTTCCATTCAATTATTCTTTCCAAGCTTCCATTCCGAAATTGAGTATGAGTGATTCTGTGGATGCAAAGATCGATATTCAAAATCAGTTCATGAAATGACATGTACCAAACGATAACTATTGGTTTCTTGCTTCGAAAATGAGGAGGTTAAATCAGTATTACAACAATTTTACCTGGCCAGACATGTTTAACTATGGACTATAAAAGTTTATTAGCTTCATCTTTCCCAGAACCAGAGAGCTTCACGTAACGAGGAAAAAGTGCTTTGCTTCTACAGCAAGACAAATGCATATATATCTGCTAAGCAAATGAAGAAAAGGAAACAAAAGAAAGGAAACCAAATGGAAAGAAAGAACCCTAGACCTGCTCGAGTATTGCGTTTTCATAAGGTATTGTAATCCCGGTGTACGCTGGTAGGTTGTGTAGTCAGAAAAATGTGCTGTCTACCCGTGTTTCTTATCTAACGTCTGAGCTCGAATCCAACCATTATTGAATATAAACGGTGTTGAGCAAAATAGTGAACACTAATTATATAATAAACACTTGTTATTACTAGAAAAAGACAACATCATATTCATTACACACTCAAGATACTCTAATCTTACTCTCTTCACCAACACCACACGCACACACAATGCACTGCACTCTGTCACGTTACTCCCACTACACACTCTTTCTTTTATCTCTGGATGCTTAAGTCATGAATGCGGAGCTGCCGATTTATAAGTTCCTCACCAACCAAGTACAAAGCCAGTGTACTACGAGAGTCCGACGTGGCCTATTTTACAAGTTTCAACTACTGTCAACTTATTTTCATCCACTCATCTTACCCAACACTAAAGGACACTTTGAAAACCACAAGTAACAACTACCCATTGCAGATATTGGTTATAGAAAAATCTAGAAAAATGGAGAGAGGGCGGTGCTCTCAACACTCCCCGTCATTGACTACTCTTTCTTAGCATGGACCTCACGATCATACCTAGTTACCTTCAAAACTCTCCGAACTTTGCAACTTCGAGACCTTGGGTGAAGATGTCCGCAACTTGATCATTTGTTTTGGCTTACTCCATCTTTATCTCACCTTGTAATACTTTTTCCATAGGAAATGATAGTGTAGTTCTAAATGGTTGGTCCTCACATAGAAAATTGGATTCTCCGCTAAGTTTATAGCTGATAGTTTATCACGATATAACCATCTCAAGTGATCTATTGATTGATGAAGATCCTCCATTAATTGCTAGCCATGTACTCTCTTGAGTTGCCATCACTGCTACTCTATACTCAACTTATGTCATAGACGGTGACATAGTTACCTATCTTTTACTGCACCACGACACTACGCTAATCCGAGACTAAACATATACCTAGTGATTGATCGTCGTGTGTCACAATCTCTAGCAAAGTCAGCATTGCAATGGCCTACAACCTCACATGGTGCTTCTTTCTTATCAAAGAGCCCATAATCAAATGTACTCTTTACATACCTTATTATGTGCTTGACTGCACCCAAGCGTAAAACTTTCGCGATTGCTCCATGAATCGGCTTATTACTCCTACTGCAAAGGCAATGTCAAGTCGTGTTATGGTTGGGTAAATAAGGCTGCCCACCAATTGTCTATACATAATTGAGTCTTCTAGTTCTTGTCCTTCATCTGCACATGGTTTTATATTTCCATCCATTGGAGTAGATATAGGTTTGCAATCAAGCATCCGAACCTTTCTAGGAGATCTCGTGTATACTTTTGCTGACTTAAAAATAGTCCTTTCTTGATTTTCTCAACCTCGAGTCCTAGAAAATATTTTAGTTTTCCAAGCTCTTTCATTGGAAACTGCACTAAGAGGCTATAGCTCACGATTTGGCACATCCCCTCTTCATTATCTCTAGTTATGATTAGATCATCCACATAGATTAATACTATTGCAAACTTACCTTCACAAACAAGCTCAAGTTCACTAGGGCTACTAATATTAACCACTTTGCACCAAGAATTCAGTAATCTTCCTATACATGCTCAAGGCTTGCTTTAAGCCATAAACGGCTTTCGTTAACTTGTAGACATACTTTGGATGAGTCTTACTCTTGAAACCATCAACCTAGTAGAAAGGCATTCTTCATGTCCATTTGTCATAACTTCCATTACTTGCTCTAAGTTTGTGAACCCATTTGCAAGATAAAAAAAACCACAAGTCTTGATAATTTGTTTATGTTTAACAGCAATAATATATATTTATTATTTTTTACAAGTTCTCTCGACAAACTGGTTGAGAAATGAAGTAATGTAAAAAAGCAGTAACCAATACGCTTAGGAATTACCGACCAAAAAACAAAAAAAATACGCTTAGGAACGGTAGACTCGTAAAGTGGTAAATTCTTTGTTTATCCAATTTATGTGAAAATTGATTTTCCATGACCGGAGCAATGACCTAATAGCAACATGTCTTGAATGACGCAAAGATTCGTATTCAAAGATTCGTATTCAAAGAAGTCCATCACATGGGTAAGTTCTCTTAGAAGTAGAATTCATGTAGCGTTGAAAGGGGACACTCCTATTTTATGTTATCATCAATTAGTGGCCTAGATTCCGTCCGAGGTGGTTCTTTTCTGAGAACATAAGGTGAAAGCATAATCGAATGTTAGAAGTATAATCCGCACGTTAATAAGAATCTAATCCAGCAGTTCTTTTTCCATCTTCCTTTGCGCCGAACAACAAAATCGATTGCACCATGGAAGATATTCTTTTCGGTGGAAAGGCATGATCAAAGCCTGCAAAATCTTAAAATTGAGATGATGGCTATCACAAGAAGAACTGAATAAGATAATGTCAACTTAAATACCAAGAATTATGGATGTCAGAGCCAAATCATGCACGCTAAAACATACATAATCCGAATGATGTTAGATATATTATAATTGGGAAAAGTACCAAAATAGTCCTAGACTCATTGCATTGGTACCAATTCAGTCCCTAAACTTTTTAATTTGAACAATTTAGTCCTAAACCTTTTAATATTGGTACCAATTTAGTCCATCCGCCAATTTTTCAGTCGGCGCTGACGTGATATCGGCTGGTGGCCGGACGCTAACGTGGCAATTTTTATGATTTTTTTATTAATTTTTTCTTTTTTTTTCCCTTTTTTATTGCGCCCTTGGTATGGACCATCCTATTTTTTCTATCAAAATAAAGTAATGTATTAACTTATTAACTACTCGATTTGGTGTAATTATTTGCTCTATGCATATAAATTATCGTAATACGTAATAATAATTGCATTTTTTTCTTCATTTTCATAAAGATTTTACTTAATATTCAATATTAATAAAATGAATTATTGTCTTATTTCATTTTAAATATAAATAGTAACTTGATCATATTCATATCATTTGACCAATTCTAACTTTGATTTGAATATTTGAAATATTGGTTAAAGAAGAAAGATTCAGAATAATTAGAATAGAAAATTTTTATTTAAGTATTCCATATCTTGATTTTTTATTGAACCTATAAAAGATATAAGAGCGAATTAGAAAGAATTAATTAAAAAGAAAAAGGTTTTTTTTATGGAATATACATATCAATATTCATGGATTATCCCCTTCATTCCACTTCCAGTTCCTATGTTAATAGAGTGGACTTACTTTTTCCAACGGCAACAAAAAATCTTCGCCGTATTTGGGCTTTTCCTAGTATTTTCTTGTTAAGTATAGTTATGATACTTTCGGTCTATCTATCTATTCAGCAAATAAATAGAAGTTTTATCTATCAATATGTATGGTCTCACCATTAATAATGATTTTTCTTTAGAGTTCGGTCACTTAATAGATCCACTTACTTCTAGCTATGTTAATATTAATTACTACTGTTGGAATTTTGGTTCTTTTTATAGTGACAATTATATGTCTCATGATCAAGGATATTTGAGATTTTTTGTTTATATGAGTTTTTTCAATACTTCCATGTTGGGATTAGTTACTAGTCTGAATTTGATACAAATTTATATTTTTTGGGAATTAGTTGGAATGTGTTCTTATCTATTAATAGGTTTTTGGTTTACACGACCTAGTGCGGCGACTGCTTGTCAAAAAGCGTTTGTAACGAATCGTGTAGGCGATTTTGGTTTATTATTAGGAATTTTAGGTCTTTATTGATAACCGGTAGTTTTGAATTTCGGGATTTGTTCCAAATATTGAATAACTTGATTTATAATAATGAGGTCCTTTTTTATTTCTTACTTTGTGTGCCTTTTATTTATTTGCAGGTGCAGTTGCGAAATCGGCACAATTCCCCTTCATGTATGGTTACCTGATGCCATGGAAGGTCCTACTCCCATTTCGGCTCTTATACATGCCGCTACTATGGTAGCAGCGGGCATTTTTCTTGTAGCTCGACTTTTCCTCTTTTATAATCATACCTTACATAATGAATTTCATATCTTTAATAGGTATAATAACAGTATTATTAGAGCTACTTTAGCTCTTGCTCAAAAAGATATGAAAAGGGGTTTAGCTTATTCTACAATGTCTCAATTGGGTTATATGATGTTAGCTCTAGGTATGGGGTCTTATCGAGCCGCTTTATTTCATTTGATTACTCATGCTTATTCAAAAGCATTGTTGTTTTTAGGATCCGGATCCATTATTCATTCAATGGAAGCTATTGTTGGATATTTCAGATGAAAGCTCAGAATATGGTTCTTATGGGAGGTTTAAAAAGCATGTACCAATTAAGTAAAAACCGCTTTTTTAGTGGGTACACTTTCTCTTGCGGTATTCCTCCCTGCT